>JAEOAD010000007.1:26457500-27657500 GCA_036365145.1 Orientallactaga sibirica
GGGGCACATGTATCTGGAGTTCGTTTGTGGTGGCTGGAGGCCCTGGCATGCCCATTCTCTCTGTCTCTCTATCTCTTTCTCTCTTAAATAAATAAATAAATAAAATAAAATATATTTTAAAATAGAATAAAACAAATAACCATGGGCGTCTGGAGAAGGAGGCAGGGGGTTGGGATAGCAGCCATGATTCATGAAAGATGTAGCATTTGTGCTCAAACATAATACTGGGTGGGTGTGCAGACTGGAACTATAGATAAGTTCTCCAGGTGAGAGGAGCTCTAGAAATCTCAAGAAGCACAGGGTTTGCAGAGGAACAGTAGAGTGTCCATCCAGCGAGACAGTTAAAGGAGAGTTGTGTGAGGTAAGACTGGAAGCGGTCTGGAGAGGAGATAGTGCGTTTTTCTATTCTCGGCATTATAAGGCTCACTTCAGTGTGATTTCCTCGTAGGGGAGCATATGATTAATTGGCAGGCTGTCAGAGCATCTGCTGGGGATTCTGGAGAAAAATGGTGGGGCTGGCAGCACCTAGCAATGGGTCTGAAAGGCAGTCACTCCTCTGCCATGGCTTCTGAAACTGTCCCAGGGGAACAGAATTTTCTACTGCTATCATTAGAAGCTGATGCCTTCTAGCTCAATTCCCTTTTTCTTTTTTTAATTTTTTAAAGACAGAGTCATACTATAGAGCTCTGGTTGGCCTACTACTTGCTATATAAGCCAGGCTGGCCTTGAATTCATTCATGGAAATCCTATTGCTTTGGCATCTAGAATGCTGGGATTTGGGTTTAAGGTGATGTGTCTTCAAGTTCCACACAGAAACTTGGTCTCAACGGAGAGCTGCTCAAGATGACTGGTGACCAGCCAGTGACCATATCCCGCTCCCCCAGGGGCAGTGAACACCTGCCCTGCTGGACACGGCTGGAAGCCTCTTTCCTTGAGTTGAATGGCTTGTTGCACTGCTGAAGAGACCGTTTTTTTTTTTTTCTTTCTTTCTTTTTTTTTTTTTGGTTTTTCGAGGTAGGGTCTCGCTCTAGCCCAGGCTGTCCTGGAATTCACTACGTAGTCTCAGGGTGGCCTCGAACTCATGGCAATCCTCCTACCTCTGCCTCCCTCGTGCTGGGATTAAACGTGTGCGCCACCACGCCCATTCTTAAGACAATGTGGCCTCTGATGTGTTGTTCGAGGCCTTTCTAGCCCCAGGGTTTCAAGCCTTATGCCAAGGACAGCTGGTATGCACAACACCAGCTTGGGCAAAGCCACTGGAGGAATAAGGCTACATCTGGCCCCTCCTGCAGCTCTGGCCTTGCCAGCTGTGGGAAGACACACACGAAGTTCTCAGTGGTCCTGAAACGGGGGGGGGGGGCTGCTCAGAAGGCGCCCTGAGAGAAGGAGACGATTGTCCGTCTCCTCCTTCACTCAGGTCCCAAACTCACTGGATTAAATATCTAACTTAAGTGAACAGATAACATCACAAGATAACATCAATGCTTCCACTTCCTCTGGCTTTTCCTTCCTTGTCCTCAGGGAGTTCAAAGGTTTCTGTTTTGTTTCTGTGCTCCAACAAAGGAAACAAGACAAAGCAAAACATAGAAATCTTTGGCACAGTGTGCGTGAGGGGGGGAAGGGAGGTATGTGGTCCTGGCAGCAGGCTGGCCAAGGAAAAGAATCATACCAGCAAAGAGTTATAAGACTGAAGTTCTTGGACACGAGACATGTCAGGCAAATTAACTGGGCTTCTAGTCTCAGCCAAAATCTACTGCAGGGCAGAGCCCGAGGACACGAAGGAGCAGCAAGATGCACATACCATAAGGTCTCCCTCCATGCTGAGGAAAATAAAACATTTCCTTACCACTCATTTGTCAGACATCTTGGGCATACTGAGGTGAGAGAGGGAAAAAAAAAAAATAACAGAACTCAAAATAGCACAGCATTGCGTGGGAAGGATGATAAAAATGAAGGCACTTTGAATGGTGACAGACATTGAGGTTTCGTTTTTATCACTCTATAAAAGCACGCCTTGGGAGGTTTTTCTTCCACATTCCTGTGTTTTCCCTACAGGAATATGCACACAGTGCCGTGTTTTGCTTCAGCTCGAGATGTGTTTTCCTCCCCTCACCCTGCCTCAATTCACACAAGCCTTGCTGCTCAGTGATAGAGCTTTGCTCCTGCTCAGCCTGTCAGGAGAACCACTCATACAGAAACTTTGTAAAGCCCTAGGCTGGCTCTGAGCCTCCTCATTCAAAGACCAAGAAAGCTGGTTAACCCTTTGAAGGCAAACACGTGCCCTAATCTGGGAACTGGGATTCCCTGCCAACCACCACCAGCTCCTAGAAGTCAGGCAATAAAATATCTGCTGATCCTGGGCTGGAGAGATGGCTTAGCGGTTAAGGCGCCTGCCTCCTAAGCCTAAGAACGCTGGTTCCAATCTCCAGCGGTTCCAATCTCCAGGTCCCATGTTTAGCCAGATGCAAAGTGATGCAAGGGCGCAATGCCGCACTTGACCACAAGGGGGCACACACATCTGGATTTCGTTCACAGCAGCTGAGAGACTGCTGGTGCGCCCATCTCTGTCTGTCTTCCTCTCCCTCTCTCTCTGTCTCTCTCTCTCAAAAAAAAAAAAAAAAATCTGCTGATCCTGGAAGGAAGCCACCTCGATGTCAACTTGAAGCAGATCTTGCTTCTTCCTCAGGCCAATTGTGGGTTGAACAGGTTATCCCTGCAGTTGCAGCCATGTGCTCAAACCCTACCAACTCCATATCAATTCTGATTCTAACCTGAATCTCTCAGGAGAGATAGAGTGGTGGGGGTCTCAGACCCTCTCTTCCAATATGGTAGTCTTAAGGGCTCCTGTTAGAAAAAGATGGAAGCAACTAGAAAGAAATTACTCCTGCAAAAGAAGCTTTACTGGAGGTCAGTCGTAGAGGGACACTTCACATTTCTGCAGACAGGATTCTATAAATGTGAAGCCGCCCCAGCATGGGGGAGGGAGGGTTATGGCCTAGAGGAGGAGGAGGGAGAGGGATTAGCAAGTGTGAAGGCATTGAACTTCCAGGTATCTGGCTCCCCAGGGGTTTTCAAGATAGCAGGGGGCTGTCTCCTCTCAGACTTCTTGGTATTCATATGTTTGTATGTATAGATGTATGTATGTATGTAGTATGTTGAATTTAGGACATGTAACTTCTTCAGTTCCCATATTCATTTGCATGTGAACTCTTGTCTGCAAGGTGTGACCATAGAACCTGCCTATAGAGAAGGTTCCCCAGATACCATCTGCTAGATCAAAAGTGGATCAGAGAAGCCCAAGTGTTATGGGTGAGTAACAAGGGGGGTTATGAGAATTCATAGACATTAGACCCTTTGGACCGTGACAACAGACTACGCGGGGGCTGTGACCTCTGCTGCCTCGACTTCTGCACCTAGTGCCAAGCCTGCAGGCCTAGGAAGTTGGCTGGGCCTTCACCTGAGAAGGAAGGAGGATGTGATACAAGGACAAACTGGAAACCGGGAAGATAGACAGACACTCTGCTGACAAATGGAACTCCGAAGGACACATTGGAAGCTGTTTATGTCACTCATCACCTACCTGACTGTCCTTAGTGCCAGGAGAAGGTGGTGTCCATTCCACCAGCTGCCTGGCCCAGGAGTCAGAGGAACTGAAGGAGAACACCTGCCCAGCTAATCAGTACCCAGGTGGGCTTGCGGCCCCTGCACCTGCCTTCAGAGCTTAAGGACTATGGATGTCTCATTGTTCAATTCTCAGCCCATGAAACTAATAATTCAGGGGACTGTAGCTCCTTTTTAGGTAAGTGAGATAGTGGAACCATCCACGCTGCTTGTTAAGATAAGTGTGATCTCCTGCCTCCAAGTCCTTTACCCTAGTGCTGAAGAAATGCTCGTCCCAACTAGATGCATTCATTCTCATCACCCCTTGTCATGAGTCTGTAAGGCCTGTCAAGCAGGGGATTGTGTGTTTTGTGTAGGGCAGTAGCCCTGCATCTAGAAAGTACCCAATTATCGCTGAGCCAACCAAATAATTTAAGGGATAATCAGAACAAACTGATTTTTATACTCTTCAGCACTGCGTTTTTGTTTGTCTGTTTGTTTTTTATTTATTTACTTGAGAGCGACAGAGAGAGAATGGGTGCGCCAGAGCCTCCAGCCACTGCAAACCAACTCCAGATGCATGCGCCACCTTTTGCAGCTGGCTTACGTGGGTCCTGTAGAATCGAGCCTTGAACCAGGGTCCTTAGGCTTCACAGGCAAACGCTTAACCTCCGAGTGGCTTCAGCAAAGGCTTCCCAGAGCCCGGAAATTGCAGCCAGTATGTGAAGACAGACTGGGGTGGGCAGACGACAGCTAAGGAGCAGAGGTCAGAGTTCAAAAAGGCCCTTGGGGACTAGCCATCGCATAGTTACTATTATTGCCATTGGTGGGTGAAGGAGCTGAGGCTTAGAAAGATCAAGTTCCTTGTCTAAGGTCACCAAGCTCGAAGGAGACTGAGGTCTCAGTGTCCTCGTGCCAGACTCCATGCCTGTCCCTGGAGCTCCACCCAAAGCGGGCTTTACCGGCTGCTCTCAACCACACCTCTCTTAACTGCTTGAAGACTTCCCAGTCAGGCCTGCACCACAGAATCCTACTGAGGAAGATACTGCTGTAAATGCTAAGCAACCAATCAAATGCTAAACTCATGGGGCCTTTCTGTCATTTAATTTCACTTCTGATTAGTGAAGGAAATGCCTTAGAATATAAACTAGCTAAATTGCATGAGAATCCTGCTGCCTAAGAATGGGGCTTTCTCTGCCCAGGAGTGTGGGATGAGAAAAGATCCTATAGTACTGATCTTAGTATCTCTTCGATTTTTATTTATTTTTAAATTTTACTTATTGTTGTGTATGTATGCGTGTGGTGTGCATGCACTCATGACTGTTCCTTTCTGTGTGGGTGCATGTGTGGGTCTGGGTGCGAATGCACACGCACGCGGAAGCCAGAGATATCTTCCTCAGTGGCTTCCCACCTTATTCTTTGAGACAGGGTCTCTTGCTGAGCCTGGAGCTCACTGGTTCAGCTGGACTAGCTAGCCAGGGAACTGCAGGGATTCCAGGCATGCCCCACCACACCCAGCATTTTGCATGGGTTCTGGGAATCCAAACTCAGGGCTTCATGCTTGAATGGTGCACACTTTATTCACTAAGCCATCTCCATAGCTTAGGGGTCCCCCCCCACCCCGGTGGATTACAAGTTTCTTTTATGAGCAATGTTTCTCACCCACAAGGCTGGAAACACACTCACTAATGCTCAAAATGAAAACGTGCACGCACAAGAGAAATCATCTAAGTGCCTGTGCCTGCCTGAAGACAGATCAGAGACTCATCCTGTCCAGAGGTGGGGAGCCCCCCCTCCCCAGAACTGCACCAGCAAGAGGTTTGGCTAAGGCAATGAGAGGCAACAACAGGAGCAGAGCTCGAGCTAGTAAATGTGTCAATTTACTTGGACTCCCTACAATTTAGAAGCTGATTTCAAAGAAAAATTGCTTCAGGCTTCAGACTCCTTCTGTTGTCGCCAACTGTGGCCCGTTTTTACAGCTGACTGACCACCATCTAAAACTGAAGGTCCCTGATACCACGACAGGCCTGCGTTGCTCTTGCCTGCCCCCAAGCAGAAGTCATAAGCATAATCATAGTTAAGAGAGGCAGGTTGGGACAGGCCATCCCCCACATCCCCACCACCTGCTTCCCCGAGGACCCTGCAGTGGCTTGTACGCGCAGCTGTTGGTTGTGAATCCCAAGTCAACAGCTGACATGATTCATTAGCACTTCACAGCTCCGCACTGCAGCGCCCTCACACCTCCCAGCCGCTCTGCTCCCCGCTCCAGCCTCCTGCTCGCCCCACTCACCCAGGCGACCTCGACGGCTAATTATACTGCCTGGAGAACTCCACCCAGAAAGAAGAGAAACGGGCTGATTTTGCTGTGAGCGAGCAGAGAAGGGCAAGAAGCCCACCCTCCACACATAAATCATAGCAGCAGCCTTTCTCTCAGCAGGCTGAGCATAGGTCCGTCTCATTTAAAATCCATCCCTTGCATTACCAGGCTGAGATTGGAGACAAGAGGTTTTCAGACTGCACTGTGCTAATAAGGGATCCATTAATCCCTACCTCGTTTCCACAGAAATTCCTGCTTTTTTTGTTGTTGTTGTTGGTGGTGGTGGTTTTCGTTGTTCAGAATGGGCAGTTATTTAACAGGGGCTGTTTGGGAGGCCAACTCCTTCATGCTCTGTTCCCGCCACAGACACTGTCAGACCCTGTTAACAGAGCCTTGGTTGTTCATGGCGGGAATGACTCTCCCGCACAGCTTTCCTCAGGGCGCTTGGAGGATGCATTGCTTCTGCTCAAAGGGAGTTTGTTAGGAGGAAACCGGCAATCTGCAGGAGCCGCTGGGTGATGCCTCAGCCAGCAGGGTTATGCTAGGCCGTGGTAACACGTGGGAGGCTGAAGCAAATGGAAGTGGGCCCCTGCAGGTGGAGCTCCTGCGCGGATGACTTTCCTAACCGCGCTCCATCCTCGCCTGCTCCCTTTGTGAAGGAAGACAGCAGTCTAGGTAGTAACCTTTCCAGGCTTCCCCCTCACAGCATTTTGCACGGACATTTGCCTGCAATTCTTAGGAAAGGTCACCGCAGAAAACTCTATGTCAGAAAGCATCCTTCCGAGAAAACAAATGTGACAATTGAAACAAAGCGTCCTTCTCATTTGGCGGCGCAGAAGCAGCTGGGTTTCAGGACAGCCTCGCTGGCCCAGGCCTGTGGCATTTGTTACCTGAGGCAGACAATGGCAGCTCTGTAGGTCTTTCTGTCTGAAAGAGCACAAGCTGCAAGCCGGCTTCTCGGTTTCGAGCCAACAAGAAAGGAGCATCAGATTTCCCGTCAAGGCTGCCGGGTCGTTTCACATCTCCCCTAATACCCTGTCTCCCAGTGTATCCGTGCATGCGAACGCAGAACGTAAGGAAAGCTATTGGTTTGACCCCTTAGCAGTTTTGATGTGGAAGCCCAGAGCGGGTCTAGAGGACCTAGGTGGGTACTTCATTGCATCCTGGAATATCCACATCACCCGTGGCTCTGTCTATGAATTGAAAAATAAATACCAGGCCATGCAGCGTACCCCATAGGCTCATTAGACCGCTTGCTGGAGGCGCTGTTTTGAGAGACTGCAGAACCTCCGAGTGGCGGGTCATAGGGGAGCTGGCCATGAGATTTATAGCCTGGCTGGCTTCCTTTCTTGTCTCGGTTTCCCGGCCTGCTGAGGTGTGAGCAAGCAGCTGCCAAAGGTTCCTGTTGCCATGAGGCTGCCCACTGCTGTGCCTTCCTTACCATGATGCACTATATCCCTTCAAACCATGAGACAAACTCTTATCAGCTATTTGGTCATAGCAGCAACCAGAAAAGTAACTAAATACACACTGTTCGAGTCAAAGACTTTTCTCACTTCCTTCCAGGGCTTTCCAATCTCACACACAACCTGATCGTCTGTGGCAGTGTCAGCTTGTGAGCAGCTTATGACTCCTTAAAACAACAACAACAACAACAAACAGTTACAGACAGGCGGTGTGATGCACGCTTTTAATCCGAGCACTCAGGAGGCAGAGGTAGGAGGATCGCCGTGAGTTCGAGGCCACCCTGAGACAACATAGTGAATTCCAGGTCAGCCTGGGCTAGAGTGAGACCCTACCTTGAACCCTCCCCCCCAAAAAAAAAAAAGAAAAGACCAGTTGTTTCTAGGTGCTGACTGTATTGCTGGGTTTTCAGTGTCTGGCTTGACATTCTTCCGTCAAAGACAAATAGGCCCAAGTCCTTGCTGTTTAGAAGATCAAACTTAAACTCATTCCCATCCAACTACACTCTTCCCACACAGCTGATTGGACCAGGGATAGCAGTTCGAATCCATACAGAATGGTTCTATCATCTAAGAGCTAGAGTGAGGGAGAAAGAGAGAACTCAATTGGTTTTGTTTTCTTGAATTATGGATAAAAGAATTTCTTATTGGTAGGTGAAATTACTCATGATGTGTCATGAAGCAAACTTAGAACTAAAAGGATAAAAATAAGGGCAAATTGGGACAGCACCTGGCATTTCATCTTAGGAGTGGAGCATGTACACTAGAACCTTCCAGAAACTCTGGCCATGGCTGCTAAGAGCTCCTACCTCAAACTACCCTTGAATCCTTCTGTTCCAATTCCAAGAAACCCGAGTGCGCCAGGAGCCTCGGGCCTCTCTCTCTGCTCCACATGTACTTTAATATTATTGAATATTATTTCCCCTTTATATAATTGAGCTGAAAGAGGTTTCTATTCCTTCCCTGAAAAGAAGCCCGGAAAATTTGACCTTGTGAAGAGAGTAGTTTCCCAGAGCCCAACCAGCAGAGCGATGACATTAAGAGTCCACCCGGTTGTTGGTGTTCTACTTGATTAAAGGAAGGAAGACAAAAGCCCTGGCTTATGAGGCAATCACCCGACTTAGAGAGGCTGATCCAGGCAGCCAAGCTAGTACTGTTCGTGCAGATTGAGTAACCTGATTGCCTCAGAGGGGAAAAACAGGTGTCTGATTCCTCCCACCACCACAACCAACCGTTGCCCTTTTGGAAACTTGAGAAACTGAAGGAATGCCGGGGGCAAGCAGGTCTCCCTCTGAGAAGAGGTCATAATCCTGTCTGCCTGACTCCTTCAGCCTCTCAACACCTGAAGATAAAAGATACTGGAGAGTGGGGTCAATACCTGTTCTAGGCTGAATGTCAGTCACCTATTTGATCTTATTTGATTTGAAGTGGACATGCCATAGGCTAAGGAGAAAGCATAGTATTTTATAAATATCAATAAGTTTTATGACATTAAATATGCTTTACAATTTTCTGAGGACAAAGGCACGGCAGCCCATATAGTGTGAGAAGACTTCAGCTAGCCCAAATCCAACAAGTCAAGCTTTTCAGTCCACCAGATGTTCGATGTTTTAACTTTTATAGCCACACACGATCAAGTAACCATTTTTTAAGTGTCAAAGTAAGTTGTGTCTCATAAGCTGCTCACAGAGATCTGTTAGATGATGGCCTTTAGGTATTATGGCATCTTGAATTATATGCAAATCTTTGTTAAACTCAATTCTTTTAAAATATTATTATAGTTTCATTTTTATTTATTTATTTGAGAGAGAGAGAGAGAATGGGCACACCAGGGCCTCCAGCCACTGCATGCGAACTCCTGACGCATGCGCCCCCTTGTGCATCTGGCTTATGTGGGTTCTGGGGAATTGAACCAAGGTCCTTTGGCTTTACAGGTAAGTGCCTTAACCGCTAAGCCAACTCTCCAGCCCCTAAACTCTATTCTTTAAGGGATGGATATGTAGCCACAATCATTTTTAAAATATTCTTAACAAGAGGTTTATTTTGTTCTCATGGAAGCAGGGAACTGGATGTTTAAATGTCCACCCACAGGATCCTAAGCCTCGTCCTCCAGAACAATGGAGCAGCCTCAACATCACAGTCTCTCTCTTCTGAGAAGAGGGTTTTAAGGAGAGTTCTGCTCATTTGCCGCCAAACTAGACAAGGTCCTCAAGAGCTCAAAGGCATGAGTGAGCTATTGGTCATAAACAACTGGGGATTTAGACAACGGAATCAAGAGACATGGGTTCATGTCCCAGCCTTATCTTTCACAGGATCTCTTGAGGAAAGTCCCTGGTCTTGATTGACTCAGTTATGAAATAAATAAATGAAAATTACATTACATTGAATGATTTTTTTCCTCTGAGGAATAAGTCACTTGCAAAATTCCACACTACTTACATAGAAGACGTCTTACTTGAACTCCAGGCAAGCTGCAGGGGTACATACCTTCAACTGAATGCCATGTGCTGCAGTAAACTTTTTTCCCCCAAGAAAATACCTGGCCTAATATTCCTAAATGTTTAGTTCTAAAAGACTTTCCCCAGCTACAGAAAGATTTGGAAGATTCTAAAGAGTTCCCTAGATTTAGCATTTAAAAATGTATTCTGTTTTCAATGGAAGCGCTAAATGGAGACTAAAGACTCCATTCTATGCCTCAGAGCCTTAATCCCAGCCTCAACTCAGGACTTCTTCCAAATTCAATTGGAGATGAGGAAATGGGAGGCTCCACCGGGAAAAATGATGAAGTGCTTCCTTCCTCCTGAATCTGTGAGCTGCCTTGTCACCACTCCCACGGCCTCAGAGTCCAGGGTTCACAGACCTGAGAAATGGGGCAGAGCACAGACAGCAGGTCCGATTCCAAACTCAATCCATTGCAACAGATGTACATAATGTAAGATAATCAAAGTGGAAGACAGTATTTCTAAATCATTACCCTTTTGAGCTCTAAGTTCCCATATCCTGGAGAGATGAATTCATTTACTTAAGCTTTAGGCTTCTCACCTGTTAAATGGATACACGCACACAAAAATTTCCATTTCATAATGTTAAGAACAAATTCAATGGATATAGCTCATGCAAAAATACCAGGCAAGTAGAAAGTATTTAGTAACATGTAGTTATTGTGTTTGCTGTGTCCTAAATATGTTAATTTTTTCAGCAACCCCTAACGTCTGTCTGAGCATACAATGTCAGTAGAGCTAAGTTGAATAGGGCCATGTGTCTGTCTCCTTTGAAAGTAGGATAAGGGGCTGTGGACCTTCTTGTTTGGCATGGGCATGACGTACTTCACTGGCCCTGAGCCAACAGCTCTAATTTTTGCACCTATGATTTCACTTCACTCAAAAGCCCCCAAACATTGCTTCTTCTGTTGTATATAGAGGTGAGAAATGAGTCATTTTTTTGCCACTCTCCTGAAAGTCTTGATAATTTCAATCACATCCAGGTTCATTAGTGAAACCTAAAATAACACTTTTGAAATGCTCCCAAACATAATTACACAAGATGTTATATAATCCTACCCAAGGCAGAATAGCCAGGCTTTCTGTGCAGTGCCTATGGATGAACCAGTAGAACAAGAACCAAGAACCAAGAACACAGCCGTGGCTCACTCATCCTGGCTCTGACACTGGACAGCTACAGACATGGGAGCTGGTTGGTGAGCCTCTCTAAGACCAGTTCTTTAATAGGAAAAGGTAAAACAACCTGGAATTTAATAATAATAATAATAATAATAATAATAATAATAAAAAAATAATGACAATAACAGTAACAATATCCTGGTCATAACCTGTATTAGTTACTGCTCTCTGAGTTGCTCTGACAAAATATTTGGGGGAGGGGAAGCAGCCTATGAAAGAATGGTTTATTCTAATTTATGGGGGAAAAGTAAAGCTCCTCACAGTAGGAAAGGCACAGCAGTGCAAGCATGAGGACGCTGGTCATGTTGTATCCACAGTGAGGAAGCAGAGAGAATTACATGCTCGCACTCGGCTAGCTTTCTCCTTTTTATTCCGTCCAAGACCACCGCCCATGGCATGGTGCTACCCACTGTTAGAGTGGCTCTTTCCACCTCAATCGACCTAATCTAGAAACTCACTCACAGATGAGCTCAGAGATCTGTCTCCTAGGAGACAGCCAACATTAGCCGACACATAACCCCTTCCTCAGCTCGTGAAGGCAGCAGGAAACTACAGATTCTGTTGCTGCTCTGTCCATCGGCTTCTCTCCCAGACCCCTGGGAACTAGTAGGTAAGTCTTTCCACCCTGTGGTACCTCCCTACCACCAGCAGCCACCAGCAAGTGGCTGATCCTCTCCAGGACCTGTCTTCAGGTTATTAGCACCCGGGAGTGCCCACGTCAAACAGTAGGGCACCCATTTCCCAGTTACACAGTGGAGATGAGTGATATGGACTGGAGTCAATAAAACAGAAACCATTTTCACTCAATTCCTCAAAGTATCCAGCAGGAAGCTGGTGGAGATCATGGCTCAGCAGGGACTCTGTCCCTAAACATTGTACATTCATGTCTCCTCTGCTCCTTGACCACTCCCATGTAGCATCTCTCCCTCACCCGTACCCCCTGTTCTTGGGAACTGCACTTTCCATTTTCACTTAGTGTTTAACTTAACCTTTTCTCACTATCAAACTTCAAGCCATCAATAGCACAGGCCCTAGTCTTAAACTAGTGCCTTCAATGCCACTCTCCTCCTTACCACCTACGCAGTCTATTAGCCCTTCCTAGCTTAGTTTCTATGCCCACAACGTAGGAGTAGTAATTACTCCTTCTTTATAGGACCAATGTAAAGAATAAATGAATTGATATCCACAGCACATTCACAACGGTGTCTGGAACACAGTAAGTCCCCAGGGAACTGTCGGCCATGTGATTACTGCTTCTTCAGCCTCAGTGACATCTCATAATTCACAGGGTTCTTCAGATGTTTCTTCTCAGGAGATGACAGCCAGAAATTGTTCTGTCAGCTCTCTCCTCATGACAGTGAGTCAATCTGTCATTTCCTAGCACCCAGTTGGACTCTCTTTCAGCCTGATCGTTTTGATTCCAGAGCACTGCTGTCCTTCCTGTTCATGGGACTGTTCCTCCTTTTCCGGAACTATCTGTTTACTCACATTTCAGTATCTCCAGCCAGTCTATCTCTTATATACTTTGATTTCACAAACATCAAAACTCAATTTAAAAAATCCTAAAGTAACAAAAGATACCTCCCCAGCACTGCCATCATGATTAACTCAAACATGAGCCACGAAAACAAGGGAAATTCTGCTATGTCCCTAATTCTCCCCAAAGATGGGAGGCACATAGATCTCTCTGGTAAACCTGTCGTTTTTACTATTTAGGTTAAAAAAACAACACTGTGGAAACAATATTCCAAAGCACCACATAACACCCTCTCCTGACCCAGACCCCAGTCCTCAACGCTCACAACCTCTTGAGAGCCAAGTCCATCCATACATGATGTGCCAGTGAAGGACGCAGTGGAGAGCAGGGCCCGGGCTATGACCATATGTGCACTTCCATAGGCCACAGAGTCTGGGTCATGCTTTTCCATGTGTGTGGCATGAGATACTCCAGACATTTCCAAGAAATTACCCTCCAGCATCTGAGGAAAACAAAGACTATAAGTTGATTCTTTTCTCTCTCTACCCAAGCTGGTTGTGCAGGAAGATTGTAAGTCTATGAGTTGAAAAAGTCTTCTTTCTTTCTTTCTTTCTTTCTTTTTTTGCAGCTGCCCACAATAAAGGAAGACTCTTTAATTCTAGATTTATAACTAGATCAAAAATAGGAATAATTAAAGCATAAGATGTCACTGTTAAGAAAGGCATTTTTTTATCCTCTTTGCCAAATCCTTAAACAGGTAAACCGCATTTTTTTTTTTTCTAAAACCAGACCTGAAAATCCAGTGGGAATTTTTTTTTTCCGTGTCTTAGATGTAATGAATTCAGTCATCAGAGAGCAGGGAGCACGGTTTGTTGAGTTCTCTGAAGTGTCAGTTGAATAATTATCTAGCAAAACCTGTAGGTGACTCTCTGTGATTCAGCCTCTTTCCTGTTTTGAAACAGAAGGTTATCAACCTCTGGAACAAAATTTGGCAGTCAGGGACATCAGTTTTGTGCAAACAGTATTTCTTTTGTAGCCTTCCTTTTCATTCTATGATATTTGATTTGTAAGGTTTTATAAGTATATTGAATCCTACTCAAAGATTCTTTCCAAATGCCCTGGGGACCATGTCAAACTCATTGAAACACATATACACACACAAACTGGGTTTTCCAGGGTGGCCAGAGGCAAATGAACCCTACGTCAAAACTCACGAACAGTCTGCCAATTTATATTCCAGAGAGAAGCTGAAGCAGGAACATTAAGGGTCATATGCAAAATAATAATTCTGGGGGGAAAATCTCATTACTGCCAAGCCTATTGGTTTTTTAATATGATTATAATTTTAAATTGTGGCTTTAAAATGTCTGTCTGAGTATTTGCACATTATTGCTTTAAAGTCTCCACTTTAAAGGCGAGGGCTGCGGTTTTCCTTTACCTGAAAGTAATCTGGATGGCAGAACAACGGGGATCATCCTCTCCTTGCACGGGACTCTTCATCATATTTGGAAACTAAGATATTCCTTCCTGACAGGATGTAACTTACCTTCCCGCAAAGACAATACCTGTCATTGTCCCAACTTGACTGACTGCAGGAACAGTAACCAATGAACTTGAGATCAGACACAAAACCTGAAATGGAGCGGCCACAGTGCCTGGCTTGCTAATCCCCCCCCACCCCAAAGCCTTGCCTGGGTGTCAAACAGAGCTGTTGACTATATCTGACCGGGTAGGACATGTGAGATTTGCAGAACTTAAAAACTCTTTCCCTGAGTATGAAGGGGGAAAGTGACTGACCCGCCTGCTCCAAGAGCCCTCTAGCATACCCTAGGTGTGTGGTCAAATAGGATCTTTCATTGTTGCGTGTTTTATCAACAGAAAAATGCCCACCACTGTCAGGTAGCTGCAGCCTGGGTTATCTGCCACAGATCAAATGGGGCACAAGAAGACAGGTAGTTCCGTGCTTCACTTTCAAGGTAGGCGTGGAGATGGAGGAAGGAAATGGGCAGCTGAAAGCCACCTGAGCTCACCCGTCTCCATTATCCCAGCAGAGTAGGTGTTAGTAAAGCTGGGCAAACCCCCAAGGCAGCCGAGACTGTCCCTGATGGGACCTTGCTTACAGACTCATCAGCTTGGACTGTGCTTTAGGAAGGAGGCTAGCCTGTGGTAGGCATGCCATCAAGTGACGCTGGACAACAGAAGCAAAGGGGCAAGCCGAAAGCAGCTATATCCCGCAACCATATGGTCTGAAGTCTCCTCCCAGGATCCGGAGTCAGCCTGTTAGAGTGACTTGCTTGACCCTGAGGTTTTTCCAGGCCACCCTAACCCTAGAAAGATGCAATTCCCTATAACTTTCTCTGACCTCAAGACAAGCTCCTTCCCTATTTGAACCCCTATGCTTCAGAGTAACTTTCTTTCTTTTTTCTTTTTTTTTGGAGAGAGACAGAGAGAAAGGGAGGGGAAGACAGATAGAGATGGGTGCGCCAGCAGTGACTCAGCTGCTGCGAATGAAATCCAGATGCGTGCGCCCCCTTGCGGTCAAGTGCGGCATTGCGCCCTTGCGTCACTGCATCTGGCTAAACGTGGGACTTGGAGTTTGGAACCGCTGGAGACTGGAACCCACGTTCTTAGGCTTAGGAGGCAGGCGCCTTAACCGCTAAGCCATCTCTCCAGCCTGCTAACATTTTTTTATTCTCAGTGTTCTAAGAACCCTAAATGCCAGTCTCTCTGTTTCCATTTCAAAATTGTGAAGCCCTCATGAAACCTAACTCCCAAGGGCTCTCCTATCATGTTATCTTAAAGTTCCCAGTTCAGGCATGACAAATGACAAGGCTGTGGATAGTCTGCAAGGTTAGGATCAGATGTATAGCACATATATATATGAAACCTTCAGAGCCTGACCACTGCCCTTCTCGATGCCAGTGTGTGGACTCAGTCCACCGGAAGTGGATGCAGTTTCTCAGCATAGCCAGAGAAGAGGGCACACCTTGACCTCCCAGTATTCTCAGGCAGCATTAACCCCACGACCACCAAACACATTGCACTTCACTCAATCTTGCCCTGTTGCCTAAAGACCAGCCAGGAGCTGTTTTCATGCCTCCAGACCGCTTCTTTTCTAGACACTAAGTGGGAAGATAGGCTTGAGCTGATCAGCAAATGCACAGCCACAAGTTGTTTTTCAGGGACAACCTCAGTTCTGTCAAACCTATTGAATCAAATAAAAACTAACCAAAGGGAAAAACAATACAACAGCTTAGCATCAATCAGGGTAAAGGGCTAAAGTAATAATAATATAATATGTTTTTAACTAGTGGGTGGGATTGTTATTTTAAATTTTGGTAAACCTAAACAGTTTTGACTCATTATTTTGACAGAAAGTTGTTGGCTAAATATTGCAGTGGGGACCCCTCTCATCTACATGGGCCCATTCATATCGCCCTCTACCTTCATAACCAAAGTAATTCTTCATAGGGTTGTATTAAGTTTATCTAGGTAGCTTAGAGTTTTCTAAATGTCATTCTTTTCTTCCTCTCATACCATTTTCACATTTTCTTATTAGCAGGAATTAATATCAGTCCAATTTGCGTGATTCTCATTAGTTCAAATAATTTTATAGTTCATTTGCATGGATTTTTAAAAATAGAATTATATTTTCTACAAGCAAAAGTAATTTTTACCTCACTTTTTTTTCAAGGTTTGTGTGTTTTGCTTCTTTTTATTATTTTATCCATGAGCCAGGATGTTGTTATGTCATGCTGGCGTTCCACTGTCATTTCTAAATTCAAGCTAGTGACTCTCCTGTGAGAATACTGTTTGTGAAGGGTTCTTTCCTTAATGAAAGTGAAGCTTTATTATTTACTAATTAATTAATTATTTATTTACTCATGGGTGAGAATGGAGGGCATACATGCCACAGTAGTCTGTGGAGGTCAGAGACAGGGTTCCTCCCTCTGGATTCTCCCTCTGCTGTACTGTGTTGTACTTCACAAGCACTTCTGCGAAATTCTCCTGTCTCTGCCTCTCATGTCCTCTGTCAGAGTTAGCACACTGGGATTACAGAAGCCCACCACGTGGTTTACAGCCTTTTATGCAGGTTCCAGGGATTAAACTCAGGTACTTCAGCTGGAGCAGCAAATGCTCTATCCACTTAGCAATCTCCCAGGCCAGATGAAGCTAAACCCATCAGGATTATTGTGGTGGTTTGAATTAGGCACCCTCCCCCATAACCTAACATGTTTTGAATGCTTGATTCCCAATTGATGACATTTTGAGAGGTGGAGGCTTGCTGAGAGGTATGTTGTTGGGGGTGAGCTTGGGGTGTTATAGCCAGCTCCTCCTTGCCAGAACTTGGCTCACTCTCCTGCTACTGTTTACACCTGCTATGGCAGAGATGATGTCCAGTCTCTGCTCATGCCATCTTTTCCCTGCCATCATGGAACTTCCCCTTCAGACTGTAAGCCAAAAAAAAATGAACAACTTTCCTTCCATCAGATGCTTTTGGTCAGGTGTTTTAGCCAGCAACATGAAGGTAACTATGACAAAAAAAAAAAAAATGGCACCAGAGGAATGACCTCATTGCTGCCAGAAACCTGACATTGTGGTTTTGGTCCTTTGGAAAAGATATGCAGGAGGAATGTGGAAGGATTCGAAACTTTGGTCTAAGAGACACCTTGCAGTGCTCTAAGCAGAATTTGATAGACCATTCTGGTCAGAATTGAAAGACCTAACTGTAGAAAAAAACTGTGGACTATGCAGGTTGGCTTATGAAGGGAAAAAAGAGCTTTGTCCAGACTGAACTACAGGTAGTTTGTGTGAGAGGCTAACTTCACCTTCTCATGTCCTGAGAACTTGTGCAGGGATGTGTTGCATAGAACTGGACTGGTGTGAGCAGAAGCATATGGCTAACAAAGAAACGAAGGTTTCAGGCTGGAGATAGTGCCCATTCCGCTGCAATCGTTTGAGGGATTGCCACTCCTGAGATTGGGCTAGCTGCTCTACATCAGGACAGCAGAAAGAATGCTGATGCTGGGACTGGAGAGATGGCTTAACAGTTAAGGGGTTTGCCTGCAAAGCCAGAAGATCCTGGTTTGATTTTCCAGGACCCACGAAAACCAGATGCACATGGTGGCGCATACGTCTGGAGTTCATTTGCAGTGGCTAGAGGCCCTGGCATGCCCATTCTCTCTCTCTGCCTCTTTCTCTCTCTCAAATAAATAAATAAACAAAATATTAAAAAAAGAATGCTGATACTTTTGAAAGTAGGGTTCCTGAATGCTGAAGGAATGTTCTATTCTTCAAAGTTGGCTTTATTCCCCACCCCCCACACCAGAATTAACAAATTTGGTAGATCACCTGGTTCTACAGCATATAAAGTGTAGGAAGGAGAGGGTCATTGGATTTGCAGTGCAGTTTGTGTTTTGGAAATATAGCCACTGGGTGATGTCAAGCAGACTTGTTGGATTCTTGCATGTAAACTGGATGGAGCCATGAGGATAAACCATGGATTGCAGTGGAAACCTCAGGACTATGAGACAGCTGCCAAAGAGAGATGCTGGCTCTGGATGGATTGTTTCCCGGGGCTGTGAGCAGCCTAGCTGGAGGGGTGAAATTGAACCTCCAGAGACTTCGTCACTGGTTATAGATGGCAAACTTGGAGCTACAGGATTTGATGTTTGCTCTGCTTGTGTTAGCTCTTGCATTGGTTCAATCTTTCCTTGAAATGTCATGTTTACTTTGTGTCATTATGCATTATTATTATTATTATTTTTAGGTTTTACAGTTCACAGTTAAGAGACCTGGAACTGCAGGGATATTTGAACATTGTTGGGACTGATAAAAACTATGGGGACTTTTAAAGTTGGACCTAATGTGTTGAAATTTACATCATGGATGGTTATAAGATCATGGGGGCCAGGGGTGAAATGTGATGGTTTAAATTAGTTGTTACCATAAACTCATGTGTTTTGAATGCTTGGTGACCAGCTGATGGCAATCTGAGAGGTGGAGTCTTGCTGGAGGAGGTGTGCTGTTGGGGGTGGGCTTAGGGGTGTTATAGACAGCTTCCTCTTGCTAGAGCTTGGCTTAATCTCTTGCTGCTATTTTTACCTTCTGTGGCAGAGGTGATGCCCAGCCTCTGTTCATGCCATCTCATCACTGCCATTACGGAGCTTCTCCCTCAAGACTATAAGCCAAAAATAAACACTTTTCTTCCCATCAGCTGCTTTTGTTGAGTGTTCTGTGACAGTGATGAGAGGGTAGCTACAATTATGTTTTGATTTTCTCCCTAATTCTTGATCAAATAAATTACCATGGTGAATTGAAACATGCTGCCATTAAAAACAAAAACTCTACTTATGTTAAGGTATGGTATACTTTTAGTATACAAACAATTTAATTTGCTAATGTTTTATTTAGCATTCTTATCATTTTATTCATTACTGATGGATTAATGGACTTTCCCCGTGTGATGTTCTGTTTTGTGTTGGTCTATGACGACAGAGTCCTCATAGATGAGTGGAGGGGGCTTCCAGGTCTACTCTGTGCTCTCACTGAAGTCATCCTGCTCCAAAATGCTCCTTGATAATCTAAGCTTTCTGACTAACTTTTCAACATTTCTGTAATTATTTTTTTTTTTTTTTTTTTTTACTCAATGCTAGGACTTATGTTTACCTACAAAATTACCTATTTTGAAGTCTATATTTGCAAATTTATTATGCTGAAGTTGAACATTATATATTTGTACATTTTAAGTGTCCCAACAGGGTATGTCTCCTTGCTTGTTGCTAATGCTGTTTCATATTTTTCATATATTTACTTTTTCATAAGTAGTACCTTGGTCAACTTTTTGCTTTTACTCTACTTATCTCTGCATTTCACATGTTAACCTTTTTCTCCTCTTGGTGGGTTATTTATTATTTGTCATATAGTCTTTATTCACAAATTTAACCCATTTTTAAAAACCTTTCTCATGAGGATATTTGAGGCTATAATGTCCATTGAGTATCATTTACACCCCATTTCTTTTTTTTTTTTTTCAGTGTTCTGATCACATTTTCATTTACTACCAAATTTCTTGTAATTTCAGTAAGACTTCTTCTTTAGCTTCAAAGTTATTTAGGAATCCATATTAAAATTTTAGTAGATATATGTAGAATATATAAGGGGTTTCTAAATAAAAAATGAAAATACAAATATCCTATTATAAAAATAGACCTAAATTTGAACAAGCATTTTACAAAAGAAGAGTCTTGAATGGTCAGTAAACTTGGAAAAAGTGTTAGCTATGACTAGTTACCAAGGAAATACAGATTAAAACCATAATGGAACTCTCTCCCCATAATTATATGATATATATATATATACACACACACATATGTGTGTGTACATGCATGTATGTAAACATTTTAAAAAGCAAATATATGAAATGATAAAGAAGACTATAAGCTGTGATGTGAGGTCCCATGGAATTTGTCTTCAATTGAAAAGCTACACTTTTGGTCAAATAATCATATTTATTTGATTAAAATTAACTTATTTGTATGTATTATGATTCCCAATACAATTGGATGTGTTTCTACAATCTTATTTTGTGTTTCTTACATTTTCAAAACCTCCTATAAATTTTCCCTTTCTTAAAATTTATTTAATCTTGTTATTAACCTTAAATTTTAACACATAGTTAAAGCATATGTTTTTTCCTATGACTTTCTGGGATTAATATCTCTATATTCCCCTGAAAACATTTTGATTGATTTGATGCAATTCCAAATAAGCTCACTCTTTTTTTTCACTTTCCCCATATCCTTTTCTATCCCAAAGCTATCATGCTGAGATCATTTGGGGTTCTGTTAATCAGTTTTCACCCTGTGCTATCAACAACTTTTTAAGATTTAACTCTTAATTTCCAGTTTTGTTTCCACGTTCTTGTTGCTTGGTGGCCAACATTAATTTTTCTTCTTGCTAGAAAGATGTGAGAATTCTGGGGAGAGTGCCTGTGGGTGGTAATCTTTCCTGTCTGCATGTCACTGGTTTTATTTTGTCCTTCCATTTTAATGGGACTTTGGTGAAGCCAAAAGTGCTAGTTTGAGATATTGTATGTTTAAGTGGGAGTGAGTATCTGTAGCAGCCAGGAAGTTGAGTTCCATGAGGTGGAAACTAAGACAGGCATAGCAGAACACATGGAGAATGAAAGTGGAAGGGAGGTGGCTGGAGAGATGGATTAGCTGTTAGGCACTTGCCTGTGAAGCCTAAGGACCCCGCTTCGAGGCTCGATTCCCCAGGACCCACATAAGCCAGATGCACAGAGGGGGCACATGCATCTGGAGTTCGTTTGCACTGGCTAGAGGCCCTGGTGCACCCATTCTCTCTCTCTCTCTGCCTCTTTCTCTCTCTATCTGTTGTTCTCAAATAAATAAAAATAAACAAAAATTTAGAAAGTAGAGGGGAGGCTGGGCGTGGTGGCACACGCCTTTAATCCCAGCACTTGGGAGGCAGAGGTAGGAGGATCGCCATGAGTTTGAGGCCACCCTGAGAATACAGAGTGAATTCCAGGTCAGCTTGGGCTAGAATGAGACCTTACCTCGAAAAAAAAAAAAAAAAAAAAAAAAAAATGTAGCGGGGAGGGGTGGGAGAGATGGAGTTTAAGCAGGGATGGGGGTGGGGTGGGCGTGGGGTAGAGGACCCGAAGATTTAGGAGGCAAAATCATCCAAAACAAATGATATAAGAAAAAGTCATATGGGAACCTAACTTTTTTCTATGATAATTAAAAAGCATGATTAAGAAAATGCTAGATTACTTGAAGCTATTTTTCCCCCTGCAGGTAAAAAAAAAAAAAAAAAAAAAAAGCAGCTACATTCCCTAAGACTATCTGTTTTGGAGTGCTGCTGTTTTCCATTAGATTTCAGCTTAACAAATATCGGTTGAGTTCTCACAGACCAGGCGCACTTCTGTGCACTAGGGCACGAGGGAAGAAGGGCTGGCTGAGACTCAGGCCTGTGCTCAGCATGCCTGATCTTCCCGCTTCCTCAAGGGTAGCCAATGCCTAGGCTGGCCAACAACAAACACTGTGGTCTGACATTGAACCAAAAACAAAACAAAGCAAAAACCGTAGCCATGCCGATTCGGTGCTCATGCTGATGCATCTGAGTGGGACAATGCCCAAAAAACGAAGCTGTAAAAATAAAGCCACTGCTCTCTGGCCCTCAGCCCGTGGAGGAAGAGCCCGCTGTGTCTGGGTTCGTCTGATAACTGCTCGGACGCAGCCCTCACTGACACACGGCACCTTGCTCACTGTGGCTTTCTGAGCAATGCCGTTTGGGAAAGGGCAGACAAGGTTCTGGGCAAAGCAATTCTCTGAAAGAAAAGAAAAGAAAAGAAAAGAAAAGAAAAGAAAAGAAAAGAAAAGAAAAGAAAAGAAAAGAAAAGAAAAGAAAAGGGAAAGGGAAAGGGAAAGGGAAAGAAAAGAAAAGAAAAGAAAAGAAAAGAAAAGAAAAGGAAAGGGAAAAGGAAAAGAAAATAGGACTGGGAATGGAGGGAGCACTTAGGAAATTACTTGTGGAAAAAATTGAAAAATTACCTTCTGGGTTCTTACTTGCAGAAAATGAGATTTAACTTCTTAGGGAGGCTCAAATCCACCTGGGTAAGGTTGCTCTCTGATTGTCAGCTTGGCAAGATTTAGCATCATGATAGAAACAAATCTCTGGGAATGTCTGCAAGGGACATTTTAGATTAGCTATTTGAAGCTATTTTTTTTTCCCCTGCAGGTAAAAAACAACTACATTCTCTAAGACGCTACCTGTTTTGGAGTGCCACCCTAATTGTAAGTGACACCATTCCGTGGGCCAGGGGCCTGGACTGAACAGAAAGGACACCATGTACTGCACAGCAGCAGCATTGGTCACTCTCTGCTTCCTCAGTGGGGCCTGAGTGCAATGAGCTGCCTCCCGTTCCTGCTGCCACGCATTTCCTGCCATCGTGGCCTGTAACTTTCAACTGCAAGTCAAAATGAACCCTTTCCTTCCCTACACTGCTTCTTGTCAGGTATTTGGCCAAAACAGTGACAAGATAACGACTACAAAATGTTTAGAAAAAGTGCCTCAGGAAACTCTCACACATGCTGTAAGCATGACCACGCTGTCACCCCAGAGTGGACAATCATTGATCATATTTCACTCTTATTTTATCCTTTCATTTCTTAGGTGGAGAAACCATGATCCAGGGAAGAAAAGTGATTTGTCTAAGGCTCTGCAGCTCATTGGTGGCAGATCAGGGATGAGACACTTTGATTCTTAGACCACTGCTTGTCCTCTCCGTCCCCTTTAGTGCTCTCCATCAGCACCATCATCATCCTCGCCTGCACCACGCTACTGTATATAAAGTTAGCTTTCTAAGTTTCAGTCAGCTTGCAAGGAGACACTGTCCTCTGTTCACTCTTATGCATGTTCTGAGACTTCATAAACCATGTCTCCTGAGACCCTGGATCTGTTGTCAGTTTTCTTGAACCTTTTGGTGTTTTTTTGGTTTTTTTTTTTTTTTTTTTTTTTTTTGATCTCTTCTTATCTTATCTTGGGATGTTCCATGCAAACACCACGTCATTTGCAACCTCTCAAGCAAAGGCCTTTCTCCTAGCTTAGAAAGACGAGAGGCAGGAGAGGATGTCCCGTGATAGTTTTTTAAATTGTGCTTTACAGGCTGGAGAGATGGCTTAGTGGTTAAGGCATATGCCTATGAAGCCTAAGGACCCTGGTTTGATTCTCCAGGTCCCACATAAGCCAGATGCACAAGGGGGCACATGTGTCTGGAGTTCATTTGCAGTGGCTAGAGGCCCTGGTGCACCCATTCTCACTCTCCCTCTCTCTCTTTCCCTCTCTCTGTCTCAAATAAATAAATAAAAATAAAATCTTTAAATTGTGTTTTACATGTACATAATTTATTTTGATAGTCCCTTTACCTTTTTGTCCACCTCTGCCATTTCCTTTTCATTTAATCCCTTATTTCCAACTAGTCCCACTTCCATTGTTTTTTTAAATTAAATTTAATTTTTTTGTATGGTTTTTTTGTAAGTAGGGTCTTGCTCTAGCCCAGAATGACCCGGAATTCCCTATGTAGTCTCAGGGTGGCCTTGAACTCCTAGTGATCCTCCTATTTCTGTCTGCCTCCCGAGTGCTGGGATTGAGGACGTGCACCACCACGCCTGGCTCTCTTCTCTTCCGATGTCTTTTTTTTGCCCTCCTCCATCGTCCGTGATGACGATGATTCAGTGTTCATTCTGATGCATCGGAGTGGGACAATGCCCAAAAATGCTGTAAAGAAAAGTGACTTGTCTAAGGCTCTACAGCTAATTAGTGGCAGATCTGGGATGAGGCGCTTTGTACAGGTCTTGTGCAGATAACGACAGCCGCTTTGAGATCAACACAATGGCCACTTCATGTCTGGAAGGCAGCATTCCAAAGCACTCTTTCTCACCCTTTGGTTCTTCCATTGGGATGCAATGTTTATAGATGTCTACTAGGTCCATTTGCTCTATGATTTTTGTTGTTGTTTTTCTTTAAAAAAATTATTTATTTGCAAGCAGAGAGAAATAGAAGAGAGGCAGACAGAGAATGGGCACGTCAGGGCCTCTAGCCACTGCAAAAGAACTACAGATGCATGTGCCCCTTGTGCATCTGGCTTACGTGGGTCCTGGAGAATCGAACCAGGATCCTTTGTCTTCGCAGGCAAACGCCTTAACCGCTAAGCCATTTCTCCAGCCCCTGTTTGTTTGTTTTTCAAGGTAGGGTCTCACTCTAGTTCATGCTGACCTCGAATTCACTATGTAGTCTCAGGGTGACCTTGAACTCATGGTGATCCTCCTATCTCTGTCTCCCAAGTGCTGGGATTAAAGGCGTGGCCACCACACCTGGCTTCTATGATGGTTTTAATCCAGATACCTCTTTCTCTCTCCCTTCTTTTCATTTCTTTTCCTTCTTTTTCTTTCTTTCTTTCTTTCTTTCTTTCTTTCTGTCTTTCTTTCTTTCCTCCCTTCCTCCCTCCTTCCCTCCCTCCCTCCCTCCCTTCTTTCTTTCTTTCTTTCTTTCTTTCTTTCTTTCTTTCTTTCTTTCTTTCTTTCTGACAAACTGACCTGTCAATTGTTGAAAATAGGGTATTGAATTTACTGTTAGTGTTTGTTTAATGAAATTTTGTGCTAGGGCCTTTTTTGAAATATCATTTTATCCCACTATTATTGTGCTAGGGCTTATCTGTGAAAGGATGGAAAATGGTATTTCTTTTAAAAATCTCTTTTTAAAAGGCCCTAGGAAGGGCCTTTTGGGTAGCAAGTTTGTTGCTGCATCTTTCTTTTAATATCTGAGAGGATAGATCAAAAATCACTGAAGTAGACATTAGTCAGAAAAAGAGATTTTTAAAAGTCACTTTATTTTGATGAAAGGAATGATCTAGTATTGCAATTCAACATACATTCTCTTCCTTTATTTTCTTTTTAAAATTTTTTTGTTTATTTATTTATTTATTTGAGAGCAACAGACAGAGTGAGAAAGAGGCAGAGAGACAGAGATGGGCACACCAGGACCTCCAGCCACTGCACATGAACTCCAGATGTATGCGCCACTTTGTGCATCTGGCTTACATGAGGACTGGGGAATCAAACCTTGAACTGGGGTCCTTAGGCTTCACAGGCAAGTGCTTAACTACTAAGCCATCTCTCCAGCCCTTCTCTTGCATTAACTATTATTCAAGCATGCTTTTTTTTTTCTTTCCTGTGGTCTCATATTTGTGCTTTTCCTTCTCTTCAGTTCAAAGGATTCCTTTCAGTAGAGCTGGCTCAGAGGTTATATATTCCTTTAGCCTATTTTTATCATGGAAAGCTCTTCTTTCTCCTTCAATTATGACAGATAGCTTTGGTGGGTATGGTAGTCTGGTTAGCAGTTGCTATCTTTCAGAACTTGAAATAAAGATCTTCTTTCCTTTAAAATTTCTGTTGAGAGATCCATTGTTATTCTGATGGGCCTGCTTTTATGGGTGACTTGGTGCTTTTCTTTTACTGCTTTTAATGTATTCTCATTGGTATGTATTTATAGTTTAATTATAATATAACAAGGTAAGGTTCTTTTCTGGTCTTGTCTGCTTGGTGTTCTAAATGCTCCCTATGAATCAACTGGAGAGATGGCTCTGTGCTTAAAGGCACTTGCTTTCAAAGCCTATCTCCAGTACCCATGTAAAGCCAGATGCAGCAAGAAGCCTGGCATGCCCATACATTCTCATTCATTTTCTTTCTCTCTTTCCCCCTCTCTTACAAATAAATATACCCTGTATCTGTATTGGCATCTCTTTCCCTGTTTTGGGAACTTTTCTTCTATGATTTTGCTGAACTCACTTATCATGACTTTAGACTAAAATTCTTTTCTTTTTATTTCTATTATTCTGGTTTTACATTCATAGTATTGGTTCCATTTTCCTCCTCCCTGTCCTCCCTCTTCCAAACGGACCCTCATCAATGGGGAATGTGGATCGTGCATTGTGGGGGCCGTCAAGAGTTCTGGGGGGTAGGCCCCAGTCTCTGTTCTTAATGCCCCAACTTGTAACTCTAACAATCTTTCCGCCCCCTCTTCCGTGAGTTTCCTTGAGCCACATTGGGGTCATTTTTGTTTGGCTCCAGTAATAAGGTTTTGGGGGCCTCTGTGTCTCTGGATATCTGGCTTTAGACTAAAATTCTTATATAGTCAAAATTCTCAGATTTGACCTCTTCATAGAGTCGAAAATGTCTTGAAGTTACCACACATACCTTCTTACTAATTTATCTTTCTCCTCGTTGGAATGTTCCAAATCCTCCACCTTATTTTCAAATTCAGTTATTCTGACCTCTCATTGATCCATTCCATTGATGAGAGTTTCTACAGAGATTTTCATTTCCTGTATTTCAGATTGATATTTCTTTAGTATATTTGTTTCTTTACTCCTAACTTCTCTCAACTTCCTTAATTTGTTCAGCTAATTTTCTGCGGTCTTTTGGGATTCCTTAAGGAGTTTATTTATTCTGATTTCTTTGAATATGTGTATAATAATTCTTTTGAATTCTGTATCTGGCATTTTATCTAAGTCCCTTTTGCTACAGGCCATTAATGTGGGATTCATAATTTTTGGAGGGTTCACAATTTTTGAAGGAGTTATGTTGCCTTGATTTTGTGTGTGTGTTTCTTTTATCACTGCATTGGGAATTTTGCATCTCAGTTCATTACATTACTTGGACACTCTGACTGTTTTATCATCTGTATTTTTTAGGCATGTAGGTCAGAAGTTATATCCTCAATCTAGCAGCTCAAAGTACCCAGTGTGTCCTCTGTGTTACTCCCAGAGTAGAATGCTTAACAGCAAGAATGACCAAAGCTGGTGCACATGCCTGCTATGAAAATGTATTAATGGACCTTTTGACTTCAATAATTGTTGGTGGATAAATGAGCAAGGCTGATATGGTATGGTATGGTATGGTATGGTATGGTATGGTATGGTATGGTATGGCTCGTTTTGCTTCCTGAGAAGTGGAAGGGATATGTAGTAAGTTAAGATGAGGACTAGTGTTTAAGTTGAAAAAGAGATGTCACAAATGAAATTATAAGGGGAAAGTTGAGATATTGTTAAGGTCCACAAATTTTAGAGGTTGTTGAGGCTACCAAAGTTGGTATTTATACAGAATAAAGAAGAGAGTGTAAGGAGAAAACAATGTCTAAAAGAGGTTGTAATGAGAGGGAAAACATATGAGTTATGCATAGGAAGAATAGCAGAGGGATCACAATAGTAGAATGGGTGGAGAAAAATATAAAACAAACCCAAGATCCAACCGAGCTATAGACAAACATGAACAAAATAAACATGGAATATGTATGCATGCGTGGAGATTTTATAAAAGGCACTAAAAGTTTTTTAAAAAATAAAATATGGGGCTGGAGAGATAGCTTATTGGTTAAGCGCTTGCCTGTGAAGCCTAAGGATCCTGGTTCGATGCTGGATTCCCCAGGACCCACGTAAGCCAGATGCACAAGGTGGCATGTGCATCTGGAGTTTGTTTGCAGTGGCTGGAGGCCCTGGTGTGCCCATTATCTCCCTCTCCCTCTCTCTCTCTCTCTCTGCCTCTTTCTCTCTTTGTCACTCTCAAATAAATAAACAAAAGTAAACAAAAATTAAAAAAATCAAAAATGACAAAAGTTAACCCTAACAACTAACTTTAAAAAGGTAAAGATTACTAAATATTTCTCAAGTCTATCAATCAGTATTTCTGCCTTGGTGGGATGGGTTTTCAATTCTTTCCTTCCCTAGGATATTTCTTTAGCAACCTGATTTGGGGGGGGAGTGGTTAACACTTGCAGTTCAAACCTACATAACCAGATTTGGTGTATATATTGCCCTGGTATATAAATCAGCCCAGTTAACATTTGGGGGGTGAGTTTCTGTCTCACCTATGTTGAGTAGTGAAGCTGGTTCCGTCCTTGGTGTATGGGCTTGTCTCAGCTGGTTAACCGGATCAGCTGCTTTAGAGACCATGTGTGGGAGGCCAAAGGAGAGCCCTTGATTCCTGAAATCTCCAGCAGTGTTGACAGCATATATGGGAGGAAAAATTGTGGCAAGCTGCTTAGCTCGTCCTCTCCCTCAGGTTGTTTTGATCTTGTGTGCCCTGCATAAGTAGAGCGAATCTCTTCTCAATAGTCTCCAAGGCTTTTGCTGGCACTGGCAGGGCAGGGCAACTGTGAGGGAGGAGGGCCACTTCCCAGCAGCTGGAGCAGAGCTATGCTGATTAGTCCTGCTCCCTCCTGCTTCTCACCTGGCTTAGTAAATTCCTATTAGCCTTGAATCGTGCTGAAAAAAAAAAAGAATTAAAAAAAGAGTGTGCTGTGTGTTATCTTACCTCTTTCCTTCCAGGTTCATTACGTGAGGTTCCGTTTCCACTATCTTAACCAGAAGTCCCCGTTGCACTGTTAAGCCCATACAATCTTCCTCCTTCTTCTCAGTCCCCAGAGCCTTTGAAACTCATGCCATCAAACATCATCTGCGACCTATACTTGCTTTTGGTGTGTGTCCACCTACTCCCTTTGATTCATTAGTAACCTTAGCACCTGGTTACGGCCCCATGCCTTTCGCCGTTCTTGGTGACTTCAACACCCTTGAAGAACACTGATTCATTCTTTACCTTGCCCTCTGAGTTCCATGACTTCTTCACCTCCACCAATCCCTCAGCCGCTCTCCTGTTTCTGGCCCTTTATTTGTCACCATTTTACATACTGCTCCCCAAACCTATGTTTCAATACTCTCCCCTCTCTCATATCAACCTAATACCCTACAAACTTTATATCTTTATAAAAATACACCACATGTAAAGGCACAACGCACATGTGTGTTCATCTCCTAGATCCTTTCCTTTCTATCTCTTTTTTTTGGGGGGGGGGGTTCGAGGTAAGCTCTCACTATAGCTCAGGCTGGCCTGGAATTCACTATGTAGTCTCTGGGTAGCCTCAAACTCACAGTGATCCTCCTACCTCTGCCTTCCGAGTGCTGAGATTAAAGGCAGGTGCCACCATGCCTGTCTCCATCTTCTTTTTAATAAATCCATGTTTTCAACATTTATTTCTGTTTATTTATTTGAGAGGGAATGACAGAGAGACAAAGAAAGGAGGGAAAGAGAGAGAGAATAGGTGCACCAGAGCTTCCCGAGGCTGCAAAAAGAAGTCCAGATGCATGTGCTACCTTGTGCAGCTGACTCATGTGGATCCTGGGGAATTGAACCTGGGTCCTTTGGCATTGAAGGCTAGTGCCTTAACCATTAAGCCATCTCTCCAACCTCTTTTTCATTTTTTTGCCCTAGGTAATTTCATGGTTTATCAACATAATTACTGACTTGTGAATTATCTTTCTTTTTTGCCTATTTGTTTTCATCAAATTCATCTGAAGCAAGCTCATTTAAGCTAAATTTATATTCACTTATTTTGTGATGAATTCTGAGAAGCTGAAAATTTTGGCAGAAAGCACAATGGAGCTAGTGAGTTTAGAAACACTTGTGTGTGCTCAAGATAGGAACCCAGCACCTCTGGCAGTTTTGTTATATTTCTTTAATGTGGCAATTTTTCTACTCCACAGAAATATTTCCACACATCCTCCTTCTTCCTTGCATGTTTACAAAAAGGGCTCTTTAGCCCGAATCCTCCTAAAAGCCATGCCTGAGACACAGGTTTACCCATAGGTAGTTTTATGGGGTGGATCTCAGGGATAGAGAGAGAAATGGGGTCAGTGAGAAGGGCACGAGGCCTGGCTGTGTTGGATTTGCCTGTGGATGGCTGATGATCAATCCCATGGGACCTTCGAGAAGCCGGTGGGATACCACTCATATTTCTCTGTCTGGGGAATGACATGGACACACATTTACTCGAATGCTAGTGACTTCCAGTCGCTTCGTACTAACTCACCTCCATCTCCATTAGTGAGTGTGTGTCTGGTGAGTTCTGTGGGCATTGTGTTCAGCAGTTTTAGAAAAGTCCTGGGAAGGCCCATCACAATGTCGTGGAGCAAAGCTGTTTTTATTTATCCATTTCCATTTTTAATTTTCTTTTTTTATAAAATATTTTATTTATTTATGAGAGAGAGAGAGGCACAGACAGAAAGGCAGAGAATGGATGTACCATGGCTTCTAGCCACAGCAAATAACTCCAGATGCATATGTCACCTTGTGCATCTGAATTATGAGCATACTGGAAAATCGAACCTGGGACCTTAGGTTTCCCAGGCAAGGCCCTTAACAACTAAGCCATCTCTCCAGGTCTCTATTTTTAATTTTTTTAAAGAAAATTACTGCAGGCTGGCCTTGAACTCACATCATCCTGATTCAGCCTCTCAAGCCTGGGGATTACAGGTGTGTACCACCACAGCCCATGAGCAAAGCTGTTTGCAAACCTACACAAAACTGGTTGTCACACAGCAGTCAATAGAGGAGACATGATCTGAGAGTTGAAAGACAGCAAAGAAATATGCCCTGTACCTATATTGTATTTCAAGGGCCTTCTACGCTTAGTCTGAATCTTGTTCAAGAACTGCAACTTTTGGAAGCAGGTACGGTGACAAATGTCTGCAATCCCAGGACCTGGGTGGCTGAGACAGGAGGACTGACAATTCAAGGCCACCCTTGGCCACATAATGAGACTTTGTCTCAAAAAGAAATAAAAAAAAAGAAGAAGAAGAAAATGGCTGGAGAGATGGCTTAGTAGTTAAGGCAGTTGCCTGAAAAGCCTAAGGACCCAGGTTTGATTCCGCAGTACCCATGTAAAGCCAGATGCACAAGGTGGCACATGCATCTGGAGTTCATTTGCAGTGACTAGAGGCCCTGGTGTCCCCATTCATAGTCTCTTTCTCTCTCTACTTACAAAATATATATATATATAAGACCACAGCAAGCTCTGCCAAGGCTTACTGTGAGAGTGTGAGTGACTTCCCCGCCCCAGATGACCTCAAGGCGTTTTGATAGTTGTCATCTATTTCTAGGCACCTCTTCCCTCATCCCTAGTCAGCACTTGACTGGCCTGAGTTGTTGTGGCTGGCTGGCTAGCTAGCTGCAAGCCACCCATTGCAGCCCTGGGACTTACTGCAGCCTGAGGAGAATCTGGGCATTGGCCCTAGGTGCAGTGTAAGAGAGAAGACTCAAACATTTACACAGAAGTCCGGGGACGGAGGGCAAAGGTTTTGTTAACTTCACAGCAGGGCCTGTCTTTTCTCTGGGTGTCTATGCTCTATGTGAGTGGCGTTGTTATCTCTGTTTTCTGCGAGGGGCGCAGAACTTCACAGCAGGAAACTACTTTCTGTCCCCAAGCTCCCACTCAAGATGGACCCGAAGCTCTCTCAGCTGTTTGCCACCAGCTGTCTCCACTCCAGGCGCAGGTGACTGTTAAGAACACTCTTGCCGTGGTCCACTCAGGGCAGCCTGATTAGTCTTGCTTGTAAAACACATAAGGGATTATGGTTCATGGACTCACTGTCAGCAAGTTAGGGAAATGGCCACCCTGCCGCTGGCCCCCGGGGCCTGTCACATCCTTCATCAGGCTTTCCTCGGTTCTGGGAATGTGGGGTGTCTCAGGCCGACCAGTATGGTGTGATTCCTTCAAGTCCACCAATAAACACACCCATCGCCTTTGCCAAGTTGCCCTGTCTTCTCAGGGACATCTGCCAGGGATGTCCACCATCAGCTGCAGGACACCCAAGTAGGTCACCTTCCAGCAGGGGCTTGGTCAAGTGCACAGGGAGGAGGTGTAGGGACAGCAGCATTCAGCCTGAGGCCCCGCCTCCCTCTCAGCAGTCACCCAGCATAATGACAGCGGACAGGGCGCAGGGAGGGTGTGGCCAGGACCCAAATTAGAGACGCAGGCTCTCATCACCGGGAGGCAGGGACAGCTGCCAAGTCCTGGAGCACGCAGGACCCACTTGAAAGCATCGGGCGGCTGGGAGGAGCACTCCAAAGGAAAGGAGGCGCCCTAAATCTGGAGCTGTTTAGAGAAGAAGGGCCGATGTGGCCAGGGCCAGCTGTCAGCCAGGATGCTCTAGGCGGAACCCAGAGCCTCCGATGCAGACTAGATCTCAAAGTTCCACCAGGAGGAAGCTGTGTCAGCAGGGGCTTGGGGGATGTTGGGCTGGGGATGTGGGGACCACGAACAACTGACTTCCCAGTGAGCTGCCCCGTTGCGCTGCTGCCCTTACTGGTTTGAGTGCCTCCCCTCTGACTCAGTCTCTTCTCTCATCAGCTCCTTAGGCTGTGATGCATCCATTTGCTGGCTTCCGAAGTCATTGTCTTTCCTCAGGGCAGCCACAGGCACACTGGCCAGCCTGGCACCCCTGAGGCAATACAAGGGCCACTGTTCAGGGCGGGCCTCCTCTGGCCAGCACCATCAAGGACTACTTTACTAAAGGACAGGCCAGGCACCTGGCCTAGGCTCCAGGCCAGAATCTGGAATCTTGGCACTTGGCTGTGACGCTGGGCGTGTCACTACTTCTCTGTATGGCTGAACTTCGCCAGAAGGCAGGGCTGAGGATGGTGAGGATGACCCCATTCTACCTTCCTCCTGGGCTGCCAGTGTGGAGGAGGCTTAGCTAGGAGGCGCAGGGTTGATGTGTTTTGAGTCATGTCACTCACTTCTTGAAAGTGTTTGTTTCATCACAGTTTGCAGATTGGGAAACTGAGGCTCCCGAGTGAACAGGATTGTACCAGATGGCACCCAGCTTCCAGGGGCTGAGCTCTGAAGCTCAAACTTGATGACTTTAAGGACTATGTTCTTGTTGGTCTCTAAGCGTAAGAGGCACAGACAGACAGACAGGTAGATAGGCAGGCAGGCAGGCAGACAGGCAGACGGTGCCTCGCCAGGCTGGGATAGTCCTGGGCCCCCGCCAGAAATGGATTCCAAGTTGTGCTACTTCACTTTTACTTCTACTCGGTATCCTGGAACCAAACCAGGGTCTGGAGCCAAAATTCCTGCTGCAGAACTAGAAGCCTGACTCTAAACAAGGTGGGAAAAAGAATAGACGCAGGTGAGCTTTCTTACCCCTTTCCCTCTCCCCTCCCCACACCCAGTGTCTGGGGTACTCTGATCACCTTCGAGTAGCCATGGGCCCAGAGGAGGCAAGTGAGGCACCGTAGGACTCTTAAGGAAGGTAGGAGTTGCAACAGCACATCAAAGTCCTGCCTCTAGCCATTTTTGAGGTTTGGTTTCTGGACAGAAACCAAGCAGAGCAATGGAGGTTGGGGCGTTCCGGCACTGTGCAAAGATTCCAGCCAGCCACATTCTCTAAGCATCCCCAGCCTTGCTTTTCTCCTCCGTTGACTGCTTGCCGCCCTGGGCCAAGCATTTAATTAACCACCCTGCTCCATCTCCTCCCCAGCAAATAGGGACCAGATGCACCTTGAAGAAGTCCAACCAAACGGAGAAGAACAACTCTCTTCAAATCAGCAGAGAAAACACAATTAGGCAAAGCAAACAGAGCTGGGAGAGGCAGTAGGCAAGCTAAGTGTCCAGGGGCTCACCTGCAACACATTTCCAGGAGCCCCTCAAAGACCATACCCTTATAATGGGGGCCATATGGAAGCTCCCGCCCAGCAAAGGGAGTCTCTGAAAACAAATCAAGCCAGCCACGATGCCGATGCCAGCGGCCAGGGAAGGAGAAAGAGGGGGCATTGTTTGTGTTCCACCCTGGAGTCTCCAGGAAGGATACAGGGCCTGTGGCTGCTACAAAAACATAAGAACTCAGTGCCAAGAAGCGACCAGAAAACTGGCCCAGCTCCTTCCTTATCTTGCAATCTAGACCTCCCGTCAGAGCTGGGAGGTGCAGTCACTGAGAGGGGAGGGGTAAAGGACCACTTGGTAAAATAACTTTCTTTAGGAGGCCTGCTTGCATCACCATCACCGTGCTGAAAGTAACAGCCACAGCCCGGGGTGTGGGCTCTCCTCTGTTGACTTGCTTGGGACATCAGGGAGGGCCTGATGAACTGCCAACAGGCAAACATCCAGAACCTTGGGTGGTGTGGTCCTGATGTGCCCCGCAAACAACAGCTGAGATGCTGGGTTCCTTCAGCCTCCAACATCCCAGATCCGGGAACCTGGTGCATCATAGCAGTGCAGGGCTGGGAGCAGTGCGGGTCCTCGGTCCTTGTGGTCATACAACCGCCGGTGCCAGCCCTGCCAATTAGAAGCCGTGCAGTCTCCAGCGAGTTGTTGGATTTTGCTGGGATCGTTTTTCTAGTCAAGTAGATCTGCTACCCCGTCATGCTCCTGAAGTTGCTAGGGAACTCTAAACTCTAGTGAGATGGGCATGGATGACACAGAACATATGCCTGGCACACAGTCGGGGCTCAATCAATGATCTCATTAGAAGGACCTGAACACTTATAGAAATGGGGAGGTGGAAGACGAAGGAGTGATTATGAAGAATAAATCTGTAACTGCAAGGTGTGAGAAGAAAAAAGAGCTACAGTGGAAGAAAAAAAAAAAAACAGCAGCAAAGCGTCAACAAAGCCTCGTCATCCTCACCCTCCTAAAAAAAGAAAGACCAGGTTGTGTAGCTTATTAGCAGAGGAAGTTGTTCTATTTTAAGGACAAGCCAGCACAAAGTAACATCAGCTGCTCTGCATCTACATGGTGGAAAGGATGCCCCACTCTGCTTTTCTCCCGTACTCCAAAGCCATGCACAGTACCTGAGTTTGCCGTCCACCTCCCCCTTTTCACCTGCAAGGGATGCCTTTCCTCATTTCTACCCCCGCCCCCGCCCCTTTTTGCTACAGAACAATTCCAGATGAAAAGTGGTGGGTAGACTGCAAATGGAAAAGAAAGAGATGTCAGGGTCCTACCAAAGGCTGTTGCATGGCTCAGACCTGGAGCTGGTCTTGAGAGCCCGGAGGGGTGGTGAGGCGTTTCTACCACTTTCTGCATAGGTGACACAAGGGAGGCATGGCATCTGTTTTGTGCCCTTCCCTGGAAATGTGGACCTCGTCACCCCAGTGATACAGGAATTTTGGGGATGTCCTTACCAGTGCAATAGCTTGATATGCCAATGCACTGATAACTTGGGGGTACCTCTGGTTTCTTGTCTTATGAATTTGACAAATGAAATCCACAGACCACAGGATAAGGTTCAGAAAGATTTATTTTATTTTATTTTATTTTATTTTATTTTATTTTATTTTATTTTATTTTATTTTATTTTAGAGGGAAAGAAGTAGGTAGAGAGAGAGAATGGGCAGACCAGGGCCTTCAGCCACTGCAAATGAACTCCAGCCACATGTGCCACCTTATGCATCTGGCTAACATGGGTTCTGGGGAATCAAACCTGGGTCCTTTGGTTTTACAGGCAAGAGTCTTAACCGCTAAGCCATCTCTCCATCCCCAGAAAGATTTTTATTATATCTTAGAGCTTTAGGAAGGAGAGCCTTAAGAGAAAGAGAGCTTAAGGGAAGTAAGGAAGAAAGGAAGGAAAGAAAGAAGAGAGAGAGAAAGGGAGGGAGGGAGGGAGAGAGGAAGACAGGTTGGGTTTTTTATGTGAGGCCTGTGCATGGACAGCTGGTCTAACCCGTTGGTCCTGATGTCAGGTGTCTGAGGTCAGGCTTCCTGAAAAAGCGTAATCTTCTCAAAAATCTTAACTCTCTAGGAAGGTCCTTCTCAGAAGGGGATGGAAGGGCTCCTTGAGGGCAGAGATGAGGAAAGTCCAGACCCTCCTGACATTTTTGACCTGTAGTAAAGTATAATGAGCTAGATTTTCCCCTGTAGGCCCAACAATTCCCCCCACTTCTCTAAGAGAAAGCTATTTATTTTGGGGCTCTGACACCCCTAAACTGCCTCAACAAGATGACCTGAAGGGAAGACTTGGCTGAAACTAGGCAAACAGACGGAGTGCTCTCAGTCCGTAGGGCTTGCATTTTCAGATTTAATGTTATGGTTAACTATGTCTTTCAATCTGGAAAATTTAGTTGTCACGCTAAGTGTCCGCTACTCTCGGGGTCCCTCTTTTCCCATGCTGGCCGGAATCTGGGAGGCTTACGTTACTCAGAAGGCAGGGTGGTGGGGCCCCTCACTGCCTCCGGCAGCAATCCTATCTTGTCTGCGGTTGTCTCCAGCATCTTCCCTGATGTTTCTAACCTCCTCTTGGTCTGTGCTGGGTCCTCCTGTGCGTTAGACGATTCTGAGAAAAGAGACATGATGCAGACATGTTTGCAATTCAGTTTCCTTTTTTTTTTTTTGAGGTAGGGTCTCACTCTAACCCAGGCCAACCTGCAATTCACTCTGTAGTCTCAGGGTGGCCTCGAACTCACAGCGATCCTCCTACCTCTGCCTCCCAAGTGCTGGGATTAAAGGTGTGCTCCACCACACCCGGTGCTTTCCTTTTTTTTTTTTTTTTAAAGCATTTTTTAAAAGATTTTATTGTTTATTTATTTATAGAGACAGAGAGAGGGAAAGAAAGAGAGGGAGAGAGAGAATGAGCATGCCAGGGCCTCCAGCCACTGCAAACGAACTCCAGCAGCATGTGCCCCCTTGTGCATCTGGCTTACGTGGGACCTGGAAAATCGAACTGGGGTCCTTAGGCTTTGCAGGCATCTCTCCAGCCCCCCAATTCAGTGTTTTGGTGCTTCCACCTCAAATGATCAGTATGTACAGAGGAGAGTGTGCAGCTACCGGGAACTGATAGAAAGCAAGTAGTAGAGAGGAGGTCTTAACTATTAAGTGTGTATTGGGGAAATACTTGAAAGCCACACAAAATTAACCATTATGAGTCTACTATTTGTCAACTTGATACCCACATACACATCTTTAAATCATACTTATTTCTCACTAAAGCCAATAACAAGATTATAATCCCACTTAACCTGTGAGTAAACATGTGCTAACTCCTCCCAAAAGGAGAGACCAAGTCTTTGAGCAGTGTTGAATCTTTTCCTTGGTATTCTACAATTTAAATATTATGATTTAAACTTGATACTTGGGCTGGAGAGATGGCTTAGAAGTTAAGGCGCCTGCCTGCCAAGCCTAAGAACGCCCATTCGATTCTCCAGGTCCCACGTTTAGCCAGCAAAGTGATGCAAGGGCGCAATGCTGCACTTTTCCACAAGGGGGCACACGCACCTGGAGTTCATTCATAGCTGCTGAGAGGCTGCTGGCACGCCCATTCTCGATCTGATTCTCTCTCTTTTTCTTTCTCTTTCTGTCTCTCTGACTCTCTCCAAAAAAAATGATGATACTTGTAAATTATGATATAAAACAATCAACAGATTGTACATGGACAAGGGAATGAGAAAGGAAATACAGATGCAAACATGTTCCTAACAAGATGAGGACCTATGACAATAATAGTACTTCTTTCTATAAATAGCCATGTGGTCACAAGTGGTATTTGTAACTACCTTCTTTACCAACTCTGTGCTCCCTTGCCTTTAGCCAGCACCTTAGCTGGCTCTTTGCCCAGTAGGACAAACCAAACCTCCACTCCTGGGAAGTCTGGGAAATGGGTTGTCCTGGTTAGACTTAGATGTCATGTTCCCTTGACCTTAATCACAGTACATGAGTGCACTAAGGTGCCCTCAGAAAGCCCCTGGATTGCCTATTGTGGTGGTTTGATTCAGGTGTCCCCTATAAACTTAAGTGTTCTGAATGCTAGTCTTCTCAGCTGACAGCAATTGGAAATTAAAGCCTCCTGGAGGTAGAGCATTGCTGGGGTGGGCTTATGGGTGTTATAGCCAGCTTCCCCTTGACAGTGTTTGGCACACTCTCCTGTTGCTGTTGTCCACCTTATGTTGACCAGAAGGTGATGTCCACCCTCTACTCATGCCATCGTCTTCCCTGCCATCATGGAGCTTCCCTCTTGAGCCTGTAAGCCAAAATAAACCTCTTTTTCTCCCACAAGCTGCTCTTGGTTGGGTGATTTCTACCAGCAGTGTGAACCTGACTGCAACACCAACATAGGCTCTCTTACCTCCATTTTGGAGTAGTAGTCAATTATTTTCCCAGGGCACTCAGTTGCCCCAGCCGAGCATTGTAACTCTTCTCTGTGCCTGGTGATTTGCAGGCATGAGAAGCCCAAAGTAGCTAGGCAGAGACTTTTAACTGCCAATTCAATAATATCACTGGTGAGTTTCCTGGTAGAGGCGCTTCTCCTTCTAGAACTAAGACAACTGGAGCAAAAGAGCACAATGTCATGATGACAGAGGGAAAGAATTTCATAGTAGACCACTGGGTGTAATGGTGAGTGAGTGGTGTGACTCCTATTTCCACCCCTTGATTCCTGGACCCACATCCTGACCATGGCAGAAACAGTACCAGAGAGCAGCATCTTCTGAAGACATACAACCTTCTGAGCCTACAGGTAGGCCTTCAGTATGGCTGTAACTGGGTCTTCCAAGGGTGACTCCTCCTGTCATCACTGCCTCAGGATAGGACTCGCACAGTCTCCAGTTGGCTCCTTTGGCTTTGAGTTTGTGATTTTGCTGTTTATCTACAATTTTAGTTTTCAACAACAAAAAAAGCTGGCCTAAATTTTATAGATTGCCATCTTAGGATTTATTATATGTTAATAAAACATCAAGCCAGAAAATAAGATATTAAAAAAGAAAAAAATCCAAAATACCACCATCAGAGATAGCTAGTATAAAAAACTAGAGTAAGTATATTTTTTAGAACATTTTATATTCATAAAAATCACACATCAATCATTCTGGACAAAAGAAAACCTCTATGACTAGTTGGTCTATAACTTTTATTAAACATAAACCTTGTTATTTTAACATAGACAATAATTTATAATGATTGAAGAATAATATTAATAGCTAATATTGAATCTGTATTATGTTCATGGATTTTCACTTTATTTAATGTTTATAGATAGATTTTATAGATAGATGTTATAGATAATGAAGCTAGATAGGTAGATTTTATAGATAATGAAGCTACTTTGTATATGTTATGACTTGTGAACACCTCATAGATTAGGAAATTGAGACAGAGTTGTTAAATAACATATCACAATCATATAACTAGTAAGTAGGTAGGGCCAAATTTAAATTGAGACATTCTGACTCTAAAACCTATGCTTATAAGAACCACACAATGCATGGGGTACCACTGTATGGATGTATTTAATTTATTAAACCAAGACCTCCTACTGGTGGATAATTAAATTATTCACAGGGTATTTTTGCTATTATGTAAAAATAACTTTAAGAACTTCTTGCCATACGTCTTTAACATAATTGCTTATTTATGTCCTCAGAGAACATTCCTATAAAGAAAATTTCCATGCCAAGTGTATGTGTATATACGTGGGTGTGCATGCATACATGTATACATTTAAATTTTAATATTGCTGTACACATTGCCCAAGTATCCTCTGGAAGATTTACCAGCACAAAGTATGCCCAGTAGATTATAAAAGTGCCCATGAGGGCTGGAGAGGTGGCTTAGCAGTCAAGGAGTTTGCCTGCAAAGCCAAAGGACCTTGGTTCAATTCCTCAGAACCCATGTAAGCCAGATACACAAGGTGGTGCATGTGTCTGGAGTTCATTTGCACTGGCTATGGGCTCTGCCATGCCCATTCTCCCTCCCCCTCTCTCTTTCTGTCTCTGCCTCTTTCTCTCAAATATATATATATTTAAAGTGCTCATGACATCTTAGTTAGCATTAAGCTTTGTCAATATTTCCTTCTCTGAATATTAAAGTGTACTTCCACTGTTTACATTTCTTTTCACACTGTGCCAGTCGAGCTGCTACTGTCTAATGAGCTACCTGGATTGCCTTCTGCTATGTTTGCTCTCCATCCCCAGCGTTGACTGCACTTTCCTCTTCATCAGCTTGTCTCCAGGGAAGTTCCACATTCTGGTTGTGTTTCTGTTCAGAAGGCAAAACAGTCGTCAGGGTTCAGGGATGTTCATTCTCTCCTAACCCACGGTTTTCAATTCTCACGTGGTTACCCGATTGATTAAGATACTAATTTCAGAGCTCTTATTCTTTCCCCAACTTATGTTCCAGAATCTGGTCACTTCCTGTCTTCTTTTTAATCAGTGAGTCTTCTATCAAAGAAGCTGCAATAGTTGGCATCATCTTGGGTTTTATTTTTTTTGTTGTTGTTGTTCTTTTTCTAAGCTTACATAATCTTCTACTTTGAATGTGTGGGCCTTTAAAACTGCTACACTCCATGTGAGTCACAATGGTTCAAGAGCTTCATAACAAGGAAAAACTTCAATCTGGCATCCAAGCTAGAAATTTCAAGATAATCCTTTTTGACTCCCTTCCTGCCCCCTTTTCGTCTTCCTTTATCATTTCTGAATACGACAAGGACAATTTATAATTCCCTGCAATGATTCTTAAAAGCCCATGGTCTCTCTTCTACTACTTTTCTCAACATCTCCACTTTGGTATTTTTCTCCCAAAATCTCTCCCTGCATCTTCTTTCTCTCTCTTCTTCCGAATATGCACTGTTAAAGCTCACTTCCTTGGAGGGCAAATGAAGGAGAAAAAAAAAAGAGAGAAACCCTGAGCAATGATCATGACAAACAGCAGTCTTCTGAAGCAAATAGGAAGGCTGAAAACTCACTTGCAAGTGATTTTTTTGTGCCATCAGAAACACAAGTGTGCGGTGTTTTGAGTCTAAGCGCTTCTGACATGCCAATGGGCAGATATATGCTCCTAGGGAGGTAGAGAGGGCTTGAGTGTTGGATGCTGGAGTGGACCACGGATTACCTGGGGGAGAGGAGAGAGGGATAAGGCATCCCTTATTTTTTTATTTTATTTTATTTAAAAAAAAAAAAAGACATCCCTTATAATAGAGCTGTCATTGGAGCAACCCCAAGCCAATACTTTAAGACCAGAAAGGGCTGAGGTAGAGGGTTTTCCAAGCTCCCCAGCCCAGCTTCTCCTACTATACCGTGTTCTTTGGAATGCTGTGACATATTTAGATATTTAGCAAGGGGGAGAGAGGAAAAGAGGGGAACTCAAGTTTAAACAGTTACATAATTTTCTTTATTGTAGAATCATTTGGAAGCTTTATGTGACAATATTCATTACATGTGTTCATGAAGATGCAACCGTGAAATGCAGCTGAATGTAGAATTCTCCTCTTTTCAGAATTCCTACTTTTCATAATATAACCTGGTAAGGATAGGTATTCTTATGTTTTTCCTCTATGTATAGTTGAGGAACTTTGTAGATACGGGTGTTTCATTTGGTAACAAAGGACAGAGTGGGTAGGACGAGCCTTTACAATATGATGGGAGGTGTTTGTGTTTCATATGTTACCAAGCACTAAAACTTTTCTACAAATGTCTTAATAATAACGTATGCTTACTCATCTCAGAAAATGTATCTAATGTACTAATACACAAGACAATACTGAATATTACCTCAATGTGGTATTGAACGTTAATGATACTGAATTCTTGTACACAAAAAAATCCTCTTATTTTGTATATTTTTCCCTTTTGCTTGCATGTGCATGTAAGTGTTAGACAGAAGAGATTTTGGTCCTCACCCATCACTGGACTGTGTTTATAGCTGAGTCCTCTATAATAAAACTGGAAAAGCGTACAGATTTATTTAAGTTTTAAAATGATACAGGAGTCTTGAGAAACAAAGGCCCTAAGAAGCAGGGGAAATTGTGCATTTGTGCTGCTTAGGCCTGGTGATGAGAAGACAGTCATGCTGGAGTATGATTAGACCAGAGGGGGCGTGATCTCACGTAACAAAATGGGGAGGCACCCAGAACCTTCTTGGAGTCTCTGTGGCTTGGCAAATGTACATGTTCTTTTCTTTTGACTCCAGGGAAGAAGTCTCTGTAATCAAGGTTGATGGTGGTTTTATAACTTCAGAGAAAAGCCAGAGAGTTAGGTTATGTCCTGCTTCAGGATAGACTAGGAGGCTGAGAATGACCCTCCTGCTTCGCTTTCTTCATAGTCCAAGGTGCTGTACTGGGAATGGTATGTGTACAACCTCATCCTAGCTCATGGTTGTGTAGGCACACAACTTCTCAGGAAACCCAGGAGTGGAGGTCATATTATATAAAGCTGTCACTGGGCTATAGAGATGGCTTAGTGGATATGGCACTTACCTGCAAATCCTAAGGACCCAGGTTTGATTTCCTAGTACCCATGTAAGCCAGATGCATAAGGTGGTGCATGCACCTGAAGTTTGTTTGCAATGGCTGGAGGCCCTGGTGTGTCCATTCTCTCTCTCTCTCAAATAAATAAATAATAAATAAATAAGTAAAAATTTAAAATTTAAAAACCTTTCATATTGGGGCTGGGAAGATGGCTTAGCAGTTAAGGTGCTTCACAGGCTTTCCCTATCTCACGAAAACCAGAGGCACAAGATGACATATGCACACAAAATGGCACACATCTGGAGTTGGATTGCAGTGGCTGGAGGACCTGGCTTGCTCTCTCTCTCTCTCTCTCTCTCTCTCTCATAAAAAAAAAAAAACACATAAGAGCTGCCGAGATGTGGTTAAGGCGTCTGCCTGCAGAGCCTAAGAATGCCCATTTGAATTTCCAGGTCCCACATTTAGCCAGACGCAAAGTGATGCAACTCACAATGTCACACATGCCCACAAGGGGGCACATGCATCTGGAGTTCGTTCACAGTGGCTGAAAGGTCCTGGCATGCCCATTCTCTCTCTGCCTCTTCCTCTCTCACTCTGTCTCTCTCAAATAAAAACAAAAACCCTGTCATATTGTATGAAACTGTCATCATATTGCATGAAGCTGTACATCTGACTTTTCTATTCAGAGTATTTTGAGCATGTTTCAAAATTTGCCTTGTTGGGTGCTTTAAAGTCCCTTTTGATTGACAATTTCAAACATGTACATAATGCCTTTTATCATAACCCCTTCCTATTATCACTTCTTGTCTCCACACCCCATCTCCATTCCACTGAACCACCTGCCTTCTGATTAGTCCCTTTTTTCTGATGTCTTTTAAAATTTTTGATGTCATCCAGGTCGAAATATTGATGGGGCCAGCATTGTGCAGGTAGCAACAGCTACTGAAGGGTCATGAATGCAATAGCTACTCCATGTCCAGAAGACAGTGTTCCAAAGCATTTCTTGCTGGCTCTTATATTCTTTCTGTGCCCTCTTCCAGAACGTCTCCTGAACCTTGGAGGGTGTATTAAGGATATCTCATTGAGTGCTGAAACTGCAACAGTTTCTTATTCTAAGGGCTTTGACTAATTTTGAGTCTCCTGGTAGAGTCACTGCCAAAAAAAAAAAAAAAGAAAGAAAGAAAGAAAGAAAGAAAGAAAGAAAGAAAGAAAGAGAGAGAAAAAGAGAGAAAAGAAAAGAAAAGAAAAGAAAAGAAAAGAAAAGAAAAGAAAAGAAAAAGAAAGAGAAAAAAGGGGTGTGGTGGCACACACCTTTAATCCCAGCACTCGGGAGGCAGAGGTAGGAGGATCACCGTGAGTTCAAGGCCAGCCTGAGACTACACAGTGAATTCCAGGTCAGCCTGGATAGAGTGAAACCCTACCTCCAACCCCCACCCCCAAACAAAAAGAAAAGAAATGAAATGAAGAAAGAAAGAAAAGTTTCTCTGTGCAAAGGTGAAAATAAATACTTATAAGGAAATATTATGATTACAATATATTCATTGGCCAAATAAAAGCAGTAGCTTCCTGCCTAGGAAGCTCCTCCCAGCAAGGCTTTTGAGCAGGTTTCAGTATCAGGGTTGAATTCCCTCCCATGGAGCAAGCCTCAAGCCAATCAGAGAACAGTTGGTTATCTCCATAACAATCATGCCACTGCTGAATAAGTGGGCACCTTGCCTCGCTGGTTGATTGTGTAATACACAAGGCGCACCACTGAGTAAGACGCTTGGTGACTCCTCGCTCTCTGTGATCCGGAATAGCACTTTCTGGCATGGAAACAGCTAACTAGCAGGGAAGAGGCTTCCCACTCTGTTCCAGCTTGATTTCTCAGTATCCTGGGATCAAAACATTGGGTTTTTTCAGCAATAGGGATTTACCATCTAGTTCTGGTGGGCAACCAAGAGAATTGGCAATAGCCTGGGTTGTTTTGAGGACCTCAGGGGTCTTCCTGACTGACAAGTCACAAGAATTGTCCCACCCTAGCACTGGAGGTTTCCTGTAACAACAGATGGCTTCCGAGAGCAGCTTAACCACTTCTGCACAGACGATCTTTTTTATTTTTTTATTTACTTGAGGGGGAGAAGAGAGATGAGCACACCAGGGCCTCCAGCCACTGCAAACAAACTCCAGATGCATGTTCCACTTTGTGCATCTGGCTATGTGCCACCTTGTGCATCTGGCTATGTTCCACCTTTGTGCATCTGGCTTATGTGAGTACTGGGGAGTGGAACCTCAGTCCTTAGGCTTTATAGGCAAGTGCCTTAACTGCTAAGCCATCCCTTCAGCCATGTCTTTTTTATTTTTTAGTTTTTTTACATTGCATATTTTTGATTAGCTAACAAAGAAGACGGTTTCCCTACGACATTTTTAAAATAAGATCTTAGTTTTGGTTACTTACCCTCTCCCTCCTGTTTTCCTATCCCACTCTGCTTAAAATCTTTCACCCACAGCACCTTGCCCCACTCCTATTTATCCACTTTCTCCTCCCCTTGCGTCCTCTGTCCTCACACCTTCGTGCTGACTTTTTATCATCCTGGCCTCTACCACGGAACCATCTTCCCAGCCCATCTTGCCTTATGTATAAATCTTGAAATTTGAAGTTACGGTCCACATAGGAAAGAGAACTTGAGGCGGGTTACCCCACTTCTTACCATACTTTGTAGATCCACCCATTTTCCTATACATTTCATTATTTGCCTTTTCTTGACAGTAGACTAAAATTCCATTGTGTATACGTACATCTTCGGGATCCATGCATCAGTGGGTGAGCATCTAGGCTGATTCCATTTCCTTGTTACTGCGGGAAAAAAAGCAGCAATAAACATGGATGAACACGTGTCTCTATAGTAAACTGAACAGCCCTTAGGGCTTATATAGTAGTGGTATAGCTGGGTCATATGGTAGATCTAACTTCAGCATTTTGAGAGACCTTCATGCTGATTTCCATAATGGCTGTACTCATTTAAACTCTAACAGTGAACAAGAGTTCTCTTTCCCCACATCCATGATAGATTTTTATGATGGCCATTCTGACAGAGTGAGATAGAATATCAAAGTACTTTTTGTTGTTGTTGTTGTTGTTGTTGTTGTTGTTGTTCCAAAGTAGAGTCTCACACTAGACCAGGATGACCTGGAACTCACTATGTAGCCTCAGGCTGGCCTCGAACTCACAGTAATCCTCCTACCTCTGCCTCCCGAGTTCTGGGATTAAAGATGTGCACCACCATGTCTGGCTCTCAAAGTACTTTTTAAAATTATTATTATTATTTTTTTATTTTTTGGTTTTTCGAGGTAGGGTCTCACTTTGGTCCAGGCTGGCCTGGAATTCACTATGTAGTCTCAGGGTGGCCTTGAACTCATGGCGATTCTCCTACCTCTGCCTCCCAAGTATAGGGACTAAAGGCATGCGCCACCACACCCGGCTCTCAAAGTACTTTCAATTTGCATTTTCCTGATGGATAAAGATGCTGGACAACTTTTCAAGTATTTATCTGCTATTTGTATGTCTTTTGAGATCTCTGTTTGCTTCTATAGCCCATTTTTTATTGGGTTGCTTGCATTTTGACTGCTTAGTTTTTGGTGCTCTTTGTATATTCTATATATTAATCCTCTCAGATATATTATAGCAGGCAAAAAATTTCCTTCCATTCTGTAGGTTGTCTTTTGACTCATTTAGCAGTTTCTTTAGCTGTATGAAAGCATTTTAGCTGCATGAGGATCCAGTTGTTGATTGTCCTATTTTCTTGGCAACCAGGGTCCTGATCAGAAAGTCCTTGTCTTGCATCTTAGAGTTTTCTCCCTAGTTTTTCCTCTAGCTGTTTCAACGTTTTTGGGTCTTATTTGAGGTCCTTGATCCACTTGGACTTGATTTTGTGCAGTGTGGAAAGGGTCTAGTTTCATTCTTCTACAAGTCAGTATCTACTTTTCACAGTTGAAAATTTCTGTCTTCTCAAATCAGATGGAGTTAGTTACATGGACTTACACTTTGGTCCTCTGTTCTAGTCCACTGATCTACATTTCCGTTCTTGGGTAAGTACTATGTGATTTTTTTATTTGTATGGCTCTTTAGTATAACTTGAAATCAGGTGATAACTTCAATAATATTCTTAGTGTGAACAATAATTTGGCTATCTGGGGTCTTTTGTTCTTCCATATCAAATTTGAGATCACTTTTTTCTTTTGCTGTGAAGAATGTCATAGAATTTTGACTGGGATCGCACGGACTCTATATATGGCTCTTGGTAGCATCACCATTTTCATGCTACGAATTCTTCCAGTCCATGAGCATGGGAGTGCTCACCATCCTCCAGTGTCTTCCTCAATTTCTTTCTTCAGTGTTTTTTTGGGGGAGGGGAGGAGGGGCGAGTTTCGAGGTAGGGTTTCACTCTAGCCCAGGCTGACCTGGAATTCACTATGCAGTCTCAGGTTGGCCTTGAACTCACAGCGATCCTCCTACCTCTGCCTCCTGAGTGTTGGGATTAAAGGTGTGCGCCACCATGCCCAGCTCTTCAGTGTTTTAAAGTTTCCATTGTAGACGTCTTTCACTTCCTTGGTTAAGGATATTTCAAGATACTTAATATTTTTGTGGCTATTGTGAATGAAACTGTTTTCCTGATTCCTCTCTCAATGTCTGTCATGAGTATATAAGAAGACTACTGACTTTTGTGTGTTGATTTTGTGTCCTGCCACATTATTGAGGGTGTTTATTAGTTCTAAGAGAGTTGGCGTGAAGAGTCTTTAGGATGACTAATATATCGAATCATATTATCTGAAAATAAGGACAGTTTGAATTCTTCCTTTCCAAGTTGTAACCTTTTTATTTCCTTCGCTTGTTTTATTGCTCGTGCTGAAATTGAAGCACTGTGTTAAATGGCAGTAGTGATAGTGGACATCCTTATCTTGTTCCTGATCGTAGTGGGAAAGATTCTAACTTCTCTCCAATGAGCATGATGGCCTTTATTGTGTTAATATATGATCCCTCCATCCCTAGTCTCTGCAGTGTTTTTTTTTTTTTTATCATTAATAGATGTTGTATTTTGTTAAAGGCCTTTTCTTCCTCTGTTTAGATGGCCACGTGATTTCTGTCTTTGAGTCTATTTATGTGATGTATTAAATTTATCGATTTACTTTTGTTGAACCATCCCTACATCTCTGCCCTAAAGGCAAATTGACCAAAGTGAATGTTCTTTTAAATGTATTCTTGAATTTAGTTTGCAAGTAGTTTGCTGGGAATGTTTGCATCTATGTTTTTCAGGGAAATTGATCTCTATTGGCTATTGTTGTGCCTCTATCCGGTTTTGGTACCATTGTTATCCTGGCTTTGCAGAAGGAGTGAGGGTGCATCCTTCTTTTCCTAGTCTATGGAATAAGTTGAAAAGCAATGGTTCCAAGTTCTTCTCTGCAGGTTGGATACAATTCTGCTGTGAATCTGGACTTTTTTTTTTTTTCAGTGGTTGGAAAATTTTAATATTATTGCTTCAATTATATTGCTTGTTATTAATCTGTTTAAATTATTCATTTCATTTCAGTTTAACTTTGGTAGATCACATGCCTCTAGAAATTCATACATTGCTTTTAAATTTTCCAATTTTAGGAGAATTCAGGTTTTTGACCCATGTCCTTATTATTCTACTGATTTCATTGTTATTAGTTGAAACATCTCCTTTTTCATCTCCATTGTTAGTCATTTGGATCTTTTCCTCTGTCTCTTTATCTTTTGGGTAATTTGGCTAAGGATATTTTCAATATTGCTCAGAATTTCAAAGAACCAACTCTCTGTTTCATTGATTGTTTTTTCATTTTTCATTTTATTTCACTGGCTTCTGCCCCATCTTAAATATATCTTTTCATCTGGTACTTACATGTTTGGTTTGTTCATTTTCCTCCAAGGCCTTCAGATGCATCATTGGGGTATTTATCTGAGATCACTTTTCATAACACAGATGCTTAGAATGATAAACTTCCTTCTCAGGACTGTCTTTACTGTGTCCCATAGATTTTGATATGTTGTATTTCCATTTTCATTCGGTTATTTTGATTTTCTTCTTGATTTCTTCAATGATGATTCTTTATTGAACAGTGTGTCACTGAATCTTCATGAGTTTGTATATTTTCTGTTGTCTTCCTTGTTAATTTCCAGCTTACTTGCTTTGTATTCAATATAAGAAGTTATTTCTACTTTCCTAAAATTTGTTGAGACTTGCTTCGTGTCTTACTATATTATTATTATTATTATTATTATTATTATTATTATTATTATTATTTGGAGAGAGACACACACAGAGAGACAAAGAGAGTAAGAGGGAGAAGGAGACAGATAGAGAATGGGCACGCCAGCAGCCTCTCAGCTGCTGTGAACGAAATCCAGATGTGTGCGCCCCCTTGTGGGCAAGTGTGGCATTGCGCCCTTGAGTCACTGCATCTGGCTAAACGTGGGACCTGGAGATTGGAACTGGGGTTCTTAGGCTTAGCAGGCAGGCGCCTTAACTGCTAAGCCATCTCTCCAGCCCCTTACTATATTATTTTAGGAAAAGCAACATGAGCTTTTGAGAAGAATGTGTATTCTGTAGAGTTTAGATAGAATATTCTCTAAGTGTCTGTTAGGTTGATTAGATCTAAGATATAATTTAACTGCAGTATTCTGTTTTTTGTTTGTTTGTTTGTTTTGTTTTGTTTTGTTTTTGTCCATGAGACCTGTCTTTTGGTAAGAGTGAGGAATCACCCACTATTACTATATTGGGATTTATGTCTGACTTTATATCTAGTAGAAATTGTTTTAAACAATTAGGTACATTTGTGTTAGGTGCATATATATTTAGAATTACAATGTTCTTAATCCATATGAAGTGACCTTTTTTATTTTTTTTCTGTCTCTTCTGATTAATTCTGGTTTTAAATCTACTTTGTCAGATATTGGGATAGCAACCCCTGTTTGTTTCCTGGTTCAATTTGCTTGCAATAGCCTTTTCCACCCTTTCTCTCTAAGGTTGTGTCTGATTTTGATGATGAGGTAAGTTTCTGGAAGATAGCAAGAGGATGCATCCTGTTCTCTGAACCAGCCTGCTAGTCTGTGTCTTTTGACAGGGGAGCTGAGAACATTCTTTGAAGTTACTACTGAAAAGTATGAGTGGATTCTTGTCATGTTGCTGAGTGTCTGGAGCCTGGCGTTCTCTTGGTCTTCACTTGCTTAGCCACTGTCCTAGCCTTTGGTTATTGGTTTCCCTTCTTAGAGCCTCTTGAATATGTTTCTGCTTCCCCTTGATGCTAAGTACGCCATCCCCTACCCTGCAGAGGGCTCCTTGTTGCTCCTTTCCTTTAGCCTGCTTTTATCATGGCAGTTTTGCTTTCTCTTTGTATTAGGAGATATAATGTTGCTGACAGATTAGTTTTGGTTGGTAGCTGTGATTTTCCAATAGGTGAAATACAGCATTCCAAGCCCTCTGGCTTTTAGAATTTGCATTAAAGACTTGGGGATTATTCTAAAGGGCCAATCTTGATATGTGATTCTTTCTTTCTTTCTTTCTTTCTTTCTCTTTCTTTCTTTTTCTCTCTTTCTTCTTTCTTTCTTTCTTTCTTTTTCTTTTTTCTTTTCTTTCTTTTCTTCTTGCATCTTTCTTTCTTCTTGCATCTTTCAGTACACCCCCCTTTGTTCTGTGTTTTAACTATAATATGACATTGGAACTTTCTTTTTCTGTTCTATTTTTGTCTATATGACTCTGGGTACTTGGGTAGCCATCTCTTTCAATAGATTTGGAAAATGTTCTTCTATAATTTTATTAATCCTGTTTTTTATAGTAGTGATCTGAAGTTCTCCTTCCTGGATGCTCATAATTTGAACTTTGCACTTTTAACAATGTCCCAAATATCTCTCATGTTCTGTTCTTACTTTAACAATAAAAATCTTGCTCACGCTTTTAATCCCAGCACATGGGAGGCAGAGGTAGGAGGATCACTGTGAGTTCAAGGCTACCCTGAGACTACACAATGAATTCCAGGTCAGCCTGAGCTAGAGTGAGACCCTACCTCGAAAAAAAAGAAAAAGAAAAAAGAAAAAAGAAATAAATTTAAAAAAAATCTCCATTTCAGATTGATTTTTCTTTAGGATCTCTATCTTTTTATTAAATTCCACTTTGGTGCTCCAGTTTGACTTCATTTCATGTTGCTCTTTGTGCTCTTTTTTGGCATTCATTTAGGCATTTATTTTTGTCCACTTTGTGCTCATTCAGAATTTCATTCCAATGCTTGCCTGTGTCTCGGTTGTTCTTTGTGCAGAAACACGATCATTCTTTTGACTTCTTTGTCTGGAGTTTCCTCTACCAGGACAGTGGTAGTGTTGGGGTGGAGAACTATTGACTTGGTTTTCTTTTGTTACCCATTTTGCACCAAGACTTGCCCATCTGGTGGATCCAGTGGGCTGGTTAGGTCTCTTTCGGCAGGCCTGTGTTACGTGAGTGTTCGGGCTGGTGCCTGGTGTTTTCTTGGCGTTCACTTGTCTTTGCTCTGGTGTGTATTGCTGGGAGTTGAGTCTTGGAGATGACGGCGGTTTTCCCCTTCATGACGTAGCTGAGGTGATTTCAGCACTGTTGAAGCTGTGTCCCAATTCATGGGAGACCTCAGCACCAAAGGCAGAAATCGTGGCTGGCCGCACAGGGAAGAGAAGAAAGTGTAGACTAGGGAACTGTTGGCCCCAACTAACAGGGCGTAAGTCCCTGAGGTCCTGGCAAAGTCTCTGACTTTCTGAGAAAGGGAAAAGAGAGTGGCTTGGGTGACGTGTATGCTCCAAACTAACCTGGCACAAGTTCCCCAGGTCCGATAGCAGAGTGGACTGGGAGCTCTGTGCTCAAACTAATCAGGCATGGGTCTCTTCGGTGCAATGCCTGGGGAGAGGAGGGGAAACAGCTCGGGGAACTACGTCCCAGTGCTCATGTGGTACCATCCTCTAGCTCCAATGGCCCAAGACTTTACTTTCAATGGTTATTTTTCTGTTGTGTCAAGAAAAAAATAATAATTTAACTGTTTCTATTTCTCCGAGCACCTGAGTTATTTTTCACTATTATAACACCCTGATGAACAACTTTTAAATAGAACTATTTGTTTACATCTCTGCCTATTCTCTTGGGATAGCTATTCAAAGTGTAATTTCTGGATTAAGGAATGGGAACTATTGAAGGATTCTTGTTACACATCACCACATTGCTTTTAAGGAAAGTTATTCTCACTCAAAGGATCATCAATAAAGTATAAAATAGCCAAGCTTGTGGCATATTAAGTATTTTATGGCATTTAAATTCAAATTTGTTGGTTAAATGTGTAATACTTTGCATAATAAAAGTTTTAAAAACCCAATACAGTGAAACTTCTTTCCTGTTCCTGCCCTATATACCTCACCCTACCCAGAGGTAACCGATGCTGCTTGAGAATGCTTTTAAAAATATTTTGAGGGCTGGAGAGATGGCTTAGTGGTTAAGGCACATGCCTGAGAAGCCTAAGGACCCCGGTTCGATTCTCCAGTTCCCACATAAGCCAGACGCACATGGTGGTGCATGGGTCTGGAGTTCGTTTGCAGTGGCTAGAGGCCCTGGTGCACCCATTCTCTCTCTCTCTGTCTCAAATAAATAAATCAAAATTTAAAAAAGTATTTTGCACAAATGTTAGAAAATCTATATGAATGCACTGCTATTTATATCTCAAATTTTGGCTTATTTCAATTAACAATGTTTACTGGATTTTATTCTGTATTAGTAGATAAGGGACATTTTAATATATTTTAACGAATGCTTGCCATTCTATTGTGAAAATACACTACAGTTTTTAAGCCTCAATTGACAGGTATTTGTGCCATTACAAAATATCATAAAATGCTTGGCAGTTCACATGCATGCAAGAAGATCAAGGCCATGTTTCTGGAAGTAGTAGAATTTTTACTACAAGAGTATATGCCATCAATAACTTTGATAGGGACCATCAAAGCGCTCGGTGGAAATTTAGTTACTTCATATTCAAAACTGCATCCTGAGAGCATAATTCCCTCCACTCGTCCATGGCAGTGTGGTGGTACACAATTAACAACTGGTTTTCTGGAGGAAAGGAAGTGAAACTGGATTCTGTAGCATTTGCTGACACCATGGCATAAACCCTTTTACCATGGCTGATCCTTAGCTAGCAACATGAAGTCCCCATATGAGAATCGGGAGGAGATGTCCATGAGCAATCCTCACCAACAGAGTGTTAGCAAGCATTCTGATCTTCAGAACTGAACAGGAGACCATGCGTGAGTGAGACTGAGTATCCTTTTGTATACAATTCTCAAAATTCCATTTTTCCTTTGGAATAGGGATCCATTTCTTGACTTGTAGAATCACTTTATATCATGAAATCTATTTCTGGGTGTTTTTTGCATGTGTGTGTATGTGGTGTGCACATGTATGTGCATGTATGTTCATACATGTGGGGGTGCACATGTGTGCATGCGTGTGGAGACCAAAAGTTGGTGGTGGGCATCTTCACCTGTTGCTCTCCATTTTATTTACTGGAACAAGATCCTGCTCTCACTTGAACCCAGAGCTTGCTGACTTGGCTAGCCTAGCTAGCCAGCTGCTCCCAGGGATCCCGTTTCTACCTCTCAAGTGCTGGGATTACAGGTGAACTAATACACCCACCTGGTATTTATGGAAGTGCTAGGGGTCTGCACGCTTGTGCTCACACTTGTGAGGCACTTTATCCACTGAGACATTTCCCCAGCTCCTCATCTATTTCTTATGTTTTTTATATGATTAAACTAGTTGTGGTGCTTTGATTCAGGTGTCCCCCATCAACTTAGGTATTCTGAATGCTAGTCTCCCCAGCAGAGGTGGTGTATTGTTGGGGTGGGCTTATGAGTATTATAGCCAGTGTCCCCTTGCCAGTGTTTGGCACATTATCTTTCTATTGTTCACCTGATGTTGGCCAGGAAGTGATGTCCACCCTCTGCTTATGTCATTGTTTTCCCCCTGCCATCATGGAGCTTCCCCTGGAGTCTCTAAGCCAAAATAAACCTCTTTTCACACAAGCTGCTCCTTGTCGGGTGATTTCTGCCAGCGATGCAAACCTGACTGCAACACTAGTAAATCTGTTCTTTGATTTATTTGCACTTTGAATTGACTTATGATTGATTTGCCTCATGTCCAATAAATATTCTTTTTAAAAAATTTAATATTTTATTTTTATTTATTTATTTGAGAGAAAGATACAGAAGAAGGCAGGTAGAGAGAGAGAGAGAATGGGCATGATAGGGCCTCCAGCCACTGCAAACATAATCCAGATGTGTGTGCCCCTTGTGCTTACATGGCTAACGTGGGTCCTGGAAAGTCGAACCTGGATCCTTTGGCTTTGCAGGCAAGCACCTTAACTGCTAAGCCATCTCTCCAGCCCAAGACATATTTTTTTATTTTGAAACTTGTTACAAACACCTTAGTGATTAGTGATATATGGTAGAGATATATGGTACACCTATTAGTGTTAGTAGTTGGCATCTATATGGTACACATTTTGCCTCTTTTCTTTATATTTGTTTCTGTTGAAAGGGAATTACCTTTTCAAAACTTAACAGAAGCTGTTACAAAGTTCATTTCTTATTTTTACAGTCTTTTATTTATTTGAAGTATTCAAACCAACTACTTATAAATTTGATGTAGTTATCTATATAGTTGGGTTTATATCTGCTGTGTATCTATTTGTCACACTTATTCTTTATTTCTTCAGCCTCTTTCCTGTCTTTTGAGCTAATTTGATTATTTTTAGTATTGCATTTTATTAGTAGTACTAATTCTTGGCAATATGTCTTTTCTAAATTTATTTTTAATGTTGCCCTAAGGTTTACCCAATACAACTATAATTTATCAGTCTATCCTGACATAATGTTATATAAATTTACATTGGTTGAAGAAGAATATAGCAATTTTCTTCCACTTCCTTCTCCTCACTTGTACTATTGGTCTTAAATATTTTGCTACTATATCATAATCATACAGAAGGTTGCTACTACTTTTGTTTCAAAGTAAATTAAACTTATAAGATAGTAAAAATTAAAAAGGGATTTATTTTATATTTGGTCACATAGTCATCATTTCCAGTTCTCTTCATTGTTGTATGTGTCTGTGTGTGTGCATGTGTGTGTGCGTGCATGCGCGTGCACACATGGGCATGTGTGTGTCATATGTGGTTTCCAATTTCATCAGAAGCCATTTTGCTTCCAGGTGAAGAACTTCAGCATTGCTTACCAGAGCAGATCACTGATGCTCAATTTTCTTAGCTGTGCTTGTCTAAAAGTCTATATTTTCCATCATGGTTTAATGATATTTTCATTAGGCTCAGAACAGCTCTCCCACTGTGCCCTCAGTACATGTGCACGCACACACACATTTAAAAAATGTCATTCAAATGTACTGTCATGCTCCTCCAGACACAAAATGGCCTGGATATCTGTGACCTCACAGTGCCTGACACTACCTATATAAGACCATCATAATAGGAGGAAAAGATCATGACATCAAACTGAAAAGAGAGACTGATTGAGATGGGGAGGGGATATGATGGAGAGTGAAGTTTCAAAGGGGAAAGTGGGGAGAGGGAGGGAAATAACATGGGATATTGTCTACAGTTAAAGAAGTTGTCAATAAAAAATAAATAAATAAAAAATACACTGTCAGACTGAAGAGATGACTCAGTGGTTAAAGGTGCTTGTTTACAAAGCCTGATGGCACTGGTTCGATTCCCCAGCACCCACATAAAGCCAGATGTACAAAGTGGCCTGTGCGCTTTTAAGTTTGTCTGCAGTGGCAGAGGCCCTCATGAGCCCACAGTCTTCCTCTTTCTCTCAAATAATAAAAGTACTTTATTAAAATAAAAAGGAAATCTACTGCCACCTTTATCCTTTGTCTCCTCTCTGAAGGCCTGTTTAAAATCATTTCTTAACAAGGCAGGTCTCTTGGCCAAAAATTTCCTCAACCTTTGTTTGCCTGAGATTGTCTCTATTTCTTCTTCTCTTTTTATTATCAAGTCTCAGTGTTTGTTGCAGCCCCCCATCCCCCTCCTCCCCACCCTCTGAAATCCTTACCTCAGTGATGGTGTTTGGAAGCAGTGACTTTAAGAGGTGATTAGGTGGAGCGCTAACTGAATGGCATTAATGCCTTCACATAAAAAGAGGCCAGAGAGCTAATAATTTTCCTTCTACCATGTGAAAATATAGGAAGTTGTTCCGCTGCAACCTGGAAGAGAGGGAGTCCTGATTCTGAACCTTCAATGTCCAGAACTGTGAAAAACACATTTGTGTTGTTTGTAGCAAGTCAGTCTTTGCTAATTTGTTATAGTGGCCTGTTGTGGTTTGAGTGTAAAGTGGTCCCCATAGGCTCATGCATGAATACTTACCCCAGCAGGGACTGTTCGGGAAGGTTGTGAACTATTGATCTATATGATAGAGCCTTACTGGATGGAGCAAGTGAATCCCAGGAGGCAGGCTTTGAAGCTTCATAGGCCAGCCCCTTTCCTCTTCATCCTCTGCTTCCTGAGTACTGTAATGTGACCAGCTGCCTTATGCCCCTGCCATGCCCTTTCCTGTCATAATGGACTCTGCTCTCCTGAACTGTAAGCCCAAATAAACCCTTTCCTCCTTAAATTGCTTTTGGTCAGATATTTTGTCCCAGCAACAAGAAAGTAGCTAATACATGGCCCAAATTAATTGAACACTTTAGAAGAATAATTTTGCAGAATAAAATCCTAACAATTATTGTGAATTTTTTTCTGAAACCACTTTATTTTTCAATTTTTATTTGCATGCATGTGTACAGGTAACACCAGAGTCTTTTGCTACTTCAATCAAATACCAGATGCATGGGCTACTCTTTGCAGTTGGCTTAATGTGTGTGCTGGAAAATTGACCCTGGGCCAGCAGGTTTTGCAAGCAAGTGCTTTTAACCACTGATTTATCTCCTCAGCCCTTCTTATACCACTTTAATACTTTATTCTCTTCTTTCTCGCCTGCTTTCTAATAACTCAGGTTTAATTGTTATCCTCGCTTCTCTGTAAATGAGATGTTTTCATCCTCTTGCTTCTTTCAAGAAATGAATCTTTTATTTTCTGCAGTCATATGCCTAAATATTATTTGTTTCTTTGTTTTATTTTATTTTATATTTATTATGTTTGGAGTTCACTGAACTTCTTGGACGCATAGGTTTAAAGTTTTTGTCAAATTAGGCAATATTTTTTTGGCTATTGTTTCCTATAATAAATGTTTTGCTCCAATTTTCTCTTCTGGGATTCCAATCCACACGCTTGACTATTTAATATTGTTTCTCAACTCACCAAAGTTCCATTTTTCCAAACCTGCTTTTTTTTTCATTTTGGGATGTGTGTGTGTATGTGTGTGTGTGTGTGTGTGTGTGTGTGTGTGTGTGTGTGACTTCAAGTTCACTTGCATTTCCTTTTGCAATTCTCATCTCTTAAGCTCATTCTGTGTCACTTTCATTTCAGTTTTTATATTTTCATTCCTTGGAGCTCCATTTAGTCTTTATTTCCTTCATTTCTTTCATATTATGTTCATATTTCTCTTTAGTTGCCTAAACAAACAGTATTTATAACAGCTTTTTAAAAATTCTTGTCTTATAATTCCATCATATTTGTCATTTTATGTTTATTTTTATTTTTTTTCATAGCTAGTCATTATGTTTCCTTTTTAATAGATAAATAATTATTCTTTTAAAAACTTTTTATTGACAATTTTCAGACATGTACATAATATATTTCAATCACAATCCATTCTCAGTAGTTTCTTTTGCATAAATAATCATTTTATTGGTGTTCAGATACTGTGAACTTAACACTGTTGAGGAGTGGTCAATTTTGTTGTATTCCTTTAGTGTTAAACATTTTCTCACAGGTGCTTCCTCTTGAGGTTCATGTTTTGTTTTTTTTTTTTATAATTAATTGTGAACTTTACTGTATAAATATATTGCATATTGGCCATATTCCCATTGGGAACACTTTTGTGTATCCTCTCCCCCAACCCTATTCAGTGGGGTTATTCACTGTGGAGTCATGAATGCAGCCATCAGTTCCCGTGCAAGGAAGACAATGTCTCAGAGTGCACTTGCCGATGCTGTGGCTCTTATGTTCCTTCCACACCCTCTTCTGCAAAGTTTCCTGAGCCTTGGAGGACATGTTATAGGTCCCCTTTAGTACTGAGCTCTCTGCAGCTTCTGGTTTTCTGCTTTGATGAGTTTTGAGTCTCTTCAGTGTCTACCACCATCTCCCTGCAGGTGGTTCTCAGGCTAGCAGTGACAGCAGCACTCATATTTAATCCAGCCTTTTTCTGAGATGTCTCCTGGGCCCTGGTAGATGAGATAGAGATGATTTATCTCATGCTAGGCATGCAGATTTCTTTTCTTACCATACTGATAGATCTTGGGTCTCCCTGGTATTTGCTGCCATCTGTAAAAAGTAGTTTCTATAACCAAGAGTGAGAACAGGATGGATCCATGGAAATAAGTTATACATTTAGAGGACTTTTTGATGGATATATCCTGTCATCTTAGCCAAAGAATAGTGGGACCTTCCAAGCTATAGGCTTTTGACTTGATTCTCAGTACCAGGTACTCCTACTGAGCAGGGCTCATATGATTTTATTTTATTTATTTATTTATGAATGAGAGAGAGAGAGAGAGAGAGAGGGAGGGAGGAAGACAGAATGAACATGGGTGCACCAGGGTTTCCTGCCATTGCAAATGCCAGACACATGCTCTCCTTATTGCATCTGGGTTTATATACGTACTGAGGAATCAAACCTGAGTTGTCAGGCTTTGCAAGCAACTGCCTTTAACTGCTGAGCCATCTCCCAGCCCATGATTTTGATTTTTTGTTGACTATTTTAAAGAACCAGAAGAGCCCCCATATAAAGGAAGTTTTGCCCTAATTTCAAGGCCCTGCCTTTCTTTGACCTTATTAGAGAAGGAATACCCTTGATTTCAACTGCGTCTCTTCACTATGAACAGTAAACAGTCCTAACAGTCCTGGTTATGTATGTGCTCAGAGACTTGCTTATCTTAGTTTCTCTGTTACAGTTTCTTAGAAGGTGATTTTGCCCAGCTAAGTGAGGTGTATTTCATTTCTCTCCTCAATATACATGTTTTTTTCTTAATTTTTTTTTTTTTTTTTTTTTTTTTTCTAGATAGGGTCTCACTCTAGCCCAGGCTGACCTGGAATTCACTATGTAGTCTCAGGGTGGCCTTGAACTCACGGTGATCCTCCTACCTCTGCCTCCCAAGTGCTGGGATTAAAGGCGTGCGCCATCACGCCCGGCTCTTAAATTTCTTAAACAAATAGAGAATGCAAACCTCTGTAACCAATCAAAGACTCAGACTTTTCTGTATATTTCCATAGCAGTTAATCTTTAATGGGTAGAAACTGAAGTAGCTCCATCCATCCATCTTTGATGGGGATAAGGGGCACATACCACTTTGTCCTCAACTTGTCATATCCCAAAGACTAAAGTAACCAAAGATTATTTTTGATAAAGATTCTCCAAAGTGCTTATGTATTAAGAATTCTGGTATGGTTTGACTGTTTTTGTCCACTCCAAAACTCATGTTGAAAGTGAATCTTCAATCAAAAACTTTGGGAGGGAGGACTTAATGAAAGGTGTATAGGCCATGAGTGCTCCACCCTCATGAATAAATTTATTCCATTGTAGACAGGAGCACTCGATTAAATCTGGTCCTACCCTTCTGCCTTGTGTGACACAGCAAGAAGAGCCTGCCAAAGGCAGCTGCCTTGATCTTGAACTTCCCAATCTCCAGAACTTTGAATCAATAAGTTTATATTTAATAATTATCCAGTCTCAGATATTCTATTACAGCCCAAAGAAATATATCACATTCTTAGGAAGAACTCATCCAGGACCATATCTAAATTATTTTATATCCAACAAAACATGTTCTCCAGTGCCTTGCTTGACATAAAGCTTAAAATGTAGGTGAAGGAGATTATGAAGTAGACACTATCAATTTCCTTTTGAGAATAGGGCGTAGACTTTAACTTCTATAATCTACACATATGACATAGGTTATATCAATATATAATCTATAATCTAATTGAGCCAACTCACACCACTCCATGCTATTGAAAAAAAAAACAAGGAGAACAAAATAGCACTACCCAGTGTCTCCTCTTGCCTCCTATCATGTTGAGCAGAGACCTCTGACTATATCAACAAATGTCCTCTGAGTCATTCAAGACTTCTTCTATCAGCACTCTAACTCCTGCCCTTCTCTGCCTGTGAACAGGTCTTGTATAAGTACAGCAGGATTTGGGGGAAAAGACCTAAGCAGCAATTCTGAGGGCTAACCACCACCACCCCCACCGCAATAAATGACACAGGGTTAACTCCTGATAGCACACCCGGTGCTGATCTCTTTCCCACTGAAGATAAACTAGGAAAACAGTATTTTCTAAGATGAAATGGTGGAAGGAAAATAGATTATACGTAATCACTTTAAGTATTAGTATTGGTAGAACTGGAAAAATCCTCTGGCTGAATCCATGGTGGAAATCCACTAATTTTGAAAAGATTAAATCAACTGAATAATTTTGGATGGGTCGATAATGGAAGTAACCATCCTGATATTTAAACTGCTTGAGGAAGGAAACTTAATATTTAAATCTTTGGCAATAATTGCAAGTAAAATTCAATATTTTTAAAGCTACACATACTGGAAATGTTTCTAAAGATAAAAATTATATTTCTATAATCTTCTGCATGACAATACTGTTAACATTTTTGTTCAGATACCCAGTTTAAAGATCAGTTTGGAAACTATTAGAAGGCTATCTCTCCATTTACCTTATCAAGAAAGAATCTATGTTTGGCCAGATCCAGTTGCTACAATAATCCCATAAAATCTTTTTCTGTCTTACTTTCAACATAGTGGCAAAGCTCTGAGAATGACGTTAACATATTGGAGGAAAGTGGCTGGTGAGGCCAGCTGCAAACTTTGAGAAGCGCAGAACTTTCCCGTTCTCTTGCTTAGAACTGGGCACAAGGTTCAGAAAGTAAGAAAAAAAAAAAAATCAAAGAACATCACTGGTGCATTGTTAAAACTCTTTCCTCTGCATCTGACAGGCCATCCCAAAGACAAAAAGCCAGATGTGGTGGTGCACTCCAGAAGGCAAGGCAGGAAGACTGAGTTCAAGGCCAGCCTGAGATACGCAGCAAGACTCTTACTCAGAAAAATAAAATAAAATAAAATAAAATGAGTTGGGGAATCCTCCAGAGACAGTGACTTTCTTCATTTTACTCCAGTGTCCTCCTCAGTGCCTAGTAAACTTCTGCACACAGCACGGAGGCCCAGGCACCCCAGCATGCAACTGATGCACCCCAGGGATGGGGAGTTCCTACAGAGCCCCTCTAAAGAGAAGCAATGTATCTCTCCCCCTCCCTGCTGAGAACATGGCCAAGAGAAGGGAGCAGACCAGGCTTACTCCTCTCCCCAAGAACGATCTTCCCAGTGGATTCCGTCTTCACTCTTAAGATCAAAATGTGAAGCCATACTGCTGTGTTTGATCGGTTTGGGAAGCGCAAGACTGCAGAGTGTGCCTGTGAAACACATTTCCCCTCCCTTTCCTTTGTCCTCCCAATCTCTCTTTCTTTCTCCTTTTCATCTTTTTGTTGTTGTTGTTGTTTGCTTGTTTGTTTTGTTTTTTGTTTTGTTTTGTTTGGTTTGGTTTGGTTTTTTGAGGTAGGGTCTCACTCTAGTCCAGGCTGACCTGGAATTCACTCTGTAGTCTCAGGGTGGCCTTGAACTCACAGAGATCCTCCTACCTCTGCCTCCCGAGTGCTAGGATTAAAGGTGTGTGCCACCACACCCGGCTTCATCTTTATTTCCCTCACCACCTCTTCACTTCTTCCTTTCTTCCTTTGGCTGTCCAGAACAAGGACAGATGTGAGAGATAATGAAGGTATATTCTCATGACTGGTCTGGTCAGGTTTTTCTACTGTTTTCTTTTTCTTCTTCTTTTGTTGTTGTGTGTTTGGTTTGGTTTGGTTTGATTTTTCAAGGTAGTCTGGCTCTAGCACAGGCTGACCTGGAATTCACTCTGTAGTCTCAGGTTGGCCTCGAACTCACAACAATCCTATCTCTGCCTCCCAAGTGCCAGGATTAAAGGTGTGCACCACCATTCCTGGCCTGTAAGGTTTTATTTCCATATCTATTACCTTTTCCACAAATGGGGTCTTGTGACAAACTAAGGCATTATCAATATAAGTTCATATAAAAGGCCATGTGATTTTTTTTAAAGAAATGATTGGGAAAATGAATCTGAGGTGATAATATGGATTAGGATCTCAAGAGTCTGAATAGAAATGACCTGGTCACTTGTGACTTGAAAGGTCCCACAGATGTACGTGTGTGTGTGTGTGTGTGTGTGTGTGTGTGTGCATGTGTGCTAGGATTAAAGACATGGGCCACTACACCCAGCAAAGAAGTGGATTTTTAATATAATTTATCCTTTTTAAAATAACAACCAGCCGCACCAGGCGTGGTGGTGCACACCTTTAATCCCAGCACTGGGGAGGCAGAGGTAGGAGGATGGCTGTGAGACAACCATACACCCTGGGGAAATGCAAACAAAGAGAAGAACACTGTGATGGCTCCAGTGATTTGAAAGATGCAGGCTGACTATGGAGAGGAAATGACATTTGAAAAACATCTAACAGAGTAAATTTTTATGTCTCCTCATCCTCAGGTCAGCTATAGACACAGTGGAAACAGTTTGGAAGGTGGATAATAGAAAGCTGGCTGCTTTTAGGCAGTTCCAGTTAGACATTAAGGTCCAGAGAAAACCGGGAGATGCCACCCCACATGCCACTTTGCCCTGACAAGAGAAGGGAACTCTTGGCAGAAATGGAGCTTGTGTCTGATTAAGACTGATCTCCAGTGACCCCTGCTGCCCAAGGTCTAGCGCTACCTAGATAGTCAGCCCAAAGATCCACCTTCCAAATCTACAAACCAATTAGGTCTTCCCCCTGCCTATCCAGCCTGCTGTCTTCTTTCTGTCACTAGCTCAGCTCCCCTCTGATTTTCTGGCTCTGCTTGACTCTGCCTACCTCTTTGTTATGACCACAAGGATACACATGAATCTGGCTTCCTCCTCACCCACTCTGGCTCAGAGTAGGGGAAAGCATAAAACCATGTCTTGGTCTGGAGGAACTCTTCTGCTTGCCTCTGCTTTATAGTGTGGGGTAACTTCTCAGGTTCATTACATGCATGACTTTCCTCTGGTCTCTGAATCTACCATGTGTGTATTTCCCTTACACTTCAGGTCAACCATGTGGGTGCTTTCACTAACTCCAGGTCTGCTACCTGTGGAATCTTTAAACTAGGAGTAACCATGAGTATAACTTTCTTCATCACTCATTTCTTCTCTGGATTCCTCAGTCTCTGCTTTGATATTTTCCCTTATATTTTTCCTTGAGTCTAATCATCTGCCCTCTTAAATTCTCTCCACAGGAAAGCACATGGAAGATGCCATGTGAGCTCCTTCTAAGTCTCCCTGCATATACACCTAAGTTCTATTTTCCACGTGCTTGATACCCTACCTCAGTCTTTCCTTGAAAGCCTCAGCTTAACACCCCTCTACGTGCTCAAGGCTCTACTCCAGTTTTTCCCCCCAAACCTCAATTTCTCTTAAATGAACCTTATAAACTACGCAGTGTTTAACATGAGAGTGTGTTTCTTAATTCCCATGTGTTTACAGCTCTACTCCAAGTTTCCCTCCCAGATCCCCAAATCCTTTAAAATAAACCCCACAGTTTGTGATTTCTCCCTAAATAAACTTAATAATTCATTATTTATCCTTCTTGAGTATGTCTTCATCACTTCTTTGTTAAAGGGAGGACAGAACCAAAACTTGGGGTTCATAAATTCAGGGGGCCCCTCCTGAATCCCCCAAAATCCTACATCAGTATCATGTCACCAAAATGCCACTAGAAAAGCCCATCAACATATTAGGCAGAAGTCGCAGGAAAAAGATCATGGGACAATCATAGTCATGGATGAAAGTGGAACCTTGCAAGACAGAGGCCCAGGGAGACCCGCATCCCAGACGTAGCTCAATAGACGTCTCAATAGGCTGATCAATAAACCCCTCATGCTTGGAGGAAACCGCCAGCAGCTTGCAACCAAAACCTAAGGGGTTAAATAGAGAACTAAGCCTCCCCCCACAGCAGACATAGCAGTATGGAATCTGTTGGTACTGCTCATGTGTATGAGCTTCCCTGTTCTGGCTCAAAGCTAGAAAAGGCTCAAAATGATGGGGCTGCCTGGGTGATCACCCTGGGAGCTGGTCATTGATGGGAGCATTGAGACTGCCTGTTGACTTAGCTGCGATCAGTTATGACGAGAAGGTTCAGGATATAGTTTTAGACATTAATTCCCTCCCGTGTTGTTTTATGGCACTCTAGTTCTCTGAAGTCACCAGCAGTCTACTTTTTAGCACAGCTGTGAATAAATCTGCAACACAGACCTGGCCTAGGCTCCCAAAAAAAAATCATTCTTATTTTAGTTGCAGGACTATAGGAGAGATATATTCTACAAAGTCTTGGGACAGATGCCATGTTCTGTATGCTGTCTAAACCTTGATACCTACACAGTGACTGGCCAAGGATAAAAGCTTAGTAAATGTTTATGGAATTGAATTTTGGAGAAAAACTCAGTCATTTCACCACAACTTTCCAAGAACATTTTTTTTTCACTTGTAACAAATGAAAACCAAGAGACTTTGCTAGGAGCCCCTCAAGCCATTTCTGTACATGGACACTTATCTACATAATATCTACTACCAGGCCCTCCATGGACTTCACACACAAAACTGTAAGTATTTGCAATGGTGTTCCAGTCTTTGCACAAGAGTCCAGTTACTGATAGAATTAGGGAAGACTGCGGCCCTGGGATTAGGCCATTTTCAATCAATTTACAACATATAGGCAAATGTATATATGGTCAGAGCAAAGAGACAGCAAATGTCGTCTTTGGTCTCAACTCCTCATCCTGGGTTCCTTGTCTGGTCGCATCTGGGACACTGTCACTTGAGCATTTTCTCCAAAATTGGCACCTTTCAAGGACTAGACGCTGTTAGATGGGTCTTGGAGGGTGTGTGTGAAGATCTTGATTCCCCAGGAGGAGGTCCTGGTCAGGAACAGGCACTCTATGGGGAACAGTCCCTAGAACGTTTGAGCTGCATTCAGCTGAAAGCTAAATGTAATGGTTACAAACAGCTGCACTTCTAGCGAAATCTTCACATGGAGATTTCGAGAGCCCTTACTGTTAATGTGTTGTGTGACAGGTCTTATGAGTGTCCTGGCAAAACAAAACAAAATACCATCATATCACACAACACAACAACACCACCACCACAACAACAAAGGCAGTTCTCACCTCAAAGGAAACAATACATAGCTTATTCTCGAGCCAAATATGAGTGGTCATGGCCCAGGAACATAGATCCAGGTGGCCCCAAATGCCATGTTCCATTGTGGAAGTGATTTTGTTAGGGGAGGCCTCCAGTTTCCTCTGGCTCTGGACCTCAGCAGAAGTCTTGGTTCTTGTGATACCTGAAAGACAACAATTCAGATGGGCAATAGTTAAAAATTCAATTAGAAGCCGGGTGTGGTGGCACACGCCTTTAATCCCAGCACTCTGGAGGCAGAGATAGGAGGATCGCCATGAGTTCAAGGCCACCCTGAGACTACATAGGTAATTCCAGGTCAGCCTGGGCCAGAGTGAGACCCTACCTTGAAAACCAAAAAAAAAAAAAAAAAAATCAATTAGAGCAAGTTACGCAATAAGAATACATTCCTTAGAAAAAGAGAGGGCCATGCTGAGCAGCAGGGACCTTGATCCTGGAAGGTGTAGGACCTATATTTCTCTTCTCTGTGATCTTTCTCCTGTCCCTGGCCCAGGGGTACATGCTTCCAGGAAAGGAGATTTTTCTTCTTCGAAGCCCATTTTACCCAGAATTCAAACTGTTGCTAGTAGATGTATAACATGCAAGAGGATATAGGATCAGGTAGCCCTAAAAGTGGAAAGTTCACCAAGGGAAAGGATGCAGGCTCCCCTCATGAGGAAGGCTCTGGAGCCAGTTTGAGCAGACCCAGCTAGAGTCACTTCCATAAATGATTGTTCTGCACACCCTGCTTTTGACCCTTCAAAATCACAGAGTACAGTCATTTGGCCTTGGAAAAAATCTTACTCACAGGTGCAGCTCTCTCCACCCCAAGAACTTCAGTCGACATGAGCATAGTCTCACACAAACACTCTTTCTCTGAGGATCTGCCAGACACACATTTCTTCCACGTGGCTCAGGTGAGGGTGTGCTTTGCTGCTTTTGAAAAATAAAAATGTTTAGAATATGTTTTCATGCCCAAATCCCCCCGCATTGATATTAGTGTTGTGTGTTTAAGTAGAATCTGTTAAAATTTCTGTGGTTTTAGCTTTACGAATATAGGTTGAAGTATAGAGGAAGCTAACTGAGACACTTACCTAAGGCACAAAAGTAAAGGGAATCCAGAAATACGTGAAGTCATCAAAGCAAATCATGTTTCAATGTAATAGTTTAAAAAATTAAAATTAACAATGAAGAAAATGTCAAAATTGTAAATAAGGACAGGATCAGGAACAGTATCGTCCTGAGCCACATTAGAACTGTTGTAAGTGAAAACTTCAGTCCCAGGCCAGGCGTGGCGGCGCATGCCTTTAATCCCAGCACTCGGGAGGCAGAGGTAGGAGGATTGCTGAGAGTTCGAGGCCACCCTGAGACTACATAGTTAATTCCAGGTCAGCCTGGACCAGAGTGAGACCCTACCTCGAAAATCCAAAAAACAACAACAACAAAAAAAAATTCCAAAAAAAACTTCAGTCCCTATTTTGTTCATTATGGATCCATGATGTCATTTCACATTGTGCAAAGAGGTATGACAAAAATAGAAATATGAGAAAGAAATTTAAAACAGTTACAGATAAAAAAAAAATCTCCTTTCACAAGCTCAAGAAGATATTTCACACAGCACAGAACAGAATCAGTGAACTTAAATTCAGGTTAATAGAACTCTACCAAAAAAAACACACACACACACACACACACACACACAAACAAAAAAAAAAAAAAAAAAAAAAGAGAGAGAAAGTCTTACTGGAAGCCAGAGTAGCCAGAGTAAGGAAGACACATTTACAAGAGGGAAAGCAACAGAACAGGGCTGGAGACATGGCTCAGAGGTTAAATGTAGTTGCTTGCAAACAAAGCCTTCCAGCCTGGGTTTGATTCCCCAGTACCCAGGTAAAGCTAGATGCACAAAGTGAAACATGCATCCAGACTAGGTTTGCAGTGGCAAGAGGCCCGGATGTGCCATTCATATTGTCTTTCTCCCTCTCTTTTTCTCTCCTTGCAAATAAATAGATAAAAATATTTTTAAAATATTAAAAAAGAAAACAGAGTGAAATCTTAAAGAACTAGAAAATAAAACAAAAATTGAAAAAAAAATCCATTCAGCTTGAATTCCATAGTAAATGAATGTGTCCCTTTTGGATGGAAGAGAAAGCCTTTCTCAGGATTGATCCATTGCCCACAGGTCTAATCTATAAACAGTGTTGAAGAAAGTTCTCATGAAGAAGGAAAATGATATGTCACACATTTGCATCTACAGAGAGAATTAGAAACAAAAAGTAGGAGGACAAAATGATCAATTAGATCTTAGCTTTTAAATTGCTTTAATAGATAATTGAAACAAAATAGTAATAATGCATTTCTAGCATATAAAGAAGTAATAACAACTGGGCTAGAGAGATGGCTTAGCGGTTAAGGCGCTTGCCTGCAAAGCCTAAGGACTCATGTTCAACTCTCAAAGTCCTACATAAGAAAGTTGTACAAAGTGACACAAGTCCAAAAGGTCACACATGAGCACAAGGTGGCACACATATTTGGAATTCAATTGCAGTGGCTAGAGGTCCTCACGTGCCAATTCTCTCTCATTATCTCTCACTCTCACATGTACACATTCTCCATCTGCCCATTCTCTCTCTGCCTCTTTCTCTCTCTCTCTCTCTCTCAAATTAATAAATAATTAAAATTTTTTGTCTATTTATTTATTTGAGAGCAACAAACAGAGAGAGAAAGAGGTAGATAGATAGAAAGAAAATGGGCATACCAGGACCTCCAGCCCCTGCAAACAAATGCCAGATGCAAGTGCCACCATGTGCATCTGGCTTATGTGAGTTCTGGGGAATTGAGCCTTGAATCAGGGTCCTTAGGCTTCACAGGCAAGCACTTAACTGCTAAGCCATCTCTCCATGCCAATAAAGAAATTTTTAAAAAGTGTGGTTATAGAAAGAGCTTAGACATCAAGATTCAAGTCTAGAACTTCTTAGAGATTACATATGTGGTCGTGACCAGGATGCTGATAGAAATGGGGACAGTAAGGGACTTTACAATGAGATTTCAGATGGACATGAGAGCGAGCCTAATGGGAACTGGAGTAAAGGCCAGCTGTGTTAAGAGGCTACAACAACCATGGCTTCCTCATGTCCATGTCCATATCCATGTCCATGTCCCAGCTTTTTGAAAGGTGAACCATAGAAGTGATGAGCTGGGACTTCTGGCTTAAGAGATTTCCAAACAGCAAAGCATTCATATTGCCGCCTGGTTACTTCTGATTATGCTGACAGGAGGGAGAAAAAAAATGATGACTTACAGGCAGAGTTTATAATTAAAATGGAAGCAGAGTATAAAACTATGAAAAATTTGCAGCTTGGTCAGAAAGATATGAAAAAGCATGTTTGGCCAAGAATGTCAAGAATATGGCCAAGAAATGTAAAGAACTTGGCACAAACAGAAAGGATCCAGATGCAACTTACCAGGACAACGGGAGAAAATGAGAGCACTTGAGATCTCCTCTCTTCCATCATTGTCACACAGCGCAAGGCAGACAGAGTGGCTTCAGGTGCCCTGAGGTACCTTGGAACATTGTTCCACACATCCCAGGGCGGTTATTCACTGGCTTTCCCTGCCAAGGCTCAGCAGCAGAGATGTGGCCCAAGTGGACATGCCCAAGGACAGAAGCAGTGAACCTTGGCAGGGACCCTATGGTGCCAATTTGGTGCTAATTCTATAGCCACACACAATGAAAGAAGGACGTGGTGCATGTCACTTGCTATCACTGAATAAACTCTGTGAGAGTCAGTCTCTCTGTTACTAAAAGGGGGTTCAGAAAAGAAAAACATAAATAAATAACCATATATGTCTAAGAAAGAATTCTCAGAAAAAAAATATATATATTGGGGTTTTGAGGTAGGGTCTCACTCTAGCTCAGGCTGACCTGGAATTCACTCTGTAGTCTCTGGGTGGCCTCAAACTCTCAGCAATCCTCCTACCTCTGCTCCCAAGTGCTGGGATTAAAGGTGTGCACACCACGGCCAGCTCTAAAAATATTTTTTAAAATATTTTATTTGTTTATTTATTTGAGACAGAGAGAAAGAGACAGAGAGAGAGAGAGAGAGAGGAAGGGGGGGGAGAGAATGAGCACGTCAGGGCCTCCAGTCACTGCAAATGAACTCCAGATGTATGCACTCCCTTGTCCATCTGGCTTACGTGGGGCCTGGAGAATTGAACTGAGATCCTTTGGCTTTGCAGGCAAACATCTTAACCCTAAGCCATTTCTCCAGCCCCATCTAAAAATATTTTTAATTGAATGAAAATAAAAATAAAATTATTTGTAAGATACATAGATATAAAGGAGATACATATAAATATACAGAAACATATAAATTTTGTTGAATATATAAATATACATCATGGGGGACTGGAGAGATGGCTTAGCAGTTAAGGCATTTGCCTGAGAAGCCTAAGGACCCTGGTTCGATTCTCCAGTTCCCATGTAAACCAGATACACACGGTGGCGCATGTGCCTAGAGTTCGTTTGCAGTGGCTAGAGGCCCTGGCAGGCCCATTCTCACACACACTCTCTCTCTCTGTAATAAATAAATAAATAAAAATTTAAAAATAAATATAAATCATGAAATAATAGGATTAGACTAAAGAACACAAAATTAGCAATCTAAAGTTCAACCTTAGGAATCAAAGGAGTAAGCCCTTTTTGCCTTTAGTTGTTGGGCTGCCCTGTACCTTCTAGGGAAGCACTCTGTTCTTCAGCTCTACCCTTAGCCCAAGAAAACTAAAGTAAGCCAAAAGAAAGCAAAATCAGAGAAATGAACATTATAGAAGCAATAAAATTGAAAATATAGAAAAATTCACTAATCCAAATCCTAGTTCTTTGAAAAGACCTATTAAACTTATAAACATCTATCCTGAATGACCAAGAAAGCAGAGAAGCCCAAAATTTCCAATACTATAATTGAAGAGAGAGTATCATTACAAAAATATACAGTGACCAATGGGATTTTTATGACCAGTATTATGGCAATAAATTCAGAAACTTAGTGTAGCAGACAGCTTCAGATTCACTGAGATGAACTTCCAGACCAGGTACAGTTATGGAGGAAGGGATTTATTGAAGCTTACAGATCCAGGGGAAGTTCCATAATGGCAGAAGAAGCTGGCCTGCCTTTAAAGGACCAAACACAGAGAGAAAAAGACACAAGCAAAAAAAACCACACAGCACAGCACACTTTGCATATCTTTAGACTGGAATCTCAAACCCACCACCACAACTTAGGGCTGGACCCTAAGATCCACCCAGTGACACTTCCTCCAGCCAGGTGGCTGCAGATCAAAAGTACAAGCTAATAGAACACTGAATATATTGGGGGCCATATATTCAAACTACCACACTTAGAGAATATAGATCATTTCTTAAAAGAAAAGAAATGATCAAAGTTACTTCAAAAAGAATGAAAATTTACATAACATAAACCAAATGTATAATTCATTTTCTATAAGTAAAACTATCGAACATCTTTACAATGAACTTCAATGTTTTTGGCCTACTTGGCTTAGTAAGTTCATTTATAGACCCTGTTTCTTGCTAGAAAAGAGCTTACTGGGAATTATTTGATTGTTTTCTTTCCCTGGGTTTCATTGGTAAACTTTCTAATCCACCATGTTTCCCAGAAGCACCCTAAAAACTCTGTAGATCAACAAGAAGAAGACTATCAATAAAATTTTAAACTTATTTTCAAAATTAATTTTAAGTTACCAAAAATAATTCACATCATTATAATTTGTTTTTATTTGACCTCATGCCCCAACACTCTTTTTTTTTTTTGTTTTGTTTTGTTTTGTTTTGTATTTTGAGGTAGGGTCTCTCCCAGGCTGACCTGGAATTCACTATGTAGTCTCAGGCTGCCCTTGGACTTACATCAATCCTCCTACCCTGGCCTCCTGAGTACAGGGATTAAAGGCATGTTCCACTATGATAGGTCAAAAAATTTTTAAATGAGAAAACTCTTTGAAAAGGCAATTCTTTCTTTTAAGATTTATTTTTATTTATTTATTTATTTATTAGAGAGGAGGGGGGAGAGAGCGAGAGAGTGAGAATGAGCGTGCCAGGGCCTCTAGCCACTGCAAACGAACTCCAGATGCATGCGCCATCATGTGCATCTGGCTTATGTGGGATCTGGAGAATTGAACCTGGGTCCTTAGGCTTTGCAGGCATGCGCCTTAACCACTAAGCAATTTCTCCAGCCCCCAAAAGGCAATTTTTTTTTGGTTTTTTTCAAGGTAGGGTCTCACTGTGGCCCAGGCTGAAATGAAACTTACTATGTAGGCTCAGGGTGGCCTCGAACTCACGGCGATCCTCCTACCTCTGCCCCCTGAGTGCTGGGATTAAAGATGTGTGCCACTTCACCCGGCTACCCCAAAAAGGCAATTCTTAAAGCAAATATGCACGTGGCCAATAAGTGCATGCAAAGCCATTCAGTATCTCCAGTCATCATGCAAGTGCAAACTAAGAGGGCTGCACTTCTACAGATCCCCCCAAATCAGACAAAAAACCCACCTCAACAATAACAAGTATTGTTGAGGATATGAATCACTAAACCCTTCAATTATTTCAGAAAAGAGTTAGGCAGTTTCTTATATAATTCAACAAGTAGCTTCCATGCAACTCATTAATTGTAATTCTAAGCATTTTCACAGATGAAATGAAAATGTACATCTCCCAAAAGACAGATTTTCATAGCAGCTTTATCAGTAACACCACCAAGGTGGGAGTAATATAAAAACTCACCAATAAAAGGTCAGATGAACATTTGCTCACACAGTGGACCACTGTTGAGCAATAGAACAGGGGAAACTCAGGAGATACAGAACAGTGTTCATAAATCTCCAAATGAAGTGGAAGCACAGGAGCCAGGCACAAAAGAGCACATTGCATGTGCTTTTCATTTACGTGGTGTTTTAGGGTAGGCCAAACTAATCTATGATGACAGCAAGCACATTACAGATTGCCTGGAGCCAAGGAGGAAGGATGCTGACTATAAGGCACACATAAGCGTCTATGGAGATGGCAGACATTTCTGTTGCAAATAAGTGATGGTTGCAAAACTTGTGTATATTATTTGTTAAAATTTATTGAACCAGGGCTGGAGAGACAGCTTAGTGATTAAACGCTTGCCTGTGAAGCCTAAGGACCCTGGTTCGAGGCTCAATTCTCCAGGACCCACATAAGCCAGATGCACAAAGGGGTGCATGCATCTGGAGTTCATTTGCAGTGGCTGGAGGCACTGGTGCACCCATTCTCTCTCTACCTGCCTATTTCTGTATCTCTCACATAAATAAATAAAAATAAAATATTAAAAAATTTATTGAACCATACAATTAAAATGACATATACATTTTTTCTTTTTTAATTTTTTATTTATTTGAGATAAAAAAGAGAGAGAGAAAATGGGTACACCAGGGCTTCTGGCCACTTCAAATGAACTCCAGAGGCATGTGCCACCATGTGCATTTGGCTTACGTGGGTACCAGGGAATCAAACCTGGGTCCTTAGGCTTTGCAGGCAAGTGCCTTAATTGCTAAGCCATCTTTCCAGCCCTAAAATGATATATTTTATTTTTAATATAGTAAGTTGAATCCTAGAATGTTAACAAAAGTTTCAAAAACATCATGGACGTTTCTACAGATAGTTTTCAGACAGACAGCTAATTTCCCTGCTAGCATGGTGCATTGAAGTGGAGCAAACAGTGACATTAAAGACTGGAGCTCTTTTTGGGAGCTGCACCAGAGCACCAGAATGGCCTTGATCTCTAGTTTCATGACAGCTGAGGTCTGGAGGTCCACGCTTCCAAATGTCTCCACTGCAGATCCCTGTATTAGGTAAAGGACGGAAAGGATGACAAGGTCTCAGCTAACAATGACGTGTCATGAAGGGCTGAGGCACAGTGTCCATCACAGGGTTTCTGGAATGAATGAATAAGAGAAAGGGATATTCCCAGAGGAATCCTTAGATTTCTAGAATACTACATGTCTAAGAATTCAAAAAGCCATGAGAGAATAAAAGAAGACAACTAGTGGCTTCCTAGAAACCCCAGCAGACCTGAACATGTCTCAGGACCGCTCTTAGAGCAAGCTCGGACTCTGACGAGCGCAGCCTGAGTGAGCATTTCCACATCTGTCCCGCTAACACTCTTCATGCATTTCACGGGGCCAGCAAACAGGGACATGCTCACTTCCGCAATTTCCCCAGGGAGGGATGTTTCCCATGAACTTACAATGCCAACAAAGCATATCTCCAGCCAGGGCCGGCCTGCCAAGTGGAGCTCTCATTTCCTTGAAACTCTTCCTGGAACATCTGGCCTCTCCCAGGACACTCATAGGCAGGCACATTTCCTCTAGTCTCATAGTGCTTTTTACTTCCCACATAGAGGTGTATGCGCATCCCAAATCAATTAATCAGCTCTTCCCAATGACAGCCAACAAAGGCATTTTCAACGTGGCTTGACGTAGTTCATGCAGCTCCTGCTACATCACACCTCTCGTGGGATCATATGTGACCCATCTGTGGATGGAGAATTAATGGAACACAGTGGGTCACATATGGCCATACATTCATTACAGGATTCAGGCTAGAAGTCATGCCAGTAGGGAAGCTTCTGAGGAGTATATGGGACAGGCTTTGTGGCTTTCCCACTCATAAAGGATTCCAGGCCTTGGGTCCTTGGAAGAAAACATCAATGAGAAATAGCAAAATGTCCTTCCTGCAAAGTTAGCCAATGTGATGAAGGGAGGTCATCAGCAAAATTATGTCGCAGATGTTGCAACAGAGTGGTGGAGAACCTATGGGCATATGAGACCGCAGTGCACAATACAGTGGTAGAGAGAATATGGGCACGTAAGACCGCACAGTCCAGTGTGCAGAGAATACGGGCGCGTGAGACCGCAGCGCACAGTCCAGTGGTGGAGAGAATACGGGCGCGTGAGACCACAGCGCACAGTCCAGTGTGGAGAGAATACGGGCGCGTGAGACCGCAGCGCACAGTCCAGTGTGGAGAGAATACGGGCGCGTGAGACCGCAGCACAGTCCCAGTCCAGGTGGAGAGAATACGGGCGTGTGGGTCCGCGCGTGAGAGACCTCGTGAGAGCGCACAGTCCAGTGTGGAGAGAATACGGGCGCGTGAGACCTCAGCGCACAGTCCAGTGTGGAGAGAATACGGCGCGTGAGACCTCAGCGCACAGTCCAGTGTGGAGAGAATACGGGCGCGTGAGACCTCAGCGCACAGTCCAGTGTGGAGAGAATACGGCGCGTGAGACCTCAGCGCACAGTCCAGTGTGGAGAGAATACGGGCGCGTGAGACCGCAGCGCACAGTCCAGTGTGGAGAGAATACGGGCGGGCGCGTGAGACCGCAGCGCACAGTCCAGTGTGGAGAGAATACGGGCGCGTGAGACCTCAGCGCACAGTCGAGTGTGGAGAGAATACGGGCGCGTGAGACCGCAGCGCACAGTCCAGTGTGCAGAGAATACGGGCGCGTGAGACCGCAGCGCACAGTCCAGTGTGGAGAGAATACGGGCGCGTGAGACCTCAGCGCACAGTCGAGTGTGGAGAGAATACGGGCGCGTGAGACCGCAGCGCACAGTCCAGTGTGGAGAGAATACGGGCGCGTGAGACCGCAGCGCACAGTCCAGTGTGCAGAGAATACGGCGCGTGAGACCGCAGCGCACAGTCCAGTGTGCAGAGAATACGGGCGCGTGAGACCTCAGCGCACAGTCCAGTGTGGAGAGAATACGGGCGCGTGAGACCTCAGCGCACAGTCCAGTGGTGGAGAGAATACGGGCGCGTGAGACCTCAGCGCACAGTCCAGTGGTGGAGAGAATACAGGCGCGTGAGACCGCAGCGCACAGTCGAGTGTGGAGAGAATACGGGCGCGTGAGACCGCAGAGCACAGTCCAGTGATACTTTACCTCAAAAAAACAAAACTGGGAATCTGTGGTTTGACATGTGACTGATTACCTTAAGGGAAAGCAACCCTCAATTCAACACATTTGACAGTTACTACTTGTAGTATAAAGGGTAGTGGCATTTCAGGGGGATTTACTTCTTGGATCCCCAAAGGGAAGTCTTAGTACATAGGGGGTAACCATGTTAAGGTATTTTTTCTACTTCCTGAGGACAGTTTATGTTGCCAGCCACTCTCCCCCAGTCAGTCCACTCCGAGAAACAATGCAATGTAATGATAGGGTTTGCTCTGAGGGTCATGAGAAGTGCCTTCCCTCCCCAGCTCTGCTAAGTGTCACATGACATGGGACAAGTGTCACTTAATCTCCTCAGAGCCTTAGAACTACTTGGCATTTCTCTGGTTCATTTCTGATTTTTGGGGGTGGGGCTTGTTTTCATTCTTTCCTCTGGAATATTCCTTCAGCTTGCCCTCTAGAAGTGACCAGGTATTTGGACCCCCAGTTGGGTCCGACATCCTCTTTGCATTGCTGTTGGGGTCAACACAGCTGTTCTCAGTCAGAAATTGATCAATGTTATCAAACAAACAATGGCAGTATTTATGAAAGCTTCCCATTGCTTGCCTACTGCGATCTCAATGAGCTGTGTCCACTGCGCCTCAAACTCAGAGCTACAAGTCAACTGTACTCAGTCAGTTCAGATCCCAGATTCCCTGTATATCCAACATCAAAGCAGGTAAGTGCTTGTAATGACCAAAAGTATAAGATAAGATCTCTTTTTTCTTTCTTTCTTTTTTTGTTTTTTCGAAGTAGGGCTAGCCCAGGCTGACCTGGAATTTGCTATGTAGTCTCAGGGTGGCCTCAAACTCATGGCGATCTTCCTACCTCTGCCTCCCGAGTGCTGGGATTAAAGGCCTGTGCCACCATGCCTGGCTTATGACAAGATTTCTGCAATAAGACACCTTCTTCTCTGTGAAATCATCACAGTAATTTAAATATGGAAAGCTTAATATAAGAATCATTAAGCCACGAGAAAACAGTATAAGAGTAAGAGAACTGGGCTGGAGAGATGGCTTAGGGGTTAAGGCGCCTGCCTCCTAAGCCTAAGAACGCTGGTTCCAATCTCCAGGTTCCAATCTCCAGGTCCCACGTTTAGCCAGATGCAGTGACGCAAGGGCTCAATGCCGCACTTGCCCACAAGGGGGTGCACGCATCTGGATTTCGTTCACAGCAGCTGAGAGACTGCTGGCGCGCACATCTCTGTCTGTCTCCCTCTCACTCTCTCTCTGTCTCTCTCTGTATCTCTCTCCAAAAATAAAAAAGTAAGAGAACTTTTAGGAACTCCCAGGGCTGAAGTTAGAGTGCCCATGGAAGGATAAACTTTGAAGGCTGTTCCTCCTCTGAGCTGGTGTTCAAACCTAGGTGGAGGAGGTCTGGTTGCAGTCCACTGGGTGTATGAAAAGTTTGCTGGTATGTTCAGGCTGTTTTTTCTTTTCTTTATTTATTTGCAAGCACACACACACACACACACACACACACACACACACACACACACGAGACAGACAGAGGGAGAATGGGCACACCTGGGCCTGCCTCAGCCACTGTGAATGAACTCCACATGTGTCCCTTGTGCATCTGGTTTACGTGGGTCCTGGAGAATTGAACCTGGGTCCTTTGGCTTTGCAGGCAAATGCCTTAACCACTAAGCTATCTCTCCAGCCCCCTGGTCAACAGGTTTTGAACACGTAGGAAGTACCCACTGGGAAGTAGTAGGAGCTACAGCCAGTGACTATATGCATAGGTATACAGAAAATGCTACTTTGGGTCTGAAGCGTGGCATGACTGGTGTCTGTGTCAGGCAGGTAGATCTGAGGGAAGGAAGCACATGGGCCCCAGTTGGCAGCAGAATGGACATGTAGAGGTTGGAGGTAGTGCTATGAGCAAGTGGCCAGAGCATCCAGCATCTAGCATCTGTGTGGGGAATGCTACTAGGCCAGGTGTGCAAGTTCATTAAGAAACTGTGCTCTGGTGACAGGCAGGCGGACTCACACATACCAATGGTGCAGCTGCTGGGACATGGGGAGACACCTTTCTTGCACTGTCTCTCCAATGTCCACTGCTGCGGTGCTCACACAGAGGAGAGATTAAAGGGATTCCTGCCCTTCTGCAGAGCAAGCACCAAAGGGGAAATTAGGATCCACAAGGCAAAAATAATTGGCCCAGTATCAAAAGAGCACTAACGTCGGTATCAGAAATTCAGAATTCTAGTCTGAGTTTAGTTTTGTGATTTTAGCAGGCTTAATTTGTTCATCTATGAAAGAAATAATAATTTTCTAGTTCACTAATGAATACTGCAAGGACTGTATGAAAGGCCATCTTAAAATGTAGAGTTCAATGTATTTCCAAGGAGCCATTAGTGTGGTAAGTGTACTCAGTATTACACAGACTGCCCCATCACGGTAGGTAATGTTCAACCTGGAACAAAGAACTTGTCTTTAAATAGAACCCTAGCAGGAATAAAGAGAGTAGTTAATGTTTGTTATATACCAGCCATTAATTAAGTTGTTGAAGGTAATGCTGGGTCTACTGACCAAGGACCAATCATAGCCCTGTAGAGGTGGGCTACACTGGTGTCCCTCACTTTTCTAAAAGGTGCTACAGGAGTTAGTAGTCTCTTTGCCTCGATCAACCTTTAGTGTATATCCTCTTACTCAAGCCAAACAGAGTTCCAACTCACTTGCTCCATTATGGAATAGTGGAGAAGCAAATATATGTGACTGAGTAGTCAAGCAAACCGAGCCTCTCAGCAAAGGCACTGTCCAGTATCTTGTTTTAATATTCATCATGAGACCACCAAAAGCTACTTAATCAGCTTTCCTTAAAAACAATGTACACACACACACACACCTTTGTCCATTTCTTTTCCCTTTGTTCCCTCCTTCTCTTCATGAATGAAGACTTGGGTATGTGTGTAAAACGACAGCTGATCCATTCATCTATTTGTTACATTCTTGCAGGATAAACCCAACCGAACACATCAGGGTTCTCTCTGGGCATCTCGGGTACTGCCATCTGAGATCTGAAGAGCTTCTCTCTGCCCAGATTTCTTACTTGGTGGTCTGCCGCTCCCACCCCACCCATCTTGGGACTGATGTAGGGATGAAGCTGGCAGCAAGCTGTGGCTGAAGGGGGCAAAAGGCTGAGGACATGCTGATCGTCCCGAGGGAGGAGCCTTCGGCCATCTGGCTCTCGTCCTCCACGGGGGCTGTCCAACAGGAGAGGAAGACAACTTGAGTTACTCTGAAACAGACCCAGGGACATTTCAGAGCCCCCTGCAGGGAATGAAATGGTGCACGTTCTTTAAAGCGGAATGTCACTAATACAATTAGTGGGCTTTTCTCTCTTTTTTTTCTCTCTGCCTATAACACATTTTGGGGATGAAGTTCAGCCACCAAGCTCTTCCACATTAAGGGATGGTACTGGTTAATAGTTTGCGGCAGAAGCAAGTTGGCATTGCAGACTCCGTTTCTTCTGCTTTTGATACACACTGGGATGGGTTAAATACTTCAGGGTGAAATAACATATGGGAGAATCCTTTAATCCATTCATTGCACTGCCTGGAGCAAATCCCATGGGTTTCATGTGATGCGAATCAGCCCTACTTGCAGATGACCGAATGCATTTAGAAGAGGAGACACAAAGGTGGCCCTGAAGTGGCTCAGACATCTGTTACTGGAGCACAGGCAACTTGATCTGTCAGTTAACATCTCATCTCTTTCCCTTGGTTTCCTACTTAGCTGGGTTGCATTATGAACGCTTAGTCTGGCAGGAAAGAAGCAATGTTTTATAATGTTTTATTTTTTTCTCCTTCTGCAAATGAAGCCAGAGGCTGAAAGACAGAATGGTGGCTACCAAGGGCTTATCCCATACACCCTTACTTTCCTACAGAGCTGAAGGAGGAGGCCGAGGTACAAGTTCTCTCAGAAATTCAGGAGAAGGTGAGTGTGACATCAATTTCCATCCTACCAGAAACTGGGAGCAACAGCTGTGCACCAGTGTGCCATGGCAGGTGGGTGATCAGGGAAGCTCTTCTTTCCTCACTGTGCTCCTTGCTGTGCTGGGGATAGATGCCGGGGCTTCCCCCATGCTAGACGAGATTCTACATTGAGCTACACCCCTGCTCCCAAGGAATCTTTGAAATGGACCCAGCAACAACTCTCTGTTTTCAGACAAGTGGAGATTTTGCTTGTTTTAAAAATATATATTTTATTTTTATTTTTTTACTTATGAGAGAGAGAGATAGAGAGAAAGAGACAGAGAATATGGGCATGCCAGGGCCTCTAGTCATTGCAAATGAACTCCAAACACATGTGCTACCATGTGCATCTGGCTTATATGGGTTCTGGGGAATTTAACTTGGGCCCTTAGGCTTTGTAGGCAAGTGCCTTAACCACTAAGCATGAAAGTCTGCTTCTTTTGAGTGGAAGGTGAGAAGCATTGAGCTACTGTTCTTCAGACTGAGTCCAAGCCATTGATTTCACAACCTTCTTTCTTACTTAATGGCCACTTTAGAATTGAAAGGTAAAATTGATACCTTTGATATTTGTTCATAGCTTTGCACAAATTTTTTTAAAAATATTTTTTAAAATTTATTTGAGAGTGAAAGAGGAAGAAAGAGGCAGATAGATAGAGAATGGGCATGGCAGGGCCTCTAGCCACTGCAAACGAACTCCAGATGCATGTGCCCCATTGTGCAACTGGCTTACGTGGGTCCTGGGGAATCAAGCCTCGAACCAGGGTCCTTAGGCTTCACAGACAAGTGCTTAACTGCTAAGCCATCTCTCCAGGCCCACAAATGTTTATAATAGAAAAATAAGGCAGCTATTCTAAGAAGAGCTGTGAGGGACAGGAAAGAAACGGTTATGTTCATGGCACTTGACTCGAGAACTGCCACATGTCTAAATCTTGTCCGTCAATGTCTCCTTTGCTCTTGCCGTCTGAAGGGAACTACGTACAGAAGGACTGACAACAGATGGGAAACAAAGTGACGCTTGGCTTGCTTTCAGAACCTGGAGCATTCCTAAGGCCTAGTTAAGGACACTTCCCCTCCAATGGCCCCTTCATCACCCAGCTTCCACTTCAAATTCTGGAATGTCATTATCCCTGCCTGATCCACGGCATGAAACCAAAGCAACAATGCTTTGCTACAGCATCCAAAGATGGACAGAGCCTAAGGGACCACTGTTTCATTTGGCAGTTCCAACTGATGGATTACGTGTTAAAGAGCGTCATGCCCAGGCAGGCTGTTTATGGGTGCTTCACCCATCAGTAAACATGGCTGACCAATACTTTATAACTAACTGAACAGAATGACAAAGTTCTCCTCCTCCAGGGATTTAGGGAGCTGGAAAGAGGACAGTGGGGAAGTAGGTGAAGAGGGAGAGCATTTCTTCTATAAAACCCCCACCTGCTCCACATAAAAGTGCTGTATTTGCATCTTATAAAAAAGATTTGACATCCTAGATAATGTAGAGGTGGTATCCTTCAGTAAAACCTATAGGACATATTTTATTGTAGCCCATAAAATACACAGTTATTTAATTTTTTTTTTTTTGTTTTTTTGAGACAGAGTCTCACTCTAGTCCAGGCTGACCTGGAATTCACTATGTAGTCTCAGGGTGGCCTTGAACTCAAGGCAAACCTCCTACCTCTGCCTCCTGAGTGCTGGGATTAAAGGCGTGCGCCACCACGCCCAGCTATTTAATTTTAAGGAACTTTTTTCCCATCTCAAAAAACAACAACCAAAAAGATTCTCTAGAAAGAAAATGTGGGTTTTTAAGAAGAAAAAACTTTAAAAATTTATTTGTTTATTGATTTACGAGAGAGAGGAAGAAATAGAGAGAGAATGGGCATGCCAAGGCTCCCAGTTGTTGCAAATGAACTCCAGATGCATGTACCACCTTGTACATCTGGCTTATGTGGGTCCTGAGGAATTAAACCTGGGTCCTCTGGCTTTGTTGGCAAGCACCTTAACCGCTAAGCCATCTCTCCAGCCCAAGAAAATGTGTTTTGTTGTGCCCCCCCCCTTTTCCAGCACACTCTAGATCCCCTGCATAGATTGTGGAGTTAAAATACAAGTAACAACTGAAATGTCCTGAGATTTTCTTAATTACAATTTAAGAGAAAGTGTAAACTAAGAAAACAGATCTAAAAGTAGAGCTGTCTGTATGGGAATGGCATCGATCCAAGGAAATGACTTAGGGCAATTGAGGAGTGCTTCCTGAAAGCCAGTAGAGAACCCCAGCCCTGGCAAATCAGCACTTTCAGAGAAATCTTCATCGAGCACCCGAAGGAATAACTACAGATGGTAGTCACACTCCACTGGGCAATGTGCTTAGGCACCCATCGACACACTGGAGCCCACTAGCACAACTGCACAAGATTGCTGACCCAAACACATCTCGCGAACGTGGCCACCCCCAGAGCTCCCCAAACCTGCTGTGTGAGGAATGTCTGCACGGAGCAAATTGGTAAACCCACAAGGCTCATGCATCCACCGATTACACTTTTGCTACTCTAGGTGTCACACAAATAACCATCACAAGATACCTTGCAATCAAAACACCCACATCTTGACAGAGGTTCACAGGACAATCTGCAACGCCAGTTGTAAAAAGTCGTTCTCTCAAGAAACTGATTCCTCACATAGGACTCCCCGTCCAAGGGCACAGCCTTGGATGCATAGGGAATGATTAACTAAGATGCTACTGAATAGCTTGTGGCCTGGGTCTCTTTCTTGCATTTTGCACTATCAATAAGAATTGTTTTTGAGACTTTTTGTCCAGGGAGCACATTTTTGATAACTTAGAGTAACCTGCACTATGTAAAGGGAGATATTTGTCTAACTTCGTCACTGGTCACTCCCCGCTCACCAGTGGGGAAGTCTCTCTGTAGGCAGTATGCACATGAATACGTCTCTGCTGTGTCTTGAATGAAGACACACGCTCTTCAGTAGGAAATTCAAGCCTTCTGGGTAAGGAGCTCACTGAATCGCTACGTAGCGAACATAGCTCTCACTAGCAGCATGTCAATGACTCTCTGGAGCACCATATCCCAGTCTGTCATATAAGCAACCTCAGAACTTGGTAGGAATGTCGTTGTTATCAGGGTTTGCAGCATCGATGCCCAGGCGCACATCTAGGTCAACTTCATGACTACCATCAATCTTTTCATGGCAATGGGACAATTTGTTTTAGCCCTGTGGGTGGTGGAAATTTGGGCTTTAGCTGGCTGTTAAGCTTCTTTCTGTCCTCCATGTGCACATGCTCCTCCCCAGCAGAGAGCTGTTCCCTCATGGAATTAACAGTGTAGTGGTCTGAGAGCTACTCTTGTGCGACTTCATGTTTAAGATGATTTTGGTTTGTTTAAGGACTCAGGTGGTACTGTGCAAATGAAGGGAGGTAGAGGGAGAAACCCTGTTTTTATGTACTCTGTTAATCCACTCAGCTAACATTTCTTCACACACACACACACACACACACACAAATTTATTTATTTGAGAAAGAGAGACAGAGAATGGGTGCACCAGGGCCTCCAGCCACTGCAAACGAACTCAAGATGCATGTGCCCCCTTGTGCATCTGGCTTATGTGGGTCCTGGACAATTGAACTGGATCCTTTGGCTTTGCAGGCAAACGCCTTAACCGCGAAGCCATCTCTCCAGCCCTGAGCTAACATGTCTTAAGTTCCACGATATAGCAGAACTATTTATATTAGCATGTAAAAGAGAGGCTGGATGACAATGCAGAGTGCATGCTTTGGGATGCATGAGTCAGTCTTTCTCTAATCACTTGTAAAATTGCTATGCTTTTCTGCATAGTAACCATCCTCCTGCCTGGGGGATGGGGTGGTTAGAGCATCCAGTGTGGAAGTGATAAGGCACCCTTCTTTTGGGGGACAGCTATATTTTAATTCATTTCCAAGCAGATAGAGACAGACAAATGGGTGTGCCAGAGCCTCCAACTGCTGCAAACTCCAGACGCATGTGCCACTTTGTGCATCTGGCTTTACATGGGTTCTGGGGAATCGAACCTGGGTCATTAGGCTTGGCAGACAAGTACCATAACTGCTGAGCCATCTCTCCAGCCCAGGGGAACAGCTCTGCCTATAGGTAGCTTGACTGAACCTGCAAGAAGCATCACCCATGCAGACTACAAATAGAGCACGAAGGAAAAGTAGAACACTCAGAAGGAGACCTTGAGCAAACACTGAGGCCCAGACAAAACCTTTCCGAATTTTCCTTAAAAATAACTTTAAAAATAAATGCATATACTTTTTTTTTTTAATTATTTTTTTGAGGTAGGGTCTTATTCTAGCCCAGGCTGACCTGGAATTCACTATGTAGTCTCAGGGTGGCCTCAAATTCTTGGTGATCCTCCTACCTCTGCCTCCCGAGTGCTGGGATTAAAGGCGTGAGCCACCATACTCAACTTGCATAAACAATTTTTGTCAAAAAAAGTAAAAATCAAAAATTAGCTAAAAACAAATTTAACTGCTACATTCACTATGTACTGCTTTCCTTTACCTAGATTTCCTTGAGGAAAAACGTTTTAAAAAACCACTTAGAAAATAATTCTCAGATTTCCATTAAGAGAGGCTAAATGTGATTGAACACTAATTTTGTAATGTAACACTAATTTTTGTTATATAGTTGATATTTTTCCTGTCTTGGAGATTAAAACCATTTCTCTACCCTGCACCTCTTTCTTTTTCGTGGACTTACAAACTGGATCTGCTTATGCCTTTCTTATCTTTGCAGTTCTTTCTTTTGAAATAGACACTAGAAATTTTCTCTTTAAAATCGGCCATACAAGCTATGAAAACTACCTTCACCTGGACTTGGAGACCTCCACACTGAGTACAGCTGACGGTTTGGAGATGCAGAAGAGATCACAAAGATTTCACGTGCGTGAGGAAGAATGGGGGGTGAGCAGTGAGGAAAATCCCTAAAGTTCCTCAAAATGATAAATGCCATTAAGCTTTACTCTAATATGCTTAAAATTAAAAGTGTTTCTAATTTTAGCATTAAATGAGACTGGTCTAGTGAGTAGCTTATTTGCATATTTTAGCAAAAACCAAAGTTTGAGGGAAGCGAAACTGACTGATGGGAAACTTAAGTTTGAATTCCTGAGCAGCTTCTTACTAACGAGGCCAAACAAGTCCAAACTGTCCCAGCTTTTCGTCCAACAGCAGAAAAGGAATTACGTGAGGCCTTCGGGGAGATTTACAACATACACGCATGGCTTTTCTAATTCTTCTTTCCAAGTAGCCATACTGGGGGAGGAGGACAAATGTGCAGAACCAGTAACTTTGAGAATTCACCCTTCAGTTATATACTGCAAACGGGTTTTCTTTTTTCTTTGACATTTGTCTGTAGTTTGAACTACACACTGTAAAGTGTCTCTCTCAAAAATATTTTAACTCACTGCCTAATTAAAACTGTTATCACCACATTATGATATAGGCTTAATTGCAGGTTTAATATGACTGCTGATAGAATTGCTCAAACGAGGTGATTTCTCATGCAGTGGTCTAGATGTCCCCGGCATGCATGCAGTCCTGCTCCATGAGGCAAGGACCCAGGTTCCTCTTCCCCTATTGCTCCCTGACCCTGATACATTATATACGCTATGTGTCTGCTCAAAGCTGAGTAAGCTCCTGATCTACATTTCAGTCACTATTCACTGAGTTAGTGACATGGCTCCAATTAGCTGCAAAGAGGATGGAAATGGAGCTCCTAGTTGGCCGACTACAAGTCTGACAAAACTTAAAGGGAAGCTATAAAAATATGTACCATGTCATGTTATGACTTTTGGTGTTCCCTATGTCTATTATTACATTTCTCTAGGAATGGGCAGTTTGGCAGTGGAGCACAATATGGGGATGAGCCTGCATACTTTACTCTGACAAGGGCCAGTGATAAAGTCAGAAAGGCTGTGTGGAAAGGTACTCATAGCAAAAAAACTTTAAAAAAATTCTGGTATTATTATCATAGTTTGTTAGTAGAAAAATAAGAGTGGGTAGCTTAGCATTATGTTTGAAAAGGTAGAGTTGTTATTAGAGCTCCAAATAAAATCAAAGTGAAGGACCTTTATAACAAACTTTTGTAATTTTGACATTAATTCAAACCTCACCTGGAACTATATCAATAGAAAGCCTGGCTATTTTCCTAGGACTTATATAAGTACCACTAACACTTTTATGTGTTTATGGAATCAGAGATCATGCTAAACGGTTAACACAAATTATCTGACTTAATTCTCAAAACACTCCTATTATTTAGATTATTATTACTCCTATTAAAAGGTCAAGGAAAGTGAGCTTTAGCAAATTAAGTAACTTGTTGAACGCATATACACCAAACAGCAGAACTAGAATATAACTTGTGCCTTGTCTCAAGGGCTAGACTCTTACACTTTATTTGATGTATAATGGGATCCTTTGAAGGATTTTAAGTGGGGACATGGTATAATTAGCAAAATTAGTGTTTAATTAACTCAGTATGAAGCCTAGACTGGAGAAGGGCTACAGTGGGTACAAGGCGATCAGGACAAAGATGGTGGAGGCATGGACACGGTGACCCAGGGATGCATTTGTCTGAGAAATGACAGCACTTGGTGACAATAACACCTTGTCTACCTCTCTAGTACTTCACTGTTCCCTACACTCTGGCCACACATGATCAGTTGGTTCCTGATCAATAACCTCTAAGATGTCGCCTGAGCCGTTCTTTGTGGAATACTTTTCACTTTACAATTCTATCATTATAACTCATCCAACAGGAGTAAGCTCAAATCTCACTCTCAGAAAATTCTTCTAGAACCCATAATCTTCTTCCAGATTGAATTTTTCTTTAATAGTTTCAAATTATACTTTGTCTTGTTCTTGTCAATTTATTGCATATTTGATTATTTTGCTGACCACTCTATTATATTTCAAGATGGCAGGGACGACATTGATTTTGCTCAACATGGTTGACATTGTGGCTATATATGCATGATTTCTGGCAGCATAGTACTCAGTGAATATTTGTTTAAAAATATGACTTAAAAACTCTTACACTTAAAACATTGTACTATAGCCTCTTGCATTTGCTGACTTAAAAATATCTTCTTTCAGTCTTAGAATTACCAACATTACATATCTCCACCCCACCCCCCCAAAAAAAGGAACAATGTTCAATCCCTCCTTAGGTTGACATAAATTCTTCCAAACCCTAATCCCAGGTGAAGAATTCCGTTGGTGAAATACACTTAGACTGTTCCTCATGAGAGATCTATGTCTGCATTTCATTTTGTGGGTTTGTCTTAAAGATTTATTTTTGTTCTGTGAATAGTTTTTGATGGTTCTTGTACATGCACAGATCTAAATGTTTGAGGTCTTTTATTGATATTCCTACCAAAAAAACCCCCACAAATAAACTTCAACTTTAAACAAACAAACAAACAAACAAACAAACAAAAACAAACAAACAAAAAAAAAACCCCATACTTCTAGGGTCTGAAATGACAAAATAGAACAACTTTCCATTTTCCCACCAGATAGACAATAATATACACCTTCATACATTTGACACAGTAATCCCAATTCAAATCAATACGCAAGAACATAAGGAGAGGTGTGGCTGGGATGGAGAGACACTTGGCAGTTAAAGACACTTACTTGCAAAACCTGATGGACTACTTTGATTCTCCAACACCCATGCAAAGCATGACACACAAAGTGGCATGTGCATCTGGAATTTGCTTGCAGTGGCAAGAGGCTCTGGCATGTTCATTCCCCTCCCCCTCCTTTGAAAATAAATAAAACTAAAAAAGCGATGTGGTTTATGTTTATATACTAATGAGTTCCAAAATGGAAATAATCAGGATTTCCACCAATAAGGAAATAATGGAAGTATAGTTTATTAAAATGATCTGTTTAAAATAGATTAATATAGATTAAAATTATGTTCCCAGAATTGGGAAGATGGCTTATCAGTTATAGGTGTTTGCTTACAAAGCCTGCCAGCCCAGGTTCAATTCCCTAACCACCTACATAAAGCCACATGAGCATTCATTTGCAGTGGCAATAGACCCTGGTGTGTGTATACACACACACATATGCAAATAAATAAATAAATAATTATGTTCTAGACAATATTCATTTATAGATTTGGTAAAAGCCATGTTAAAATGTGATATAAACTAAGAATGAAATTGTATTTATAACTTCAATTTGTTAGAAAGAAAAAAATGAGTGACATATGTATGAATAGAAATCTTAGAGTCTATTAATATGCCATTAATTAGCCATTTCTGGATAATGAGATTCTGTAAGTTTAGATTCTTTATGATTTTTTTTTTTGGTATTTCCTAATTTAAAATGATCACAGTATTTTAAAATGTAAAAACTACAAATATTTTCAGAAGGTATTTGTTCTGCTTTCTAGTAAGTAATTTTATTTCTAGTCAATGCTCATGTCAAGCACTTCAAGACAGGACTACGTAATGAGATATGTACCAACGTGCAAATAAAGTACACTTACACAAACCTATATGTTCTCGCCCACTACAAACTAGGCTATACAATATATATTATTTTACTATGGCCTGTTATTGACCAAAATGTTACATGATCATACAATTATATGCTGAGATAGTAGGCTCCAATCTTATTTATTTATTTATAATTGTTATATTGACAGCTGCCACGTTCTCCCAGCTTCGTTGGAATTACACCTGCATGTACTTTCTTTAGTGATTTGAGTGAAACCATGTTGAACTAAGCTAATGGAAAGAATATTGTTTATCATGTTTTTATATAGAATATTTCAGGGAGCTTAACATGAACTACTATATTTAACTTAGACACTTAGACTTGACCAATAAAATATTCTACCTATCTATAAGGCCACTGTTGGGAGGGTCTAACAAATTCAATTACAGATTATAGATATTTGTATGTTCATTAAAAAGCCTAAAAGAGCGAGGCATGGTGGCACATACCTTTAATCCCAGTACTCAGGAGGATCATTGTGAGTTCGAGGCCACCCTGAGATACATAGTGAATTCCAGGTCAGCCTGGGCTACAGTGAGACTGTACCTCAAAAAAAAAAAAAAAAAGTCTAAGAGTATTTATCAAAATATTTACAGTATCTCTGTGAAGTCACCTTCATGAACTGGCAAAACAGCATTAAAAAGAAAAAAAAGGGCTAAAGAGATGGCTTAGCGGTTAAGGCATTTGCCTGCAAAGCCAAAGGATCCTGGTTCGATTCTTCAGGACCCATGTAAGCCAGATGCACAAGGTGGCACATGCATCTAGAGTTCGTTTGCAGTGGCTGGAAGCCCTGGCACACCCATACTCTCTCTCTCTCAAATAAATAAATCAAATATATATATATATATATATATATATATATATATATATATATATAGAGAGAGAGAGAGAGAGAGAGAGAGAGAGAGAGCTTTAAAAAAAAAAGCTGGGCAAGGAAGCCTTGGATATAGCTCCAGCTACTTGGGGAAGCTGAGGTAGGTTTCCTTAAACCCAGGGGTTTATGGCCAGCCTAAGCAACATATTGAGATCTAAGGAAAAAGAGAAAAGAAACAAAATAAAGAGTGATTTTACAAGCTAAAGAAGGAAACATCACATTATATTTATAACCTGCCTTACAGATTCACTATTGCAGGCAGGCAGACATTCGCAGGCTTGGATGAAAGAGAGGCAGGCGGAGCCTGTTGCTCACCTTGTCAACAGACCACCTCACACCTACAGGCATGCACAGGAGGTAAAAGGACTACTCACCCTGTTAATGAAATAACGTCCTCTACCTCTACAGCCCTCCCTAGGTGCAGTTGCTCACACTCACTGCTGAGTCAGCCTGCTCTCCAGGTCTAACTCAAAAAATAAGTTTTCCTTTTCTCCTTTCTTTTTCTTCCTTGGATAGCAGCTGAGCATATATGCCCTGGGACCTTTTTACTTTGTTCTCAAAAATCTCCTTTGCCTTACTTCTTCTTGTCCATATGCCTATTTTTCATGGGCACAAGATAAATAGCTCAACAAAATGAAAACTTGCAACAATACCATAATGGAAGTTAATGTTTTAAAACCTTTACAATCAAGGGCTGGAGAGATGGCTTAATGGTTACGGCACTACTTGTGAAGCCTAAGGACTCAGGTTTGAATCCCCAGTATCCACTTAAGCCAGATGCACAAGGTGGCACATGAGTCTGGAATTTCTTTGCAGTGGCTGGAGGTCCTGTCCTACTCATTCTCTCTCTCTTGACTCCCCCTCTCTCAAATAAATAAATAAAGCTTTAAAAAAAATCTTTACAATCAGTTATGGAAAATAGTTACAATATTTGCTTTCTGAAATAACCTAAACTTTAAATTCTTCTCAGGAACAAAATAAAATACACATATAAATATAAATCAGTGTAGGCATAAATTCTACATACTGATCATTGGTCAGGATACATTTAATACTTGTATTACCTTGAGACTTTATATGAGAAATGTGCTTCAAATGTAATGATTTTGTTTGTTTAACAGGGCACTTTTGAAATAAAATTCCTTCATGTGGAGGAAGTTATGTTTGAACCTCTTACACTTAACCTCTCTTCTCTGGAAATAATAAAAGATAAATAACTCATTTATAAAAATTTCAACTATTTTTACAGGCAATTAATCATACATTTACAAACAATCATATCTTAAAATATCAAATACTGAATACTTCAGTTCAAATAATTCTAAAACAGAATAATTTTATTGACTGAAACCAATAAGCATAGTCACAAGAAAATGTAAAAAGTACCCAATTTGAACTTTTAGGCATGGCCACTTAGTACCCACTACAATTTCATGCATGATCTGAGCTGTGTACCACACTACGAAGTGAATCATTAATTGGCAATATCAAGCTCGACAGAGAAAGACGCTCACGTCGAAATTAACTGATATAGTTTAAACATTCTTTCCTCTATTATTTCTCAAGCAAAATAAACCCAACATAGGAAAAATGTCATTATGTATTTGCTTGGTGTGGCTGCTTCCTTAAATTTACTCATGTAGCTACTGAAATTCTGCACTGTACTAGAGTCCCTATCATAAAAGCATGATTCAATGTGCACAAAAAATGTTCCTAACAACTGCTATGAGTTCATACAACTGAAGAAAGTGTATTAGAATCTCAGCGCTGCTAACAATGAACTCCTTTGGTTATTATTTGTCTAAGATATGATACATCATATTATTTGCAGAAAGTAAGCCAGAATTCTCCAGAAAATATGCCCAGGCAATCTCTCTTCAATGAGATGACAGGAATTTGACAGAAACATCTTCAAAAGCATCATGTAAGAGAATCCAGCTGTGCCTGTATGGTCTCTAGCTATTTACAAAAACAAAGATAAAGAGAATTAGTAAAGTGAAGGAATTCACACCAAGCATTTAGCAACATGCATGTAAAAGGAGAGAATGGCATCAGTAACTGCATCACAAATCCATCCAAAGGGCAACAAAAGTAACATTGACACTGTTTTTTCTTGTTATGGGAAGATATTAGACTTTATGCTTGCCATTTAAGTCTCCAATTTATAAAGAAAGAAGACTTTTAAATATACCTAGCTAAGTATAACCAGCAGTTTCCTTTTCAATTACCACTGTGTGATAAGATTTTAACCTTGTGAAGTTTAGGGAACTACAAATTCCTAGGTTACAAAATCAGTATTTGAAAAGAAACATGAAATACATTCAAAGGTGAGCCCAAAAATGTGGCATCATCCTATTCATGCTCCCCTCCACCTTGGGGCCCAGAGATGAAAGTATTTCATGGGATCTGAATTAATGTAAAGTGTCAGTGAGGCTAGGTGCCGCATAGCTCATCTCAAATGTTCTACGCGACAGCACCTGCCCTACTGCTGGATTAAAACCATTCTAATTTTCTTCTTGATTTAGGCAAGTGTAAAGAATATAGCTCTGTAATAAGGCATTTAAAAATAACACTTCGAAATGTTAGGAAACCCCCTATATACCACAAAATTATTTTAAAATACAGACCTTGTTATAGAAATCAAACAACTCCTTGTGACTAAATTCCATACGAATTTTCTCCAGGTTCTGTAAAGAAGAAAAACAAAGAAAACAAAATTTAGTTACATTCAATTTACATTGCATGTTTTCTCTCCAGCTAGCCTAAAATATGCTATAATATTCTCTGAGTGGTTTAAAAAACAAACAAACAAACTTACCTGTTCTACTCTACCCTATGATTTCTAGAACTTACAAAGGCACTTAACAACACTCGACTTTAGCAAAAGGTTTTAACTCTACAGGGACATCTGTTCTCTACGTTGACTCCACATAGGTTAATAAAATATATGCTAGCAAGAGACAATTTTATTATCTGTTTTCAAGACAGATATAATACATACGATTATATTTCATCTTCCTCAGCAGTCCATTTAAAATCGAGTAAATACCATTACACAGAGACACTGGAGGCGGCATATCTGCTTGAACTCATCAAGCCATTAATGCCTCACATCAGCACAGCTACTGCCTCTGAGCACTGCTCTAACAGTTAGGATCTTAACATGCTGAGCTGGGTCCTTCTTCAACATACAGACTCAGCAAAAGTCAGCAATTAACACAACAGCTTCAAAGCCAGGACTTAAAAACAGTCTCAGCTTCACTTCACATGCATTGGAGGAACCTGCATGGGTGTTATAAGCTACCAAGTGAAACTGTACATATAAAACTAAACTAAACTAAACCAAACCAAACCTAAACTCAACGCAATCCAGTTTGGGTTGATTCTATAACTGAGAAAACAATCACTAAATATTATCAAAATGTATTTATTTTGTTCAAGATCTCTCTGAGGAAGTAAAAGTGACAGAATTCTAAGATTGTGCTACCTGCTTTGATCCTGCTGCTGTGCTCACACGGCATGAAATGGACACTATGAGCTAAAGTGAAAAGTTAGTGTAAGTAGGTGATGATTTGCATACTCAACTGTGGTCAATTCCGACATAACATTAACTATAGTTTTCAGTTTCTTTAATCCCTTTTAAAAAAATTCTGTTTTAATATTTCCATTTGTGTTGACAAGGCCAAAAATTTTAATCTGAGTTGTCTCCAGCAAACTGCAGGAAGGTCAGTGGGCTATGTTCAGAAATAAGATGAAATTTCATAGTTCTTTGTTTCCTTGCTCATAAATTCATCAAAGTACTTGAGCTTCAGCTCTAAAGCCTATCCTTTAGGAATAATATAAAATATGAAAGTTGTAAACTGCATTATAGAATTATTTCGATAATTATCATATTTTATTAAACATCCCAAACTCTAATCAGCATGACCTTGGGATCAATATTACATATGTCCTTGCAGAAGTTAAAAGGTATTAGACCTTGGATTTACTCCTAAGTTCTGGGGAAGGCCTCCATGCCAAAAGTTAAGAGGAAATTAAAGCTGAATCATTATATCAATAACTGATTTTCTGTCACCCTGAAAATATCAACAATTTCAGGTTCCTTGCATTTTGCTTAGCTATTTTTCAAGGTGGTTCCCTAAAATATCATTCTAAAGAAAGAGAAGTAATGTAACAACAAAAACACATTTCCTTGGGCTGGAGAGGTGCCATAGTGGTTAAGGTACATGCCTGCAAAGCTTGACCCAGGTTCAATTCCCCAGGACCCACAGATGCATAAGGCAGCACATGCACTGGAGTCCATTTATAGCGGCTGGAGGCCCTGGTGCACCCCTTTTTGTTCTCTACTAGCAAATATTAGAGCTGATAAACACTAACAGCAATGTAGTAGGATGCAAAATAAACACTCAGAAATCAGTAGCTTTCCTATATGCTAACAACAAACACACTGAATATGAAATCAAAGAATCACTTCCAGTCACAATTGCATATAAAAAAATAAAGTACCTTGGTATAAACCTAACCAAGAAGTGAAGGACCTCTACAAGGAAAACTTTAAAACACTCAAGACAAAATTGCAGAAGACAATAGGAAACAGAAAAACATCCTATGTTCTTGGATTGGAAGAATCAATATTGTGAAAATGGCAATCTTACCAAAAGCAATCTACAAATTTAATGCAATTCCCATCAAAATTCCAATGGCATTCTTCATGGAAATAAAAAAAATCCTAAAATTCATTTGGAATCACAAAACCCCTCGAATATTTAAAACAATTTTTAACAACAAAAATAGCATGGTACAGCACAAAACAGACATGTAGAATAGACATGTAGAATAGACGATGCAGATGTAAGTGCGGGTAGCTACAGCCACCTGACTGTCAACAAAAATGCCAAAAATACTCAATGGAGAAAAGACAGCCTCTTCAACAAATGGTGTCGGTAAAACTGGATATGTATCTGTAGAAGGATGAAAACAGATCCTTATCACTCTCCAGTACAAGAATTAAGTCCAAATGGATCCAAGACCTTAAAAATGAGACCCAAAACTCTGAAAATGCTAGAGGGAAAAGTAGGGTAAATCCTTTTCAATATCTTGGCATAGGCAAAGAATATATATATATATATATATCCCCAGTTGCCCAGGAAATAAAACCACCAATCAACCACTGGGACCTCATGAAATTACCAAGCTTTTGTACAACAAAGAACACTGTGAATAGAGCAAAGAGACAACCTACAGAATGGAAGAAAATCTTTGCCAGCTATACATCTGATAGATGATTAATATCCAGAATATACAAAGAACTCAAAAAATAAAACAATAAGCAATCAAACAACCCAATTAAAAATGGGCTACAGAACTAAATAGAGAGTTCTGAAAAGAAGAAATACAGATGGCATATAAACATCTAAAAAATGTTCTACATCCGTAGCCATCAGGGAAATGCAAATTAACTATTTTGATATTCCTCTTACTCCTGGCAGATTGACTACCATCATGAAAACAAATGACCATAAATGCTGGCAAGAATGTGGAAAGAGGAACCCTTCTACACTGTTGGTGAGAATGCAATCTGGTCCAGCCATTGTGGAAGTCAGTTTGGAGGTTCCTGAGACAGCTAAAAATAGATTTACCATATGACCCAGCTATACCACTTCTAGGCATATATCCTAATGACTCTTCTTACTACTTTAGAGATACTTGCTCAACCAAGTTTATTGCCACTCTATTCACAAGAGGTAGGAAATGGAACCAGCCTAGATGTCCCTCAATTGATTCCTAAATAATGAAGATGTGGCACATTCACACAATGTAGTTCTACTCAGTGGTAAAGAAAAATGAAATTATGAAATTTGCAAGAAAATGGATGGATTTGGAAAGGATTATACTTAGTGAGGTAACCCAGGCCCAGGAAGCCAAACTTTACATGTTCTCTCTCAAATGTGGATCCTAGCTACAAATGGTTGGACTTTTATGAGTTGGGATAAACTCAGTAGCAGAGGGCAATAAGCTAGAAGAGGGCTATAAAGGAAACAGAAAGGGAGGAGGGGGGACTTAACAGGATGGTATTGTATATATGTAAGTAGAAGAGATTAATGGGGTGAAAAGGTCTAAGTAAGGTCAGGGGAAGAGATTGATAAAGGAAAGGTGGGGGGAGGGCTAATCAAAAACTAAAAGGGTATGAATAAGTCATATGGAAACCTATTTTTTTGTCAATGGCATATCCAAAAGCCATAGATTGTTACTAGAAAATTTTCAGTGGTAGGGATGGGATACCTTCCAGTGTGTTGTTGGCCAGGGAGGTCCCTGATACCCCCAAAACACTGCAGGTCATTGCTGAGGCTCTTGGTTTCCCACCAGGAATAGCTGGCAAGACCTTATTGCTGAAGACTCCACATACTCAGGCTGCAATGTCAGTGAGAAATCCTACTGGAGCTGAGTTGAAAACCTCCTCCGTGTGGACCAGCTGACAGAAAGCTGGAAAAAGCTATGCTGCATGCAGTTCAATGGGAGAGAGAGAAATCACCAGTGGAGATACTCAACAGTGGACACCTCAAGCCTTAATGTCCTATATTCTTTCTGCCACCACTTCCACAATGGACCCTGAGCCTGGGAAGGTGTGATAGGGATGTTTCAGTGCTAAACACTCCTCTGACACTTCTTCTCAGCACTATAGTGCCTTTTGAGTCATCCCAGAGGTCACTGGCACCTGAAAAGAGAAGCTTCTCTAACAAAAAGTGAGAGTAGCATTAATACATGGGTATGAACATTAAGAGAAGTGCTTACTGGGTAGTTTGGTGAGCATAGTATATACACTTAGCCAGACACCAGTAGACATTACATTCCTAGGGTTCCCCCATCATAGGTTTTCAGTATCAGGGATGTATATATTCCCTCCCATGGAGCGGGCCTCCAGTCCAATTAGAGAGTGGTTGGTTTTCTCCATTACAGTATGCACCACCTTGTGCATCTGGCTTATGTGGGTCCTGGGGAATTGACTTTGCAGACAAGCCCTTAACTGCCAAGCCATCCCTCCAGCCCTGTATATTTTTATAATACAAATCAAATATAAGACATATATAAAAGAAATGTAATCCTTAACATCAATTGCAAAATGGGAGCAAACTGAGCCTTTATGAAGGTAAAAGTTTTCTGAGTATGGTTGAAATTAAGTTGTTCTCAACTTAGAATAGAATGCAGTAACTTTGGAATGCTGCATATAATTGCAACAATAACTGAAAAGAAAATATCGATAAAATATATGTAAAAGTAAATTACAAGGGAACCAAAGTATATGACTACAAAGAAGCCAATGAAACAGCAAGGAGGACAATGAGGGAAGAACAATAAGGACAAAAGGCTGCAAGGCCCACAGAAAGGCGCTAACAAAATGACAAGAGTAAGTACTTTCACATCAGATTACTATATTCATTTTTTGCATGTGCATGAGAGTGTGGTGTGCATGCATGTTCATGTTTTTACATGAGTGCTTACGCACATGCATGTGTGTGAAGGCCAGAGATCAATATGTCAGGTGTCTTCCTCAATCATTTGTCCATCTTATTTATTGAGACAGGCCTCTGACCAAAGCAGAAGCTCACTGACTTAGCTCGTTTAGCTAGTCACCTTATCCCAGAGATCTGCCTATCTCTGCCTCCTGAGCACTGGGGTTACAGGTATGTGGTGCCCACACTTGCCTGGTACTTATGAGGGTGCTAGGGGTATCTGAAGTCAGGATATGAACACACACATACATTCCTAAGTTAACAACCTAACTTTATAATTTAACAACTTAGAAAAGGAACAAGTTAAGCACGAACAGAAGAACAGAAATAAATAGTGCAGGGCTGGAGAGATGGTTTAGCAGTTAAGGTGCTTGCCTGCGAAGCCTAAGGATCCAGGTTCAATTCCCCAGGACCCATGTAAGCCAGATGTACAAGGTGGCACATGCATCTGTAGTTCATTTACAGCAGCTGGAGGACCTGGTGGGCCTATTCTCTCTGTCTCTTTGCCTCTTTCTCTCTCTCCAATAGTAAAAAATAAAATATTTTTTAAAAGAAATAAGTAGTAGAGAGAGAAATTAAATAGGTAACAGAAAAACAGTAGAAATAACTGGAGAAATAAACAGCTGATTTTCATATGATCAATAAAATGGATGAACCCTTGGCTAGATAAACTAAGGGGGAAAAAAAGGAAAGGTTCAAATAACATGAGAAATAAAAGAAGGACATCAAAGTTGATTAGATAGAAATTTTAAAAAATAGGGACTGCAGAGATCGCTCAGTGGTTAAAGGTACTTGCTCACAAACCCTGATGGTTGGGTTCAATTCCACAGTATTCATGGAAAGCCAGATGCACAAAGTGATGCATGTGTCTGGTGTTCGTCTGCAGTGGCAGGAGGACCTGGCGTGCCCAGACAGACAGACACGCACATACACAAACACACACTCTCTCTGTGTATATGTGTATATCTGCCTCTTTCACTCTTTCAAGTAAATAAATAAAATAGGTTAAGAATAGTAATGGCTGGGCGTGGTGGTGCACGCCTTTAATCCCAGCACTTGGGAGACAGAGGTAGGAGAATCGCCAGAATCGCCGAGAGTTCGAGGCCACCCTGAACCTACATAGTTAATTCCAGGTCAGCCTGGACCAGAGTGAGACCCTACCTCGCAAAACAAAAAAAAAAAAAAAAAAAAAAAAAAAAAAAGAATAGTAATGAACTAAGTATGAACATTTGTGAATAAATTAACTTGATAGCCTAAAATAAATGAATAAATTCTTAGAAAAGTACAACTTACTAAGATTGAGTCATGAAGAAATAGAAAATCTAAACAGATCAATAATGAGTAAAGAGACTGAATCAGTACGAAGAAAACAGCAACAAAGAAAAGCTCAGGATCAGATGGTTTCAGTAGAAATTTTTATCAATCATTTAAAAAAGCATAGATTGTTAGTAGAAAAATTTCAGTGCCAGGGATGGGATACCTTCTAGTGAGTTGTTGGCCAGGGAGGTCACAGATACCCCCAAAACATTATAGGCCATTGCCGAGACCCTTGGGTTCCCACCAGGAATAGATGGTAAGACCCTATTGCTGAAGACTCCACATACTTGGGTGGCAAGTTCACTGACAAAACCTGTTGGAGCTGAGCTGAAAGCCTCCTCCATGAGGACCAGCTGACAGAAAGTTGGAAAAAGCTACCAGTGAAGGCACTCAACAGTGAACACTGCAAGCTTTAAATTTGGCCAACCAGGCCAAATGAGCCAATGGGTGCAATAGTGGCATGTCTGTTATGGGGGAACCACCGCTCTCTAATTGGACTGGAGGCCCGCTTCATGGGAGGGAATACATACCTGACACTGAAAATGACAGGGATAGTCATGAGCCTGCTGGTGTCTCACTAAATGTATATACTATGTTCACCAAACTGCTCAGTAAGCACTTCTCTTAAGGTCCACACCCATATATTAATGCTACTCTCACTTTTGGTTAGAGAAGCTTCTCTTTCAGATGGTGGCAACCTTGGGATAACTCAGAAGGAAGGCACCATGGTGCTGAGAAGAAGTGACAGAGGAGTGCTCAGCACTGAAACATCTCAAACCCACCTTCCAAGGCTCAGGGTCCATTGCGGAAGAGTGGGCGGAAAGAATGTAAGAGCCAAAGGAAGAGTAGGACTCCTTACAACGTGCTCCTCCAGACACAAAATGTCCTGGATATCCATGTCCTTACTGTGCCTGACACTATCTACATAAGACCATCATAACAGGAGGAAAAGATCATAATATCAAACTGAAAAGAGAGACTGATTGAAAAAGGGAGGGGATAAGATGGAGAGTGAAGTTTCAAAGGGGAAAGTGGGGGGCGAGGGAGGGAAGTACCATGGGATATTGTCTACAATTAAAGAAGTTGTCAATAAAATAAATAAATAAATAAATAAATAAATAAATAAATAAATAAGAACTAGTGCCAATCCTTCTGAAACTCTGTCAAAAAAAAAAAAAAATGGAGATGGGACACTTTTAAGCTCAGTCTAAGAGGCTAACATCCTGATATCAAAACTAGACCAAGATGCTACAAGACAACTACAAACCAATTATTCCTGATAGTACTAATGACAAAAACACTCATCAGAAAACCAGAAAGGTGAATTTAACTGCACATGAAAAATACTGGACACAATGACTAAGCTGTATTAATTCCTGTAATGCAAGGATGATGTAATATGTAAATTGATCAAATAATACACTATACTATTATCTCAACTGATGCAGAAAAGGCATTGAAAAAAAATATAATACACCTGAATGACTAAAAGCAGCATATTAAGAACAGAAGGAAACTATCTCAATATAATATAAGCCACTTTTTAAATAAAAAGGTCAGGCATAAAAATCATATGGTTAAAAACTGAAACCTTTTCTTCCGAGATGAAGAATATGGCAAAAATGTCTGCTCTTGCCATTTTTATGAGAAGTCATAGCCAGAACAATTAGGTAAAAATAGCACCCCCCCCCAAAAAAAAAAGGAAGGAAGGAAGGAATCTAATTTGGAAAGGGACATCTAAAGTGTTCATCTTTGAATTTAAGAAAAGTCGTATTAATTATTTTTCTTAAATTTAACACATATATGCAATAGAATATTATTCAGCCTTGGACATGCAAAAAAAGTGAATACCAATACCAACAAAGAAGATGACATTAAAATAAGAAACTGTCATCTTCCAGGGACATATTAACAGAGTGAATGGAAGAAAATACTTGGAAATTATGTCACATAAATAACTAATCTCCAGAATATATGAAAAATACCCCCAATTAAACAACAAAAACTCAAATAAGCTGATTAGTCACTGAAAAAAGGGTTTGTGTACTTCTCTCAAGGCAACATATAATTGGCCAGCGAGCATCTGAGATGTTCAACATCACTAATTACAGAGAAACAAATCAAAGCCACAATGATGTATTACCGCATGCTTACTGTAATGACTATTATTGAAAACATACAGAAACTGACAAGTGCTGGGAAGCATGTGGAGAAATCAGAATCTTACACAGGGGGTGGAAGAACGGCTATAGAATGTGCAGGTATCTCAAAAATGAAAGATAGGGTCACCATGTTATTCAGTGCCCCTCTTCTGACTAGATGTCCACAGAAGTAAAAGTAATGTCTCAAAAATACTTCTTTCTGGGCTGGAGAGATGGCTTAGCGGTTAAGGCGCCTGCCTCCTAAGCCTAAGAACACTGGTTCCAATCTCCAGGTCCCATGTTTAGCCAAATGCAAAGTGATGCAAGGGCACAATGCTGCACTTGACCACAAGGGGGCGCACACATCTGGATTTTGTTCTCAGCAGCTGAGAGGCTGCTGGCGCGCCCATCTCTTTCTGTTTTCCTCTCCCTCTCTGTCTCTCTCTAAAAAAAATACTTCTTCACCATAACCAATGGTCACTGATAACTGAAACACTGAGTGTGTACATGTAACAGAGTATTATTCAAACTTAAAAAGAAAGGATCCTGTCACACAGTAGCTAAGATGGTATATTTTAGGGCCCATTTTTTTTTAAACCAAAATAAAAAATAACAACAGTGAACATAATTTATATGTAAGTACAAGCACATGTTCAAGTGTGGATATATACAGACAGATATATAATTTACATGGACATACAATTTTGTCTTGCTCTACTAAAATATTTAGCACCAAGAAAGAAAAATGCAGATGTCTGAGATATCTATGGATGGCATAATCACCAATGTGCACTGCCATTGAACACAGTAACCAAGAGAAGAAAAAGAAGAGGGAGTGAGTTCATGTCTATATGTGTGCACACAAGTTGTACTTGGAATTTTAGAATCTAGGGTAACCCAGGGCAGTTGGTTTATAAGAATGGAGTTTTATATATATATAAAACAAAACAGAATGGTTGGCTAGGGGCCACCTTCCTACACTTATGTTCTAAATATAGAATTGCACAGAATTTCAAGATCTCATATTAAGATCCACTTTTCAAGATACCAGGAAGACACCTTATAGAGTAAGGAAGGTAAGCAACATTTTAGCTATGTTTGGTGGCTTTATTTACAACTTTTAAATGTAGACATGTATATTTTCCATTTTCGCTCCCATTTCCATTTCTACAAATGTTAGGATGGGGTCTGAGCAAAAGCCTTCTGAGGATCACTGCATTTTAAGAAGGAAAACACACCACTGCTCTCCTTGAGCTGCTAACCAGGAGTTGAGAGATTTTCTTACCAAAGCAGAAATAACTTATTTCACTTTTGAGTCTTCAGACATGCACACAAGGTTTTGACCATGAAGGAGGCACGTTTTCAAACAACTTCTCTTTATTTTAATATGCGGAGTCAAAAGGGGCCACCATGAGCAGTGCAGATGAGAAGAGCAGGAAGGTTAGTGAGAACTCAGTCACTAGTACTTCAGGGTGCTTCTCTGGGTTAGCCAGGCACTGTGCCCCTTTCCCTTCATTTATATACCTCTGGGTTTTGAGTTCATTCAGGGTTCATTAGTATTTTTGTTGAAGAATGAAAGGAAATAGACTGAAATTCAAATCAATCAAATTCAATCTGTCAAATCTGTAAAATATGACAATGGGTTTAAGCATCCATATACTTCCTGTCATTATCATTAGATCATAGGACTTGACTAGTTAGTCCTTCGAGCCCTGACACCCTCCTCGCCCCCAGGAGAAAAAATGGACAGATAGTCTGGATAGTAAAACAGCCTACTAGGTCATACTGATGAAGCAATAGTCTAAAAGCCTAAAATCACAACACACCCAAGCTATCTCTTTTTTTTAAAAAAAAATATTTTTATTTATTTATTTCAGAAAGAGAGGGAAGGAAAGAGAGAGACAGAGGCAGAGGGGAGGATGGGTGTGTCAGGGCCTCCAGATGCTGCAAACAAACTCCAGATGCATGTACCACTTTGTGCATCTGGCTTATGTGGGTCCTGGGGAGTTGAACCTGGGTCCTTTGGCTTTGCAGGCAAGCACCTTAACTGCTGAGCCATCGCTCTGGGCCACACCCAAACTATCTTATACTTGAATTACAATCTAATCATTTGGTGAAATAAAAATTTGTACATACTTAACACATACACATGTCTTCACAAGGCATGATTCTTTATTGTTAAATTATCTAGTGTTTATGAAAAAAAAATGTGATTATTGTATCCTCATTCTTCCAGAAATCAAATATAATCATATAATACAAAACTAGATTTTTTTTTTTTTTTTTGGAGAGAGACAGAGAGAGAGGGAGAGGAAGACAGAGATGGGCATGCCAGCAGCCTCTCAGTTGCTGTGAACAAAATCCAGATGCGTGCGCCCCCTTGGGGTCAAGTGCAGCATTGCGTTCTTGTGTCACTTTGCATCTGGCTAAACGTGGAACCTGGAGATTGGAACCAGCATTCTTAGGCTTAGGAGGCAGGCGCCTTAACCGCTATGCCATCTCTCCAGCCCCCAAACTAGATTTTATGTGAAAAGTTTTTAAGAAATCGATTTGCCTGACAATTCTGACAGAGGGTCTACAATATCTTTCAAAGGCTCTAAGTTATGGAGTAATAGAAATTACTTCTGGGAAGAGGTTTCCTGTTTCCTTAAGAACAGTATGCAGACACACCATGATCCAGGATGACTTATGTCAACATTTATCGGATTTTCCGCATGATGTTATCATAAATATACAGGTTAAGGTATTGTTATAGATTCTGCTTTATAGAAATGATGTTTTAAAAATTTTGTTTTATTTGCAAGCAGAGAGACAGATACAGAGAAAGAACGATCCCCAGGCCTCCAGTCACTCCAAATGAATTCCAGAAACATGCACCACTTTGTGCGTCTGGCTTTATGTGGGTACTGAGGAATTAAACCCAGGTGGTTAGGCTTTGCAGTCAAATACCTCATAAGACCATTGAACATCTCTCCAGGCCAGAAATGAAGTTCTGAAATAAAATGAAGACTAGTTGAGTGAGACCAACGATAGCACATGAAATACTAATGTGAATATGCCTGCATGCACACTGCTGTGCTAATATAAGAGGATTCAGAAGAAACCCAGTTTTATCCATATCTTGATCTTGGACTTCTAACCTTTAGAATGTAAAGAGAGAGAGAACCTGTTTAAATTATGTCCATGGGGCTGGAGAGATGGCTCAGTGGTTCAGGCACTTGCCTGCGAAGGCTAAGGACCCAGGTTCAATTCCCCAGTACCCAAGTAAATCCAGATACACAGGTGGTTCATGTGTCTGGAGTTCACTTGCAGTGGCAAGACGCTCTGGTATGCCCATTCTCTCTCTCTAATAAACAAATAAAATATTTTAAAAATAAATAAATTTAAATTATGTCTGTAGCACTGGCCTGCATGGTTTGAATATGAAATATCCCCCATAGGCGGCACCTGCACGGTGATGCTGCACTCCGGGGAGGCAGTCTCTGCACACACTGCCGGCACCAGCACAGTGATGCTGCACTCCGGGGAGGCAGTCTCTGCACACACTGGCGGTGATGCTGCACTCCGGGAGGCAGTCTCTGCGCACACTGGCGGTGATGCTGCACTCCGGGGAGGCGGTCTCTGCGCACACTGGCGGTGATGCTGCACTCCGGGGAGGCAGTGTCTGCGCACACTGGCGGTGATGCTGCACTCCGGGGAGGCAGTGTCTGCGCACACTGGCAGTGATGCTGCACTCCGGGAGGCGGTCTCTGCGCACACTGGCGGTGATGCTGCACTCCGGGGAGGCGGTCTCTGCGCACACTGGCGGTGATGCTGCACTCCGGGAGGCGGTCTCTGCGCACACTGGCGGTGATGCTGCACTCCGGGGAGGCAGTGTCTGCGCACACTGGCGGTGATGCTGCACTCCAGGAGGCAGTCTCTGCGCACACTGGCGGTGAGGCTACACTCCGGGGAGGCAGTCTCTGCGCACACTGGCGGTGATGCTGCACTCCGGGAAGGCGGTCTCTGCGCACACTGGCAGTGATGCTGCACTCCGGGGAGGCGGTCTCTGCGCACACTGGCGGTGATGCTGCACTCCAGGAGGCGGTCTCTGCGCACACTGGCAGCACTGTTGCTGTGATGCTGCACTCCGGGGAGGCGGTCTCTGCGCACACTGGCGGTGATGCTGCACTCCAGGGAGGCAGTGTCTGCGCACACTGGCGGTGATGCTGCACTCCGGGAGGCAGTGTCTGCGCACACTGGCAGCACTGTCGCTGTGATGCTGCACTCCGGGGAGGCAGTGTCTGCACACACTGGTGGTGATGCTGCACTCCGGGGAGGCACACTGGTGGCACAGTGATGCTCTCTATGGCCTCAGACAAAGCAATGGTGCCAGCCAACCTTGGACTAAAACTTCCAAAATTATGAGCCAAGAAATATGTACTTCCTTTGTTTTCCAAGCTATTTTATCCTGACAGCACATGAAGTCAGTCTGGAGGGTGGAAAAGGCATCTAGGTACGACAACTGCATTTGGGACTCACAGGCATACTTAAAACTGTTAGTGGACGAAACTGCCCAGGAAGAGAATGAAGTGTGAGAAGAGAAGGAGCCTGACGCAACTCCAATATGTAGGGTAAGCAGTTTTGAATAAACGATGAGTAGCACCAGGTTCACAAATATTCATTACAAAGTATTATGAAAGGTATAGTGGTTATTTGTTCCACTAAAGAATAAATCTGTAAATTAGGATACAAACAAGAAAACTGGGTGGCTATTTTTAAAATATGCCTTTACACTTCCATGTTCCTATAAAACTCATCAAAATCACTGACACTGTTACCTAAGTGGACAAACTTGGAAGACTGACTTTCTCTCTCCAGTCTTGTACACATAGGGTTACAAGTAAGAACCCACTTAAGAAATTCACTACTCATGCTAAAGTAATGAAACGCATTTATACACCGAGCTCGACTCTGAACTCGATCAGCAAACAGTGGGAAGTAAAATGACATCATAAGGACTGAGAGTCTGCTATTGTCTCAAGAAAGAAAGATAGAGCTGCTCTTCCATTCCTTTTTAGTTTTAATTTGTAATCTTATCCACAAGCATGTGGATAGTGTTGCACATAGCCATTAACGAAATTCCCATGGAAGTAGAATTTAGCAAGGTCTTCAGAAAGGTCTCATTTGATGAAAGATGACACCAAAAATATCTTCTGCTTTCCCATTAGTTAGGAACACAAATACATTTTTAAGAGATAAATGCACTAACTTTGTCACAAAATTATCTAAGCAGAATTATCTTCTAGATATAAATACTCTAAGTAAGAAATAAGTTGCATTTAGATTCCTTAGTTTTCACATTTAAGCTGGACATCAGAATTAGAAATGCTACAATTATCCTTTCACCTAGAGTGTCAGTCAAGGAGTAGAATGTGCCTGTAAAACACACTATCTTTTGTCTGGCTGCATCTAAGAATGCTCAGGTTAGGTATTTAAAAAGGAAGTTTTCTTTTCAATTGTAGAAATCACAGGCAGAGATAAGGCTTGAATAACATTCTAATCATATTGAATTGGTTTATAAAACAAAAATCATTAGACAATATTTACCAAGTAAATACATCTATCAAGTATATTTCTGTAACTACATAATTATAGACAGTTATAAATATATTCCAGCATCTTTATTCTTGTTTGTTGACTGCATGAAATATTTGTTCAAAAAAATCAGAAACAAAATTTTAGCTCTCACCAGGTTGAATGTCCCAAAGTTCTACCCATGTGTACAAGCATTGGTCACTTCTCTCATCCACAACATTCATTCAGTCATTCAGTAAACATTAAGGTACATGTTCAGTGAGTTGCATTGTACAAGATAGTCGTGAAACAAGGGTGAATAAGAAATATACTTTTGGCCAAAGAAAGGTCCTTCTCTATGCTGGCAGGTTACCCTTTGCAACTAAGTTTCTAAATAAGGGAAGAACTTCATGGGACAGCAAATGGGTCCCAGCTTGAGAAAGTATAAGCAAAAACATCCTAGACTGAGGGCAGAAACAGATGTCCACTTCTATGTGAGGCAGCTTAACACTTTTGGTTTTATGACTTTTTCCTACACAGACAAATGAAACTAGTGAACTGAGGTAGTTAAAAACCACAAAATATTAGTAAGGGCTTTAGCAATGACCTGGATTAACTCTCTTAAGCATTATAGGAAACTTTTACCCACAAAAGCAAAATATTCACATAAAATACAGAGATGGGGCCAGTCACTGTCATACATTATATTGCTGTGATAACTAAGAATGTTGCAATATTTCACCTGCATATTCAGGCAATGTAGAGAAAATCTCCCTCCCCCCATGAATAAGTCCAATTACCTAACAACTCATTCAACATGGAAATATATAAACACTAGGCTGAGGGTAAAAACTTTGATAAATATGGCTGATAAAGTGTCAAGGTAACTTGGGTAATAGAGGTATAAATTGAGGCTAAAGCATTCAATTTCTCAAAAAAAATTCTGAAAAAAATGTAATAAAATCTCTTTGTCTTGGTTACAGCAATAAAAATAGAACAAATACAACAACAAAACAAACATTGTGAAATTTCACAAAAGTTAACATAATACCATTGCCAAGGTTAAAATTCTAATTTCAAATCAATAATAAGTGTTAGCCCAGGGCTGGAGAGATGGCTTGGCAGTTAAGGAGTGTGCCTGTAAAGCCAAAGGACCCAGGTTCAATTCTCTAGTACTCATGTAAAGCCAGATGCACCAGGAGGCGCAGGCATCTGGAGTTCATTTGCAGTGGCTAGAGGCCCTGGTTTGCCCATTCTCATTCTCTCAAATAATTAAATAAAATATTTTTAAAAACAACTATTAGCCCAATGAATTTACTACAAAATATAAAAACAGAGACTAAAAATAGTCACATTCACGTGAACAGGAGTCAGACTCCTGTTATTCCCTCTAGCTCCGCGAGTTAAAAGGCTCATAAAAATAATGCCCAGTCCAGTAATTTCTCAAAATGTACCAGTACGTCCCACTTTCTGAGGAGCGTGGAAGGAAAGCTGAAAATTCTAAGCGTACATCAGAATTTGATAAAAGTTACAAAGACATCTCCAAAAAAAATACATATATAAGGAGTAGCATCCACAAGAAGCATTTTCCCAGGTTAAATCACCCCATTTCAACTGTTTTAATCTCTGAAAGGTACATGTTGATAAAATACTTATCTACTTACAAACACGAGCAGTATGTAAACAGCAAAAACAAATTCCAAGCACATTAGCACCAAGCTTAGCTGCAAAGAGAACCTGGCCCATGACTCCTTGTAGAGGTTCACATTCCAGCACCCTCTTCCCACGTGCATGCGTGTGCAGGACTAAGATACCATAAGTGTCCCACATACTGCAGACTGGGTCTTTGTGCTAGTCTCCATGAATGCATGCACACTCTGGAACATGAACATGTGCACACACTCTCACAGACATGTATGCACGTACATACACACGAATGCATATACACACAGGCATGCATTTATACCAGCTATTTATTTTGGTAAAATCCTGTAACACATAGTTGTCATTTTATCATTTTCCTTTGAAGTGAAAGAAGACTGTATATGGAGAACAGCAGGATAAGCGGACTTTGTCTAAATGATGACAACATTTTCCAATTAAATTTCAGTACTTGACCCTATGATGGCAGTCATCTTGTACATCTCATAACTCTTTTTTATTTAGAAATAGATGGGCTAATAGTCTAGTCATTAAACTATAAGTATTGATTCTCTAATAATCTTGAAAAATTGATTCCCACCTCAAGCTGCTTAGGGCAGTAGGGTTGTATATATACTTAGTAAAAGAAAAAAATGCAAGCTTTGGCCATTGGCCACCAACACACCAAACCATCGTTAGCTAGAGATCTTTAATCAGTATAAAATTATAGGAAAGTGTATGTAAAATACACATTTTACCAAATGTTTAATCAGATAAATCTATTTTGGCTGTTAGACATTTGACATGTTACCTGCCTATGCTCGTTGTATTCTGGCAAAACTCTACTCATATGGACAAAACAGTGTCTGATAACATACCATTGGTTTTCCTTCTTTAAAAGTGCATTGTGCTATGCATGAGCAGGTCATAAACTTGAAGCCAATCAAAATGTATCCCTGACAGCATTCATTAACTGTAATTTATTATGTGTGTGCTGATATGTCGCTACAATTTTCAGCTTTGGTATTGAAATATTTAGCTATGGTTGCTGAATATAATCAGAAAGATAAGAGGTTTTGAATATGATTTCATGAAGCTCCTTAAATAGTGAGGAATTATGTTAAGAACAATGACGGTTAAAATGGAGCATTTTCTGTACTAAATGTAGGCAATGCAATATTATTCTGGAAATTTCAATTTACTATTAGTCCTTATCTAATTACTGAAGCATTATCACTTGGAATAGCTGTATTTCTTCTCAGAATATGTTTTAGTACCCTACTTGAGGGATTCTGGGTAAGCTGCAAATATGAAACTGGAATCATATTGTTCCTGATATGCAGTTTTGAAGACTCTAAACTCAGCAGACAAATTATGATTTCTCTTCTCTTCATAAAATCAGTTTATTGGATTTACAGACAGAAATCTGCATGATGCATCTGTATGTTCAAGAGCTACCTTATATATGTCATCCTAAATTAAGTAACCTGCTATAATAAAAAGTCCCAAAAAAGATAATTAAAAGCATATGCTGGTTTACTTTCTCTCTCAACAGCTAGCTTTCCCTCTCTTCTTCCCTCCTTGCTTTCTCTTCTCCCCTCCCTCTTTTCTCCCTCACTCTCCCTCTCGCCAGTATCTCCCTGTATAGTCTAGGATGGCATTAAACTCATGGTACCCTTGATTTGGCCTCTGAGCACTGAGATTCAGGATGGCAGGAACAAGCCTCCATATCTAACTGATTTACATTTTTAAAATCCAGTGCTGCCGGTTTTCAAGGGAAAAGAGCACAGTAGCACCTATGTTCCATAATTAACACGTTCTCCTCTCTCTCCCCTCTCCTCGCCTGTCTTCTCCTCATCTCTTTTCCTTAGAAGCAAGACCTCACTCTAGCCTAGGCTGTCCTGCAACTCACTCTGTAACCCAGGCTGGTTTTGAACTTACAGTGATTCTCTCACCTCGGCCCCCAAGTGCTGGAACTAAAGGGGTGCACCACTACCCATGTCTAGCTTGTGCTTCTTCTTCTCTACATGGTATTTACCCTCAACACTTGTGAACCCAAATTCCCAATGACGGTAGTTACAAAACGAATTTGATAGAAATTGGGGTCAATTCAAGGCAATAAATGTCCAGAGGACACTTTAATCTATAATGGTGGTGTTCCAAACATAGGACAGATGATATCTGAACTAATTTTCCCATCTACATCAGATCACCACTAACTTAATTGCCGACTATGATGTGTAGAATCATCTTGGAATCATCAAGTGAACTAATATTCCACAAAATAGATGACTTTATCAAGTTGGTATGTTTGTAACACTTAGCAGACCTGGTACTCAGTAATGGCATTTCCATTTTATGTTTAAAATAAGGACATTCTGTGGCATACCTACTGTGAACTCAAAACAGAAAATGCAGACAATTTACTCTATATTATGATGCTTAAATAAAGGATGGAGTAAAGGTTTTATTTTGAAATAAGTAAAAATCCTAGCATTGGAAAGCCAATGTACTTTTTATAACAGTTTTATATGGATCTCATATGCTGTTTAATATATTCATTTTAAAGTGAATAATTCAATCATTTTAGTATGCTCACCAAGTTGTACTATCAGCACAATTATTTTAGAATATTTTCATCATTTCAAAATGAGACCCTATACTCTTTAGCCATCATTGGCGTTCCTATTCATTTTTCTGTGACCCACTTTTTAGCCTTGGAAAACTAGCAATCTAACCTTTATAGGCTTGCCTATTATGAAAACAATAGCAATAGAAAAGTTGGTAGGGCAATTCACTGAGGTAGGAAGAGCTTGAGGGAAGGAGTCTCGGGGATGGAACAAAGTGTAGGAATGATGAGTTGCTGATTTTGAAGTACCATGGATAACCAAGTGGAAAAATCCCAGCAGGCCATTTTACATGTAAATTCAGTATTCAAGTTAGAGATCAAGTACAGGCACATATTGCAGGGAATGAGGTCCAGAGTTCATTGTGAAAGTAGCACAAAATATTATTCAAGGACAGTAAGTGGAGAATAAGAATATATCCTCTAAGCACACCAACAATTAATGGTATGCCTCGAGAAAGGGAAAATAAAGTAGAAAAGTATAATCATGGACCTGAAAGAGAAACAGCTTAAAAAGTAAAGAACTGAAGAGACTGTTTTATAATGGCAAGAAGAATGTTAGTGAGAATGCCAAAGTACTTCTGGTTGTGTGGTGGGAGAAACCAAACCTAGCTGACTAGAGATGGTAATATAAAATAAGGCCATGCAATGCCCACCTGGTCAACTAGAATCCAGATATGAATTTGAACTGCTGTCAGTGTTTGGAGCACAGCCACACGCTCTCATTTACATACGGTCTATGGCTGTTTTGTGTTATAGTCACTAGGCTGGATGGTTCGCAAACATAAACTAGTTAGTATTTGGCTTTTTATAGAAGTTTGCCAACTACTTTTGTAGACAAATGTCTTATATTATTAGTTCTATTTGCCAAAGTGAACTAACAAGCATTCACATTCCTCATTAAGTTCACATTGCCAGTTTAAAGACCTGTTGCAGTGTAATTGTCATCTCAAGGCTGAGCTGCCAGGCCTTCACTACTATTGAACAGTTTTCTGTTTTCTGGGAAAGTTTCAAAGGCTGTATATCACATACTTGAAATAAACAGAACCTACCACCTAGCAGTCATACTTATGTAAATTTCACAAACACTAGCAATGACATATAACATCTTTAAGAGAAAATAAATGAAATTTTAACATTATTCTTTTAAAACAAAAATTGTGCTCACAAATTTAATCTCACTTGTTGATAGCTTATTAGTGATTTTTTTGAACTGTAAGTGTTAGCTCCCAAGTGTTTTATTTCATGCATTCATATGAAATCAATAAAAGTTTTATTTGAAAGTCAGTTTTAGAACTTCAGTTTTTAATGTATAAAGAAATAAGAAACCAAAGATTTGGATGGGAAATGCACAATAGGACTGTTGCATTCAGGCTTCTTATGTGTGGCCTTGCTGGGATGACTCATGGCATAACAGAGCTTCACAATTTGGTTTAATGCATTGTATCTGTTACTGATTAGAGGAGCCAAGAGCCTCTGTACTCTAGTCATTAATATTAGTGAGTTTTGTGACCTAGGCCAAGTTAATAAAACAAACTCTTAAATATCCTGTTAAGAAGTTCTCAATAATAATTTTGAACTCAAAATTTCCTTATAGAATTCTGTTACAGTGCTTGCTGGAAAATAAACAAAGTTTTCAAAGGCATTTCCTATCTGCTGGAGGAAAATGAAAGAATGGTGAGAGTATTTATCCAACATACCACTTTTTGATTGCAGTTCACAACCACAGACTATAAAATAGTGAATCAAGATAGACTATTCCATAAATGGCTTCAAAATAATGTAAAACAGGCTAAATGTGGCTGGGGATGCAGTTCATTTGGTTAGAGTGCTTGCTGACAAGTCCAAGGCCCTGGGGATTGAACACCCTGAACAGGAGGGAAACAACCAAACCAAACCAAACCAAAGCACAATACACGTGCATGCGCGCGTGTGTGCGTGCGCACACACACACACACACTCTCTCTCTCTCTCTAAATCTGCTTAACTCCAAGTGACTTTTACTGTCAAGAAACATCTGTACTAACATATAAAACTGTGATACTGGTGGGATTTACCCAAATTGCTATGGAAAAATTACTCATTTATAGCATGGAGTTGGAGAAAAGCCAATGGTCTTGTAAAACTAGAATGCCTGTATAGATGTCTGAGAGGCTTTTCCTATGTATGATCAGGATGGAACGGACACTGACTTTGGGGAGAATATAAAAATCCAATACTCAGAACACTATGCTCAGGCAGAGAACATGTAGAGCTGGTTTCCAGTCACATCATAGTAAAGTCACAACTTCTTCTTAGTTTTAGATGATCATTTATCTTGAACACGGATCATCAAAACTCAAGTTATGTTAATATTCTGGAAGTAATAAAAATCTCTTCAATAGAATGACAATCATTTTACTAGTGATTCAGAAATTAAGTTATAATATTTGTGTATCAGAAGTATTTCCCCTAATCTTTGAACATATGTCAATTACTCTGAATGCAGGCAGTATCTGAGACTTTTAGGGCACAAGCTTATTCAGAATATACATGCCTATATATAACTTTTCTTTATATGGAATTGCCTTAAGAATCAGTTGATGCTTATATTAAAAGAGCTAACCATATTTGTATTAATATGTCACATGTTTTAAGGAGCTTAGGTATTTTGCAAGATCAGATTATAATGATTTCTCCCTCCATCTAGCATCCAACTATATATGGGACAATATATGCTGAAAAAAGGCAAGAGACAAACTAGCATTATGATGTGTGCTCAAGCCTAACCATCTTCCCAGGGGAGCACAATGCTATGTCTGCTATATCAACAGATGGACTGGAAACTCCTTTCTTCAAACTAAGCCTTCACTTGTCCTACATATGGGCTAGAGTTAATGGTTTCTCATCTTCTGATGAATGAGGTGATGAGAAGTACAAAAAATAAAATCTTTGCAAGCTAAGTGCTATAGTGAATATTATAGTAATATTAGGTGCTATGAATAAAATGTTCAAATTATAGACCTATGCTGGCACACCTTTAATCTCAAGCACTTGAGAGGCAGAGGTAGAAGGATTGCCATGAGTTTGAGGCCACCCTAAGACTACATAGTGAATTCCAGGTTAGCGTGAGCTAGAGTAAGACCCTACCTTGAAAATTCAAAAAAAAAAAAAAATATATATATATATAGACCTAGATTTTAGTCAAAAGGATACCTTTACTAGTTGAACTTTCCCAAAGCAATAATTATTGTAGCTACCAAAGAAAATGAGCTAGAATATGAAATAGTACTATGGCTTTATCTATAATCAAATTTTGACCTGAATTATATTTGTACAAATTTGTCAAATAAAAATCCTTTCTTCTCTGAGCACCATGCCTTGATGTTTAACCACTATCCTATACAGCAAAAATACTTTGAGATCTGGGATAATTTGACTTTACTTATCTTCACATTTTGAATAAAGACCAATTAGTCTTCCCATGAATTTGCTTCAATTCAAATACATCTTAATGTTTAATATATGTTAAAAAGTCCTCCATGTTTAGTATAAAAATATATATGTTGCTGAAAAGCTTCTAAATAATCATAGAAAATTTTAGTTATGACAACCAATATCAAACATCATTTTAAAAATAATAAATATTTTTAGGCATGAAAATTCATACTGAATCTATCAAACAACTTTAAGCTTTTATTAAATTAACTATTTCTACTACAGTGATTAGAAACAATTTTCTAAGGAGTTTCAAAATTTCTACTTAATATTTTATTTATTTATCTGCAAGTAGAGAGAGAGATATATAGAGAGACACACAGAGAGGGAATGGGCATGTCAGGGCCTCCAGCCACTGCAAATGAACTCCAGATGCATGTGCTACTTTTTTTTTACATGGACACTGAAGAATTGGACTCAGGTCATTAGGTTTTGCAGGCAAGCACCTTAACTGCTGAGCCATTTCTCTAGTCCTCTACATTTTTTAGAATAGACAGTGTTACTAATAACACCTATTTATACTAGGCATTTTAAATACAAGGTTATAAAATGTATGACAGACATACTGTCAAATAATATGAAAATGGACCCATCTGATATCTGAAATCATTGCAGAAATTAATAGATTAAAAAATTATTTTCATTTTATTGGCACAAAATATAAAGAATAAGAAAATTAGACTTTGTACTTCCAGCTTATTTCAGAGTAAAGGATTGAGGAACACATACATCTAATAACCCACCTGTAGCCAACTGCATAATGGACAGTGGGTAGATTTGTAGTTTCTAAAAATTAGCATACTTGCAGGTCTGAGACTAAGATGTTCACTTTCCCCACTCTTTTTAAAAGTAAAAATGTAATAATGAAAGTCTTAGCAAGAGCAACAAGGCAAAGCAAGAAATAAAGGCATCTAATTTGGAATAAAAAAAAAATCAAAGTATCCATGTTTCCAGATGACATGGATCTATAATAGAAAAACCTAAATACTTCATCACAAAATTGTTAAATTATAAATTAATTCAGCAAAGTTGCAGAAAACAAAGCAGCATAGAAACAATAATAGCATTTTTATACACAAATGATGCACTAGCTGAAAAGCAACTGGGAAAGTAATTCCATTCATACATAAGTTATAAAAATGCTTAGGAATAAGCTAACTAAATCTCTGCCTAAAAATTCTAAGACAGAGCCAGGCATGGTGGCGCACGCCTTTAATCCCAGCACTCGGGAGGCAGAGGTAGGAGGATTGCCGAGAATTCGAGGCCACCCTGAGACTACATAGTTAATTCCAGGTCAGCCTGGACCAGAGTGAGATCCTATCTCGCAAAACCGCAAAAAAAAAAAAAAAAAAAAAAAAAAAAATATATATATATATATATATATATATATATGACAATGTTGAATAAACTTACAGTGTACACAGAAAAATGGAAAGATATTTATGTTCATGGTTCAGAAGAATCAAGATTGTTAAAATGACCATACTTTCCAAGGTCATCCAAACAGTCAATGCAATTCCTCCATAATACAAACAACTTCCTTCATAAAATAGAAAAAAATTTTAAACTCATATAGTCTCATAAAAAAAGACAAAGATATTCTGAATAAGACTTATATAAACCTACTTTTTTGAATAATGGCACATCCAGAAGCTATAGATTGTTACTAGAAAATTTTGAGTGCCAGGGATGGGATTCTTTCTGGTGAGTTGTTGGCCAAGGAGGTCCCTGTTACCTCCAAAACATTACAGGCTATTGCCAAGACCCTTGGTTTCCCTTGAGAAACAGATGGTAAGACCCTATTGCTGAAAACCTCATTTGCCTGAGAGGCAAGGTCACTGAGAAATCAAGCTGGTGCTGTAGACCTTTTCCCTGTAGACCAGCCAACTGAAAGCTGGAAAAAGCTGCCCTGCACACAGCCATATGGGAAACAGAAGTCATCAGTAGGGAAAACAGTAGACACTGGAAGCCTCAAGTTTGGCCAGAGAGGCCAAATGACCAAACGGGTGCAATAGTAGCATGTCTGTTCTAGGGGAAACCAACTGCTCTCTAATTGGACTGAAGGCCCGCTCTACAGGAAGGAATATATGCCTGGTACTGAAAAACCTAATCAAAAGACTATGGCGGGGGAGGTCATGAGCATTAGGGGTATAAAGCCTGCTCTTGTCTGGCTAAATATATATATTATTCCCACCAAACTGCCCTGAAAGCACTATGCTAAATGTTCATATTCATATATTAATGCTACTCTGACTTCTGGTTAGAGGAGCTTCTCTTTTCAGATGGTGATGACCACTAGGATGACCTAAAAAGCAACATAGTGCTGAGAAGAAGGGATGGAGGATTGTCCACACTCTCTGAGCCTCAGGGTCCATTGCGGAAGAGGTGGCAGAAAGAATGTAAGAGCCAAAGGAAGGGTACGACTCCTTACAATGCAACTGTCCAGACAGAAATTGGCCTCAATATCCATGACCTCACAGTACCTACTGTGACAAGACCCTCATAACAAGAGAAAAGATGATGACATCAAATTAAAAGAGAGACTAATGGACAGAGAGCGGGGATATGATGGAGAGTGGAGTTCTGAACGGGAATGGGGGGAGGGGAGGGGAGGGAAATATCATGATTTATGGTCTGTAGGTATAGAAGTTGTCAATAAAAAGAAAAAAAAAAAAGAAAAAAAAAAAGACCCAGAAGAGCCAAGGCAGTCCTGAAGGGAGATAAAAGGACAATGCTGGAATCATCACAAACCTGACTTTAAATCATCTCAACTAAAACCCTGCAATACTGGCATAAGAACACACACATATATCAATGCAAAAGAAGACCCAATAATTAACGTATGTTCATACAGCCACTGATTTTAAGAAAGCCTCCAGACACAACTACATCACCCCAGCCTGGCCAGACCAGAGAAGAAGAAGGTTCCTGACACCACAAGAAAAGCTTCCTAATAGCTGAAGACGTCAGTGCTACCCTAGCAAGATCAGTAAAACCTTAACAGCAGCAGGCAACCATCCCATCAGGAGCCTCAACATTTAGTCTCCATGAGCCCATTCTGATTGAGCCCAGGTTTTCTTTTCAATAAAGTTTTGAACATTGCCATCAATGTCTTTTTAATAAAACTAGTCATATTAGAAAATGAGATAGTTTTGAGATATGTAATTCAGTAGGGTTGTTTTCTTTTTAAACTGTGTTTTTAATCAGTTTTGCATGCAGATGCATTTTTTAAAATAAAAGTAATAAGTACTCACAAACTGCTTATATTTTTAAGTAGAAACTGACTTTGCTAGAAAAATGTGAGAGAAAATTGAAATAAAACTTCATTAGTCTCCATAATGCAGTACACAAAAACAACATCAGAGATTTGCTAATGATTTTCATTTCTCACAATGAGAACATGTTGTTTCACAACTTCTTCCTATATTCGAATATTTTAATGACAAACATATAATGACTGTCCTATAAACCTAAACTATGTAAAAAAAACCTCTTCTTATTCTTTTCTAATCACACATAATTATGAAAACTATAGTAAATTCAAGTCCAAGGTCTGATTTTAAATTGTAATTTCCAAAACTGTATTTAAGAAAAATGAAGGTTAAATTAATCTCTGTACATCTGACAAGACAGTTAATTTGTTTTTGCTGCTTGACCATTTAGATAAATTGATTTTCTTCTTGAATCTTGCCTCAAAGTTCTTTCATATTTTCCATTAAAATATATAGTGGTTTATTTCTTTCATATTCATAAGCTAAAATTTACCAACCACAAAGCAATCAAGCTATGATGCTTTTGAAAATAACATTCCTACTTAATAAAATGGGTTGGTATTGACTATTTAATATATTGAAATAGGCTATTTGTTACTGAGAAGTAAACGTATCACTTCAACTTTTCTTTATTTTTGCATGTGTGTGTTTGGGTAGCCTGCATAGTATATTCTTATGTGTGTATGTGAATGGGTGCATGTGTGCATATGTGGGTGCATGAGGAGGCCCCAGGTCAATGACCTAGTGTCTTTTCTATATCACTCTCCACCTCATTCTTTGAGACAGGGTCTCTTGCTGAACATGTTGTCCACTGATTCAGCTAGACTGGCTAGCCAGTCAGCACTGAGGAATCCCTGTCTCCACTTCCCCAATGCTGGGAGGACAGGCACACACTGTCATGGCCAACATTTTACATTCTGGGGGTTCAAGCACAGGTCCTTGTGCTTGCACTGGTGTGATGGTCTGAATGTGAAATGTCCCCAATAGGCTCATGTGTTTTGAGTACTTGTCCTTAGCTGGTGGCAATGTGGGAGAGTTGTGGTGCAACTGGGAGGTGAAGTCTTAATGGAGGAGGCGTGTTGCTGCAGGTAGGCCTTGGGGGACTACAGCCCAGCATCCAGCCTGCACATGCAGACTACTTACTTCAAGTTGTGGTGGAGATGGACTGTTCCTCGGCTGCCTGTTTAGGCCATGTTCTCCCCACCATGGTGAAACTTCCCCTGGAAATTATAAGCTTGAAATCCTTTCCTCTCATAAGCTGCTACTGGTCAGGTGTTTTGTCACAGGTTAATTGCTACATCTGGCAAGCGCTTTACCAACTGAGCCACCTCAAAAGCCCCAACAATTTCTTTTTAAGCAGGATCATTAATAATAAACTCTGCCCAATAATTTCTGTTAACCTCAATAATTTCAACTTTTTTCCTTGGGAGAAAAAAAAATGATGCATGGTATAGGTTAACTCTACATAAATGGCCTCTATAATTAAACACTACCAATAGCACATTTTCATCACTTCAGATATGTTAACAAGACTCCATTAAAATAATTTTATCATCCTAGCTTCTCAGTTTCAAACTCAGTCCTTTTACTGTTTAAAAGAGAATGAAGCACAATGGAGAAGGAGGACATTTTACCTCTTCACTTTTCCTTCAAATTTAAAATAGAACAGATTTTTAAAAAGAAAAATATTAATAGAGTAGGAAATTAATAAGGACCACTACTGCAGACCAGTAACTTGAGGAAGTTCTAAAATAAAATCAGATTTGATTAGGTAAAAAGCAAAATCATATCAAAGAAAACTGCAGCTCTAATAAGCAAATGCGAGTCTACCATAGGTCCACAGAAACTCATAGTAAACAACTAAATGCAAGTGTGAACTTTGGTAATGGAGAGAGTGCCTGGGTAGACAGCGAGATTACAGGAAGAGAAAAGGTAGCAGGTAACCTAGGAGAAAGAAGCCCCAAACCCAGACGTAATCTTCCACTCCCTTTGCCCTGTTGGATAAAGACTTCTCTGAGAATATAGACACCCCAAGAAGTGTGGAGGCACCTCAGTGACTGCTCAATCTAGGCCCTCAACATATACATTATCAACCAATAAGAATCACCCAACATCTGAGGAAAAAAAGAGAAAGAAGTCACCAAATCTAACAAATTAAAGAAAGAACATTCAGGTTTAGCTAAACAAACAAGAAAACCTTAAAAATAATTGTTATTCTCTGTGAAGTTTGAAAGGATAACAATCAACAACAAAAGCAGGATATTTTGAAAAAAATAAGCTACAAAATGCAAAACATAACAGAATAATGATACATGACTCCAAAATTATGGATTCAAAACTTAAAGGAGAGCCGGGTGTGGTGGCACACGCCTTTAATCCCAGCACTCGGGAGGCAGAGGTAGGAGGATCGCCGCGAGTTCAAGGCCACCCTGAGACTACATAGTTAGTTCCTGGTCAGCCTGGGCCAGAGTGAGACCCTACCTCGAAAAACAAAAAAAAAAAAAAAAAAAAAAAAAAAAACTTAAAGGACAAAGCAAAGATGTAATTTTAAAAAGATTTATTTTTATTTATTGATTAGAGACAGAGAGAGGGAGAGAGAGAGAGAATGAGAATGGGTGCACCAGGGCCTCCAGCCACTGCAAAGAAACTCCAGACGCATGTGCCACCTTGTGCATCTGGCTTACGTGGGACTTGGAGAATCAAACCTGGTCCTTAGGCTTTGCAGGCAAGCGCCTTAACTGCTAAACCATCTCTCCAGCCCCCAAAGGTGTAATTTTTGAGATAGAATATAAAAGCTGAGATTCACTATATCTCTATCTATAGCTGCAGGGAGGTAGAAAAAAGTAAGAGAAATGGAATGTAGATTTAGAAACTCTGGCAGTCACCTCATAAAAAGATAAAGACAACTGTAACTATAGAAATGAAAAATCCTTTCATAGCTATATGGGAAGAAGGGAGGGAAGAATAGGTACCTGAGGCCGACCAATCACAAGAGTAACAATCACATCTTAATGTAATATCAGAACTCTGAAAATAAAAGTTTTTAAATTTTGTAAAACAACATAAAGAGAAAGAGGAGGAAGGGACAGAAACAGGTTATTCACAAAGGTATAAAAATAATGTTGATATTAAAAAGCTTTATAGCAACATCAAGTAACAGAAGTCAACAGAAGAATATGTAAAAATTTCTTTAACTGTAAGAATCCATGTCAGATTGAATTAGTATTCAAGTAAGATTAAATATACAATGAATCTTTACTTTGGAACTACACTTTAAAAAGCAGGCTGTAGCTAGGTGTGGTGGTGCACACCTTTAAATCCCAGCACTCGGGAGGCAGAGATAGGAGGATCACCCTGAGTTCGAGGACACCCTGAGAATACAGAGTGAATTCCAGGTCAGTCTGGGCTAGAGTGAGACCCTACCTTGTAAAACCAAATAAAATAAATTTTAAAAAAAAGCAGGCTGTATATAAAAATCCTCAAAATTGTTTGTTGCTAATGTTCCAATTATTGAAGTTATACAATAGTCTTCATTTATGATGCATTTAAGTTTGTGTCTTCTTTTCCCTTCTGAAAGTGGTGTTCATAGAAAGGAACATCAAGTTCTGAAGTGGTGTCATGAGTCCACGTGGACAGGCCCCTGTTAAAATTGTTTCTGAGGATCTAAATGAGCTTTCTACTTACCGTGTACTCAGAAGAAAATTAAGTCAAACCTGTTTCTTTTGTAATTGTTTTATTAAAATGTCCTCCTGTGACTTTCCTTTCATAAATTTTAGTGAAGATAAAGAATTGCTTCTCTGAAGAGGGGTTGGAAAGATTGTAAGAGCCACAGAGTGGGCAGGAATACCCTGAGGCAACGTTCTCCATTACCCCACAGGGACTGACTGAGGCCTTCATGACCCCACAGTGAAGACCATCTCCCGACTAAGGAGGGCCCCCAAGGAGTTGGGGGAGGGAATAATAGCATATAACTTATCTATATTTACACACACACACACACACACAAAATAAATAAATAATTTTTTTTTAAAAGAAATGCTTCTATGATATGAAGCATGTGAACTAGGTAATCTAGAAATTTACATAAATCCTTCTGGTCTCTAGAGAAGCTCTCTAAAATATCTAAAGGCCCTTTGCAACACCTAGAAGACTTGTTTACATATTATTTTATTTGATTTCAGCCAAAATACTGAGATGTGATGTGTTTGTATATTATATCAAATGTTCAAATGAGCAAGGAGAAAAGTGTTTATCTTTTGATTTCTTTAAGCATCAACTCAAAGACCATGAAGGCGCTCCAAGTTTTACTTGACATCATGACACACAGGAGCACATAGGGAAAGGTCATTCCTAAGGCACACAAAGGACAAAACGCTCATGTTCACTACAGATTAACATAAATTCTCAACTATAGCTGACCAGCCAGGCCAAATGTCTGTTATGGGGAAAACCAACTGCTCCCTGATTAGACTTGAGATCCTCTCCATGGGAGGGAACCCGTCCTGGTACTGAAAACCTAATGAAAAACGTATGGCTGGGGAGGCCACAAGCCCTAGGGGAGAAAACTACTACTGCTGTCTTGCTAAATGGATATACTATGCCAACCAAATTGCCCTCAAAATACTTATGTTTATACCTATATATTAACACTACTTTCTGGGTTTAAAAAGCCTCTCTTTTTAGATGGTAATAACCACTAGGAAAACTCAAAACTCCCCAAAGTGCTGAGAAGCCACAGCAGAGGGTTCTTCATTGAGACATATCTATTACATCTTAGAAATAATTGCAGAAGAGGTGGCTAAAAAAATGTAAAAGCCAAAGGAACAGAAAATGCTTACAATACTGTCTTCCAGACACAAAGTGCTCCTGATAAGCAGGATCTCAGAGTGGCTGATGCTACCTACATGAGACCTGCATACGAGGAGGGAAAATGATGACATCCAAATAGAAGCAAGATAGAAATGGCAAAGTGCGGCTTGTAGGAGGGGATTATGATATTGGTATATTATCTGTATGTATGGACATTGACAATAAAAGTTTAAAAATAATTAAATTATACTTTAGCATAATCATATAAATATAACTGACCTGTAGGAATAAGGAAATATTTTTCATATTCCAAATAGCTCCAAACTGAATAGGAATTAGGAACTTTACTGTTTGGTTTCTACAAGTCTCTAGGGTCAATTGCATTCAGTGTTGTAAAATCATTATGAATTTTTACAGCAGTATGGTTGACTTACATTTTAGGTTATTTCCTTCCAACCATATACTCATTTGGAACCCAGATAGAACACGTTAATAAATTAAAATGTGCCCATTGGGACAGTTTTCCAATGCTTTTGGAAATGCTTTTTGCTCTCTTCACAATAGCTAGGAAATGCAATCAGCCTAGATGCCCATTAGAAGAATAGATAATGAACACATACACAATTCAGAATGGTACATACACACCCAAAGATGACTTTTATTTAGCTTTAAAGAAAAATAAAATTATGGAATTCTCAGGAAAATGACTGGAAAAGGTCATACCGAGTGAAGTAACTAACACAGGCTCAAAAACTGTCAAAAATGGAAAAAATTAATTTTCCCACTTATCTTTCAACAACTGAATTAGCTGCAATAATGAGAACTGGCTGCTTAAGAGCAAAAGGTTCTAAAGAAGCAGTAAGAAGGGTAAACTGTGGTACCATATGGAAGCTTGGAGGGACAAATGATCATTTATGAAATCAAATTTGAAAAATAAACAGCAGCAAACCTTAAAAATCCTACATACATATTTATTTCATGACAATTAGATGACTAAACCAATGTCACTGTTAAGTAACTTACATGAATCATAGCTAATTGAGTCACTATGTTGATATTATACTACTGTCTTACTGGATACATGTCATACAGTTATATGTGGCCTGAGGTCTTGCCAGTTTTCCTCCTCTGGTAGTTTGATCACATGTCTCCATAAACTCATGTATTCTGAATGCTTGGTCCCAGCTGGTGACATGTGGTAGGTGAAGCCTTGCTGGAGGAGATGCAGCCTTGCCAGAGGAGGTGTGTTGCTGGGGGCAGACTTTGAGGTTTATTAGCCCCTAGCTTGCCAGTCACTCTCCTGCTGCCATTGTCCATCCAGCCTCTGCTCATGCCATTAGGAAGCTTCCCCTTGAGACTGTAAGCCAAAATAAACTGTCTTCCCATCAACAACTTTTGGTCGGTGTTTTGTCCCAGCACAAAGAAGGTAAGTACAACACATCCCTAACACAAAATGTAGCAAGAAGGACAAGTATACAAAGGCTGATTAGAATCTGGCCTGTATTACATACTCAGTTTTTAAGATTATAACTCACTACAGAAAACATGTTTTTAGTAAGTTCACATGACTACTGGTTTTATGGCAGTACTATACATGATGTGCCAGTCTTCATATATGTATGCATGTTGATGAAATGTAGTACTAACTTCAGAAGTTGCCCAAACTATGATAAATTTTGACTGCTTTAGATTTTTGCTTTGTTTTTCATAGTATATCCAAATCTAAATCTGTCTAGTAAAGCTACAAATACATTAAAATGAAATTCAATGTTTCTAATGACTCTGTAATCACTTCCAAAAACTAATGGCCATATAGTGGAGGTTATTTGAATATCAGATCCTTATGTAATTCCAGGAAATCTATCTCTTTCCTTAAGTACTTAAAAATGAATTAATACAAAGATACTATTCAAACTGGTTTTCTTTTGGCCAAACATTCACACACAGATTAATTAAAGAAAAACTCCTACCATATTATTATTGAGGTAGGGAAACACTCTTTAGCAATTAAAAAGATAGCTACGAAAGAAACAAAGAAAATATTCCTAATTTTCTTTTCCATTTATTTCCTTTTTGCTCTTCTCGTTTTCCCCCTTGTTTCTCCTTTAATTTTTTTCCTTGATAAAGATTCCAAAGTAAGTTGTCCAAAAAGGTTACAAATAAAACAGATTAAAAGACTAAGTAAGCAAATCTGAGCCTGTGCTGAGATTTCTTTTAAAATGCCAATTCCTTCAGAAAAGAGAATAGAAATGTGCTTATTCTAAAACATCATTTGTAAATGGACCAATTTGATTACTGCTGACCTCACATATAGGCAGCTAAGAAGGAGAAAAAGAGTTGGAGGACATTTATTGGGCATAGTGGACAATGCCATCAAATTCTAGAAAAAGTCATGTACTGGAAAATAAGAAAAATTTAAAAATTGTGTGTGTGTGTGTGTGTGTGTATGCATGATGTTTTAAAAAGAAGAAAATTGATTGTGATTAATCTCTGGTTGTCAACTGGCCAGGATTTAGAATTACAATGGCAATGAATGTTTAGTCATGTCTGTGAGGCATTTTCTAGATTAGACTAGTGTAGATGGGCGGACATATCCTAACTGTGTAGAGTACCATCCCTTGGGCTTGGTTTCTGGATTATAAAAAAAGGAAAAACCTGGCTGAGTACTCAGCATTCATTTCTTTCTTTCCCTCCCTTCCCCCTCCTCTTCTCTTCTCTTCCCTCCTCCTCCTCCTCTTCTCCTCTTGCTCTCGATATCTCTCTCTCTCTCTCTCTCTCTCTCTCTCTCTCTCTTTCTCGGCTTCCATTTCCTGCTGTGCTTTCCCTACCATGGTAGATTCTACACTCTGGAACAGTAAGCTCAAATAAACTCCTTTCTTCCCTAAGCTGCTTCTAGAATATTTTTTCCCAATAACAAGAAACTAGTTGACATACTAGTCTTTTTTTCTTAAGTTTTCATGATTAGTTTATGCCTATTGACTTTATAAGAAATTTTTATAAAAGCAAGAAAAATTTTAGATGATCATGTAATATAGTTATTTGGAGAATTATATGAAGATGTAAAGTAAAAGATAAAATGATTAAATCTTCATTTTGGAAAACTGAAGTATTTATAGAGCATCTGTCATATGCTTGATTGGAGATCATGGTTATCCCTTAATTAGTACATGTAGCAATACAAGGAATACTTCTGCCTTGTAGATAGAATATTTTCTCAAATTAACATCAAGGAAAAAGTTCCCATGAAAGGCTTTCTGGATGGACTTTCAAAGAGTTACGTTTCCTACCTGGCAGTTTAAACTATAAGTTATTTTCTCCTAAAGTCGATCCTATTATCCAGTAAATTAAATTTAGGTATATACTTCATAGAAATTCACACATATATACAACAATAATAGTACCAATTCAATTTCATCATGAAGAAATGGTTAAATACACTGTAGTATGGGCATAGAATAAAATCACTAGAAATATAAACCAAATTATTACACTTAATATGAAAGACCCTTATGGTGGTAAGCAAGAGTCAAGCAACAAAAGATGCCTTTCTGATTATATTTATATAAAATATATAAAACAGGCAAAACAAATAAGCAATATTAGAACAATTAACTTTAGAGAAAAGAAGGGGCTGACTAGGCTGTGGTGAGTCAGTAGGAGGGCTTCTAGAGATGCAAGCAATGTCATACTTCTTCAGTGGGAGGTTGTTATGATTCACTGAGATAGTATATATGTCACTAAAACACATGGTCACCATGGGCTAATATTCTGCTGTGGCGTCATACTTCCTTTTTTTTTTTTTTTAAATGAGAATCTCAGTATGTAGTCCAGGCTGGCTTTGAAATGACAATACTCCTGCCTCAGCCTCCTGACTGCTAAAGCACAATGTACAGCATCTTCTTTAAAATCATCATTAGCTAATATATTGTTTATTTTAATGTTTATGTAACTGTCATTGGTAACCCATATGTCTTCAAGGAAACTAACAGGGAAGTAATAGTTGAACAAAAACACTAGAGCAGCTATTCCAAGAAAATAGCACATAAAGTGTATAAAATGTAATATTTCTAAACAAAATTAAAAGTCATCATATTTGAAGAACTATATAAGATCAAATGGATCAAATTTCTTTTTACTTCCTCCTTATAGCTGAAGAGCCTCTTTATCCTGGACTAAATTTCCTACAGGAGCCGAGAGAATTACAGCTTGCACTACCATATCCTGAAGGGCACAAACCTTGCTGCTGACATGGACCAGACATGACAGCATGTCAGGACCAGATACTGTATGTATTTCAGAAACTCAGATTTCCTCCACTCATTTTTTTTTTTTAAAAAAAAAAATAGCACTTGCTTTTTATGATTTATCCAATCTCATACTGTGTTGACTCAAAGAAGATCTGATTAGAAAGGTTGGGTTTTGAGATATTACAAATGAAGGTCCAGAAGTAGGTAGAACACTATACAAATATATAGGTTATAATTGTTCTAAAGAAAGTCTTTTATATTGCAATGTCAAAATCATAATTAAAAACAAAAGATAAGTAAAGTTGGATGAATTCAATCCATACTGTTGTGACCAGCACTCTCCTCTCAGAGAACTTAGCATACGTGTTCAAAAATAACAAGGCTCGGGCTGGAGAGACGGTTTAGTGGTTCAGGCACATGCCTGCCAAGCCTAAGGACCCCGGTTCGATTCTCCAGGTCCCACGTAAGCCAGATGCACACGGTGGATCATGTGTCTGGAGTTTGACTGCAGTGGCTGGAGGCCCTGGCACACCCATTCTCACTCTCTCTCTCCCTCTTTCTCTGTCTCTAATCAATAAACAAATAAAAATAAAATCTTAAAAAAAAATAACAAGGCTCAATAAGCTAAGAATTTTAACCAAAGAATATTTGAGAGGGATGGAGAGATGGCTTAGTGGTTAAGGCACTTGCCTGTGAAGCCTAAGGACCCAAGTTTGATTTCCCAGGACCCATGTAAGCCAGATACACATGGTGATGCATGTGTTTGGAGTTCCTTTGTGGTGGCTGGAGGCCCTGGCATACCCATTCTCTCTCTCTCTGTCTGCCTCTTTCTCTCCCTCAAATAAATAAATAAGTATTTTTTTAAAAAAGAATATTTTGGGCTGGATAGATGGCTTAGTGGTTAAGCACTTGCCTGTGAAGCCTAAGGACCCCAGTTCAAATTTCAATTACCCAGTACTCATATAAGCTGGAGTTTGGCTGCCCTGGTGCGCCTGTTGTGTCTCTTTCTCTCTCTCTCTCTCTACCTCTTTCTCTGTCTGTTGCTAATAAATAAAAATTAAAAAATAATATTTAATATTTCCTTAGATATAAAATTATAGAATTCTTAAGTGTGAGATTTGTTGTTTATATTGCTTACATATATTGACATATTTAATTATAAAGCAATAGAGATTAGTAGACAATAAAGACTTCTAATAGAGACTATTAGACAATAAAGAAACAAGTAAAATACATGATTTGTTTAATAAATTATATAGTTTAAAGCTGGAAGTTTTATTTTTTAAGGATTGCAATCGATCTCACTAGTAAGGTGACATCTGAGTAAAAATATGAAGTATGAAGGAGCTAGAGGACAGAAAGAGGATATATAGGAACAGAGCACCACAAATGGAGGAATTATCCAGTGCAAAGGCCCTGAGAAGCTCATGTGTCTGAGTGCTTAAGGAGCATCTCAAATAGTATAATGAACCCAGCAAGCAAGAGAGAGTGGATGATGAGGTGAGAGGGAGTGTAGGACACACATCCAGATTACTGTTTCTGATAGGAAGCCATTAGCGACATCAGCTCAGAATGGTGAAAGTAATACCAAAAAAAAAGTAGGTCAATAACTTGAGATTAATATGTGTGAAGGGTTAGGGTCCCTGTAGGACATAGAGAGGGAAGTAAAAGGAACTAAAACTTTCACTAGTAGTTGGGAAGACTTGGGTCTAAGTGGACCTTGGATGAAGAGGCCAGGTGCCAGAAGGCCGAAGTAACAATGGAAGGAATGAAAGTTCTCACCAGCATTGGAGTAATAGGAGATTCTTCCTAGAAGTAGCAGCAGAAACAGACAGGGACTGCTGCTGGACACCTGCATCAGTCAAGCAGAGAAGCTATGCCAACTGACAGACATACTTAAAAGGGGCCTTTGAAACACACAATAAGTGCTGAATAGCACCAAAATAAAAATTTCAGTTCTGTAAAAATTACTAAAACAAGGACACATTGGAAAATACTATTAGTTCACCTATAAATTCTCAAGGTGGTAATAATCTAAGACATGTACCTTTGAGTAAGGGTAAAATTAGCACTCTAATAAAATGAAACATCAAAATGATATAGACTACTTATGCAAATATGTTTGAAATAAAGTAAAATTCAGAGTTCAAATGGAGAAGCTGTTGAAGTGTCCAGTAATGATGCATTTAAATGAAGCAGCTTGGCAGGAGCTGTACTCAGCTGTAAATAATTTATACATAGATCAGTTTATGAACTGCCCAGCAAAGAGTGTAAGTTCTAAACGCATACCCAAAAGGATAGTTTCATCACTAAGGTTAAATAGTGCCAACCTTACAATGAGCTTTGATCCCGCTTGTGAAGAGAGTCCTTGCAGTATAAATGGTTGCTAAAGCACAGGAAACAGCTGAATTGGAGCCTCAGGAATGCTAGAGAAAAAGTCAACCGTTCCAACTAGCCACTGAGGAAGGCTGATTCTTCTGAAAGGGGGAGGCCTGAAGGAACAATGTTAAAAACCACATGGTGCTGGTTTTGGAGGGATGGGGGAATGGAAGGTCATGGATTGTCCTATTGTCCAAAGGAGCTGCTTAGGCTAGGGTTATGAGGCAAGGGCAAGGTCCCTGAAGGAAGGACCTATGAAGTCACTGCATGAAGTTTTGGGGATCAAGCATAGGTTGTTATGGAGATTCTGAATTTTGGAGAGGCCAGGACTATGGGATGGCTGCCAGGGTGAGCTGCTGGCTCAGTGTGGATTCAGTATCTGGCAAGCAGGGAGCACAGCTGGAGGGCAGGTTTCTAGGACCTTTTGGAGCATGGTTGATTTCATCACAAGTTCCAGGTGCCAGACATGGAGCTGCAGGACTGATGTTTGCCCTGCTGGTTTAGTTCTTACATTGGTCCAGTCTTTCCTTGCTGTGGCCCTGTTGTTTCTCCACTTTGGAGTGGACTGTTTTGCTCTGTGCTATTGTATGTGGCTTGTGTTTTGGCTTTGCAAGATTTGAGAGTGTCTTAGGTTTCAGATTAGACTCCAGACTTCTGAACAGTGTTGGGAGTGATGGAGACTATAGGGACTTTGGGGGCTGGACTGAAGATTTTGCATCATGAATTGAGCATGATTTGTGGAGATCAGGGGCATGATGTGGTGGATTAAATATAACATGTCCCAGTGGCCTCATGTATTTGTGATTAAGTCGTGTACTTGATTCTCAGCTGGTGGAGCCTTGCTGAAGGAGGTTTGTAACTAGCTCTGCTTGTTCTTAGCCCATTCTCTTCTTCTCTGCTGGTGAGAAAACGTAACACACGGACATCTGCTCCTGCCATGTTTTCTCTGCCATGATGAAACTGCTCCTGAAACTGTAACAAAAATAAATCCTTTGCTTCTAAAAGCTGCTTGTAGTCAGATGTTTTGTCCCAGCCATGAGAAAGGAACTGCTAGTGATGATGTGAACAGAAGAATACAAGCTTCAGACAGGGAGAAAATATATACAACAGACACACTTGATGAAGAGACTTAACCAATACACAAGAAACTCTGAAGACTATGATAAAACAAACAACCTTTTAATAAGTAGGCCCAAAACCTTAACAACCTCACCAAAAATTAATACAAATGAGAAACATACATGTGAAAGTATGATGCACACTATTTGTTCATCAGGGAAATTACAACAATAAGAACCACCCACCCTCAAGCGCCAGTGAGAAATACAGAGCAACAAGAACTCATTCAATGTCAGTCCAAAATCTCATGGTTCTTTAAAAGGATGTTTGATGGTTTCTTACTAAACTGTACAAACTGTTAACATATGTAATCCAGCCATGGTATTTCTTGGAGTTTTCCCAACAGAGATGAAAAAATTATGTCCATATAAATACTTGTGCACATAAGATTACAGCAAATGCATTCATAAGTGCCTTAATATGGAAGCAGCCACGGTGTCTTTCAGAGGCTAAGTAAACTGGTACATACAAACGATGAGATATTCGGCATAAAAAAGGAAGGAACAAAAGAAGAAAAAGAGAGGAAAGATTCATCATGCCATGAAAGGTCACTGACAAGCCTGAAACACATCTCACTAAGGGAAACAAGCAGTCTAGAAAGGGTACAGACTGCATGGTTCCACAATGTCCCCTTATGGGAAGACCAAAATTATAGATACAGTAAAAAGATCAGTGGTTGAAGGTAGTGAAATTAACAGGTAAACCACTGATGATTTTTTAGTGCACTGAAAATACTCTGTGATGCTATAGTGGTAGATACACGTCACAGTATTGTATATTTTTCCAAACCCAGCAATGTATACCACAGGAACAAGCCCTACTGGAAACTACTGCTCATGGTATTATGATATATCCATATAACTTCAGCAATTATATGCTGGTGCATGCTGGAAACAGTGGAAGCTATGCATGTGTTTAAGAGGGGCTACATTGAGATTCCTATATCTTCCACATAGTTTATAAGGATTAAAAATTGATATATAAGTAGGCTAAAATCAGGTTTGGAATAGAATGATCAAGGTAGGGCTCACTGAGAAGCTTATATGTGAAAACTGAGAAAACTGAAAAGAGAAAAGACTGTGGCTATCTGAATGAACAGCATTCAAGTAGAAGATATACTTAGTACAAAAACCCCAAAGCAGAATGTCAACAGCACGTCTGAGGAACACTATGGACATTCTGAGGACTGGAGTGAGAGTTGTAGAAAGGAAGATCAGAGAAGTTTCTTTGAGGGGTTATACATTACTTAGGACTTTGACAGCTAGTATGAGATTTCTCTACTTATGGGAAGGCTTACCAGAGTGAAACAAGAATGATTTAATTTCAGCATTTTTCCTGGTTCAATCCACAGTACCAGGAAAAACAATTATTGTCCTTTTTAGAAGTATTATTACAACAGATAAAACAATAACACAAAAAATTCTGGTTTTTTAAAATAGACAGATGATTTTCAATTTAGTCCTATCACAGGTTAGAAGGTAGAAAAACAAAATCACTACTATAAAAGATAAGTGTTTTATAGAGAACCAACTGGTTTACAATGCAAAGTAGTGTAAGGAAATATTTAAATCATAGATAAATCTTTTAAGGATATAAATCTTTTACACTAGCAAACAACTTATTTATTTTTAAATGCATTTATAAGAAAGCAGTCTTTTTCTTTCTGTCACACACATATTAATTATAGATATTCATGGAATTCACCATGACATCTCCATGCATGTGCACACCATGTACTGATCAAATCTAATCACCTTTTTCATAAACTCCCACTCTTGTTTCCCAATTCCTAGTGTTTGTCTACTTGGTCCCCAGATGGTGGTACTACTTGAGAAGCTCATAGTGCCTTTAGGAGGTGGACCTTTGCTGAAGGAAGGGGTTCACTGTTGGGGTTTTGAGGTTTCCCAGCCTAGCCCCACTTCTGTTTGATTTCTACTTCTTGACTGAATGCAATGTGCTCTGCCAGCCTCCCACTCCTTGCTGCTATGCCTCCACCGCCATGATGGAAAGCATTCCCTGGAACTCTAAGTCTAAATAACCCTTCCTAAAGCTGTGTCTTGTTGGGTATTTGGTCACAGCAGTGAGTAAAACAGTGGCCCGAGTAATCACTAGTCAACTTATCGTCGGGTTCTTCTAGTTTGCTTCTGAGACAGAATTTGTCTTTCTGTGTCTAGTTATTTCACTTGACAAAAACATCTTCCCCTTCGATCCATGTTCCTGCAAATGACAGGATTTCATTTTTCTTTACTGCTAAATCATGTCCATTGTGAATATATACCACACCTTCTTTATCTTACCCAACTGGTAATGAGTACCGAGGCTTATTCCACACACCTGAGCTGTGAACAATGATGACTAGACATTGAGTGTTCAGGAGAATTCACTCCATTGATTATATACCCAGGAATGGATAGCTAAATCTTAGATGTTGGTTCTAGTTGCAGGTTTCTGTTTGCATGTTTGTTTTCTTGGGACAGGACAAGCTTGTGTAGCCAAGGTTGGCCTTAATCTTGGGGTACTCTTGCTTCAGCCTCCCTGTCCAGCTCTTTTTAGTTTCTTAAGGAGCTTCTACAATCTTTACTATAACAGTTTTGCTAATTTACAATCCCACTAAGAGTATACGAGACATCTTTTCAGCATTTGTTACTTCTTGTGTTCTTGCTAATAGTCATAATAACTAGGTTAGCAGGGTGATGCTGGTGAAGCCTACTTTTTAATAAGTATAATTCAGGATGCCTGGGTATTAGAAAAATAAGCTGTATGTAGGATATATAAAAGACTTACTACCAAACACAGTGAATAGATCTTTATGATATTAGAGAGGATCAAGTTAATAAAGTTTATACTCAGTGACTGAACCACTAAAAAGATATAAATTATTATTATAATTAAATTATGTAGTGTCATTTGTGTGAAATGATCAAATATCTAATTGGATTTTGGCTGGGCTAAAGTCTATTTTAAGTAGCACTTTTTAGATTATTGATTTTCTTTCATTTTAAAATACCAAAGATGCTCATAAACCAAGACTATAGCTGCTACATCAAAGCTTGCATCCACAGCTGTCATTTTATATACTAGACAACACAATGTGTTTGTATTCTGTTACACAATTCCACACTCAACTATTGACTATTGTTCTCCAGCTAGTTCATATATGAATCAATCTGCCTCCCAAATTAAATGATAAACTTCCTTGAGACAAAATCCTACTTTTTCTTTTTTATCTTTTGATGGCTAACACAGTGTTGAGCTACAGAGCTGTACAACAAATTCTTGCTGAACAGTCCCCTTAATCATTGTCATTTCTTTTTCTGAAGTCCAGTTGAACAGTTAATACTGTAATCCTGTCAGCTTTTCTACCTCACCCTGCTGAAAGAAGGCAGGTTCAATGTGTGCACTGATTCAAGTGGCTCCTGTCAGGATGACCACCAACATGACAATCAATGACAGCTGCAAGACTGAGTTTTATGCATACAAATATCTGCGACCTTGAAACTGCACCCAAAATGCCTGTCTCGCTTAGTACTACATTATTAGTTTTCCTTGACTCAAGGCTAATAATCCATCCCAAACACAAGTTCACCGCCCCATTACATCTTTCATTCTGTAAGTGAAAATAAAAAACAGGATAAGGACTACTGTGATTTAAATATGTTCCCCAAAAAGATTGCTTATGGGAAACTTCTCCCCAAATTGACATATGGATAGTATTTGGAGGTAATGATAATTAAAGTACTATCTGAGGGCGAGGGACCCCATCATAAGGGAGAGAGGCACAGGCTAGGCTACTTGATTTGACTCACTCCCAACATGTTATGCTGCATCAGGAAAGCTCTCAGCAGGTGAAAACCCGATGCTGGCACCATGCCCTTGGTCTTCCCATACAACCATCATCATTCTGAGTAAATTACTAAGTCTTGAGAACTTTGTTATAACAACAGAAATTGGTCCAGAACAAAGAAAATAATTATTTTCAAGCAAACTTTAAATGCTCTTTATAACCACATCTTTTATGTCACAAAATAAAGGCAAATCATTTTTCCTACTACACATTCCTGTACTCTGCAGGATTTAAGCAGACAAAATGATTTACTTTAGCCGGGCGTGGTGACGCACACCTTTAATCCCAGCACTAGGGAGGCAGAGGTAGGAGGATCTTCATGAGTTTGAAGCCACCCTGAGATTACATAGTGAATTCCAGGTCAGCCTGAGCTAGAGTGAGACCCTACCTCGAGAAAAACAACAACAAAAACAAAACAAAACAAAAATAATTTAATTTAGTCCTTCGCTGTCCTATGCTGGAAGTAAAAATAATAATAATAAATCAGAAATAAGTTGTTTACAAACACAAGAATATGTCTTATTTATTATAGCACACAGTATTTTGCTAGTACAGAGAGATTAAACAAAACTAATAGTTAAAGCTTGCTTATGTGAAACATAGATAGACACAGTGATCCTAATAGTCCCATTTTAATTGGGCTGAATCAAGAATCCAGAGTTATCTGTCATTTACAATCATACAATTCATGAAAAAAACACAATCCATACATCCATAAAAACATTTATGGTTTTGGGGCTGGAGAGATGGCTTAGTGGCTAAGGTGCCTGCCTGCTAAGCCTAAGAATGCTGGTTCCAATGTCCAGCGGTTCCAATCTCCAGGTCCCACGTTTAGCCAGATGCAAAGTGAGGCAAGGGCGCAATGCCGCACTTGCCCACAAGGGGGCGCACGCATCTGGATTTCGTTCACAGCAGCTGAGAGACTGCTGGCGTGCCAATTTCTGTCTCCCTCTCCCTCTCTGTCTCTCTCTCCAAAAAATAAAAATAATAAAAATTAAAAAAACATTTATGGTTTTTATGGCTTCCTTTAAAATTCATAGTAGTACTTCTTTGGAAGTTTAATTAAAACATTGAGAAAAGAAACCGAGTAGCCTATTGAGATTTCACAAATCTACCTTGTAATTAAAACATATTTTCAAACACTTAAAAAAACCCTACAAATTCTGGGTTGGAGAGATGGCTTAGTGGTTAAGGGACTTGCCTACAAGGCCGAAGGACCCAGGTTTGATTCTCCAGGACCCATATAAGCCAGATGCACAAGGTGGCGAACACATCTGGAGTTCGTTTGCAGTGGCTGGGTGGGCCCATTCACATACACTCTCTTTCTTTCTGTCTTGAGGTTGGGTCTGGCTCTAGCCCAGGCTGACCAGGAATTGAGTATGTAGTTTCAGGGTGGTTTCTCAAACTCACAGCAATCCTCCTACCTTGGCCTCCCAAGTTCTTCCCAGTGAAATGTCTTTAATTATCTTGCCTAAATTTGTTTAATATTAATTTTAGTTTGTGCCATTATACAACATCAACAATGGGGATATAATTTTATTTTTATTTTAAAACTCTAGACGAGAATATGAATGACAGTGATCAAAACAGGGGTTGATATCACTCTATCTTTCATCTCTCTTAAAACAGTTCTTGAATTGGAAGCAGGACTGGGGAGATGACTCAGGGGTACAGGCACACACTTGAATTGGAAGTGTATTTTAAACCAAACAACTACAATTACTGTATATTCATTTGCCTGGAAATTCTGTTTTTTTTTTTTTTCCCTCCAGGTAGGGTCTTGCTCTAGCCCAGGCTGACCTGGAATTCACTATGTAGTCTCAGGGTGGCCTCGAACTCAGGGCAGTCTTCCTACCTCTGCCTCCCGAGTGCTGGGATTAAAGGCATGTTTGCCACCATGCCCGGCTATTTGCTAAAAACTTCTTATCTGTACTAACCTCTTCAGATAAAACTGAGAAATCTGCCCCCTAATTTTAGGAAAGCACAAAGATGAGGCCAATATGAAAACCTAAGAAACAGTCACAGGACTACAACAGAGTCCACACTGACCCCTTTAACCCCGTCCCCTGGAAGACTGCACGTTCTACTGAAGTGGAAGCGCAGGTGCAGCATTAGCCTTGTTGACACTTACATGACCAAGTTCAGCTAAAATTAACATGGTCAGAAGGAGCTGTGATGATGAAGTGACTTTAAAGAGACACATGTTCTCCCACTGGTGTACATACACACTGATGTTCTTGGATAAGAGAGACTAATTCCTTCTCCTTTTTATGATAAAGAGGGGTTGATAGTAACTTTAAAAAATTCTTTGTTTTGGGTTGGTGTAGCAGACAGCTTCAGGTTGGCTGAGATAAACTTCCAAACCAGGCACAGTTATGGAGGAAGGGATTTATTGAAGCTCACAGATAGAGGGGAAGTTCCATAATGGCAGAAGGAGCTGGCCTGCTCTTACAGGACCAAACACAGAGAGAAAAGCCACAAGCCAAAAAGCCACATGGCACAGCACACTTCAGGAACTCCAGCTAGGCACACTTTCCATATCTTCAGATTAAAACTGTATACCCACCACCACACCTTAGGGCTGGACCCTAAGATCTACCCAGTGAAACCATCTCCAGCTAGGTGGCTACAGATCCAAACTACAAGCTAATAAAACACTGAATATATTGGGGGCCATCTATTCAAACTACCACAGTTAAGACAATAGCCTATGAAGCCTAAGGACCCAGGTTCGATTCCCCAGACCCCATGTAAGACAGGTGCACATGGTAGTGCATGCATCTGGAGTTTATTTGAAGTGGCTAGAGGCCCTGGTGTGCCCATTTTCTCTATCTCTCATAAAAATCCGTAAAATATTTTTTAAAATTACTTGTTTCTAAGCTGAGGAACTGTAAAGCTGTGAATGTTCAATATTGCCAATTAAGTCAGAAAAAATAAGACCTGTATTATTAAGAAAAGAAATCCAAATAATAGGTGTAGAGTTCAAAATAACAGGAAGGAATCACCTAAGAGGGTGGTCTTAGTATTTCTGACCATGTTCCCCGGTCATAGTAGTGAACTGGCAGTTGAGAGGCATATAAGACAAAACGTAACTATGGCATTTCAAGTATAATGTTATTCTGTGGTCAAGAGGTAGAAGTATGGATTGAATATTTTTTGCCGGGCGTGGTGGCGCACGCCTTTAATCCCAGCACTTGGGAGGCTGAGGTGGGAGGATCGCCAAGTGTTCAAGGCCACCCTGAGGACTACATAGTGAATTCCAGGTCAGCCTGAGCCAGAGTGAAACCCTACCAAAAAAAAAAAAAAAAAAAAAAAAAAAAAAAACCCAAAATAGAATAACAAATATTATCTGTGATTTTTACATGTATTGAAATGGCAAAGTTGGCAGTAACAGTAATGAGGTCTGTAACATACACCCTCATTTTATATCAGGGGAGGTAAGAGCATTTTTTTTTTTTTTTTTTTTTTTGGTTTTTCAAGGTAGGGTCTCACTCTGGCTCAGGCTGACCTGGAATTCACTATGTAGTCTCAGGGTGGCCTCGAAGTCATGGTGATCCTCCTACCTCTGCCTCCCGAGTGCTGGGATTAAAGGCGTGCACCACCAAGCCCGGCTATAAATACTATTTTTATGACTAAATATGAAATACAAATACTGTAGAGGTAGTCCAGTTCAGAAGTGCCTGGATCTACACTAGGATGGTAAGGACAAGCTGGTGGGTGACACACATGAGAGTGGAGGAGCTGACTTGTACAAGGAGGAGACACAGGAACAGCCACTTGAGAGTGGGGCTCTGGGGTGGGTCTAGAGGAGACAGGCTGGACCTAAGGAGAAGAGGTCTTCAGCTAGAAGTTATTTTCACAATGGACTCTGTGAAACACAGAGTTCAAATACTACAATGATGACTAAAACAACTGCAATGTCATTTTGGAAGCTCCAGAATTTCTATCTGTGTTAAGGCAGAGCATCTCTGACAGGGAATGAGTTACACAGGCTCATATTACAGAGGTGATTTGTGTAAGTACATGAGAAGACAGTGGATAAAAGAACATGTGGGCTCTGTGGACACGAGTGAAATAGCCCTAGGACCAACCAGAATTGCCTGGTGTACTCTTCAGAAAGGTGGAAGCCTGGCACTACCAGGCAGGACAGCAATCACTGCAAGGGAAGAATTACCATAAATTGCATGGTCCTGCATGTGAACCTCCAGGTTGCGGTATGGAGAAAATCAAGTGAGACAAAATCTGTATCTTGGAATGCCATCACTTACGGAGAATCAACATGTACTTGAAGAGCCCTTGAGATTGCTGTACTTGGATAGAGAGAGCAAGTGAAAGAGTCGAGGGTAGTGGTAGAGCATAAATAATAGGGAAGACTTATTATCCCAGAATGCTTAGAAGAGCAATGTTCTTCCCTATGCCAATCTGATTAATATCCTTAATGGTGCTATTAGGCACTGATGGTGGTTTAAAAAAAACAAAGATGATGATAATCATAACAGATTATATTTGCTTGGTAATAGTCACACTGAAAAACATTGTTAGCTCACTAATTCTCAGTATAGTGAAGTGGGCACTGCTATTATTTACATCATGTGATTGATATTGGAATTTAGCTTAGAAAAGAAAAGAATCTATCCAAAGTTACATGGAAGATAAACCGTAGTAGCAACTTGGGAAAGGTGTGGCAAGACCTTTGTTTGGTTTGGCAGCTTCTTTAAGTGTGCAGGGTGGAAACTTGGGGGCACTGTTAGCAAAGCCCAGAAGCAGCAATTAGGCCATGACAATGAGCTATATCTAGTCTCCACCTTGAAGCTGACCAGAAAAATGGAATTCAGTTATTTGAAACAGAGCTGGGAAGTAACTGATTTTCTACAACATGCTAGAATTCTCCAATTATTCTATCCATTCCAGAAAAAGTTATTGCTTTTTGAGATAAGATAAAGTATTAATTTTCTCAACAATTCCCCACAACCTTAAGAACTCAGCACTCCACACACAGTTCAAGAATGACAGCACAGATCTTGCAAGTTCAAGATCATGCCCATAACCTGAGCAATTAATATCCCAACTGTCTATACTTCTCTGCAGACCCAACCACAACTGCTCACCTCTTGCATTATAAGAACTCTATTTATAGCCGGGCGTGGTGGCGCACGCCTTTAATCCCAGCACTCAGGAGGCAGATGTAGGAGGATCGCCATGAGTTCAAGGCCACCCTGAGACTACATAGTGAATTCCAGGTCAGCTTGGGCTAGAGCAAGACCCTACCTTGAACACACACACACACACAAAAGAACTCTATTTATGTTCCAAAGGAAATATACCACATAAATTCCTATTAATAAACATTAAGCATATGTAATACAAATGTTACAAATAAGATCAAATACAAAATGGTCAAGTTGGTTAATGAATAAATGTCACTTAAAAATGACAAATCTTTCATCTTTCGGCAATGCAAATTTTCAGTTAAGTAACTTAGTACTCCAAAAATTAAGGCACTTACTGTCTAATGTTACACACTGCTTTCCATAGTTAACAGCAGCATAAAATTTATAGGCACATTTAAAATGCAAAACAAGATAAAAATTAATTATATTTTGAAAGGTCCTCTTTTTTTCACTACAGACTCTTTAGTTTAAGGTGAATTACTTATCTCCCATCACATAAAATTTAAAATTTTAGAATGATGGAAAAAAGTGTAAGAAATAGGCAAAATAATTACAACCTATAATTAGAGGCTAAAAGAAAAAAACTAATCAGAGTTGGATAGACAAAGTACTATAGATAGCATGTCTAATAATTTAATACTTGATTTAAGAAAGTGAGAGGTGGAATTAATCACATATACAGCTACAGGCAGGGTATCAGGCAAAAACATGTGAAATAAATTGTACCAGAAAAATATTAGTGCATGAACGACTATAAGAGTGGGTAAAACCAGGCTTGAGTGTTGCAGTCTGTCTGATGATGTGAAGTAAGGCATAGATGAATATAGAAATTATAGTGTCTTAAGCAGTGTCTAAAGCAAGTACTTTAAAATACTTTATTTGAGAGACAGAAAGAAGCAGATAGAGAGAAAATTGATGTGCCAGGGCCTCTAGCCATGGCAAATGAACTCCAGATGCATATGCCACCTTATGCATCTGGCTTTACATGGGTGCTGGAGAATCAAACTTGCATCATTAGGCTTTGCTGGCAAGCACCTTAATAACTGAGCCATGTCTCCAGCACTCAAATAACATTTTAAGGTCAATATTAAACTATAACAAGATTATAAAGGCTTAAGAAATGGTTGTAGAATAAGGAAAAGAAGTTAGAGAATAAAATTTAGAAATGAATCATAGGTTTCTACTTTGAGTAATATTTTGTCAAAAACTGTCCAAACATTTAAGTCCAAGAGCATTCAAAGAGCCATTTAAAAATCAGCTCAGGTTTCAAAAAACTATTTTAAATACCCTACTAATTAAAGCCAAGAGAGGAAGGAGTACGAAGGAAAGCTGTGCCATGACTTGAGTGATGCCGGTATTTCAATCTTATGCAAAACATAACTAAGCTGAGCTGTAAGGATGAATGTGGTAGAGTGCAGGCACACATTAAAACCTAAGAGCCTCACTGAGATTTCACTGAAAATTTAGTAGCCTTCAAAAAATGCATTATTTAAAAATCAACAGAGACAAACAAGTTCAGCTTCTGGTCATGACAGAAGTAAATAGTCCTCACGAGCTCAACTGGGAACAATGACAAAGCAATCAAGGACAACAAACTACTTATACTCCAGTTTTCAAAGGAAGCAGATAGCTGAACAGAGTTTAATTTCGAGAACTAAGCTTGCAGAGGGTAAAAACTAAAAGAATATGAATATTGTCCCAAGGTAGTGACCCAACTCCACAAACAGAACAACAAAAATGAAAAGGAAAAAAAAAAAAAAAAAAAAAAAAGTCAAAGTGACTAAAGGTGCAGAAGAGCATGGAGCTGAAACCTGAAAGGGAAAACTTGGCACAAGCCTACCTACATCAAAGGCCATCAGACCCGAATCCACAGAAGAAACTACACAAGTCCCTGGCTGACAAGAATCACACATGGGCGTGGGGGTACACAGAACCATGAAGCCTAGAAAAAGGCAGAAAAAAAATCAGAGTTTGGAATTTGTTTTTCTTTCATTAGACGAGTATATTCTTCAAATCATCTGGAGCTTGAGTGGAAAAAGATGAATCTATAGAGACCTGATGTGTCAGAAGATGGTCAGCCCAGTCATTGTCAATTAGGAGAGAGTTCTGAGAAGCAAAGAAATAACAGAGGGTTAAGCACTGCCTTGGCCAAAATCTTTGGGCCAAGTATTAAATTATGCTATTACAAGGGAGAGCTACAGGAGACCAGCTAAGAGAAAGCAGAAGCATTGCATATGTCATAGGAGCTAAAAGGCTGCAGGATCAATACAGGCAAACTGGTTGTCTACTAAAATAAAAAAATTTAAAAGTCCTTGAAAAATACATAAGAGAATCCAAGTCACTTCATCACATAAGTGATAATAAGCAGTTTTTAAACAAAATGTTCTAAGCATGGAAAGAAATAGCAAAGTGTCTCATATTTTTAGAAGGAAAAGCACAATCAAGAAAAAATACTCAGCAGGCTCAGATGCTGAATTTACTATGCAAAGTAATTGAAGTTATAAAATAATTCATATATATCCAAACTGAAGGAAAATATGCCATCAACAAATGAACATAAAAAATCTTAAAGAAAATAGAAATTAAAAAATGGAACATCTTGATCTGAAAAGTATAGCAATTGCAATAGAATATTCACTAACTGGGCAGAGCAAGTTTTGGAGATGGAAGATTAGGTAAAATTTAGAAAAGGTATTTGACAAAGTTCAACATGCCTTCATGATAAAAACCCTGGAGAAATAATGAATAGATGGCTACATAATAAAGGATACATATAACAAAACTACAGCCAATATTATACTTAATGGAAAACTGAGAGCATTTCCTCCAAAATCTGGAGTGAGACAGGGATGCCCACTCTCAATTCTTATTCAATATAGTGTCTTAGCAAGAGCAGTAAGACAGGAGAAAGAAAAAGATGGATCAAAATAGGAAAGACATAAAATTATCTTTATTTGCGGATGAAATGATTTTATACTTACAAGACCCCACAGACTCTACCAGAAAACTCTTAGATCTAATAAATACTTTCCATAAAATTGCAGGATACAAAATCAATATACAAAAAATCAGTACATTTAATATGTATATACCAATAATGAATTTGCTAAGAAATAAATTATTAAAAATTCCCCATTTACAATAGTTCCAAAGAAGAAAAAAGTACCTATGAATAAATCTAATCAAGGAAATAAAAGACCTTTACAATAAAAACTTCAAGACAATGAAAAATAAAACCAAAGATAATATAAAATAAAAAGACCACAACTAATATTTTGTCAATAACTATATCAACAAAACTAATCTACAGATTCTATAAAATATCCATCAAAATTTCAATGACATTCTTCAGAGAAATAGAAAAAGCAATTCAAAATTCATATGAAACAGAGCCAGGCGTGGTGGCACACGCCTTTAATCCCAGCACTCGGGAGGCAGAGGTAGGAGGATTGCCATGAGTTCGAGGCCACCCTGAGACTACATAGTGAATTACAGGTCAGCCTGAGCTGGAGTGAGACCCTACCTCGAAAAAAGAAAAGAAAAAAAAATTCATATGAAACAGAAAATACCATGCATATTCAAAGAAATCCTAAGCAGAAAGAATACTGCTGGCAGTATCATAATATCTGACGTCAAATTATACTACAGAGCTATAATGACAAAGACAGATGGTACTGGCACAAAAACAGACATTTAGAATAGAACAGAGGATTCAGAAATAAACCCACAGAGCTCTTTGACATAGGTATTTAAAGCATACACTAGAAAAAAACCCACAGCTTATTCAACAAATGATGCTGGCAAAAAATGGGATAGCTATCTACAGAAGAATAAAATTAGATCCATAGCTCTCCCTATGTACAAAAGTGAATACAATGTGGACCAAAACCCTAATTTACAACATGAAATATTAAAACTCTGGGGTAAAACACTTCAATATATAGTAGGCAAAAACATTCTAACAGGATTCTTCTAATTGCTCAAGAAGTAACCTCCAGAATCAAAAATTGGGACTATATGAAATTGAGACGTTTCTCCACAACAAAGGAAGCTATCAACAGAGTGAACAAGCAGCCAACAACATAGGTAATCTCTGCCAGCTACACTTCATATTAAGCACTAATATTTAGAATGCACAAAGAACTGCAAAAGTTAAAAACACAAAACAAAAATGCCAACTGATCAAGAAACTATTGAAATAGTTTTCCAAAGAACAATAACAAATGACCAATAAGCATTTCTAAAAGTTTCTACAACAACCTTGGCCCTTAGGGAAATGCAAATCAAAACTCCTGTGGAATATCATCTCACCCCAACCAGAATGGCTATCATCAAGAAAATGGATCACAACAGAAACCCTTATTCACTGTGGGTGGGAGTGTCAACTACTTACAGCCATTATGGAAATCAATGGAGACAGTTCTCAAAAAAACTAAAAATAGGACTATTCAGGGATGTCCCCGAGTCCCTCAAAATAATACAGGCTACAGCCACTGCGCTTGGTTGCCCATCAAAACTAGAAGGTAAAAGCCTATGGCTGAAGACACCACTGACTTCAGTGTTAACTAAGTTAAACTAAGTTTGGAAGCTTTTTTCCTTGCTGGCTAGCTGTCACAGGGCTGGAAGATGCTATGCAGGATGCTGGGGGAGAAAAGTCATCAACGATCTTACCCAGCTGTGGAGTCAGAGAGTCACATAGCCAATCAGTCAGCCAAGATGTGCCTTAGACTAACAGTAGCATGACTGTTACAAGAGTAACCCACTGTTCTCTGAATGAATTTGAGGCCCACTTCAGCGGGGAAATTCACGCCTGCTATGGAAAAGCCCAGTCAAAAATCTATGAATGGGAAGGTCATAGGCTCTAGGAGGGAAGCTACTACTGTTATGTGGCATAATGGCTATGTTATGGTCAGCCAACTTCCATCTAAATATTTTTATACCCATAGATTAGTGCTGCTCTCTCCTCCAGTTAGAGAAGCTTCTTTTTGCAGTTGATGGTGACCACTAGGAGACTCAATACTCAGCTAAGTGCTGAGAATAAGTGCCTTTGAGTGCTCATTGAGAACTTAGACATCTGTATCATCCCTGCAAGGCTCAGGGAACACTCCAGGAAAGGGCAAGAGAGGAACGCAGGAGCCACAGGATGGGAGGAGTGCTATGAAGTCACTGTCTTCAACACATGAACCAGCCATTGCATTCATGACCTTACAGTGACTGCTGTCTCTACAAGGCTTGCCCAATAGTGGCTCTGTCAACATACCATCACAGATGATGGAAGAGGACATGAGCCCTCTATCCCTCTCTGAGGAGTTAATGGCTGCTGGGGGAAGAGGAAATATTTTCTTCACTGGTGGAACCCCTGATCTGTTGCATGTTCCCTGCTAAAATAATCAATCCCCTATCCATGCTCATGTAGTGAAGCCTAATTAAACTCAATGGACTATACATGACACACACACACACACACACACACAAACACCCCAAAAATGGAAACTAGTTGGGTTCAGTGAAAGTGGGATAGAGATGGAGAAGGAAGACAAGAAAAAGTTATGGGAGAAAATTATGATCAAAATATAATATACACATGGATAAATATTGTCAAAAAAGTTAAAACAATAAAATTAAAACAAGACTACCAATTGATCCAGATATACCACTCCTGAGCATGTATTTCCAAAAGACTCTAGATCCTGCCACAGAGATACCTGAACATCCATGGTTATTGCTGCATTATTCACAATAGCTAAGAAACCTAATCATCCTATTATACATCCATCAACAGAGGAATGGAAAATTAACACATGATACATATAGACAACGGAATTTTATTCAGTTGTTAAAAAAATGAAATTGGGTTCAGTGTGTGAAAGTGTTTGTTATGCAAGCTTGACAACCTCAGCTCAGATCCCCAGAACCCACATAATGCTGAACAGAGAAGTAAGTCACTGTAATCCCAGCCCTTCTGTGACAAGATATGAGACAGACACAGGAAAATCTCATGAGCTTGTGGGCCATCTATCCTGGCATACTCAACATTGAACAACAGAGACCAGACCCTGCCTCAAATAAGGTGGAAGGTGAGGACTAACACTCAAAGTTGTCTTTTGACTTCCATGTGTGTGCTGTGACATGCAAGCAGGCACAAGCACACAAACACAAAGAAAATAGTAATAAAATGGGCATGGAGGTGCACGCCTTTAATCCCAGCATGTGGGAGGCAGAAGCAGGAGGATCACAGTGAATTCGAGGCCACCCTAAGACTACATAGTGAATTCCAGGTTAGCCTGAACTAGAGTGAGACCCTACCTCAAAAAACAAAACACACACACACACACACACACACACAAGAAAAGAAAAAAAGAAAAAGAAAAAGAAAAAAAAAAGGAATGTGAGATGAAAAGTGGAAGGTGAAGGGAGAGGACACAAGGGAGGCAGGAGGATGGGGAGATGGAGAAGACTCAATAAAACAGAGTTCATTTGAAAATGTCATTGTGAATTTTATAGTTTATGCTAGCCGAAAATAAATAAATGCTTTCACACAACTTTCAAACAAAGAAGGATTAGCTGGGTGTGGTGGTGCACACCTTTAATCCCAGCACTTGGATGGCTGGGATTCCAAACAGGAGGATCATCATGACTTCAAGGCCAGCCTGAGACTACAGAGTGAGATCCAGGTCAGTCTGGGCTAGCATGAGACCCTACCTCGAAAAAAACAAAAAGATGGATTAAAAGAAATAAACTACCTGCCCCCCCCCAAGTAAAAGACGAAACTGAACAAAGCATCAGAGATCTATTATGTAATATGAAGTGATTGGCAAATATATGATCAGCACCTTAGCAGGACAGGTGATAAAGTATCAGAAAAAAATCACAGCCATAATAAATAAAAAATTCTCATATTTGACAGAAACAGTAGGCTAAGGTACAAGAAATTCAACAGACTTTATTGAATATAAACATTAGGAGAATTTCTCCTAGAAATAAACTGCTAAACACATGTTCTGATCTTCAAAGGGTCTCCAGATGTTGAAGGTGTAGCTCAGAGGTACAGGGCTTCCCATGATGCCCTGGGGTCAATCTCCTGCACTGTCAAAGGGCACAAGAAAAAAACATGAAATACTTTCCAGAATGGAGAAAAATTCAGTAAGATTTGAGAGCAGAATACCCCATGGAGACTATGTAAATTAAAATGAAGCAGCAACACATTCAGAATGCAGAGGCCAAGAATTCTGTTTCTACAAAGGCTATCCTTCAATAACAAAAGTAAATAAGCTAAATTTTTAAAAAACAAAAATTAGGAGAATAGGCTGACAGTACACCAGAATATAAGAAGTACAAACAGAAATTCTTCAGTTGGAAGAGAAATGGCAATATGCGGCAATGACAAAGTACATAAAATTAAGCAATTGTCAAGCAAGGAGCACCAAGTGGCATAACTTTGTTCTTAAGGCAGAGTGAGTACCTGATTCCACTCAGATAAGCTTTTTTACTTTTCACTCACTGCAGTTGGCTATGCTGCCCCTCGTCCAATGATCATGAGCTTCTTTCACAGTGCCTCAGAACACACTAGTGTTCAGAGCTTTTGAGCACACTATTTCTGCTTCCTGAAATACTCCAAATCCCTGCTCACTGTATCTGGCTCTGACTCAATGATACCATCTCAGTTTATGGTCTCTGTCATATACAACCTGCCTGAATTATGTTAACTGTGTGCCAAAAGCACAATGAGATTTTACTCATTAGAACTCCTAAAATTTCTAATTATAAATTTAATGTCTGATTTAACAATATGTTTACAAATATATCCACAGAGCCTAGAATAGTCTCTGGTATTTGCTTTAGAGCTCAGTAAATACCTTGAAATAAATGACATTCAAGTAAAGTGTTCCAGTATTGCCTGCTTCTTGTAAACTCTGAAGTGAAAATGCTTTGCTCTGGTATTATAATAAACTGAACTTGTTTTTCAACTCTCAAATTGAATAAAGAAGTTTACACTGATGTTTTTCTAAAACACTTCCTAGATCTCTTTTCCTCACATTTTTATCCCATCTTCCTTTTCCTTTTGGAGCAAAATATTATTTTATTATAGAAAGTATCTACCTCCTATAAAAACATGTATAATTAATCGATGGTAAAGCTATAGTAAGAGATATCAACTACAAGAAATAAATACAAGTAAATGAGAATACACAAAATACTATTAAATATTTTATATGCTCTTATCTAGCAATCTGAAGATTCTAATTAACTAAAATAACTGCAATATAAAAGTATTTTCTAGTTTCATTTGTGAACAAAAGGTTAAAATGAAGAATAGACATACACTTTATGAGGACCAGACAATAGGGAGGATGGGATGGAGGGAGTGTAAGGATGGGAGGGAACGAGAGGGTGGGAGGGAGGACAAGGGTGGGGGGATACAAATAGGGACCCAAAAGGAAATGATATTATAAAACCCTTTACTCTGAACAACAGGCTAAAACACTGATCCTTCAGCAGGCCTGCAGAGGGAACACCTGAACCACAGGAAACTGGAGAGAACATCATGAAAACCAAAACCTGCTTCTCTCTCTCTCTTCTTTCTTCTCTTCTCTTAATCTTTTCTCTTCTCTTCTCTCTCTCTTCTCTCTCTTCTCTTCTGTTCTCTTCTCTTCTCTTCTCTTCTCTTCTCCCGCTCTCTATACTCACTTTCTCTTTTATATTATCTATCTTTTTCTTCCCTCACCTTCCTAGGTGCTGATTTATAACTTCCAATGCCAGCACGGGGTTAACATCCACAATGAGCTGTTGATCCGAGACACCTACAAGGTTTCCCAAAAAAGACAGATTTCTGTCAGAGTTCTTGATGACCCACCAAAGGTTAATGGTAAGACCCTACTGTTGAAGACAGCATATGCATGTGAGACCAAACATGAAGAGACCTGGCCAGAATCTGGAAGAGGGTTAGTCCCCAGACAGTTAGCTGGTCTAGTGACAGAGGGTGCTACACGAGCAACTGGGGGATAATGCCCAACGTCTGCCCAAACAATTTGCAGTCTGATACCCAGCAGGAAACAACCTGATGTAATGCTGAAACAAGTGCAGTAGTGGCATACAGCCATGGTAGGTAACCAACTGCTCTTGATTTGGCTAATAGATCCACTCAATGGAATGGAACTCATGGCTGGAACTGGGAAATAAGTCAAAACCATGTACAAAAATGAGCTCAGTCTCCAAGATCAATATACCACCAAATGTGGGCTAGAAGAGAGCCTACGCATATAAAATTCCCTCCAAAATATCTATGGCCATCCCATATCTAGTACTAACTTCTCTCTCCGTTGGAGAATTTGCTTATGTTTTTCAGATGGACAACGAACCTGAAGGGAGGATCAGCCAATCACATCTCACCAGGGCCCCAGCTGAAATCATAGAGTAATGTGGGGGAAGAGCAAGAATACAGCACTCTTGGTGATCACAACACCAGAAAAAGGCTGAAGGAGATAAACACAGAGAACATCCAACTCCTACTAAGCCAGATATCCAGAGACACAGAGGCTTTCAAAACCTCATCACTGAAGTAGAACTAAAATGACCCTAATGTGGCTCAGAGAAATTCGCGGAAGAGGGTGCGGAAAGAATGTTAGAGCCACAAGGTGGGGCATTATGCATAGGGACTTGGCCTACCCCCAGAACTCTTGACTACCCCCACAATGCATGACCCACATTCCCCATTGATGAGGATCCCTTTGGAAGAGGGAGGACAGGGATGAGGATAATGGAGTCAACACTATGAATGTAAAATCAGAATAAAATAAATAATAAATAAATTATTTTAAAAAAAGAATACCATGATGGGGCTGGATAGATGGCCTAATAGTTAAAGCACTTCTTGCAAAGCCTAAGGACCCAGGTTCAACACCCCAGAACCCAAGTAAGCCAGATGCACATGGCGGTGCATGTGTCTGGAGTTCGTTTGCAGTGGCTAGAGACCCTGGCACACCCATTCTCTCTTCCTCCCTCTCTCTCACATAAATAAATAAAAATAAAAAATTTAAAATGTCTTTTTAAAAAGAATATGACGATGGTTCAATCATACGAAAGTAAGCTGCATTAGCTTATTACAAATTAAATGGCAAAAATCACATTTCAAAAGCACAAGATTATATCAATAAACACTAAAAAGTACTTGGCATTTCCTGTAGCTCTCTGGATTAGATTCTTGTGGTTGCTGTAACAAATTGCCACAAACTTGATAGCTTAAAACCACAGAAATTTACTAAACTAGAAAGCCTGGGAACAGTTTTATTGGGTCCAGAACACAGTCTCAACAAAGCTCCCTCCCCAATCTATTTCTTGCGTCTTCCTATTTCCGGCTGTCAGCACCCTTTGACTTGAGTCCATATCATTCCAGTCTCTACCTTAGTCCATTACCAACTCTCACACATGTATCAAAAATGCCTGTGTCAAATTTCCCTCTACTTTTGTCTTATAGTATGTGTGAATATATTTAAAGTCTACCTAGATAATCCAGATCTAGAATAATCTTTCCACCTCAAGACCCTTATTAATCAAATCTGAAAAAGTGCCTTTCTTCTTAAATGAGATTTATAATGTAAGATCTAGAGGTCCATCTGTGGGGAGCTGTTGGTGTGCCTACTACAATGTTCAAAAGAAAGAAAAAGGGAAAGAAATTTTACTTTCTTTATAGGTTTGGCAGAGCTACCACAATAACAAAATACCATAGACTAAATGATGAAAACAACAGAAATTTATCTTTTCACACATCTAGAACCCCAAGAAGTGTCAGAACAGCATTTTCTCTTTACACTTAACTATATTTTTATACTTTTCCTTAATAATAATTTGTTACTTTGAGAACTTAACAGTTTGTTACAAATACATAATTTTTACATTGTTATTGTGTTGCACGTGTGCTCATGTGTGTGAATGAGGGCATGTTCATGCACAGCACTCATGGAGGTAAGAGGACACCTTTGGAGTCAGCCATATTTCCATCTCATCTATAAGACAGGGTCTTTCCTTGTTGCTAAGTGTTCCTTTCTTGAACTACAGGGAAAATTCTTTCTCCATCTTGCTTCTGGCCACCAGCACACTGGTGTTACAGAAGCCTGCCACAGCTGCTGATTTTACAGTGGGGTTGGAGGATCCAAACTCAGGTCTTCTACACAGCAAGCACTTTATACTAAGCCTTCCTCTGCCCCAATGCCTACTCCACAACTGTTTCCTCAGCAGTATCTACTTAATTAAATCTACACATCCAAACATCCTAATAGACGTTTTCACCTTCTTTGAACTAAAGATACAATGCACCAACTAAGAAGAGATTTAAACCTTTAATAACAAAACTAAAATGCACAACTGATAAGATTAATATACTTTAGATAGTTCTTTGCCAGGTAGATGTAGCACTTACTGGTAATTATGTTGGAGAAATGGTTTAGTAAAAATATGGGTCTTAAAAACAACCTGCTGGGCATGGTTCATTCATAATCCCAAAACGCAGGAGGCTGCAGTAATATGAGCACCGCTGAGTTCAAGGTCAGCCTGGGCTACAAAGGGAGTTTGAGGTCAGTTAGGTCTGGAATGAGACCCTGCTTCAAACAAACAAAATCATCATCATCATCTAATATTATGAAATTTTCTCAGAGAAGGTAATATTTGTCTTGTTTCTAGTAAAAGCTCAAGAAAATTTCCTAATCAATATAAACTGTACAAATACTCAGCAGAACATGTTTACTGTTTTCATTTTGATAACACAGACAAATTTTGAGAAGGTGAGTAAAATAGTCTTCTGAATTTAAGAAAAACAGCAGGAAACATTACTAATTGAAAGTCTGTAAAAGTTTAACTTCTCTTTTTGGTGTAAAGTCTGATCAGTTTGTAGTCCTTTATAAAAAAAAGCTTATGTAATGGCTAAAAATATAAATCAAAGGAAAAGGAATTTCCTTAATGTTAAAAATGTTTTCTTTGTATCCAAAAACATTGTGTCAAAAATATTGGATATGAAGTTCTTTCTTTTAGGATTAAACCAGTTATCTATGTAATTGGATAAAATTATCAGTATGGTAATGGTCTGGACTGTTTTACTTCACAATTGTCCCCTTGATAACACATTCTCTAAACGATAAAGCTTTCCTTTCCCATGAAGAGCATCTTTAGGAACAGCTACTCTGTTCTGACCTCTGTACTAAGAAGGGGTATACAACTATACCCAGCATTCAGAAGGCTGAGTCTGGTTTTGTGTTGTGTTATGTTGTGTGTTGTGTTGTGTTTCATGGTAAGGTCTCAGACTAGCCCAGGCTAACCTGGGGTTCACTCTATAGTCCCAGGTTGGCCTCAGACTCACAGTGATCCTCCTACCTCAGACTCTGGCCAAGTTCTGGGATTAAAGTCAGAAGGTTGAGTCTGGAGACTCATTAGTTGAATACCAGCCTGAACCACACAGTGAGACCTTGTCTCAAAACTAAAGATTGAAAAACAATTCCTCCTAAGAATTCACTATATCTTTCAATATGCATTTACAAATTTTATTTACAAAGGAAATCTTTATTTGAAAATTTCATTAACTCACAAATGAATAGGCAATAATAAAATACTAACTATAAACAAAAATGAATGAGAAAAACCTATTTTTAAATTAAGTACATTCTTGCATAAACGTCATATTTATTAAAATTTTCATGATTTCAAAATTACTCCATTTTATAAAACTTAAAAGTAATAGATTATGACATTATTTTCTACCATATTATCAACTAAATAATTTGATCCAAATACATCACAACTAACTATAACACAAAAAATATATCAAAGCATTCTCTTTAATATAAACAAACTTTCTCTGTACACTTAGATCTTTATAAAATTCTAGATATACAATAAAATTTTCATTTCATTTTTCTACATTCTATACCATATACATTTAATATCTATCTGCAAAATTAACCAGTATATAAAAATGAAGCGAATGCTTTAGCATGAAAGGCAGCAAAAGTACAAATAGTCTATATTTATAAAAAAGCACTTTCTCTCAAGAAACTAAACCAGAGAAAAACTACATTAAAGATGACTTCTGACAATATGAAGCATTAAGAAAGACAAAGATCAATCTCTGCTATCATACAAGGCTCTACAAAAAAGACCTCAAGACATCAAGCATTCTCTAGTCCAGAAACTAATGATTAATAAGTAGAAATGAACTTGTAAGAACCTTCAGTTAGCATTTACAAGAACAACCACAGCAGGAAAGCGAGTGGTCTCTGATTCATCAGTGCATCCATCATGTGTTGGTGTTTTATAAAAGCTAAGGTCATAATTTAAACACAAATGAGGAAGGAAAATGATAAAAAGTCAAAGAACCGAAGTTTCAGATTTCAATCTAATTCATCTTAACAAATAATGAGTTATCAATTCCTGACTTGTTTGAATAAGCAATTTCTTAAATTTTTCAACAAAATGACAATATTATTTATTTCATGAAATTGTGAAGAGCAAATGAGTAAAAATACATGTAACAAGGTTAAAAACTCAATAAGTTTAAGTGTTAATTCCAGTATTTTTAATTATTAACATAATTAATATGTTTCCTTCCTTTGGAGAGATAATTTATTTTTCTTTCTCCCTGTCAAAATATTCCAGATTTAGCAAGAGCTTCACCTTTGTTCATTAACATATATTGTAAACTTCATGATAGCGGATGTACAATTGGGAAATAAATTCCATATTGCCTTGTTCAAAAACTACCAAGGCAGCCGGGCGTGGTGGCACACGCCTTTAATCCCAGCACTTGGGAGGCAGAGGTAGGAGGCCACCCTGAGACTACATAGTTAATTCCAGGTCAGCCTGGGCCAGAGTGAGACCCTACCAAAAAAAAAAAAAAAAAAAAAAAAAAAAAAAAAAAGGCACAACTGCAATGGTGTTTTCTAATTCTTCTCTTAACTCATTTTTAATTCTCTCCATGGTTTTACTTGCTCAGAAGGTCGCATCCCTTAGGCAATACAAATACAGAGGCTCAGAAAACAAGAACTATAGTTCTGAAGATGAAATTTGACTCATTACGAAGTCCATCAGAATGAAATGTTCACAAACATGATAAGTGCTTACTTTCAAGTTATCCTATATTCTGTACTACTATCCCTTACACGATAAGATTTTGTACATTTATGATAAGTAAGGTTAAATATCTCAACAAAAGCAAATTTTTTATAACATGAACATTACAAGCTCAAAACAAAATGTATTTTGTAAAATATGAACAATTTTTTTGTTGTTGTTTTTTTTCAAGGTAGGATCTCACTCTAGTCCAGGGTGACCTGGAATTCACTATGTAATCTCAGGGTGGCCGATCCTCCTACTTCTGCCTCCTGAGTCCTGGGATTAAAGGCATGCACCACCACGCCTGGCATGAACAACTTTTTGAGAGACACAGAGACAGAGATAGAGAGACAGAGAGAATGGGCACATCAGGTCTTCTTAGCCCCTGTGAATGAACTCCAGATGCATGAGCCCCCTTGTGTGTGTATACAACATTACATACTTACATCACTTTTGCATCTGGCTAAACGTGGGACCTGGAGATTCGAACGGGTGTTCTTAGGCTTTGCAGGCAGGTGCCTTAACCACTAAGCTATCTCTCCAGCCATGAACAACTAATTTTTAATAAGTAAATAAATATTACATGCAACATATGTTTATCAATCACATTCAGTAACACTCCATTTGAACTAAAATATGAGTTCACAAAAAGACAATGTATTTTAAAACAGGCCATAAATTTTCTGGATAAAGGTATACTAAGGAAATGAGAGAGCAAATACTCAATGTACTAATCCATTGGTCTCTAACCTTTAAGACTTGAAGTGACACATGTATTTCCCTTAAAAACACAGGTGCATACACATATATACAAGATGTAGAAGGTTCACTGAAGATAGAACCAATACAAGTTATGAGTATTTACATAGGTCTCTAATATTTAGAAACTATTTTCACCACAATCAAAAAGGGTCTATGGTGGGAGGAAAGGCTAAACAAAATTAAGGCTAAGAGAAAGTCATATGGAAACCTACATCATTGTTAGCTATTTAAGAAATAAAGTTAAAAAGGGCTGAACAGAAGTACCCCGCATGAGAGGATAATACTATTCCAAGAAAACATAGGTTATTATAGGGAAATCCCAGTGTGGGGTTTATAGTGCCTCCTAATGAGTTATTGGTCAGGGAGGTTCCTGAAGTCACCAAGACAATGCAAGATATTGCCACTGCCTTTGATTGCCCACCCAAACTAGGCAGTAAGATCCTATTGCTGAAAATACCACTCACTGGCTTTGGTGGCAGGACACTGAGAAATTAAGCTGGGAGCTTCCTCCCTGCTGGCTAGCTGTCATATTGCTGCAAGGTGCTATGCAGGCTGCTGGGGAGAAAAGTCATGAATAGTCTAAACCGGCATTGGACCCTGTAAGCTGTACAGCTGGCCAGTCAGGCCCAATGGTCGAACTGGGGCAGTGGTAAAGTAGATTTCATCAGGACAGAGAAAAGCATGGCAGGAATAGGAAGCCAGTGTCACATGAACACATAAGCACAAGGAAGTTGACAGAGAACAGCAAGTGGAGCTGGCCTGTAACACTTCAAGTCCTTGCCCCAGTGACACACTTCTTGCAGCAAGACTCTACTCCTACAGGTTTTATCATCTTCCCAAAGAGCTGGGACCAAATGCTCAAAGAGTAGTCTACACGGAACAGTACATTCAAACCACCAGAAAGACATCCTGATTCCTTGCATTAGGGGGGTTTGGATAAAATGTGCTTACAAGATCCTGGCTCTCTAAGCCAGGTTTTTAAATGAAAAGGCTTGTTGTACATAGAAATTTATGCATTAGTTTTAAATCAGTGCATTTAATTTTAACCCAAGGAATTTTTTAAAGCCTTTAATTATAGCAAGCTTAATCATGTACATAACATTTTTCACATTTTACCTTTTACAAATTTTCTTGCAGCATACTTTAACCTTATAGCATTGTACTAACTGGTCTATTCACACTTTGGAAAAGTCCTTTACTTCTAGAACATAATTTTATTTTACTATACAAAAAAAATTTTAAAGATTTTATTGATTTATTTATTAGAGACAGGGAGAGAAAGAGAGACAGAGAGTGAGAATGGGAGCAGCAGGGCCTCTAGCCACTGTAAACGAACTCCATATGTATGTGCCACCATGTGAATCTGGCTTATGTGGGACCTGGAGAATCAAACCTGGTCCTTAGGCTTCGCAGGCATGTGCTTTAACCGCTAAGTCATCTTTCCAGCCCACAAAATTTTTATATATTGAATAGCATTTCCTTTTCTCTTCAGCATGTTTACCAATAAAATATATCTATAGCTTTTTATCTTTTTCTTATATTTGATGGTCATTTTCCTTTTTAAAATAAAATTTCTAAATTTAGAAAAATCATAACAAAATAAAATAAGTTTATTTTAGTGAAAACTCAGAAAGCTACAATTAAAGCAGAAGACAAGAAGAGCTAAGGAGAAAAGTCATTATAAGAAAGAACAGACTGTTCTAAAGAGAATGAAAAAGAGCTTTAGAAGTTCACAGAAGTAATGACAGAACACATTTTAAAATGGGGGCAGGAAAGATGGCTCAGCAGTTAAAGGAGCTTTTCTGCAAAGGCAGTCAGCTCTGGTTCTATTTCCTACTGCCCACATAAAGCCAGATCCTCAAAGTGGCACATGCGTCTAGAGTTCATGTGAAGTGACAAGAGGCCCCAGTATGCTTGCCTGCTCTCTCACGTTCTCTCTCTCTCTCTCTCTCTCCCCCTCTCCCTATAAATGGAAAAAATATTTTAAAAAAGAACATGAGAATATGATGGGTGATTAACCAAAATGAAGCTGGCCAAGTCAAACTGAGCTCCAGCCATAAGCCCGTCTCCACACTGGGTAGGGGCTGAGGGCAAAACTGAAGCCACAAACAAAATATAAGCCAGGGAATGCAGAAGAGGCTGACAGTCCCATCCTCAGGGCCTTACAAGCCTCAAAACCACTTATGGGCTTTGGTAAGGCAAAGTGGACAGGGCAACATGGATAAGAATCCAATTTTATCATTATGCTTAACTCCAGAGAGTAGTGGCTGAATGCCATGTTGGAGAGAATAAACTCAAAAACTAAGCTGAACTTAGAGCCAAGAACATGGAATAAGCGGTCAGGGCGCAGGAGGGTGGGACTCCGACAAGTTGAAAAGTATGGCTTGCAAGACAATCAGCTCAGGTAGTAAGTGTATAACCGTGTTGTTAGTGGCTATGTAAGTGTGACACTGGAGTAACCTAGGCCTGAGATGATGTGGTTTCTATCATTGAGTCTGTTTTTGTGATGTGTTACTTTTATTAATTTGTGTGTGTTGAACCATCCTCTGCATTTCTGGAATAAAGCCAACTTGATTGTGATGAATGAGCTTTTTGATGCATTCTAGAAATTTGTTTTAAAGTATTTTCTTGTGAAGTTTTGTATCTATATTCATCAGGAAGATTTTTAACTGTGTTTTTATCCAGTTTTGGTATCAAAATAATGCTGGCATTTTAATAAGAATTTTGTTGGTCTTTCTTCTTATTATGCAATACTCTGAGAGGCATTAGTGTTAATTCTTCTCTGAAGATGTGGTAGAATTCAGCAGTGAATTCATCCTGGCCTGGGTATTTTTTAGTCAAGAACTTTTCTTTTTATAAATTACTGCTTCCATTTGTTGTGGATCTATTCAAGTTTTTTTTTTTAATTTCTTCTTGATTTAATTTTGGTAGGTCATATGTGTATTCGAATTGATCTGTTTCAACATCCCTTCATGATAAAAAGTCCAAAGAAACTAAGAATAGAAGAAACTTATCTTACCATGATAGACTATATGTGACAAACCTATAGCAATATACTAAAAGGAGAAAACCTGAGAATATTTCTTCTAAAATTTTAAACAAAATAAAGATGCCCACTCTTTCCACTGTTGTTCAACATAGTGTTCAATGTCTCTGCTAAAGAAATAGGGCAAGAAAAAGCAATAAGAGCGAAAAAACCAGAAAAGGACTGAAGTCAGAGATCCTTTACTCAAAAGACTAAACACTCCACTAGAAAACTCTTAGACCTGATACAATACACTCTTTATTGAAACAGCAGAATATAAAAATTACATTAACAAATCAGAAAACATAGACACTTGCTGAGAAAGAATCAGAAAAAAGCATTCACAATAGCTTAAACAGAAACCCACCAAGGTGGAACACCTCTACAATGAAAACTTTTAAATACTAAAGAAAGAAAATGAAGAATATAGAAGACAGAAACACCACCCACACTCATGAATTGCCATCCTCTTATCTCAACCTCTGCAGTACTGGAATTATAAGCATGTGCCACCACAATCAGCTCCAAAAGCCCATGTTCTTATCTGTCATTGCTCCTAATCTATAACAATAATAACAAGAGATACTATGGTCTCTCATTCCCAGAGATTTTCCACAATAGCCAGTCCATGGTAGGAACATATTAAAAAGTAACCAAAAGCAAGAAGAGGATGCAATGCTTAAAGTTGGAGAATGTGATATGTGAAAAGTATTGCTCTTTCCCTCTGATTCTATGATACTCTGAAACAAGCTTAGAAAAACTTATGAATGAGAGAGGATGTCTACCCAATATTGCATGAACTTTATGCAAATTCTTAAAGGACCACTCAGAAGCATCAAGAAAGTCAAGAGATCTCAAGCTCTTATCTCCTCTAATAGATGAGGTTATTTATTTTTAGAACCAATGGCTAACAAAACAATGCAATTCATACCAGTACAACACAAGACTGTAAGATATTGGTCATACATAAAAACTAAATATCTACATATACTATTTCAAGACCATGAGAATAAACATTAAAAACAAAACCCCTAACATGCATAACATATACAATAATGTGATCTCTTTAATTATTATTAAAAACGTTTGTCCAATTCCAGTAGTCAGTTATGGAAAAGCAAATATATTTTTAATTCACTTCAGATTTTCTATTATCAATCTTAATTCTTTTAAAAATATATTTTATTTATTTATTTGAAAGAGAGAGACAAAGAGGGAAAACGAGAATATGGGCATGCCAGGGCCTCTAGCGACTGCAAATGAACTCCAGACACCTGCATCAAGTTGTGTATCTGTCTTATGTGGGTACTGGGGAATTGAACTTAGATCCTTAGGATTCATCTTTCCACCCCTCAATCTTAATTCTTAAAAAAGAAAGAAAGAGACATTTCAAAATAGCAAAAGAAGCAGAGGCTAGTTTGCACCTTTGCTGTTATGTGAGTATGATGTTTCTATGAATATCATGTTTCTCTGCTTCCAAAGGAAGTTGGATTAATTGTTCTATGTTGGTTGGACTACATTTACAGGCTGACTCAAAATCTGCTGAAGCGGTTTCATTACGGTAGTATATCTCTCATATTATAAATATAAATTATACTTTATTTTACCAATCCCATTTTTCAGGAAAATTCCTCAACAATATTCCTTCTTCTTTTAAGATGTGGGCAAAATACATCCAATTTATATATTTTTCTTGTACTAGAAATCAATGATAAATGTGCCTGTCTTTCCTCATCTACTCTAGAGAAAAGCAGAAACTTTTGTTTCAACTTTGAGAGTATTCAGTGAAGCAAATGAATTTGGAATTTTCAACCAGTTGGCTGAAAGATTCATAACAAATGTATAGAAAGCTTTTTTGTGAATTTTTCATGCTGTACAATCATACTCCAACAAAAACTAAATATCACTCTCCTACTGAACAAAATTCTGAATGTAAGACATGAAGATAATTAATCAATGACTAGACTTTCAGAAGCCAATTTTCAGAATTAAGTATTGTGATGCTTTGAATGTAAATAGTCCCCACAGCCTCAAGTGTTTGTGTTTAAGCTTCCTCTTTAGTCCTCAGCGGGTGGAACATTGTGGGGGAATGTGTCACTGGGTGTAGATCTTGAGTCTAGCCTAGTGTATGTCCAGAGCCAGCTTGTGTTTGCCTTTCTTTCTTCCTCCCTCTCTCTTTCTCTCTAACCCCCACCCTGCTGAGGATGTATGATGAAGTAAGCCAGCTTCCTCCACCATGATGAAGCTTCCCCTCGAAACTGTAAATCTGAAATATATATCCTTTCCTCACATAAGCTGATCCTGGCTGGGTGTTTTGTCCCAGCAACAGAGAAGGTAACTGCAAAAGTAGGATGAAACTGGGCTGGAGAGATGGCTTAGCGGTTAAGGCACCTGCCTCCTAAGCTTAAGGACGCTGGTTCCAATCTCCAGCAGTTCCAATCTCCAGCAGTTCCAATCTCCAGGTCCCACATTTAGCCAGATGCAAAGTGACGCAAGGCCGCACTTGCCCACAAGGGGGCGCACACATCTGGATTTCGTTCACAGCAGCTGAGAGACTGCTGTCACGCCCATCTCTGTCTCCCTCTCCCTCTCTGCCTGTCTCTCTCTGTGTCTCTCTCCAAAAATAAATAAAATAATAAAAAATTTTAAAAAAGTAGGATGAAACTATTTCCAACTTTGTTTCTAAACTGCATTTTCACTTGAAGATAATATTATAAATAATGTTTGTAATTTAGCAAAGGAGGGAAAGAATCATTGGAGGTAGGATTTAAAGGTGTCTTAGGGAACTAAGCATTGGGAATAATAGGAAGCAAATATAAACCAGAGTATTAAAAACACAAAATGAAAATCAAGTAAGGGCTAAAATTGTACAAACTAAATGAGAAATAAAAGGTTTCAAAGTATCTATGATGAACTTAATAGCATAGTTTCTTTAAAAACAAATATGTTCTCTTTTTTGTGGTTATTTTGTATTTTTCCAAATATGAAACAATATTATTTAGAAAGGAACATCCAAATATACAAGTTTGTGTCTGTATGCGTGTATGCATATGTGTATAAAATAATTTACAACAAATCTTAGAAGTAGAAGACTAGCAAAGCTATCTGATGAGCCAGTATGCCAGAATCTATTCCTCCAGGTAAAGAATGATTACTGCACTGCTTGGAGATGCACGCAAAAACTCAGTAACACCAGATGCTACTATAGAGTGTATAGCTAATTAAGATTTAATGTGCTTTTCTGCTTCACCAATTAAGTGGGGAGGGACTTCAGGGAATTTACATTTCTAGAGAAATGAAATAATGGTCAGGAAAGTGAAAATATATTTCTATGAAAACTTCTGCTTGCCTCCATTTATCTGAGGGACATTTTTACTTACGGGATGGCCCCTGCCTCTCTTTCATTTGAGTTTATAACTCATGTTATGCTTTCAATGCTTTCAGAGCATGAAGTCTGGACAAACCAGATGCCATGACCTTCTAAGAAATCTATGTTTAGTGGAATAAAAAGGAGAGCTGTGGAAGCTTGACAGCCATTTTATTACTGTCTGATTCCACAGCATCTAACAGAGATGGCAAGTTTTATCATGTACCTTTAAGTACCAAATTCACAAAACAAACAGAAGGTTTGCCATGGGAGGTAGAGAATGATCTGACTATATCCTGTAGTTACTCTTCCAGTAAAACAGCATGTGTTGTCTAAAATTGCTATGGGAACCTGGGAGCTCATCAGAAGAACGAGCCTTAGTTGAACGCCTTTTCTAATAACCTATACCATGACCTCTACAGTAAATAAAAGGGTTACTGCAGACATCCATTATAAACCAGAACAAAGATTAACATAAAATAGATACATAATTATTATAAACTTTGCAATTTAATGATGACACTGAATTCTTCAAATGTATATAACCAGTTTCATTGCAAGATTTTGTTTGCATACCGTATTGGTTTTAATATATTCTATAAAACCAAATGAACATAAAAGTCTTATTTGCACTGTTTCCTTTTCTGTCTGGACATAAAACAGAGGGAGAATCACTGCATCAGTTACCTTCCTGTTGCTGGGACAAAATACCTGAAAAAATCAGCTTACAGGTCCACTACACTGGGGAAGGCATGACGCAGGCACGTGGGCAGCTGGTCACATTCAGCTCCGTGAGGAAGCAGATATGCTTCTGCTGCTGCTCAGCCAGTTCTCTCCTTTTTGTACATTCCAGGATCCCAACCTAGGGAATGGCACTGCCCACAGCTAAGGTGGGTCTTCCCACCTCAAGAAATGATGATTCCTCTCACACGGGCACAGAAGCTAACTTACTGAACATAATCCCTCACAGGTGGTTGATTCTCCATCCTGTTGACAATTGACAATCATGCTATTAGAGACTTCGTCCACACAAACCACAGATATTCCTCTACATATTCAAAACTATCATGACTCAGATCTAAAAGAAAAAAAATATTAAAGTAGGTACAAAAAAGGGGGCAACCAACTCAACATAAAATGAGATAATAATATAAGCTTCAGTTAACATTTCCATATGTGTCGTTCATATTACCTTTCAGGAAAGTGGAAATTAATGGTAGAGTAGGAAGGGAATTTGACTGAATTTCCAAATTTTTTAGGTGCTGTATCTCCCTCTACCATTTATAAAATTGGGTAAATATAAACCCTTCCTGGCCATTGTGTCACAGAAGTAAAACCCAGACACAGCTTCTTCCTACCTTCATTTAATGTTGCAGTATCGATGGTGTCAGTGTGTGACTAAAAAGTGTGTGACAAAGAATGCTTGGAAGTCATCATACAATTCTAACAACAAGCAGACTCAACCAACTAAAACTACAACTCCTCTTGCATCTGTAAGACTAGAGATACCAGAGCACACCACTCCCGCCAAATTTGGAAAGCCAGACAGGTAAACCCAGAAAATAACAACACCGGAGCAGAAAACCCGAGAACTAGAAACCCCATGAAACTGCAAACAATGTTAACTAACTGTTCCAGTCACTGTGTGGCCAACTGTGAGATGACAGCTCCAAAGGGTCTAAGTCATAGGAGGCCCCTCACTCTTGTTAAGTTTGTCTCTCAGGAGTACAACCTGGTCCTCACAGTTAATACTGGAAAAAACATTCATCCATGTTACTGGCAAGGGAAAAGAAAATGACACCATTTTGAAATACTCTTGATCATTCTAAGAAAATCCAGTCAAAGGAGAAACTAAGCAGAGCCTAACATGCTGGAGCTTTATCAGAGCCTGACTGATTATAAGAAGGGACCTAACTGCAGCCCATGCTAGCATTCTAGGAAGGAGAAGGAAAATACCCAACTCCAGCCCACTCTCCTCATCTGTCCAGCTAAGGGCAAGATTTAACAAACGGAGAAGCATTGTGAGTTATGCATTTTGACATACGGCCTAAACACAGTCCTGTGAACAGGAAAAAACCAAACCAAAACAACCAAACAAAAAAGTGGCCTTCTTTTCAATTTGATACCAGAATTTGAAAGCAGATTTTAAGACTTATGATGGAGGGAAATGGGAAGAACAGAAGTGATTCTCTTTATATCTTTGCTTGTCAAGCATTCAGGTAATAGTCACAAGAGAATGTTTATAGTTTTGGGCTAAGGAGATTCACAAATCAGGGCTTAGTAATTATATATTGCCTTTTGGCTGGCTCAATTTACCTAGGTAAGTCATGTGATCTCTCTGTGCTTCTGTATGCAAACTAGACTCTACTCAAAAGATAATTGGCTATTTCAACAGGGAATTATATAGTAATTTGCACTTTCAGCATGGTAGAAAAGGTGGAGTTCTTTCATAAATTTTATATTTCTATAAAAATAAATTTCTGTCAATTACTTGTAATTCTTATTGGCAAGAAATATATCATTGTAATTTTATGTAATGTTTACATAAAAATGTGACATTTGGAAAGGTAGAAAGCATCAGAGTGTTAATTTCTTTTTAAGTCTTCAAAGCACACTATCATCAAATAGATGGGAAATAAATGAAATGAACTTTAAGGTCTCATTCAAAGCTGAAGATTCTATGACTGAGAACTCTATGTGAAATCTGAAAGATTAGAAACAACGCTGAAAGTATTTATTGTAGAAAATATTAAAAAGCTATTTATTTGATAGAAAAATTATTCCTTCTTATATATATACTTCAGTATGAACCACTGGAAATCTGTAAGTGGAAAATACTTATCAAGTTATTTTAATGTAAACATACATGGAAAAAAGGTGTAGGATTGTTTTAAGCTGCATTTCATATGTCATCTGTCACATTAAAACATACTCTGCCGGGTGTGGTGGCACACGCCTTTAATCCCAGCACTTGGGAGGCAAAGGTAGGAGGATCTCTGAGAGTTCGAGGCCACCCTGAGACTACATAGTGAATTCCAAGTCAGCCTGAGCTAGAGTGAGACCCTACCTTGAAAAAAAAAAAAAAACACTCATATTTTAGGCTGTCTTCAGTGTCTTTTCTGGACAAATTTGAAAATCAGTAATATGTGACCCTTCTGTATGAAGATTAAGATGCATCATTTAGGGGGAGCTGGAGAGATGACTCAGCATTTAAAGGCACTTTGTTGCAAAACCAGCTGGCCTGGGTTCGATTCCCTAGTACCTATGTAAAGCCAGGCTGGCACATGTGTCTGGATTTTGCCTGTTGTGTTAGGAGGCCCTAGAGTGTCCATTCTCATGCATTCTCTCTCTCTCTCCTTCTCTTGCAAAAATAAATAAATAAAAAGCTGGATTATTTAGAATACAGTGTATTAGTTTTATTTTTCCAAACAGAATTTTGTGATGATCCATTCATGCACAATTATTTATTATTTCTGTAACTAATTGCATAAGAAACATAAACCTGTACTGCCTATATCAACAAATCTAAAATTGTTCCTTAAAAGAGTCAGTACAGTATCAGTTCTATATACATGACTCTTAAGTATCAATGTTTATTGAGATGTGTGTACTGCAAAGTCATGATTGCAGTTGTGTCTAAGATTAGTTGTGTCTAAGGTCATTCATCACCATCTTATTTGCATTGATAACAAGAATGTTGAGGTGGCAAATACGTTTTTCAAATAAATAGGAATATAATTATTCTAACTTGAATATGAGTTCTTTCAAAAATAGTCATTTGTAAAAGATGGACAACAGCCTCACTAAACTACTCTCTCTAAGGCTGTGTACATCTATCCTGGCATAGCTGTGTGACTTTCATTGAGACAAGTTCTCATAACAATGAAGCTAAATTCAAGTTCAGGTGAATTCCTTGAATTTTCCTAAAGCTGACTCAATCAACCCATTATTCCAGAAGACCTGAGTTATGACAGGACTTACAAAGTAAAATGTTAATCAGCTGAACACAGAAAGAAAAAGAAACAGCTTGAAATTTCACCTGGAGTTTAATTAGTGCAAGTTAAGCTGCCGCCAATGCAAAGTCACATGATCATGACAGAGCTCAGCCAAAAGCCTCTTCAAGCACAGTACTCTGCTGGAATATACTTGAATTCTATCTTCCCAAGACACAAATTATCCAAATTACTTGACCACTTTCCCTCATAAAATACCTTGGTAAAAAATAGTTTTAAAATGCAGTAAATGGGCTGGAGAGATGGCTTAGTGGTTAAGGTGTTTGCCTGTGAAGCCCAAGGATCCAGGTTCGATTCTCCAAGTCCCAGGTAAGCCAGATGCACAAGGCGGTGCATGCATCTGGAGTTTGTGCACTGGCTAGAGGCCCTGGCTTGCCCATTCTTTCTGTCTCAAATAAAACTAAATTTAAATTTTTTTAAAAACAGAAAATAAGGTGTATATCTCAATGAAAAAAAAGCATATTTTCTTCATTATGAAAAAAACTTTAAACCCACTTCTCCATAAAGTCCAGTGTGCAGTTATTCACAAAGACAAGCACTGTAGGCTTCTTGCTCAGTGTCACACTGAAGGAGGAAGACTTCCATCCTCACATAAAATTCATTGCAAGGTCAAGGACAACACTATACTGAATTAGTGAAAAGTAAATAGAACATTTATTCAGTCTCCTCTTCAACAATTTCTTAAGTACTTTTTAAGTATCAGGTTTTGTAAAAGCTAACACTAAGTGATAAACAAAGAAATGTACTAAATTAGATGTAGCAAATGCTATGAGCAATATTAAGAATCAGAGTTCTAGGTAAGGTCATGTCAGGGAAGGCTCCTGTAGATGACATTTCATAACTAAACAGACAGTGAGGGAGCTGAGGAAGGAGAGTGTTTTCCAGGTGGAGGAAATAACTGCAGAAACCCACAGAGGCAGGAGAAAACTCAGTATATTTGATGAAATGAAGGGAGTGCTGAGGGCTAGAGGTAAAACGGAATGAGTATAGTTAGGGATATGAGACAATCATAAGAAGATGGCAAGGCTGTTAAGTAGAAAAGTGAAAACAATTACCAAAGTAGTTTGGGTTATGGGAGTAGAAACTGATTGCACAGGGTTAAAGACCATGAAAAGCCATTTGTTTAAAAGTTTGGCTTATAAAAGCAGAGCAAAGAGGGCTGTAGCTGAAACAGAAGATCAGTTTGTTACTTTTATCTGATGCTCAGATTTGTTTAAGCTAGCTTAAATGTTCTTGGTACCAAGCCAATCAAGAAGATGGCATTGAAGACAGGGAGAGAGAAATCACTGAGTTAACTTGAAGAGATGGAATCGGAGCCCAGGAAATCACAGATAACCAATTAGCCCAGCATGCCATTTTCTTCAGCAATGCTTGCTGACAGAGTGAAGGTGGCAGACGTCCAAGGCCACAGTCCTTGCTGGTGGGCACAAGAAGACTGTTGGAGAAAATAAATAAAACAAATCAAATAAAAAATGGACACTTACAAAGCTTGGCATGGTGGTGCATGCCTTTAATCCCGGCACACGGGAGGCAGAGGCAGGAAGATCCCCATGACTTCAAAGCCAACCTAAAACTAAGCAGTGAATTCCAAGTCAGCCTGGGCTAGAGAAAGACCCCAAAAAAAAAAAAAAAAAAAAAAAAAAAAAAAAAAGTACACTTAAAAGAGAATAGAACGGTGAATCAGAATAAGACAGAGGAAAGGATAATGAAAATAGAAATGGTAAGCCAGGCATGGTGGCACATGCCTTTAATCCCAGCACTCAGGAGGCAGAGGTAGGAGGATCACCATGAGTTTGAGGCCACCTTGAGAACACATAGTGACATCCAGGCCAGCCTGAGCTAGAGTGAGACCCTACCTCAAAAAAAAAAAAAAAAAAAAAAAAAAAAAAAACTGTTTACCATGTTGAAATTACCAGCCATATTGATCTAGAAATGTTAAACTTAATTTTTTTCCCATTTGTACATGGGTAACACACTGTATTAAATATATAAGGTCTTGGGGCTGGAGAGGTGGCTTAGCAGTTTAGGCGCCAGCTAAGCTTAAGAACGCTGGTTCCAATCTCCAGGTCCCACGTTTAGCCACATGCAAAGTGATGCAAGGGTGCAATGCTGCACTTGCCCACAAGGGGGCGCATGCATCTAGAGTTCATTCAAAGCAGCTGAGGCTGCTGGAGCGCCCATTCTCTGTCTCCCTCTCTCTCATTCATATATATATATGGTCTTATCTACGTGGGTTTGATTACAGAAACTAATATTCTCTAAATAAAAAAAAAATAGAAATGGTCTATCAATCAAGACAGAAAGAAGTAACCTGAGACAAAATATCTACATTTTGATTTTACAGCTGGAAATTTTCTCATGCCTAAAAGTGTAGTTTTATGAGGGTACAGACCAATGCTAGAGCTAAAGAGGCCTAGGGAATTTTCTACTAAGATGCTGTCTTTACTTATTTATTTTTGTTTTCTAATTTTTATTTTTATTTATTTATTTGGGAAGACAGAGGGGAAAAAGGGAGAGTGAGAGAGAGAAAACGCAAGCAAACATGGGTATACAAGGATTTCTTGCCACAACAAATTATGTGCCACCATGTGTATTAGGCTTTACTGGAGACTAAAACCCAGGTTCACCAGCCTTGCAAGCAAGTGCCTAAAAGGGCTCAGCCATCTTCCTAGCCCAAGATGCTGTCTTTGTATAAAACCCCTGTCCCTTTGTTATATCTTATTCTCTCAGAGGTTCATACAATAAACACTGCAGTTCCGCATCATCCCTCCCCCACTCTAAACCCACCCATTCCTACATACTTTGAACTTCAAGAAATACACCAGCAAGGATTAGAGAAAAAGGCCAAGGAATAAGCTGCCTGAGCAAGCTTTTGAGTTTTCAAACTTTTTTTTTTTTAAACAAAGGCTCATTATTTAATTAATACCTTACATGGAAATGCAAATGGCAAAACAGGAATTATAGGTGTTCTGCTAGAAGCAGAACCTGATATTTCATTCAACTCCCCATGCTAGCCTTTGTCCCTCATAATTTATCTAGCAGTACCTAGAAGCTTAGCACAAACTGGCCTTTTGTGCAAAGTGAACTTGAAATTTTAAATTACATCTTAAAACATTGCATAGTTGGGATCATTGTAGATAATTTAGGTTGAAATAATACAGAAATTTGTGAGCACAAATTTCTAGTAAATAATGAAGAAATTTTGGTTTGATCTTTCTATACTTAACAGTAAAACTTGTTCATCTTTGAGGAAAAATTTATATTTGCCAAAATTTTTTGTTAGGAATTTTACATGTGTAATTGCATTCAATTCTTTCAAAATTCCTGTCAGGAAATCTTACTCCCATTTTTCAAAAGTAGGAAATTAAGATCCAGAGATATCAAGTAACTTAACCACAAACACAACGTTAACAAGGCCAGTATTCAAAGGATCTGAGCACAAAGCCCACTACATCATTGCTTCCAAGTTCATAAATGCTACTCTGTTCCCCAACTGCCATTTTTATATAAAATTCTATGGCTAAAAGCCTATAAAGTATTTTCTCACACATACTATTGGAAATAGCTCAGCCCTTGAGAATTATCCTATAACTGCTTTATAGTAATGGCACATTATATCATCATTCTAACAGAGCCTAGTGCAGTCTGTTTTGTCTTAACAAACAATGGTTTTTCCCACCACTACTAAAATAAATTAGATGTTGCTTCTTTAGTCCTGGTACTTCTTACATCCTAATTCTACACACGATTGGTGAGAGTCTACCCTATGAATTAGTGTTAAACAGCATCACTAACCTTGAAAGGGTGACTGGAAGCAAAATTGCAACCTCTGAGGTGTGTCCATATATCAGTAACAAAAGTCAGAAAAATATATATTGGTAAAAGACAGGAGAAAAAGCAGCCTGCCTCTTCTTTTTTTTTTTAAATTTTGTTTATTGTATTTTATTTTTTATTTACTTTATTATTTTATTTTATTTGAGAGTTAGAGAGAATGGATGCACCAGGGCATTCAGCCACTGCAAATGAACCCCAGACACATGCGTCACCTGTGCATCTGGCTTACGTGGATCCTGGGGAATTGAACCTGGGTCCTTTGGCTTTGCAGGTGGGTGCCCTATCTTCTAAGCCATCCCTCCAGCCCAGCCTGCTTCCTCTTAACAGACCTGCCTGCTTCTCTTATGGGGGACTCAACTTCAGTGTTCTCTCTTCAGTAGTAATGCTGTACTCTTCCATTTAATTGTTTGTATCCTTCATAAGACATATGTCAACTGGCAAATGCATAACTTCCTGTAGTCGTTTGAATCAGATATCCCCTATAAATTCATGTGTTTTGAATGCTTGGTCCCCAACTGGTGGTAATTTGAGAAGTGGAGCCTTGCTGAAGGTGGTGTGTCCATGATATGAAAAATAAAGTATGTTAACAAATATTTTCCATTTTTTCAAAAAAAATACAAAAAAATCTTTAATATGACAAGAATAAAAATAGAGCCAGTAGCTGAAATATTAGAAATATATATAATTCTCTAGAATTCCCTAGGTATCTACAAGTCAAGAGTTGAATTAATAAAACTTCTTTAAAACTCATTTTACATATTAAAAAACATTTGCATTTTCTATATGCTTCCCAAACTATATTTAGTGCTAAATCTTATAAATCATAAAATCATATGAAAACATTTGCCTTTTCTATATGCTTCCCAAACTATACGACTTAGTGCTAAATCATAAAAGCTAATGAACTATTAGAAATTTACGAATGAATTACTACTAGTTATCAGAACAAATTGTGTTCTCTAAGCAAACACAATCCTCCTTTGGTATCTAAAGAGACGGCTTCCAAAATTTAAGGACCACCAGCCATTACCCTGGAGATACCAAAATTTATGGATGTTCAAGTACCTTAAATAAAGACAATTTTTGCATATAACCTATGTATACCCTCCCATGAAGTTTAAATATTCAGACATTTATTGTATCTAATATAATGTAAATGTTATATGGTTGCCATACTGTATGTCTTAGAGAATAATAAAAAAAATGTTGACTCATGGTTAGTATAGACACCATTTATTTTCAAATGTTTTTGATCTGAAGTCAACTGAATCTGCAGATTCAGAATCTATACATACAGATGCCAGTTGGGTTGTTAAAATGTGTTACACACCACTTAACTGTTTATGAAAAGTAAAACCATTACCATAAGCTGAATGCAGGAAAAAGGGAATTGAGGGTGGGAGCATCTCTCCTATTGTGTTCCATTTCAGAGGCCCAGCAGCTAAACAAACAATAAGTTAATAATTTAATTAGAGAAGAAGGATGCCTTCTGAGTGAGAGCACGTTTTTAAAATGCAATGTGGGGCTGGAGAGATGGCTTAGCAGTTAAGACGCCTACCTGCCAAGCCTAAGAACACCTGTTCAATTCTCCAGGTCCCACGTTTAGCCAGATGCAGAGACACAAGGGCACAATGTCGCACTTGCCCACAAGGGGGTGCACGTGCCTGAAGTTCGTTCACAGTGGCTGAGAAGCTACTGATGCACCCATTTTCATTCCCTTTCCCTCTCCCTCTCCCTCTCTCTCTCGTAAAAAAATGCAATGTGGACCAGAGAGATGGCTCAGTGGATTGCCATAAGGGCCAAAGTTCAGATCCCCAGCACCCACGTAAATACAGAGTGGGCATGGTGGCCCTTCTGTAATCCCAACACTAGGGAAGTGGAGACAGATCCCTCATATAAACTGACTAGCTACTTTAGCCAGATTGGCAAGCCCTGGTTTCAAGTGAGAGACCCTGCCTCAGTAAATAAAGTGGAAACAACTGAAGAAGAAACCTGATGTAAACTTTTTTCCTCCATATGCATGCACTCTCATGTGCATGTGTACCAACATTCACATGCACCCTCACATGTGCAAACATGCACACACACAAATGCAAAATAAATATTTTTTTAAGTTTTCATTTGTTAGAGACAGACAGAGGAAGAGAGAGAGTGAAACACAGGGAGAGACTGGATGTTCCAGGGCCTCTAGCCACTGTAAACGAACTCCAGGTGCATGTACCACCATGTGCATCTGGCTTACATGAGACCTGGAGAATTGAACCTCAGTCTTTAGGCTTTGCAGGCAAGTGCCTTAATCGCTAGGCCATCTCTCCAGCCCCAAAATAAATAATGCACGTAAGCAATAAAGCAGTGGCAATGATAAATCAGATAGTATGGCTAATTAGATTTAATCTAATTCCAACATAAATATAAAAACTCATATAGACTTTATAAATATATATAACATAAAACAAAATATAAATAGTAATCCAATAAAAATGTTTATACAAATAAATACAAATATATAGGCATAACTTAGAAGGTCCTAAGAATATACTACAGACATAATTGATTTAATAATCAATTACCTTAATAATCAAATAACCTTAACTTCAAAATTTTCATGACTGCCCAAAGACATGAGAAACTCATATGAAAACCTAAAATCATGTATTTTACATTAAATATTCATTAAAAGTCAACAATAATCCATCTAATATCATGAGCAATAATAAAAGCTTGTTCAGTTTGTTTTATTTAATTCTACTTCACAAGTGTGTCATCTCTACAGAATTTGCATGTTTAAAACCCTCAAATGTCACTACATTATGACTCTATTATGCTACTTTACCCAGTACTCATCTTTCAAAGGTTACTTGTTAGTTTCTGTTTGTTTTTCAGAACCAATGACATTTCTTTATTCTTTGAGATTTTATGGCCCACTTTGATTTTATGCTTGTTGAATGCACCTATATTACCAAGCAATGAATGACCTAAGCCTTATTTAATGTTCACAATAAGTCTTACCATTAGTATCCCATCTCCCACATGAAAAAAATGAATAATTCAAAAGTCATAATAACAAAGCTACCTGGAAGCAGAGGATGGATTCAATACTGTCTGTCTGCAACCATTGCCCATGGTGCTCTTGACCATTCGCCCACCACACTGACATTTGTGGTTTATTACTTTCCACCTCCTCTTTTACCTCTTATGTCCTTTTCCCTTCAATTATAAGTAATATTTGTAAGGCTCTCTTCACTGTTCTTTTGCCACCCTCAATTCTTTTGTAAGCTCACATATCCTGAAATTTCATCTTAATCACATAGACAACATTCCAAATTCTGGGACTGGAGTGATAGCTCAGTGGTTAAAGGTACTTGCTTGTAAAGCCTGATAGCCTGGATTCAATTCCCCAGTACCTACATAATGCCAGATGTATAAAGTGTCACATGCGTCTGGAGTTCATTTGTAGTGGCAGGAGAGCCTAATATGACCTTAATCTTTCTCTTTCTCTAATAAATAAAAACATTTTTAATTCCAAATTCTATCTTTTGAATATTATATATTCATGAGAGTGCTGCTATCTCTAAATCTCCAAAGGAAATATTCGGTTGGATGATCTAAGCATAGATATTTTCAAAATTCTTTACAATTCATCTCACACATGAGAGAAGCTCAATTTATTCTAGTCCTTCTTCAAAGTTAATTTAATGCAGTCCAGAGAAATTCCATTCTATATTCTTCTTCTTTATTCCCTTTATAAAACTGCTACCACAGGCTGAGGAGGTTGCGCTAACAAAGCCTGACAGCCTGGGATCAATCCCCCAGGATCCACAGAAAGCCATATGCACCTAGTGGCACACGCATCTGGAGTTCATTTGCAGTGGCAGGAGGCCATGGCACGCCTATACTCATTCTCTGTTTCGCGCTTCCAAATAAATAAAAATATTTTTCAGAAAACTACTACTGAATCAAATCATTTTTTTCTCTCAAGAAATATCTTGTGGACTTCAGCTTTTGACTTCATTCTTACTGCTTTTCTGTCTGGGGCATTACTTTATGTCCCTCTTTCATGCTGATATTCCAGGCTGATATTCCAATTGAGAAACATCAGCTCTTTTCACAGCTTCCCAAACCCATCAAGTGCTCCCAAGTCCACTACATACAGGTTCATGGGCACTTACAAATGGAAACAGTACTAAGTTAAAGCAAGGAAACTGGAGTTTAAGTCCAGTTCTGACATTACCCAGTAGTGTGACTAGGCAAGAATTTGAGACAGAAAGCGAAGAAACAGTAAAAGGAATGGCATATTAGATTGTGTCTAAAATCTCCTGGTTTTAAAATTATTGAACATCTGTCTAGAACATTTGTCTAAATACTTTGTCATTGAATCACACACTAAAGATTTTACAAGTATTAAATATGATTTATGACATTACATATGTAAATTTATTTATATTATAATTAAATATTCTCAAGATAAAAGATCAATCAGAAGGCATTTGATTACTCCTAACATTCATAACACTCTTGTACCAGCGGGCATATCTTGCTCAGGCAGGCCAGGTAGGACTGCGGATAGCTGTTCTCCCCTAGCAGTTGATATAGCACCTTTTGGTACAAAGACAAGTAGCTGGCAAGGAGGAAGTATACAGCTCAGTTCCAGCTCAGTGCTCTATATCGTGCAACCGAAGTATGTGGGATCTGTCTTCCGTAACAGGGACCTCAGCAATGGGGCATACAAGATCAATGGCAATAGCCCATGCTGTTATGGGCTTATGCAGCCTCCTTGACCAACACCTCATTGGGAGGCATCTCAACCCTGGCACTCGATTTTATGACTAATAATCAATGGCTTCTGGGAGAAGCTTTATCCATCCACACAGACAGAGTCTCACTATGGAGCACAGGCTGGCCTTGAACTCCTGATTCTTGATCCTCCTGCCTAAACCTCTAGGGGGCCAGAATTATCGGCATGCACTACTAAGCCTGGGTCCCTGCTGCAGTTACTTTTCATTGCTGGAACAACCATCCTAACAGAAGCAGCTTAAAGGAGGAAAGGGTTTATTTCAGGTTTACAGAATCCAGGAGAAGTTCCATCAAGGCAGAAGAAGCTGGCTCACTCCATAGATGCATGCACAGCAACATCAGCAAGCACCAACAGCCAGTGAACACAAACAACCAGAGCTCCAAACTGGCTCTGAACACACCTTAGGGCTAACACTACACGATCACTAACAGTGGCACCTCTTCCAGTAGGTTGCTGGAGACGTAAGTAGGAAGTTTAACCTTAATCAAAAATCCCTGCAGGTATGGGGGCATACATTCACACCACCATAGTTTTATCTTTTCAAGTTATTGCGTGATTATATTATCTGAGTTTTGAACATTAAAGAAAAGAATTATATTTGTATTCATTCATCTAAAAAACATTACCAGGCCAGGGAAATGGCTCAGCAGTTAAAGGCACTTGCTTGTAAAGCTTGTTGACCTGGATTTGATTCCCTAGTACCTATGTAAGCCAGATATGCAAAGTGATGCATGCATTTGGAATTCATCCACAGTGGCAAGAGGTCCTGGCATGCTTATACTCATTCAGATTCATTCTCATTTTCTCTCTCACACACATACACACAAATAAATAAATTTTAAAAATTAAAAAAATATGTACTAGGCACCCTCTATGTGTTAGGTGGTGTATTAAATATCAGGAGCAACAAACATTTATACGGAAATGAAACAGAAAGAGATACAAAGTGAAATGGTCACTTATACTTGAAGAAGGCACTGATAAACATGCGAAGATTCTGTGAGATGTAAGTTTAAAAGATTTTTTTCCCCAGACAAAATGATAAAGACCATGAGAAGAAACAACACATGCAAAGGAAAAGATGTTTGGAAACATTTGAGAAACTCCACACAGAAGGCTCGGGGAAAGTGGGTTGAAAAGAAACTAACAGAATGGTCTGAGATCTGACCCACAGTGCTTCATTATTAAGGAGTGGAGAATTAATATGAACTTTAAAAAACTGTGTGTGTGGTGTGTGTGTGTGTGGTGTGTGTGTGGTGTGTGTATACAGGCATGCCAGAGTCTCTTGCTGCTGCTATAAACAAATGCCCATCCAGCTTTGTGGTGGCTGAGGAACTGAACCTGGGCTACCAGGATTTTCAAGCAAGCACCTTTAACCACTAAACCATCTTCATTGCCCCCCCCCTTTTTAAAATTTATTATCTTTTTTGTACTTGTGTGGAATGGCATGTGCTATGTCTGTGATGTGATGTATACATGTGTATGTGCAGGCACATGTGCATATGCTTGCAGAGGCCAAGAGACAACATCAGGGGTCCTCTGACCAATCAGCTGCATATTTCTTTTCTTTTGAGAAGGGGTCTCTCCCTCAAAAGAGAACGGCTCACTGTCACTGAGCACCAATGGTTCTCCAGTCTCTGTAGAGGGGCCTAGTGTTCCTCAATTGTTTAGGCCGCTGTCATCAGGTTAAGATTTCTTTCCTCCACCTCCAATTATGAGAGATAATTGTGCTGGACATAGTAGTTTGGGTTGACTGCTGTGGTCTTTCAATACTTGAAAAACATTGTTCCATGCCCTGGAGTCTATGCCATTTTATATTACTATCAATAATGCAACAAAGATGCCCATTATTCTTTTCATGCTGCCATTTAATAAATACCTAACTCAGGGACATCTACTTATACCTAATGATATAACGTGTGGTGATACTTTAAAACAACAATCGATATACATCTGGATTATTACACATTATAGTTTTAAGTAAGAAGAATTGGGAAAATGTACTGCTGATACTTTACCAAAATAACTTAGTATAAGAATGGTGAAGCCAGGCATGGTGGCATACGCCTTTAATCCCAGCATTTGGGAGGCAAAGGTAGGAGGATTACCAAGAGTTCAAAGCCACCCTGAGACTACATAGTGAATTCCAGGTCAGCCTGGGCTAGAGTGAGACCCTACCTCGAAAATAAAATAAAAGAAAATAAAAGAATGGTGAGTTCACTGCAACAATAGCTTGTTCACTGTTTAATTCATTTACCTCAACAATAAAATTTAAAATCCTTAAACTCTTCTCTACATTTGATTTATTTATCTTTGTTACATGACTAATATCACAGAAACTCCTTCATCCAAAATTTCCAAATACTTTAAAATCAGTACATATCCATTAAATTCAAACTATGTAAAAGACACATTTATTAAATTCAAATATGCTATGTCCTTCAGCTAGGAGGTTCGTCAAACATTGCCAAGGACTCTCCCATTCTTCATTTTGTTTCCTCTTGAGTTTATATTCAACTCACATTACCTGAGATTCCCTCAACATTCAACCACTTATGAGAAGACAGAAGAAACTAAATATATTCAGCCCCTTCATACAGCAAGTACCCTTACAACAGCCCTGGAGACAAGTCTTCACATCCCCATTTTAAAGAGAAGAAATAAGAACTATATTAGAGAAGGAATTTAAAGTCATGATCTTTCCATTAAAGTAGTTCCCAGACTTCTAGAGTTCAGAGATATAAATAGAGGCACTTACTCACATGATTGGTGGATTTCATGAAAATGTCAATATTGTATTTTCTAAGAAATGATGGATTTTTTTCAAAGCCCCATTATTCACTGTCAGTGTTATTTTATAAAATGATATCAACATGAACAGGAATAAAGAGCATAATTTCAAAGTAAAAAACAAGCCTGAAGGAAGAACAGTTGACAGCCTTATCCTATTTTTTTTTTTTTTTAATCACAGAACAGCACTGGCTCTCCAGCTGTGAGGACAAGGTCAGTGAATCACACTGTTGCCAGCAAGGGAAAAGCAGAACACAGAACCCAAAACAGTCTCCTTCCTACACATTCTTCCCAAGCTCATGCAAAGGTGATAAGAAATGCATGCTGCCTCATTAAAAACACCGTTTTCTGAAAGCTCTACATTGCACATTCTGAGGACAAAGAATATTAGAGACTTTTAAAATAAGCCAAAGCTTCTAGTATTGACAATGTGTTCATTTTCAATTATTACAAACTGTGATTTTTCTTCAAACAAAATCTGATATAATCAAAAATATTGTTAGCAAATGGAGATCTGTTACTTTGAGCTTGAGACTCATCCATCTCTAGTTGCTTCCTGTCTTTCTAGATTCACCACATTTCATTTAAATATAACCTAGATTTTATCTTGCTCGTGTTTTGATTGAGCATCTGATGCTAAGAGCTAAGATACTATGAGGTCAATATGTAATTGTTCTGGCCAGTGCCAGAACAAGTGCTAACGTGAAACATTTGCTCCTGTTTATGAATTTTGTATAAATTTTCAAAATTACACATTTTTTAAAAAATCATAGTTTTTTTCAAAACAGTGACCAGCAGCAAAAGTCCTAACAATTCTGAAATACAAATATCTAAACATGCACAGGCTAGAGAGATGGCTTAGCAGTTAAGGCACTTGTCTACAAAGCCAAAGGACCAAAGTTCAGTTCCCCAGGACCCACTTAAGCCAGATGCACAAGGTGGCGTATGCAACTGGAGTTCATTTGCAGCAGCTGGAGGCCCTGGCATGCCCATTCTCTCTCTCTCTTTCTCCCCCTCTGCCTCTTTCTCCGTCTCTCTCAAATAAATAAAAATTTAAAAATTTAAATATTCACTACAGTCTCCTCCATATTTCTGCTTCAGTTTTATCTACTAGACAGAGGATTGGACCAAGGGTTTAAGGAAGGGAGCCAACAGGGAGAAAACATCCTGGTGTGTGCTGTCCACTATACCATACTTAGAAGTGACCTCTATAATTCACTGCCACTGTATCGGGCACAGCATTAGGTTTTTATAATCAAGTCCATCAGTAGTCCTTCCTGACTTGTCCTCAAATGCCTTCAGAGCTAATATGTAAAGCTATCAGTTATACACTATACACTTTGAAATAATGTTCAGTCTTCTGTAATAACACTCAGGATAGCATGCTTTCCAAATTCTGTGCTTTGAGGATTAAACAGTATATAATTACATAATATTACAGATATAATTACATGGACTACACTATCTATATTGTAAGATTTTTAAAAATAAATATTCCCCTGCCGGGCATGGTGGCGCATGCCTTTAATCCCAGCACTTGGGAGGCAGAGGTAGGAGGATCGCCATGAGTTTGAGGCCACCCTGAGACTACATAGTGAATTCCAGGTCAGCCTGAGCTAGAGTGTGACCCTACCTCGAAAAACCAAAATAAATAAATAAATAAATAAATATTCCCAATTTTGTCACTGACCTTAAATTGTCTCAATTTTGTCACTTGATTTTTGTCACTGACTTTAGTGTAGATTGTCATACAGTTGTGTTGGAACAACCCACTCATATTATAATATAAACGAAATACTTCCTAACTTTCACTTGAAAACAAGGAAGATCAATTAAACTTTTTTGTTTCTGGGCAACAGACATGACTTTCAACCTTTCTAAATTTAGTCACTGCATATACTCTTCCCACTACACAGATTTCCCATTCTTTCTACACTCACTTCTTGAAGCTTCATTCAAATGTGTTTTCCTCTCTGAAGCCCCACCCTTATGGATTTAGACAAAAATCAATATGCACCTGGGTGCTCACACTGGCTTCTGAATAAACTTCCAGAATTCATTTTCATTCATAAGCATCCAGTGTTTGGGTGCTGACCATATTTCCCAATGGAATGCACTGCAAACAAGCCTTTTTTCACCTCACTGTGAATCTGTCCTGAGCAGGAATGTTAGCATCCATTTTTATCCACTTGGCATCTAGCTCAAAAACTGGGTAAACAGTAACAGGAGGGATGTGGCAATTATTCATAATATGTTTGGGGAAAGCCTCTCTCTGAAGAGATGCTGAGAGTGGAGACTTAATAGGCAGAAAAGAGCAATCCGTGTGGATATCTAGGGAAAAGCATTCTGAAACAGGAAACAAAAAGAGTGCAAAGGCCACAAGGCAGGATTACTTCTGGAGAGCACCAGAAAAAATAAGGCAACTTCTATGGTTATAGCAGAAGTAAGCAGGGGGAGAGAGAAAAAACTAAGTCATTTAGGTTTGGGATTATATATATATATATATATATATATATATATATATATATATATACATATATATATATATATATATATATAGAGATATATACATACATACACACACATATATACATAGAAATAACCTGAATTAAATGTGTGTGTGTATAAAATACTATTATGTAAAAAGCACTGTGAAGGACAAATACAGCAGAGGAACAGATGACAGACTCATGTAAAATGAAAATGATTAGCCACAGGAGAAATAACATTTCCTGGACTTAATTAATGAACATGGTGACCTAGACCCCCTAATCCCTGCAACAAGACTGCAAAAGATGTTAGCACCTGTTACATGTCAAACCTGACAAAAATATTTGTCAACAAAATAGGGCCCCAGGAGGAAAGAAAACAAAAAAGATTGTGTGCAAGGTAACTGACACTTTATTGTAAGGGTCTTCACATAATATACATTATTAATCCTTCGTTTCAATGAAGATCATCAAATCTGTCAGATTCATGAAAGGTACGGCTATAAAATAAGAAGAAATTACTCTCCCTATTCACTCACTAAGAACTGTTCAGGTCAAGCTGTGCCCTGTTCTTAGTTACGCCACACGCTGTGTGAAACACTGTCCTTTCAGACTGTGCATTGCCCGGAGACACCATCTTACAAGCAGCTTTCGACTCCACGAGGGTGGGGATAACTCTGCACCTGGGTGTGATAGCAATTTAGGAGCAAGGTAGTCTTCTTTGCAGGCAGGTAGTTAGAAATGGAGGCCAACAAGAATTTAGATGCAGACCTGCCCTACAGGCTGTGGCATTCAAACTCTGATATTATCCACTCTCAGATGGTCCTACAACAATCTAACTCCATCTACCTGGGTCCCCTTTGACTGTCCTCCAAGTCAACAAGAACAGAGACGTTAAACACCCCCATACCCCACTCCATACCCCACTTCAGCCTGAACAAATTAGAGTCACTGTCCATCTCCTAACTGACTGTAGGTCTTAACTCCTGAGGAGCACATGTAGGCAGGCAGACGTTAGGCTTACAGGTCACTGAAAGAAGAGCCCACCTCTGTGTCTCTGTAACCTCAGAAAGGGAGAAACACTGTCAGTCACTTACCTGGTCAAGAGACCACCCCTCACCAACAGAACTTAAAGGTGAGAGGAATAATTGTCCCCTTATTGAGATAATGTACCCTACCCCAAGAAGCCCCTCCCTCTGTGCAGTTACTTGCAGACCCTCACTATTAAGCCTGCTTACTTTGCTGAGTTTTAACTCAAAAAGTATAAATTTTCCTTTTCTTTTCCCATATTTTCAATTCTGTGGATGCCAATGATCCTAAACATGCTTGCCCTGACACTTTGAGATGTCCCACCTTCATATCCCCAGCCCCAAGCACTGATTTGGCAACACCCTCTTTCTTTTAGGGGGTGTGTAAAACCTCCTGTTCTCTCTGGGGGCTTTTTCTATATTTTCCTTAATAAAGTTTACTTTTGTCTCCTCACTTCCTTGTCTACATTTCTTAATTGTTCTTTGGCATGTGACAGAACCACTAGAGTCCAGCACATTAAGCCAAGAGAGCCCTCTCGTTCTCAAAATCTGCAAGAGTGGACACATCAACAGCACACCTGTCAGTTACCACCCATGCAGAACACACTGATGAATTACTCATTCCAGAGAATAGTAAAGGTGCCACTCTGTAAATTTATGAGTGAACTGGAGGTATTAGGGGTAAATGAGTGTATTAAAATCCTATCAGGAAAATCAGGCCCAAGAATTTATCAGACACATGAAACTAAGAAGTGTTACTCCCTCACTGGATCCAATAAAGTAAATCCTTGCTCCGGACCCCTAGCACTGAGATAATAGAGCGCCCTACCAACCTGTCCTCCAAATAGTCCCTGTGTCAAGGAACTCCACATTGATGCAAGGGCTTCAGCTCAGCTCCATCCCTGGTGTTGATGCACCCTACTCCATTACTATCTGCTATCTGCCCTCCATCCACTTGTCCATCTGGCTGTCCATCAAGACCCGCCCTGCCTCCCACTTCTCTTGGTTTCTACAGCCAGCTCAGCTCTGACCCTCCTGCCTACAAGCAGCAAGCGGCCCCCAGCTTCTCCTCCAGCACACTGTATTATCAATAGTTTCCCAAATCTGGCTCTGAGGCCTCTTTGAAACCCCCTTTTTTAACTCTTTGTACTCATTCTATAACCTACATATATGTATAGAAAGATAGATAATTTGCTGTGTAATGTTCAATGTGTGATTTGAATGTTAACATTTGCAATGAAGATTAGAATAAACGAGCATGTGTTTGCCTCAGCCAGGGCTATCAAGGAAAGCAGCAGTATACGACAAATTGCTGCCATTGAGACCCCTGTACTTTGTGAATTTATTGTTACTAAATTCTGACATTGTAGAAAGACACAAGTGAGTTCACCTATGTTTCTCACACAGCACTCTTATTAAAGGAGAAAGAAAAACATAAGCTGATCAGACCTCATTTCTGGGGATAAAAAGGAACCAGGCATGGCTATATTCTCAGGCCCATAGACTAAAGCAGGAGGACGTCCAGCCTGGATTACATAGTGAGCTCTAAATTAGCCTAAAACCTGACTCCAAAAAGATGGTGCAGGGCTGGAGAGATGGCTCAGCGGTTGAGGTGCTTGCCTGAAAAACCTAACGACCTGAGTTTGATTCCCCAGTACCCACATAAAGCCAGATGCACAGAGTGGCACATGCATCCAGAGTTTGTTTGCAGCAGCTAGAGGCCCTGGTATACCCATTCTCTCCCACTCTCTGTCTCTTTCTCCCCACCTTTCTCTCTCTCTGCTTGCAAATAAATAAAAATACATAAACAAAAAGATAGTGGAAAGTATTTTTTAAAGGAAAAAAGGTCAAAAGGATAAAAGTAAACTATCTTACTAGCAATTGAGCAAGTAAATATTAAAACCACAACAAAACAAAATGACTGATATTGAAAATATTGCTGTTACCAAGTTCTGGAAGCAATATAGAGCACACTTTTACATGCTACTAGTGGGAAAGTAAGGTATACAGCTACTTTAAAATTAAACCCATGCACATATATGCACTTACATATATGTATGTGTATATACATGTATTTGTAAACTGTAGAAATAGCACAATCCCTCACAATTCTTTGAAGAGTAATTTTAAAGCATCAGTATTTAGCATGTAATTCCTTTAATTTGACCTTTCTTTTTGATATACAAAAACCTATAGACTGGCTGGAGAGATGACTTAAGGGTTAAGGTGCCTGTCTCCTAAGCCTAAGAACGCAGGTTCCAAATCTCCAGGTCCCACGTTTAGCCAGATGCAAAGTGAGGCAAGGGCGCAATGCTGCACTTGACCACAAGGGGGTGCAAGCATCTGGATTTTGTTCACAGCAGCTGAGAGGCTGCTGGCGAGCCCATCTCTATCTGTCCTCCTCTCCCTCCCTCCCTCCCTCCCTCTCTCTCTCTCTCTCTCTCTGTCTCTCCAAAAAAAAAAAAAAAAAAAAAAAAAAAAAACCTATATATGAAAATGACACTGTGCCATCTCTTGCTTAGGCTTCAGCTGGTCCTGTGTCCTCTGACCTTCTTTTGAACTAAATGACCTGAGAAAGACATGAGTGGCACACACTGCTGTCACCTCTTTGAAAGAAGCCATCCTGAACCAGTTCCAACTGCTAAAACATGACAAAGTAGTCCAGCTGGCCTGCTCATCCTAGCCAGTGAGCCTCCCCCAGCCCAGAGGCAAGCAATTACAATGGTTATGGTTTTACACCACTAAGTTAAGAGGTATGTTACATATAAATAGCTAACTGATGGTAACAGAAACAAGGTCTTTTCTTAATAAAAAGAAAATAAAATATGTGACTTTGGAACCAACTTGTAGTCTGTCAGGAGTCGAAAAATAAAGAAAACTATCAACAAAAGCTGAAAAATTGTATCAAACTGCTATTGGATGCTGAAAAAAATAGGAACCAGAGATATATAACAACAAAACAAATGTGAAAGTTGTGTTTCCAGTTGTCCCAGGAAACCTTTTCCCTGGGGTGACACAAACATAGGTCTTCTCCTCAGACAGGGCATAAACCACAGATCAAAGGACAATTTCTGCAAAGTCAATCTGATGAACCAGTAAGTTCACTGGGGTCACTTACAGAGCAGGGTGAGGGGTTGCTTACAGGAGCAATAGATGGCTCAAAAACAGCTGTATCACTAAAACACTCACCCCAGCATAGGTGACAACTTACAGAGTTGTTCCCTGGAGTGCACTGCACACCAGTCAGAGTCTCAAGCACACTGCAGCATTTGCAGGCATCTTTACCAGGTGAACAAGATCAGACTAGGCTGCTGCAGTATGAAGGGAAAGGATGCTTGCCGTTCACACTGTAGTATATACAACCTGCCTCCAGCCTGCCTTACCAGCTACCTATACACACATAAGACAAATAGGAAGCAATCAAGCCTAGCAAACTAGCAAAACCACCTACTTAACTCACAGACTCATCAGCAAGAAGCCACTAGAGATTAAAGGTCTAAATGTAAGCTCTAGAACTACCAAATGCTTAAAAGAAAACACCTAACACGAACTTCTGAACATTGGCTTTGACAATAATTTTTGGAAATGACATCAAAGTTTCACAGGCAATAAAAGAAGGAACAGACAAATTGGACTGCATGTGAAATTTTAAATTATATGTATCAAAACACACTGACAATAGAGTAAAAATGCATCTCCAAGACTGGGAAAAGATGCTTGAAAATCATATCTCTGAAAAGGAATCAGTATCCAAAATATATAAATAACAAAAACTAAATATATAAACTAAGTAACAAAAAGACCAACCTCATTTAAAATTATCAAAGGATGTGAATGAAAATTTCTCCAAAAATATACACACTAATTGCTGCGAAGCACATAAAAATGTTCAATGTCATTGGTGATTGGAATGAAAATCTAAATCACAATTAGTTATACTCATTAGGATGCTTACTACTAATCAAAACATACCAAAAAAAAAAAAGGCATTAAGAAGAACATAAAGAGATCAGAACCTTGCTTACTGTAAAATGGTACACCATTGTGGAAAAGTATGAAAGTCTCTTAAATAATTACAAATTTTAAAAGTATCAATGAATGAGACTACACTGTAACATTTACTTTTACATATGCTGTCATATTTAAATATGAGATATCCAGGGAGGTAGTAGCCATTATTATCCTAATTTTCACATTAGAATTTGAGCCTTAATACAATAAATAAACTCCTAAAGGCTCTCCAACCACTTTCTGGGTTGCATGAACGGTGATTCTGAAGCCTCTGCTGCTTTTTACTACACACCAATGCCATCTTAGCCACCGCAACTGTCAGGGAAAGCAACACAGAACAGCAACCTTTGATCTGGATGGCAGAAATCACTTAGCTGCCAGGCGTGGTGGCACACGCCTTTAATCACAGCACTTGGGAGGCAGAGGTAGGAGAATTGCCATGAGTTCGAGGTCACCCTGAGACTACATAGTGAATTCCAGGTCAGCCTGGGCCGGAGTGAGACCCTACCTTGAAAAACCAAAGAAAAAAAAAAAAATCAGAAATCACTTAGCTTACACATTTTATTTTGCACATAAACACAGTACACAAAGAAGTGAAATGCTCTTCCCGAGACACACAACTATTTAGTAATAAGCCTTAGTCCTCCCTACAATATTATTAACAGGAATTAAAATGCAGCAGGAACATTCAAATAGACCTTTTAAAAATGTAATAGACTCAAGGAAGCCTAGGGAGGGGGAAATAAAAAACAGAAAATGATGAATGGGTCAATGAAGAAATCAAGTAGGAAATCAAAAAAATTCACAGATCAAATACTAGTGAGAAGACAACATACCAAAACCTTTGGGACACAATGAAGGCAGTCGTAAGAGGAAAACTTATAGCTTTAAGTGCCTATGCATAAAAGAAGGGCAGGGGGAGGGTCAATCTAAATTCAAGATAGTGTGAATAAGACTTATGTAAACCTACTTTTTTGAATAATGGCACATCTAGAAGCTGTAGACTGTTACTAAAAAATTTTCAGAGCCTGGGATGGATACCTTCCAATGAGTTGTTGGCCAAGGAGGTCCTGGTAGCCTCCAAAACATTAAAGGCTTATGCCAAAGCCCTTGGTTTCCCTTGAGAAACAGATAGTAAGACCCTATTGCTGAAGATATCTCTTGCCTGAGAGGCAAGGTCACTGAGAAAGCAAGCTGGTGCTGAGCAGAAAACCTTCTCCCTATAGACCAGCCAACTGAAAGCTGGAAAAAGCTGCACTGCATGCAACCATATGGGAGACAGAGGTCATCAGCAGTGAAAACAGTGGACACTGAACATTCAAGTTTGGCCATACAGGCCCAATGACTAAACGGGTGCAATAGTGGCATGTCTGCTCTTGGGGTAACAAACTGCTCCATAATTGGACTGAAGGCACTCTCTACGGGCGGGAATACATACCTGGTACTGAAAAACCTAAGCAAAAGTCTATGGCAGGAGAGGTCATGAGCCTTAGGGGTATAAAGCCTACTCTTATCTGACTAAATGTATATATTATTCCCACCAAGCTGCCCTGGGGGCACTACACTTAATGTTCATGTTCACATATTAATGCTACTCTCACTTCTGGTTAGAGAAGCTTCTCTTTTCAGATGGCGATGACCACTGGGATGACCCAAAAGGCAACATAGTGCTGGGAAGAAGGGATGGAGGAGTGCCCAGCACTGAAACATGTCTGTCACACCCTCCAAGGCTCAGGGACCATTGCGGAAGAGGGGGCGGATAGAATGGAAGAGCCAAAGGAAGGGTATGACTTCTTACAATGCAACTGTCCAGATGGAAATTGGCCTCGATATACATAACCTTGCAGTGCCTAGCAATACTTTTGCAAGACCCTCAAAAATAGAAGAAAAATATGATGACATCAAATTAAAAGAGAGACTAATGGAGAGAGGGAGGGGATATGATGGAGACTGGAGTTCTAAAGTGGAATGGGGGAGGAGAGGGAAATATCATGTGTTTTTTGTATGTAAGTATAGAAGTTGTCAATAAAAAAATAATTAAATTTAAAGAAATAAAATAAAATACAAACACCAAAAAAAAGAAAGAAAGAAAGAAAGAAAGAAAGAAAGAAAGAAAGAAAGAAAGAAATTAGGAAGGTCATAAATAAACAACTTAATGCTTCACGTTAAGGCCTTGGAAAAAGAAGACCAAGGCAAATGAAAAATCAATAGACAAGAAGAAATAATAAAGATTAGGGCAGAAATTAATAAAATAGAACCCCCCACCACCACCAAAATACAGAGAATCAATGAAAAAAAGAGTTGGTTCTTTGAAAGGACAAACAAGATTGATAAACCCTTAGCAAATCTGATCAAAAGAAAGAGAGAAGAAACACAAATCAATAAAATTAGAGATGAAAAAGGCACCAAGGAAATTCAGAAAATCATAAGGACATATTTTACGAGCATATACTCCACTAAGTTTGAAAATCTGAAAGAAATGGATGATTTCCTTGATTTATATGACCTACCTAAATTAAATCAAGATGGGATTAAACACTTAAATAGACCTATTGCAAGTATGGAGATCCAAGCAGTTACAAAAATCTCCAACTAAAAAGAGTCCAGGCCCATGTGGATTCACTGATGCTTTTCTGAGACCTTCATGGAAGAAATGACAGTACTGCTTCTCAAACTTTTCCATAAAATAGAAAAGGAAGAAATTCTACCAAACTCCTTCTACAAAGCCAGCATCACCCTGATACTAAAACCAGACAAAGACAGAACAAGAAATCTAAATTACATCCCTCATACATAGATGCAAAAATTTTCAACAAAATATTGCCAAACAGAATACAAGAATATATCAAAAAGATCATTCACCCCAACCAAGTAGGCTTTATCCCAGAGATGCAGGGATGGTTCAACATACACAAATCTATAAATATAATACAGTATATAAATGGACTGAAAGAAAAAAATCACATGATCACCTCAGTAGAGTCAGTAAAGGCATTCAACAAAATCCAACATCTCTTCACGGGGTGGGGATATGATGGAGACTGGAGTTGTGAAGGGGGAACTGAGGGGGGCGGGGAAGAATCATGTTTTATTGGCTGTAATTATGGAAGCTGTCAATAATTTTTTTTTAAATTTAGAGCCAGGCGTCATGGCACATGCCTTTAATCCCAGTACTCAGGAGGCAGAGGTAGGAGGATGGCTGTGAGTTCAAAGCCATCCTGAGACTACAAAGTAAATTCCAGATCAGCCTGGACTAGAGTGAGACCCCACCTCAAAAAACCAAAAACACATTTTTTAATGTAATAAATTTTACGGTTCTTAGGTCCTTATTTTATTTAAGATTACTGACTTCAGTTCATTCTATTAATGAATTTTACATATTTTAATTTGCAAAAATGAAACATCAAGGGGTGGTTAATACTACTAATAAAAATAAAGGTGAAGTCCTGTGTTTAAAGCAGTTTAGGAAAACCTACATGATGACAGCACAAAGACAGTCACATCTGACCATAAACCCATTAAAATAAGTTGGCCAAAAAGAATAAAATAAGGCTCAATATATTTGAAAGAGAAAAAAGTAGAAATTTTAAAATTAGATACACATTAGGTCAATACACTCACATTCTTCCTGTAAATATTTTACATTTTTTATTTGTTTGAGAGAGAGAGAGAAAGAACCAGAGTGTGTGTGTGAGGGGCGGGGGGAGAGAATGGGCATGCCAGGGCCTGCAGCCCCTGCAAAGAAACTCAAGACGCATGCGCCACCTGGTACACATGTGCAACAACATTGCGAGCTTGTGTCACTGTGCATTTGGCTTACATGGGACCTGGAAATTCAAACATGAGTTCTTAGGCTTTGCAAGCAAGTGCCTTAACCACTAAGCCATCTCTCTAGTCGCCCTTCCCCCATCAATTTTTAAGTTGATCCACCATCTTATTCATTCCTTAGGATACCCATTTATGTGCATGACTTGTAAAGAGTACTCTTGCCTATGAGGCTCTTACACAATAAATGAGCAGGTGACTGATAACAGGGAGACTCACTTAATAAACAGAGTAACATTTTAAATTTCAGGAAACAGGTTTTCAAGAGTTCTGAATGTGTATATAACACATTTAAGAACAAAGCCCTATAATTCAAATCATTCATTCATTCTGACTGATATTCCAAGTGAATGGAACTATGGTTCACATGTATGAATTCAACAACAAACTTTGAAGACAGAAGTAAAACAATTCAGTACAGCAGACAATTAAGCTTACCATGCCTCTGAATAAATGTAAACCCTGCCATAAGTGAGAGATGAAAACTTTGAATATGCTGCTTCCTCCATCAATATAAGTCAAGGTCGTGTTTATTTCCCAGGTCTCTCATGTATGCCAAGGGTGATTCCAATGTGAGAGACAAATACATGAACTCTAAATGTTTAACAAAAAAAAAAATAGCAACCTGTTCCAACAAACTTGAAAAACAATGAGGCTGTAATGGAGTTGTTTGGAACTATTATGTGGGGCTTCAAGGTGGTTCTTTCCTAAGACTCCATTTCCCTGTCATTACCCTGTGAAGAACAGTCTTGTCTGATGCAAAGAAAGACCTTCTGCAAGTTAATGAATAGCTCTGGTGGCAAGTAGCCTACATACACTTTGGTTGAGTAGCTACATTTTAGAAAAGTCTTGTTTTGACTCTTTTTCATGTCTCATAATTCTTGAATCTCTAGTACTATAAGAATTCCATTGTCCCAAAAGTCCCACCAGAAATGATCAGGAGCAATTCTCAACCCACTCCTTTATCAAGGTCATTCTCTCACCCACACCTGGCAAATGGAAATAAATCAGCTACCCTCAGGAGAGTTTGAAGGCTGTCAAAACAAAGTGTTTAGGAGTAAGATAACACAAACTGGTGTGGTGGCACTTGTCTTTAATCTCAGTACTTGGGAGGCAGAGGTAGGAGGAGCACCATGAGTTCAAGATTCATGAGACTATATAATGAATTTCACGTCAGCCTGGGCTACAGCAAAACCCTACCTCAAAAAAAAAAAAAAAAAAAATTGGGCTGGAGGGATGGCTTAGCAGTTAAGGCATTTGCCTGCAAAGCCAAAGGACCCAGGTTCGATTCCCCAGGACCCACGTTAGCCAGATATACAAGGGGGCGCATGTGTCTGGAGTTCGTTTGCAGTGGCTGGAGGCCCTGGAATGCCCATTCTCTCTCTCTCTCTCTCTCTCTCTCTCTCTCTCTCTCATTCTCTGTCAAATAAATTAAATTTTTTTAGAAACTAAAAATTTAAAAATTAAAAAAAGGTGTAAGATCACACAATAAAGATTGTTAGAATGAGGTTTATTAGACAAGACAAATGCCTGGTTTAAGCCAGGTAATAAAATAATCACTATAGAAACATGGTAGCTACTTTATTAAATTAGTCATTTTTGCATAATAAAAGAAGTAACTAATTAATTTGAAAGGCCCAATGAGAACAAACATAAAATCACATAAAATAGCAGTTAGCCTATATTAAGTAATTAGTAAATGCTATCTATTATCATTATCTTCTTGATCATTGAATGTGGTAGTGTGACGTAAGTGATTACAGTCTCTGCACTGCAATTATCATGGCCCTCAGCTTTCATCAGCCCAAGCCGCTCACACTAACTGCAATACAGAAAGAAAGACTTGGCAGTGCTTGTTGGAGAGAGAAATAAGGAGTGAGCGTGGGTGCTTACAAAATTTATATATATTGTTAGTTGATGAGATTTCTCCTGGTCCTCCAAATGGTCCCTGATTACATACTGATTGACCAAAGGCAATTTACAGGTTTAATTCTGGACATAAAATTTTCTGGCCAAGTATGATGGCTCATGCCTTTAATGATAACACTTGGGAGGGTGAGAAAAAGTAGGACCACTGTGAGTTCAAGACCAGCCTGAGCCATATGGTGAATTCCAGTTCAATCTGAGCTAGAGTAAAACTGTCTCAAAAAAGAGAGTTCTTACAACAAATGATTTTGGAAATCATGTGTGTATGTGTTTTCAAGATAGGGTTTTGCTCTAGCCCAAGCTGACATGGAATTGGTCTCAAGCTGGCCTTGAGCAATCCCCCTACCTCAGTCTCCCAAGTGCTGGGATTACAGGCGTGCACCACCACACCTGGCAGAAATCACTTCTAATCAAGTCCTATTTTAATGTTATTTTTCAGAATTTTCTATTTTAACCTGTCTTTCCATATCCAACGATTACCATTCTTAAGAAACATATGGTTAAAATATGTTGGATTCAGCTGGGCATGGTGGCACACACCTTTAATCCTAGCACTAGGGAGGCAGAGGTAGAAGGATCACCATGAGTTCAAGGCTACCCTGAGACTACACAGTGAATTCCAGGTCAGCCTGGGCTAGAGTGAGACCCTACCTCGAAAACCATCACCCCCCCCCAAAAAAAAAGTTGGATTCAGAACATTTTCCTTATAAAGGACATGTGTACAATCAAAGAGAAGCATAATGCAAAGCCCTATTATTAAATAAGCTATTTCTATTAAGAAATAAAAGACCTGAATAGGTGGCTATTAAGGAACTTTTGTTTAACTGGAAATAAAATACCCCTGCCAAAGCTAAAACATTTATAAATTATTGTATTCACCTGTCTGCAGCAAAAAGGCCTTATATTTAAAGAGTTGAACAAAACTATTAGGTGCATGCTTATATTTTTCATATTATCTTGTACCTTAGAATCAAAAGAGGTAAATATACACAGCAGATGAAAGGCAGAAAACCCCCAAGGGGATAAAAATGTGGCCATCATTCACATTAGGCAAAAGAACTGCTGGCTTCCAATTTTAGAATGTGAGCAATGCTTGCTGGTGCTAGGGAAGATAGCAGATTAAAGACACTGCACTTTCTCGTATCCCTAAGAGTCTGAACAAAACATCAGGTGTACAGCTGCATTCACAGAGGTGGGGCTCAGAAAAAGGCAGGAGGACAACAGTAAACTGTAGCCAGAGACCAGGAGAAACTCAGAACTATTACACTTTAGATTTGTAAAAGAAAGGACTATGCAAAGACAGGGAAGGGAGAGGAACTCCGTCAGTGAGGCTTTAAGCACAAGGATAGGAAAGCTTCACTGGGCTCCACAGATGTACAATTTGGCACTCTGGGAAAATACACTTTTAGAGAAAGGGTCCTCTGTGCTTCGAGGCTTGTACAGCTGGTGTCATGGTGGGACTCTCCTTAAGAGCCGACCTTTCTGCCAGAAAGAGCAGAAGCCCTGCATTTTTTTATATATCCAAGCCACAAATGTCTCCCTTTTCCACTGACTAAGTGAGCTGGCCCAGGAGATGGCTGTGACTTGGATGCAGACCCAATGGTCAAGCTACATACTATGTTGTGTTACAGAGGGAAATGGAGGACGTATGCATTTGGGAATAGCACTCATGATCTGCAGGAAGAACACACCTAATAATATGTAAGGGGCATATGGAACTGAGATACAAACTAAAGGTAGAGAAAAGCTACTCAATGAAGTTATAGACAAAATTTTCCTCAAATAGGGCTAGATATGGTCATACAAGTATGGGAGACATGGAGAACCACAAGTAGATATAAATCACCAGAAAACCTCCTTCCCCTAACAAAATGCCAAGACTGTAGAACAAGTAAGGGAAAAGCACAGACTTACTAACAAAGGCAGATTTGTAAGAATCATACCAAGCCTAAAAGTCAGGAAAGCGTAGGATGATATCTTTCAAGCCCTGAAAGCAGATAATTCCAGCCAAAATTACAATTACCTGCCAGGATTAAAAAAAAATTAAGGACATTCATGAGGCCTGCACTAACATTGCAGAGAATCCTACACACAGAAAGGAGGAGAGGCAGTAACAATGGGGAGAACTCTGAAAAGGAGTGAATTTGTCATAAGAATAGATGAGTAAGTAAACCAGAAATTAATGAAATGGAATATACATGTACATACATATACATACATACACACACATATATGGTAAATGAAATAAATAATTTTTTCTTTGGAATGATAAACAAGATTAATAAGGCCTTAGGCAAAAATAACCATAAAAGACCCAAATCAATAAGATAAAGGTGAAATGGAAAATATTACAACACATACCACTGAAATCCAGAGGTTTCATTATGGAATATTTTGAAAAATATTTCAACAAACTTAAAAACTAAGAAGAAATGAGTAAATTTCTAGAACATATGACTTACCAAAATTAACCCAAGAGACTACTTAACAAATCTGAACAAATCTATAACAACAACAAGCAACAAGAATGAAGCAGTAATGAAGAGTCTCCAAACAGAAGAACCCGACTCACCCACCTCGCTGCTGAACTCTACCATATGGAAATCTGTCAATGTAATACACCACCTAAACAAGCTTAAACACAAAAATCACATGATCATTTCGATAGATGCAGAAAAGGCCTTTGACAAAATACAACATACTTCATGATCAAAACATTGGAGAGAATAGGCATGGATGGCTCATATCTCAACATAATAAAGGCTATATATAAAGCTCCTAAAGCCCAAGTAATTCTTAATGGGGAGAGACTGAAGGAATTCCCACTGAGTACAGGAACAAGGCAGGGGTGTCCACTCTCACCTCTGCTCTTCAACATAGTGTTAGAAGTATTAGCTCAAGCAATAAGACAGGAGAAAGAAATCAAAGGGATACAAATTGGAAAGGAAGAAGTTAAGTTAGCCCTATTTGCAGATGACATGATTCTATACATTAGTGACCCGAGAACTTCCATCTCAAAACTCTTAAAGGTGATTAGCGCCTTCAGCAAAGTAGCAGGATATAATATCAATGCACAGAAATCAGTAGCCTTTCTGTATGCAAAAGACAAAGAGACAGAAAAAGAAATAACTAACATTGTCCCATTTTCAATTGCAACAAAGAAAATGTAATACCTTGGAATAACATTAACCAAGGAAGTGAAAGACCTATACAATGAAAACATAAAAACACTCAAGCAAGAAACTGAGGAGGTCCTACAAAAATGGAAAGACCTCCCATGCTCCTGGATTGGTAGAATTAACATCGTGAAAATGGCAATCATACCAAAAGCACTATATAGATTCAATGCAATGCTGATAAAAATCCCAACTTCTTTCTTCACTGAGATAGAAAAAACTATCTCAAAATTCATATGGAAAGACAGAAAGCCTCGGATATCCAAGCATATCCTCAGCAAAAGAAACACCTCTGGAGGCATCACCATACCTGATCTAAAGCTATACTACAAAGCCATTGTAATAAAAACAACATGGTACTGGCATAAAAACAGGAATATAGACCAATGGAACAGAATAGAGGACCTGGACTTTGGGTCAAGTAACTACAGCTACTTGATATTTGACAAAGGCCCACCAACGCAGAATGGAAAAAAGACAGCATCTTCAACAAATGGTGCTGGACAAGCTGGACAACCATATGTAGGAAAATGAAACTCGACCCACACATCTCTCCATGCACAAAAATCAAGTTCAGATGGATCAAAGACCTTAATATAAAACCAGAAACCCTGCTACTACTGGAATTAAAAATAGGAGGAACCTTCTGCAACAATCCAATCCAACTATCTCAACAGATAGAAAATAAAATCATTTGGAAAAGTTCATCATCCTTTCATGATAAAGTCTTAATAAAATAATTATAGAAGAAAATTTCTTCAACATAATGAAAGTCACTTTATGCAAAGCCCAGAGCTAACATCATAATCAATGGAAAAAACTGAAAGCTTTTCCTCTAAGATCTGGTTCAAGACATAGATATTTACTGTTGGAATTATTCTGTCTATCAATCAGACAAGACAAAGAAATTAAACAGCATCCAAATTAGAAAGGATGATAAAATTAATCTTGCTTGCAAATGACATAATCCCATATATAGGAAACCCTAAAAATTGCACCAAAAACACTATTGAAACTAATTAATGGATCCAGTAAAGCAGAATACAAAAAATCAACAGACATATAGTGATTACATTTCATTATACCAATAATGATCTATCAGAAAAATAAATCAAGAAAATAATCCTATTTAAAATAAACATATATAATCCTATTTAAAATAAACATATATAAAACACTACTGCAATATAATACCACCTTAAAAAATAGAAGGATGGGGCTATAGCTCAGTGGAAAAGGACTTGACTGGCATATACAAGGCTAGGGTTTAGTCCCCAGTACAAAAAGAAGGAAAAAAAATTAGATCCTGCCATTTCAATATTGATGAACCTGGAGGACATTAGGTCAAGTGAAAAAAAGTTATACATAGAAAAGAAAATCCTGCATGATGTGATTTACGTGTGGAAGTACAGGGGAGAGTGTTCTACACAGAAACAGTAGAATAGTCGACAGTGGTTACCAGGGTCAGGAAGGAGATGAAATACTGAGAGATCATTGAAATAATACAAACATATAGTTAAGTAGATGAGTGTAACAATACTGTACTATAAAATTTTGCCTAGGGGCTGAAGACATGGTTCAGCAGTGAAGGTGTTTGCCTGCCATGCCTAAGGACCTGGGTTTGATTCCCCAGTACCCACATAAAGCCAGATATACAAGAGTTCATTTGCAGTGGCTAGGAGATCTGGCATCTATCTGCCTCTTTCTCTTTCTCAAATAAATAAAATATTTCTAAAAATTTGCCAAGAGAATACATTTTGTGTTTTTACCACACATACAGAATAAATTACTATAAAGGGTAAAGGATGAGTTAATTTATTTAACTGTACTAATCATTACATTTTGGGCACTTGTAGCAAAACAGTAAATTGTACATATTATATGTACATATATAATAAAAAAACTTTCTAGCAAAGCTTAAATGTGAGATAATTTTAGCTATATTTAAATTATGCTTCACATAGTTGGATTATCTTTTTTGCATGACTAAGAGTGAGAAGGTGTCACTCTTATGCCAATAAAGATGCTGTACGGGAGGCTGGAGAGAGGGCTTAGTGGTTAAGGCTTTTGCCAGCAAAGCCAGAAGACCCAGGTTCTCTGTTCCTCAGTACTCACATAAAGCCAGATGCACAAGGTGGCACATGTGTCTGGAGTTTGTTTGCAGCGGCTAGAGACCCTGGTATGCCCATTCTTTCTCTCTCCCTAATAAATAAATAAAATATTTTAAAAATATATCATAGGAGATATCTAAAAGTATATTTAGAAGATTCACATCTGAATGTTAGAACAGTTCAGAAAAAATATACAGGTCATTTTAAGTCAACCAATACTTGTATCACCTTTAAAGAGATCAAAAATATTTAAAATTTATGATATAAGAGTTCAAGATTTAATTAACACATATCTTTTTCTGAGACATCTGTCCTAAATAAATCAGAGGATGTGTTTCTTTTAAGATAGACAATGTTTAAAAGACATCATGACTTGTGATATAATATACCTTACATTAAGATTTGCTAATAAATGCAGGTTCTATTGAACTGATAGTATATCTATATTTGCTATATAAAAGTTATCATCGATCTCTAAGTGATTAAAAGTATAAAATTCTGTCAACTAAATCACATCAAAGTAAAATGGAACTTAGAATCCATATAAGCTTAAGAACCAAAAGAACAATAAAAACCTTCCATCTTACAATATTCAACATCTTGAGATATGTATACCTAGATTATTAAATAAGTCAAATAATGTAGAACTCTATCAATGAATATAACAGTTTGAGGTAAAATTTCTTGGTTTGAAACCCTAAGTGTGCAGTTTACTGGATTTATAACCTGGGAAATCATTTAACCTCTCTGAGCTTCCACATCTCCTTCTATCAGTAAAATAGAGAAGAACAATTCATACCTGAAGAGACACTTACACAACAAAAGAGATAATATTGTGTCTAGTATGGAGTCAATAATAAAAGAGATGGGTTTCTGGCTCACTAGTAGAGCATTTGCCTAGCATGACCAAGGCCCTGGGTTTCAGTATCAACACAGGAAGAATAGAACTGTGGTATGTTCATACAGCAGCCCTCTCTTTGCTCCAAATAGAGCGTACCACACGTTTGCAAATAATACATTTTCTCTACCTCAGAAAATGGTATTAAAAACCTAAGGTTTCCTCAAAATCATTATTAGCCTTCTACAACCTATGTAAAATCCATTTTAACATGAAAAGAAATTAAAACTTTCTTGTGAAGGTAACTGTATCCCAGTTCTTGGAAAAAGGAAAAAAATGTAAAGATTCATTTTTAAAATATATTCAAAACCATTTTATTCCATATTTTAATAAAATATTATCTTCAGTAAATTACCTGTAAAAAAAAGATTTTATTTTAAGTGTTTTAGTGTTTGGGGGTGTTCAAAATTACTGATGGCATTCAAAACAATCAACACATTGCTATTTTCCATAAATTAAAAAAGAAAAAAAATCTACTAACTTATTTAACTTGGAATTGGTTACACAATAACCCAGGACAGCCACTCAGTTGTCTTGGGGATTACTGTATTCCCTTTTCTCATAAAGAAACAAGTGTAAGTGACAGAATGTAACAAAAAGTGAACTGTGCAGAAGGCTTTTAAGTAAATTGCATTTTGGCAAATGATCACAGACAAATTAACAAAAGCTGAATCATGATGATTTCATTTATTTGTTCTATACATATCTGATTAATAGGCATTAATTCTGTTGATGGAAACAAGGGAACTCTATTGTTATATACAGATTAGAAATGTAAACACTTAGCATTTCCCACAACTACTGACTTCACAAATTATTTTGAATGCTATTTTAAATAACACTGAATGCCAGAAATGGTTAGATAAGCAAAGTGCTCTACTGCCCTCTAATGAAATAAGCCAAAAAGAAAAACAAAGAAAACCCTCAGAAAATTCATTTGGAAGTATCTGTGGAACAGAAAAATAATGTAACTTTGCAAAATGCAGTAGAAAAACACAAAGACAGTTAACCAAAAACAACTAGACTGTAAATATATAAATACTGTTGGAAAGCTACAATCACCCATTTTAGTATCACCCATTTAGGAGCAAACAGGAAAGCTTTGAGACAGAAATGTTCTAGGAGCAAAGATAACACATGAAACAATGTTATCTAGAGTGATAGCAAATTAAAACTTCACTGTAGGCTACATTTTTCATGTGTATGTTGGAAGTGGAAAAGAAGGGAGGAGCCCTTGGAAAGCACACTTTTGGATGGGGTATAGTAACTTTCATTCAGCATTACCCTGCCGAAATGCTCTGCGTAACTTACAAAGCCTCCAATCCTCCCAGGTAACTGCTGCATGAAATACATACGTAAAAGAATTTTACCTAAAGCTTACTGTTTAAACAAAAATTTCATAATATGACAGTTTGTACTTTATGGTAATTTCATCATAAATGAGGCAGTCATAAGATTTAATTTTCCTTTTAATAAAAGCTCTTACCATAACACACTTAGTTTTCAAAATGTGTACTATACCCTTGCTCTTTTCACTTACTTCATATCCAAACCTAACAATAATTCCTAAATTCTCATTTCAGTACATAGAACAGAATGTGAAAAGTGGTTTGTAATTATTAATGTAACAAGACTTACATAAAAACTACCATCAAACAGCCAGATGATGTAGAAATATTTAAAAAAATAAGAGATCATAAAAGCAGAAACGTTTAAATGAAAGAAACAGCACTAATTCCAGCAGCAGTGCCCCAAGGAAACTGGTGTTGTGGTGAGCTGCTCCTTTATTGATAGGGCGCATAGGCTGCATCCCTTGAGGACAGCATGCTTCTCTGGGTTGACAGTGATGTTATACTTCATTATGTGCCCATTGCTCAGGAAATACAAGCAACTGAGATCAAATCCAGACAAGCAACATGAAGAAGTCACTTAAATGTGCATACAAGATGAAGCAGACACATCCTTAGCAGGGCTGCTGCTCTTCCTCCAGTGTCTGTCAGCAGTGCTTTTCATGCTTGGAAAGTTCTAAAGCTAAATGATGATCATAGTGAGAAGATTCATTCAACATTTCAAAATGTGAATGCACTTGAGTCCTTATTGCACATGAGTTGGGTTTTGTGTCTATACTGACTTCCTTCAGGAAATATGAATAGCATGAATGTCAAACACAGCTTTCGTACTACAAACATCACTCATTCAGGCACACTCCCATCTTTTGAAGCTGTAATGAAGGAGCTGTGAGAACTTCAGCACCTCAAAGTGAGTCACTACAAAACTCACGGTACTTCAAACATACCCAATATTTGGTCAATATCATATACTCAACCACCTACTGCTTTTAGCTGTGTGGAAGGAACTAACCCGTAGTGTCATAAGCACCAAAACAGACGTCTGGAGGATGCCTGTGTACATGCACTTTCATTCATGGAATTAATATGTAGTAGTCATGAACACTGAAACAGAGAAGATACAGAGCTATGTGGAGGATGTATGTATGTATGTATGTATGTATGTATGTATGTATGTACATACGTATGTTCACTCGTGGTCTAAGACCCAGTCTATACTAGTGAACTACAGATCATTTTCTGAAACCTAAAGAAATGCCTTTCTCAGTTCATGGGGAGAAAAAGACACTTTCCAGACTGTCCTTTCCCTCATGAATTCCCAGTAAACATAGATATTAAAAATATGATCATGAAAACAAAAAGGGAACAAGCATCAGGACAGGTAAAAGAAAATGGATAGCTTTATTAGATTAAAATAATAGAATTTTGGCCTAAAGCAAAGGGAAATATTTTGGCTGATGATGGTGACAGCAGCTAGCACTTTCCACTTACTACATCAGTAGGCACTGGACTAAGCACTTCATAAATAATAGGGATTTAATTTTAACAAAAATCCCACAAAGTGGAGGAAGAGCTCAAAAGGTTCACCCCTCCTTGTGAGCTACTGGCAGTTAATGGTTGTTATGCAAGAAAAACACATTTTCTGAAATGGTACAGCCAGCCACTTGTAAATATCCCATGCTCCAACTCCCTACTCATGCATACAAGCATGACCAAGTAACCCTAATTAAACTCAGTGAGTCATCAAAGAACAAGCAAGTAGGGACTTCCAAGCTGATCACACACCCAAACCCAGTTCTGGGCACAGAGTAGGCCAGCCAAAGTCTAGATGAGAGCCCTGCCCCAGCCCACCATCACTCAGTTCCACATGTATAATCCCAGTCAACATTAGCTCAGATTGGAGATCAGGCCCATTTGGCATGAACCTCACTACCCAGCTTGCAAGCTTGCACTGCCCTGAGAGGGGGCACCTGAGCTGATTGCACTCCCCAGCTCTCAATGCCAGCCTAAGAACCTCCTCCAGGGAAATGGTGATAGACACTGAGGAGACTCAAAATTTGTCAAAGCAGAAAATCAGAGGCTGATGAGAACTCAATATTAAAGGAGATCTATAATATACTCTCCAAGGCGGAGAGAACATTGAGGAAGAAGGGGCAGAAAGAATTTAAGAGCAAGAAGGTGGGAAAGTATACTTTAATGCATTATCCCCACAGAAAAATCACTCATAGTGCATTAATGACCCCACAGTAATTACCAATACCCCCACTGAGGAGGCCCTCAGTGGAATGGGGGCATGAAAGGGAACATAAGAATATAACCTGATAAGAATATGACCAGTTCACAATATGTTCATATAATCAAATTCTCAATAAAAATATAGAGGAGGGCCTGGAGAGATGGCTTAGAAGTTAAGCACTTGCCTGTGAAGCCTAAGGACCCTGGTTCGAGGCTCAATTCCCCAGGACCCACGTAAGCCAGATGCACAAGGTAGCGCATGCATCTGGAGTTTGTTTGCAGTGGCTGGAGGCCCTGGAGCGCCCATTCTCTCTCTATCTACCTGCCTCCTTCTCTCTCTCTGTCTGTCACTCTCAAATAAATAAATAAATAAATAAATAAATAAATAAATAAATAATAAACAAAAAAATATGGAGGAGCAACTGGGAAGAGGGAGGAATTCAGGGTGAGTGGAGATGACAAGAGAGGATAACGGGGTAAGTGAATATGATAAAATATATAACTGTATGAAATTGTCAAAAGATTATTAATTTAAAACCCCTATGAGGGAGCTGGGCATGGTGGTGCACACCTTTAATCCCAGCGCTCGGGAGGCAGAGGTAGGAGGATCACCGAGAGTTCGAGGCCACCCTGAAACTACATAGTTAATTCCAGGTCAACATGGACCAGAGTAAGACCCTACCTTGCAAAACCAAAAAGAAACAACAAAAAAAAAAAAAACCCTATGAGGTACATATTATATATGCTACACAGAAGCAGACATTACAAAAATTAAGTGCTATGCCTAAGATTACAACACAAGTAAATTACAGTGCACACATAATACACTTTGGTTTGACTTGTAACCAGTAAGCTTATTATACTATTTTTCCAGTGAAATAAAATGTTTTTGAAACACTGCACTAACTTAATGAGTTATATATAAGATGTAAATGACATAAAATTGTGGAGTCATGTAACCTAGGCTAGCCTCTAGTCTCAGTTCTTAAAGAAGATACAGGACTGGAGAGATGGCTTAGGATTAAGGCATTTGCCTGCAAAGCCAAATGACTCAGGTTCAATTCCCCAGGACCCACATATGCCAGGTGCACAAGGTGACAGATGCATCTAGAGTAATGGCTGAAGGCCCTGGCATGCCCATTCTCTCTATGTATATATTATCTCAGCTAACTAAATAAATAAAATATTTTTTTAAAAAGAAGAAGATACAAACATGGGACTGCAGAGATGGCTCAGCCGTTAAGTTGCTTACTTGCAAAGCCTAACAGCCTGGGTTTGATTTCCAAGTACCCAAGTAAAGCCAGATGCACAAACTGGTGCATGCATCTGGAGTTCATTTGTAGTGGCAAGAGGCCCTAGCATGCCCATTATCATTCTCTCTTTCTCTCCTTGCAGATAAATAAATAATGTTTTTTTAAAAAAGATAGCAACCATGCATGATATAAAAACTGACCATGATGTACTATGTCACCCTTATGTGCACATTATACACACAGCTTCTACATTTCCATCCAGTTATTGTAACCTCTCTTTCTTTAGATCTGCCATAGCATCTCATTCCCAAACCTATTTTATTATGTCTTCAAATGATACAAAGTCCCATCTACTTAGGGGGGATAATTACTCCTTTTCTTATCTTGAAAAGATAATCAATTATAACGTAAAATATGATAGAGAACTCTCATCCTAACTGAAAAATATACCACAGTAAGAAAAAATATTCCACAGCAACTCTTTGATCTTTGATAATTAATTATGTTCAGTTTATTCCAAAATTAATTGTGAAGGAAAAACTGGCCTGTGACATAAAACTAATATAATATTCTATCTTGCAGGACTTAGAATTTAAACACATTGAATACACACACTCCATACACATAAAATACAACTGAAATCACCATCATATTCCAAGCATTGGCTGAACAACAAATACAAGCTCCTTTTCCAAATGTGTGCAGCTTAAAACACACACAGAGAGAGAGAGAAAGAGAGAGAATTTGCCAACATCTAAAACATTAAATTAATTTCATATGGTCTCCACCAAATTTTTTCTTTGCATAAATCAAGACATTATGAAATATTCTGATAAGAAAGGTATCTTGCAAAATAAGCTATTTCTTCAGATAAGTAACATTTAAGTCTGACAAGAAAAAGTTAACAAGTAAAAGATCTCATGGGCTGGAGAGATGGCTTAGCAGTTAAGGCACTCACCTGCGAAGCCTAAGAACACATGTTTAAATCTCCAGGTTCCACATAAGCCAGATGCTCAGTGACACCAGTGTGCAATGTCGCAAATGCACACAAGGGGGCGCAAGTGTCTAGAGTTTGTTTGCAGTGGCTGAAGGCCCTGGTGCTGTGCAACCATTCTCTCTCTCTCTCTCAGGTAGGTAGGCAGGCAGGCAGGCAGGCAGGCAGGCAGGCAGGCAGACAGACAGACAGACAGACAGACAGACAGACAGACAGACAGACAGACAGACAGACAGACAGATAGATAGATAGATAGATAGATAGATAGATAGATAGATAGATAGATAGATAGAGATAGATGATGATAGATAGATAGATAGATAGATAGATAGATAGATAGATAGATAAGATAGATGATGATGATAGATAGATAGATAGATAGATAGATAGATAGATAGATAGATAGATAGATGGATGATAGATCTCACAATGTATTAACTCTTAGTTATTTCTTGCTGATTCAAAGCATGAGACCCACCAAGCAAAACACAAAATGCCACATTTCAACAGGACACCACTTCCTACCTTGGAATCCTCATTGCTTACTCCTAGTTGCAGCACAACCTGAGGAGATCTGAGTTTTGCTTGCGCTGAGTGAGCCATTTGAAGGTTAAGCTGCCATCCAACTGTCTCCAGCTACAAAAGACAAGTGCAGGTTGGAATCAGATGGGACAGAAGGAAGAAACAGTCCACTTGAAGCAAATCTCCACTCAGCAGGAAATATCATCAATAGCCTAGACTTCATAGAAAGTCAATTCCAGGGTTCCTTTAGCCTGTGTATCACACCTGTCAAATTCAACAGTAAACGCCATCTTTAAATACTCCACTCTGAAAGAAAAACCAAATACACAAGTAGGGCCAATGGTGTTTTTTTGTTTTTTTTTTTTTCTTTTGGGAAATGGTAGCTTTTGTTTTGTTTTTTGGTTATTCAAAGATGTCATGAACTTCTGCTTTCCTCTACTACCCAGTACTAGAATTATAGGCACAAACAATCATGGCTGAGCCAATGGTTTTTAAAAAGTGAACCACTATTTTATAAGTAGGGTACAGTGACACATGCCTATAACTTCAGCACTTAGGAGGTAGAAGCAGGAGGATCAGTTTACCCTTGACAACAGAGCAAGTTTGAATCTAGTTTGCACTTCATGAGACCCTATCTCAAAAATAAATAAACATAGTCACTATTTTAAATAACATTTTCGAAACCCCTAATTTTTTTTATGTTTGCTTATTTTCAAGCAGAGAAAGATAGAAGAGAGACAGAGACAAGGGTGTACCAGGGCTTTCAACCACTAAAAATGAACTCCAGATGCACATACCGCTTTGTGCATCTGGCTTTACATGGGTCCTGGGAAATCAAATCCTGGTCATTAGGTTTTGCAGGCAAGTGCCTTAACCACTAAGGCATCTCTCCAGCCTGAAATTAATATTTTAAAGGGCTATAATTTTCAACCAGTAAATAGCATGTTTTAGTGAAAATCCTTTACTAATTTCCTATTGTCTTTCAAAATCTTTGCATTAGGTAGAAAACAAATAAGGGTATCTTTTTCTTCTTTCCTTTTCATTCTTTCCATTTTCTTTCCCCCTTTCCCTCCCATCTTCCTTTTCCTTTCTTTCCCTCCATTTTCTTCTCCTGTCTTTCCCCATCACTTCCTTCTTTTCTATTCATTTAGGGGAAATGGAAGTATCCAGGCCTCAGGTTCTTATATTCAGGCACAGTTAGTGAGAACAGAATGCAGCCAGGCAAGAAATTGTTCTCTGCTGATTAGGGGGTCGTACCAAATAGATTGTCCTTTCCAAAGTACTCAAAACTCCCAACAGTTTCCACCTGGTAGAAACTAACCATATCATCACCTTTAAATGTACTAATACAACACAATTTAATCAGGTAAGACAAAAACAGGAAGTTCAGACTATGGCAGTTTGCATTTTCTTTTAAAATATTAAACATAAAACATGGCTTTATGAAACCAGACTGACTACTGGTTTCTTCAGCCTCAGAAGTATGAGCATATAGTTTTAGGTTCAATTTTCTATAAAGCGCGGGTCTCAATATTTAGGGAAGTTTTATGTAGTATAATTGTTGCATGAACTCTGACAACATAATTCTAAGGCTAGACTTAGCAAAACTACCTTTACTGTACTGGGTAAGAATGCCAGCCTCACAATAATGCTCACTTGACCTGAATACTACTCACTTAACTTGAAAGACTGTGAGTAAAAGCCAAGCTAGAAAGAGGGCAATGAAAGTATTATCTATATGAGAGAGGATGTGATGAGAGAGACTCAGCTCTGCTTTTCCTGGTGCTTTTACAGGTTACAGGTAAAGACAGGAGAATAATCCATTAAAAAAATCATTTGAATGGTGCATATGATGGATCCTTAATGTACTGATCAGAGCAGTCTCTGACACACGGCTGCCACTGGTTTCAATAATCACGAGTAGCCCTCTAAAGAGCAAAAGCATTTTGATATACCATGTCTTCATGAAAATCACCTTCTATATATCCACATGGACTTGTATGACATATTACTAACTCGATTTAACTAATCATATCCAAGCCATGAACTAACATATGCTCAGGTGCTGCACAAAGTTGGTGTGTGGAAATTACAAAGAGCACTGAACTTGAAAGTTATACTTTGGCTCATGCTTAAGCTATGAAGCACTAATGATGTATCCCTGACTAAGTCATAATCTTTCACAAATCTCAATTTCCTTAAATGAAACAGAAGTAAATCCACCTGAGCTGTAACACCTTGTAGTTACTGTCTCAGTGCTGGCGCAAAACACCTGACCAAAAGCAGCTTGTGGGAGGAAAGGGTTTATTTTGGCTTGCAGTCTTGAGGGGGAGCTTCATGATGACAGGAAAAAGATGGTAGAGCAGAGGCTGGACATCACCTCCTTGCCAACATTAGGCAGACAACAACAGCAGGACAGTGAGCTGAACTCTGGCAGAGGGAGCTGGCTATAACACCCCTAAGCCCACCCCACAACACACCTCCTCCTCAGGCAAGGCTTGACCTCCCAAACTGCCATCTGCTGGGGATCAACATTCAGAACTCTTAAGTTTACGGAGGACACCTGATTTAAGCCACCATATACCCCTTAAAAATTATCTCTAAGTTAGCCATACTGAACTAATGAGACCCCAGAATCGAGTACACTGGTTCACATGTCTGTTCTTCTGCTCTAACGTTACCTCCTCTGTGGATTGTCCCTTTCCCTTCCCTCTGTGGTTTGCCACTCTACTCCTCAGTACACTGGCTCTTTCTCCATGAATATCTAGACCAATACATTGTAATAATTTGCCTACATCTCTGTCTTCCCAGTGTAGACTACAATCTCCATCCAGACAATGCTGGAGTCAATCATGTTCCTACAAGCTTCATCAGCCCTGATAGTCAACACTAAAGAATTCTTCTCAAATAAGTAATCAGTCACATAGCATACATGTGCCTTCAAAGGATATTTACATAAAACTGAATGAAAGAAAAGGTTAAAAATCCAGTTACATTTCTATTTGGATATGGCTTTGTAAGAGCTGCAGTAGGGACTCCGGAGCTGATCTCACTCCAAAGCCCCGGGCAGTGGATAGGGGGATAGGGTCCAGGTGGTGGTTGCTACTGGGGAGACTCAACACTCATCAAAATGCTCAGAAGTGACTGCTGAGTACTCAGTTCCAAGGTTCAGGGAACACTGGAAGAAAGGAAGGAAAGAAGAGATAGAGAACAAAAAGGAGTGCAAGGGAACACTGTCCACCAGACATGACCTGGCTATTGCATTCATGGCTTCATAAAAGCTATTGTTACCCGCACAAGACCTGCACAATATTGAGGCCACCAATATTCTGTCAGGAATGACGGAGAAGGAAAAAAACATCAAATTGGAAGAGAAAAAGAAGTTGGAAAGAAGGTGTTATTGAGTAGAAGGGGAGAAAGGAGAGGGGACAAAAGAAGGAAATAAGAGAGGGTTATGATCAAGATATATTATGTACACAAAGAAAATTGTTAGCCGGGCGTGGTGGCACACACCTTTAATCCCAGCACTCGGGAGGCAGAGGTAGGAGGATCACTGTGAGTTCGAGGCCACCCTGAGACTACAAAGTTAATTCCAGGTCAGCCTGGGCCAGAGTGGTGAGACCCTACCTTGAAAAACCAAACAAACAAAAAAAAAAAGTTAAGAAAAGCTAAAAATCAAAAAAATACCAAGTCAAAATTGGAGATAGGTACACAATATCTAGTTTACAGACTCTATGTTGAGTAAGACTTTGTTACTTGTTCACAAAATTACTTAGTAATGTAGCTAGAAGAAATGACAAATTAAAGCCATCATTTAAATGTTCAGTTTAATAAACCACTTAAAAACTGAAAACTTGGAATATTATCTCAAAACATGCACACACATTTACAGTTGCATTCAGTTTTAGAAGACTCTTCTCCACCCAATCCCCAAATCTAACCAAGTGAAAACAACTCTACTGTTATTTCCGTGGGCCTCTGCTAACAGTGAGAATGACTAAGTACAACAGATGTCCAGAAATCAAGCAAACAGAATCAACAAAGCCACCAACTGTGTTTTCAGGCCATGGGTAACAGGAGACAGGCACTTGCCCTGCTATACTTTTGTGAGACTTCTTTGCATCTACCATAAAAGATATAACATTTATTTGATTTGTGACCATCATCTAGTATACGATCTCTTTGAGAACAGAGGCCTTGGTCCTTTTCCCCAGTGCTATGTTGTGTCTAGAATAATGCCCATAGTACCCCGTACATAATAGGAACTCTCAAGCTGTTGAAAGAATCAAGGAGAAAATGCAAGAAAAAGTAATTTTATTTTTCAATCTAGAGACTCACTGTAGCCCAGGCTGATCTGGATCTTAATCTATAGCCTAGGTTGGTCTCGAACTCACAGCCATCCTCCCACCTCAGCCTCCTCAGTGCTGGGATTACAAAAGTGAGCTACCCAATCCAGATAAAGGAAAAGTAATTTTAATATGTTATTTATTTATTTAGGGGCAGGAAAAGTGTTTAAGTTTTCAAACAGAAACAGCCCACAAAGGGAAAACTTGCAAGCCAGTTCTTCAGCAAAATGATTTTCCCCTCTACAAATGACCCTAATATAATGTGAAGTCAAACTACAAACAGGAGATAATAGGTGCAAGCCACACTCCTGCAAAGGATTAGTATCTCAAATAAACAAAGAGCTCCCAGATAATGAAACATACAATTGAAAATGTTCAAAAGACATGAAGAGATATCTACGAGAGGACATACAGATAGAAAATCAGCACACAAAAATGCTGACCATCAATAATCATCTGAGAAATGCACATTAAAACCACAATGAGATTTTACTAGCTATCTTTTACAACAGTTAAAATAAATTATGATACTATAAATATAGCAACTATACAGAGAAAGCAGGTCCTTCATACAGTGCTGGTAGGAATGCAGAATGATACAGGCACCATGCATTAGCTTCTTATACAACCAACCATATGACTTAATAATTACACCCCTAAGCATTTATTCCAAAGAAATAAAAAAAATGCTTATACAAAAACCAAGTATAAATGTTTATAACACCTTTATTTGTAATAACCCCAAACTGAAAATAACTTAGACGGCCTTCAAAGAACGATGCTTAAACTACTGTCTATACCATTGAGTACTATCCAACAATAAGAAAGAAATGTTGGTTAAAAAAAAAAGAAGAAGCACAACCCAGAAAAAAAAATATGGTGAGTCAAAAATGATCAACCCCAGTGGCAGGTGACAGTTTGATTTGCTACTTAAATATCACTCTGGTATTGTTAATCTTTAAAAAGGTTCTGATATAGTACGACCCATCATATCAGTTAGTGGCTCCAAGGACTATCTTCAAATTACCATCTGATATTAATTTCATAACTTCCAAAGTCTCTTACTCAACAATAACCTACTAAAAGCCAATTCATCTAGGAATAAGGGCACATATCTATAATCTGAGCACTGGGGAAGCTGAAACATATATGGAATTTCTGTACTACGTCTGTACTACGTCTTACAACTACATGTGAATCTATAATAACATCTTAAAAACTATTGTTTAAAGGTGCACAATAAGAAAATGAAGAATATTTTAAAAACAAAAATTAATTACATTCATGAAATTTGCTAAGTCCATAACTATACTCCATCCTCAGGGATTTGTCATTTAAAGCAAAACTATTCCTCTACACAGTTGTTATAATTTCAGCTCACTTTTTCATATTCTTTGGTTTCTAAAATTATTCATATAGAATGAAGCGTGATTAAAGTTTTTCTAAGTCTTTCACATAATGGAGAAGGGCTTTTTTGCAGTTGGATGCAATCTGTTTTATACAGTTATCTTCCTGAAGCATTTCTCCTCACAAACCTGCATTACCAAGTACACCTGGTGGGAAGTACACCTATCTATGACTTCTCGATAATGTGCATTTCTGTATAATTAAACACCTGCTTAAAATATTAGAAGTTTTTGTTTTTTCTAACATACCATATGGAAACTATTTCCTCAAGAAATGAGAGCTTGGCAAAGGAAACCAGGATGACAGCACCACCGTGAGTGTAATTCATCAGCGACATTTCCTATACCAGAGCATAAATACGGAGACAGAAATGATGACCCTTCATATTTTGCCAGGGAAGCAGAGGAAATGTGAAGGAATTCCTTGTAATCAGCTAAAATAGGTTCATCAATCAAGTGAGGAGGCACAGACATCTTCTCATTAGCAGGGAGGAAGAGGAGAGAGTGAACTCAGTGCAGCAAGCAGGGCTGGGCTGTAACACCTCAGTCTCGCCCCAGTGACACACTCCCCAGCAAGGCTCTAGCTCCTAAAGGCTCTACCACCTTCCCCAACAGGTTTACCAGGCCCACTCTGCCCACTATCATGATGCCTGCTGCACTTACCCTCATGTTGCTGGGATAAAGCATCAGACCAAAAGCAGCTGATGGGAGGAATATTTTTGTTATTTTTATTAATATTTTGTCTTATAGTCTCAAGGGGAAGCTTCATGATGACAGGGGACAGCAAGGCATGAGCAGAGGCTGTATATTCTCTCTGCTACAGCAAGTAGAAAACAGCAACAGGAGAGTAATAATAAACCTCAAAGTCTGCCCCCAGTAACACTCCTCCTTCAGCAAGGCTCTACCTCCCCAACTGCTACCTGTTGGGGTTCAAGCATTCAGATGACAGCAGTTTATGGGGGATATTTGATTCAAACCACCACAATGCCTTCAGTCCATTTCTAGCGCTATCAGAGAGTAAATTATAAGCAAGGCTTTAGGCTCTGGAGGACAGGAAGTCTAAAAGGTAGGCTGTGCACTTGGTAAGGGCTCTGTTGTGTCTTACCACAGCAGAAGGCATCACCTCCCAACACTGTTACACCTAAGGATTCAATCTCCAACACAGGAATTCTGGAACATTCAAACCACAGCAGCTCAGAGTAAATAAAAGATAGAAAGATGGCAGAGATAGAAAGATGGCCTGAAGAGATAGGCACTTAAGTGAACTTCTTGTGTAAGCAGGAAGGCCTGAGGGAGCCTGAGACTGCCTGAGTTCAAATCTCCAGACCCTACATAAAACAGCTGGGCATGGCCATGTGCAACTGTAACCCCAGCCCCACAAGGGAACAGAGTCCCAGTATCATTAGAGCTCCACAAGCTCCAGAATTAGTAAAAAGAAATGCCAGCCCAAAGTAAAACCAGGTGGAAGAGCAAAGGAGCAGGACAGTTCCAGCAACCACAGGTTAGTGACGCCCTCCACAGGTGAGTTCAGGGAGCACTGCAAGGGCACACACACATATATCACACTGCACAGGCGGTACACACATGCACACGCACACACAAGCCAAAAAAGAAATATCAGCTAAGAGACACCTGCAGTAATCCAGGAAAGAAACATTCATCTTAACCAAGAGGTCGAAATCAATGGAAGTATTCAGAAATGATCAGATCTTCTCAATCTATTTGACGAGTAGATGCATTAAAATTTGCTAATGGGTTAGATGTAGGATGTAACAGAAACAGTATAAAGAATGACTGCAAGGTTCTGACTATGCAAATAAATAAACAAAAATGAAAAAGAGCTGGAGTTAACACTAATGAGGATTTTTTAAAAAGTAACCTACAAGAACACTTTCAAACAGATTGATGGCACACAGCTCTACGCCCAAAACTTGGGAGGCTGAGGCAGGAGGATTTCTACTGAGTTCAAAGGCAGCCTGGATGGACTACATAGTGAGTCTGAACTATATAACAAGACCCTGTGTCGGGAAGGGGAGGGGGGGAAGGGAGGGGAGGGGAGGGAAGGGAAGGGAAGGGAAGGGAAAGGGGAAGGAAAATTAAAACAAAAATGGAAACAAAAAGAAAGGAGAAAGGAGAAAAGAGAAAGGAAGGAGGGAGGGAGGGAGGGAGGAAGGGAGGGAGGGAGGGGAGAGGAAGGAAGGAAGGAAGGAAGGAAGGGAGGGAGGGAGGGAGGGAGGGAGGGAGGAAGGAAGGAAGGAAGGAAGGAAGGAAGGAAGGAAGGAAGGAAGGAAGGAAGGAAGGAAGGAAGGGTGGGTGGGTGAAAAGAAAACTGTTGAGAATGACCCCAGGGGCAAGTGGCTCAGTGGGTAAAGTGCTTGCTGCACAAGCATGAAGACTTGAGCTTGAATCCTCAGTGCCCAAGTAAAATGCCAGGCATGGAGGTGTGCACCTGTAGTCCCAGTGCTGGGAAGGCACCCTCAGGCATGCTAGCCAGCTTGACTGCCTAATCAGTGCCCTGAGTTCAGTGAGACCCTGCCTCAAACAGTAAGCAGGACAGTGACCAAGTGAAATACCCACCATCCACCTCTGGCTTCCACATGCCCATGCGCGCACACACACACACACATACACACACATGCACCCACATGCATACACACACCTTACACACATACACACAAAAAATAAACAAATAAAATAGACAATGACCTAAAGGTCACGTTATTTTTCTAATAATAATTTTGAAATACGTCTCCAATGAAGCCTAGATAAAACTGCCAAATAATTATACATGGACAGAAAAGGGTGGGAAAGGATTAGGTCCTGACATATTTCAGCATGAAGAAGTTAGAGAAGTGAGAAAAAAGTAGCACATGTGATAAAAAGCAGCAGCCAGGAAGGAAAGAAAGCCAGAAGAGGGTGTGGGTGTGATCCTTACACTATCTTTGATACTGAGGACATAAAATGATTACACTTATAATCTTTCCCAAATGTTCCATGTTTAGTGGCAAAGAATTACTTCAGAAAACAATTTTAACATAATGTACCATCATATATGTAGAAAATACTGCAAAATCTGTTCAAAATCTACTAACAGGTGATTTGCAAAATAAGAATAATATAAAAGATTTCAACACACTAGAAACAATCAGGGGAATATGTAATTCACTTCCATTCATAATAGTACACAAAATCATACTAATATGCAGTGATAAATTTAACAAAATGTGTGCAATACTTGGACAATAATTTGCCACAAACATTACTAGAATAAAGTAAGGAAAACATCAATAAGTCAAGAGCCATACCATACCTATAAACTTGAAAGCTTACCAAAAATGATGGAAGATGGCAGTTCTCCCTGAGGTGATTTAAAATTTAGTGCAATCTCAATTAAACTCTCATTAGGCAGAGTTTTACACACACTAACAAGCTGACTCTAAAATTTCAGTAGAAATGCAATAAAAACCAAAGAAATTTTATTTAAGTTGGAAAAAAATGACATTACCTAACCTCGGTGCTTCCTCAATAAAGGCACTATAGCATTGACAAAAGGGTAATCTAGCAACTGATTTCTCTCAAAGGGTCATGGGTAATGATGCTGGAACAACTGGAAATCTGTATAGAGAAAAAATGAACAACCCCTGCCTCACACCAACACAAAAATTAACTCACAAATAGATCAATGCCCTAAATGTTATGAGTTAAAATTATCCAACTTCTAGAATAAAATCCAAAAGAAAATCATTCTTTGGGATAGATATTTTAAATAAAAGATCAAAAGCATAAACCATTAAGAAAAAGCTAACTAAGACTTAAAACTTTTAATTTCTACTCTCCAAAATTCATCACTAATGAAAGTGAAAGACAAGCCACAGACTGACAAAGTATTCACAAAACATGTATTTGGCAAATAACATATTCAAAATATATTAAGAATTTTTACCACTCAATAAGAAAACAAAGAAATCTTGATAAAGATCCTCCTGGTTCCCCAACACATGGTTCCTCTGCTGCTGGTGTGGGACTGCTTGGACCCAGTGTGCATGCAGCAAGAACCCAAGAGATAATCCACTCCTCGCACATCAGTCAGGCCCAGGTGAAAACACAGAGGAATTGGTGAGATAAGCAAGAGTGCTGCTTCCATGGCAAGCCTGACAACCAGCGCCCAAGGCGATGGAGACAGACTCTGAAGAGACCCAAAAACAGACCACAACAGAAATCCAGAAGCTGCTGAGAACACAACACCAAAGGAGACTTAAAACACACCCACCATGGGTCAGGATATTTTATGGAAGAGGAGCAGAAAGACGGTAAGAGCCACAAAGCAGAAGGACACTGCCCCCATGTGAATACTAGCGATCCCACTAAGGAGGGCCCTCAGTGGAGTGGGGACAGGGAGGAGGGGAATGATGGTACCAACATATGATGCGTCCATACAAAGTTTCTACATAATTTTTTTAAAAAGGCCAAAACTTGAAAATATGATTCACAAGAGATATACTACAACTGACCAACAACATAAAAGCAGAATTAAACATCCTTTGTTATACAGAAAATGATGACATCACTAAATATATATATTTGAATCTAAAATGAAAGACAGAGAAACAGAGAGATTTTGCCCCCTTTACCACAGACTCCCCACCTAGCTGGGAAAGTCACAGCAGCTTCTTTCCGCTAGAGAGCCCTGCCCATTTTGCCCCTTCTCAAGACTACCAATCTTTCTTGGGAAAGACACATGTAAGGCCCAAAAACCACTTCCCTGTCAAGAGATCTGCTCTCTTCACTTGTACATGGGATCTGCCATTTTGGCTGGGGACAGAGCGCTTAACTTACAGCAGCTGGATTCCCATTAGGAATCCTTTTCCCTTTACCTCATGGCCACAGTCTACCCCACACTGGGGCTAGTACTCTACCTGAGTCCCAGAATTCAAAATGTCTTCAACAATCCTTTTCCCTGAATAGGAGCAGGAAGCACCAAAGATCTCGCACTGGGCTGGGAACCAAGAATAAGCTCTAACACAAGTGAATTGGGACCACCTCATGCATGAAACAGTACCAAATACTTCTAAAACTGCACTCCTAGCACCACAAAACAAAAAAAAAAAAAAAAAAGCCAAGGGTACACAAAGAAACATGTAGAACTGTTCTAAATGCTCCATAGTACAGGTATGCCAGAAAGACCTGAGCAAAGTGCTATCTCCCGAGGGTAAGGCTATGTAAAATGAAAAATCAAGCCAGTGTGCCTCCCCAAGTAATATCAAGCCCACAGCACACCAAGAAAGTTCTAGAGGAAACTACAAACATCTCAAAGGAATTAGTACAAACATGTATGAAGATCTCAAGAAAGACATGGATAAATACATAAATAAAATCCTGAATGAGTTCAAAAAGGACACACACACACACACACACACCCCTATTACATGAAATGAGGAAGTCTAAACTAGGATGTGAAAATGGAACTTAACAAAGAGAAAAATCCTGAAGAAAAACCAAACAGAAATAAAGTGAGAAATGAAAAATACACAAGGTCAAACAGACAGCTCTATGGGAAACTTCATCAACAGAGTGGATCAAGTGAAAGACTGTTAAGCATTGAAGAGAAAGAAGAATTAGACCAATTAGACAAAACCAATGAGAAGTTCAAAAAAGCATATGAATGGAACATGATGGAAATGTGTAACACCCTGAAAAGACCACGTGTCCAAGCTGTGGCATACAAGAAGGAGAAGAACTTCAAGCCAATACAACAGAAAAAAAATTTTAATAAAATTATAGAAGTTCCCAAATCTAGGTAAAGAGAAGCATATAGAATACCAAATAGACCAGACCAGAAAAGAAATTCCCCACATTTTATTATAGTCAAAACACTAAATATGCAGAACAAAGAAAGGGTACCAAAAGCTGCAAGAGAGAAACTCACCACACACAGAGGCAGACCCACCAGAATGATGGCAGATTTTCCAGTGGGAGTACTAAAAGCTGGAAGGGAGTAGAATGATGTATTTCAAGCACTGAAAGGCCACAGCTATCAACCCACACTACTATACCCAACAAAATTATCTCTCATAATACAAGAAGACAACTGATCCACAAAAAAAAGAAAAAAAAAGAAAAGGAAAGGAAAGGAAAGGAAAGGAAAGAAAAGAAAAGAAAAGAAAAGAAAAGAAAAGAAAAGAGAAAAGAAAAAGGAAACTATAACCACCAAGCCAGCCCTACAGAGGACACTAAATGGTATACTACACACCAACAAGAAGAATAAACGTACTTGGGCTAGGAAGCTGGCTCAATGGTTGAAGGCACTTTCTTGCACAGCCTGCCAGCCCAGGTTCAATTCCCCAGTACCCACATAAAACCAGTTTGCACAAAAAAGATGCATCTAGAGTTCATTTGCAGCAGCTGCAAGAATAAACATATCCAAGAAGCTACAGGAAGAAAAACAGTATCCAAAGCTAGAACAATTGTTAAGCAAATGAAGACCAAGAAAACACCAAATGCTACAAAACCATTAACATAAGAGTCTGATGTACCTTTTCCAATAATAAATCTGAATATTAATGGTTTCATCAACTCCATCAGAAGACATACAGTAAGAGTCTGGATCTGAAAGAAGGATCCTTTCTCTTGCTACCTTCAAGAAATTCACCTTAGCCGGGCTTGGTGGCGCACACCTTTAATCCCAGCACTTGGGAGGCAGAGGTAGGAGGATCGCCGAGAGTTTGAGTCCACCCTGAGACTACATAGTTAATTCCAGGTCAGCCTGGACCAGAGTGAGACCCTACCTCAAAAAACCAAAAAAAAGAAAGAAAGAAAGAAGGGAGGGAGGGAGGGAGGGAGGGAGGGAGGGAGGGAGGGAGGGAGGGAGGGGGAAGGAAGTTCACCTCACAGGCAAAGACAGACACTATCTAAGGGTGAAAGAATGGAAAACGGTATTTCAAGTAAATGGAACTAGAAAGCAAGCAGGGCTGACTATTCTGGTATGGGATGAAACAGACTTCAACCCAAAATTCAAAGAAGGACACTTCATACTGACTAAAGGCACAATTCACCAAGAGGACTTTACCATTCTAAACATATATGCATCAAACATGTGTGTTTTTATTTTATAAAACACAATCTACTAGATATGAGGTCAGAGATAAATCCCAACATAATAATAGTGGGTGACTTCAATACCCCACAATAGACAGAGAATAAACAGAGAAGGTATTTGAAAGTCACAATAGATCACATGGACCTAACAGACATTTACAAAATATTCCATCCAAACACTACAGAATACACATTCTTCACACATGTTCATGGAACTTTCTATAAAGTAGATCACTTATTAGGATATAAAGCAAGTTTCAACAAATTTAAACTGAAATAACTTGTATCATATCTGACCACAGTGCAAAAAAAAAAAAAAAAAAAAACAAAACCTAGAAATCAACAAGACAAACTATAGAAAACACATAAACTCCTGGAGAATATTTTATTTTCAAGGTAGAGTCTCTCTCTACTTCAGGCTGGCCTAGAATTCACTATGTAGTCTCAAACTGCCTCAAACTCACAGCAATCCTCCTACCTCGGCCTCCCAAGTGCTAGGATTAAAGGCATGCACCACCATACCTGACCACTCCTGGAGATTAAATAGCACACTACTGAACAATGAATGGGTTATTGGAGAAATCAAAAAATTCCTGGAACTGAATGAAAATGAAAATACAATCTACTAAAACCTATGGGCCCTGATGAAGGTAGTCCTAAGAAGAAAGTTGATAGCCCTAAATGCCTATATTACAAAACACAGAGATCCCAAATAAATAACCTAGGGAACCACCTAGAGCTTTTAGAAAAACGAGAACAAACCAAACCCAAAAGTACCACAGAAAAGACACTCTTTTTTGGTTCTTTGAAAAGATAAAACAAGGTTGACAAACCTTCAACCAAATTAACCAAAAGAAAGACAGAGAAGACTAATCAAAGGCAGGAGAAATGGCTCAGCAGTTAAAGGCACTTGCTTGCAAAGCCTAATAGGCTGGGTTTGATGCCCCAGTATCCATGTAAAGGTGGGTATACATAGGACATGTGTCTGGAGTGCATGTACAGTGGCAGGAGGCCCTGGCATGCCCATATTTTCATTGTCTTTTTGTCTTGGTCTCTGAAAGTAAATAAAAGTATTTTTTAAAGACCCTAATCAAGGCTGGAGGGATGGCTTAGCAGTTAAGGCATTTGCCTGCAAAACCAAAGGACTCAGGTTCGATTCCCCAGGACCAAGTTAGCCATATGCACAAGGGGGTGAAAGCATCTGGAGTTCATTTGCAGTGGCTGGAGGCCCTGGAGCACCCATATTCTCTCTCTCTCTCTCTCTCTCTCCCTCCCTCCCTCCCTCCCTTCCTCCCTCTCTTCCCTCTCCCCCCCCCATTTCTCACTGTCAAATAAATTAAAATAAAATATTTTAAAGACCCTAATCAAAAAGGTTACAGATGGAAAAATATTACAACAGATACCAGTGAAATCAAAAGAGTCATAAGAACATATTTCAAAAGCTATACCTGTGAAACTGAAGAAATTTAGAAAAAAAAATGGATGAGTTTTTGACACAACCGATCGACCAAAGTCAAACCCGCCGAGAGGAAGAACAGAAGGCCATCATCCAGCACGGGCCAAGCCCCTGTCTGCTCCCAGAAAAAGGACTCTTCTGCACATACAAGAATATACAAACAAGGGCTGGAGAGATGGCTTGGCGGTTAAGTCACTTGCCTGTGAAGCCTAACGACACAGGTTCAGCTCCCTAGAACCCATTTACGCCAGATGCACAAGGTGAAGCATGTGCACAAAGTCACACATGCACACAAGATGATGCATGTATCTGGAATTCAAATGCAGTGGCTAGACGCCCTGGTGTGCCAATTCTCTCTCTCTCTCCTTCCTTCCTTCCCTCCCTCTTCTTATCTCAGAAATGAAATGAAATGAAATGAAATGAAATGAAATGAAATGAAATGAAATGAAATGAAATGAAATGAATACACAAACAATATCAGAATGTGAGAGAAGACTGGCATTAAATATGATATATATATTACATACTTGTGAATTACATTACACAGATATGAAAAACTTCTGAAATTACCATCAAGGTAGACTGTACCCAAGTGACTGCCTAGCTCCCCAGAGCATACTGAACAAACCTCCAGGATGGCAAGCTATTAAGACATCTGCTGCTTCCTGTGAAAGTCAAAGGCAGTGATGAAGTCAGTTCTCTGCTTTCAGCGCTGTGCTGCTTTTCATGTTAGTGCATCACTAAAACACTTTAATACAAAGCCCTCCTCTTTGGGATACACCCTGCTGCACCCTCAAGTTTAGAGCGAACCATGGTCAACCTGGTCTTGCTGTTAGGTAACAGAGAACATCACTTCTTAACCTATAGACAGGATCAGAGTACTTGACCATGAGATTGCTCTTCCTGTTCAAGTTGTGAGGAGCTGATAAGAAATGTCAATGAGTCTTCTTTCAAACTGTATGCCAGCTTTTCATGACAAGAATATATGAAGATTATTAACATAGTATATTGTTTATAGTTATGGAAGTTGTCAATGAAGTTTTTTTTAAAAAAAGAATATATGAAGAAAACAGTACAAGTTTGAGGGCAGTGAAATGTCATTCAACTAATGCTCTCAAAACTGGCAATATCCAGAAAAAGTCCATCAACCTATTTGTCAAGAACACTTTATGGATACAATATTGTAAGCAGAGAAATTCTGCTAACAGCACAGTTCTTTGGCATTAGCAAAATCTTTATTCAATTTGTTAATGGTTCTGGTTTCAGCCAATTACTTAGGAGAGAATACATTTCTGTTTCAAATAAAGCTGATTAAGGGTCTCACAGATCAAAGGGACTTTAAATTGATTGTTGCATCAACAGCTAAATCCATCACCTTTTGTTTTTTCCTGGTGAATTTCCATCTGTTTCAAGCTAAAGCAATTTTTCCTATATTCCTGTTTTTAAAGTGGAAAATTATTAAATGAATGGAATCTAGTATTCTCACAAAATTTAAGAGTAAGTGAAACACACAAAAAATAGCTTAAAATAAACCAAAATGAAAACAAAAGATTAGGAAATAAAAAACACATCCATACCTCTTCCCTTAACTGTTCTTTTCTTGATCAATTATCAAAACAAATTTAAAAAAGACTGAATTTCAAAACAGCACAATCTGTGAGTCAGGGATATGGGTATACTTACTCAACAACTACTTATTGAGAATTCACTACACTCCAAAGGCCACTAAACTAGTGAAAATGCAGGAGTGAACAAATCAGAGATCATAGTGTAAAGACAGGGACAGGCAATACAAAAAGTAAACAGGTAAAATAGATGATGAACCAGGCAAATATAGACATGATACAAAATGAGGTAAGCGTAGATAGGCACTTTCAATTATGATAACTCAGGGAGATTCAGAGATAAATGTCACATTTAAACAAAGATCTGAAGAAAGTAAGGAAGCCAGCCATATGGACTTTCAGGAGAAGAGCTTTGGAGGTTAAAGAGATCAGAAGCATTTAGAGAGCAGGTGGAGGGTGTTACACCAGGACTGTCAATGCCAGGGACAGGTAGGGCTACAGATCATGCAGGCAACACAAGCAACTCTGACTTCCACCACAAGTAGCCCAAAAAGCCATGTGTGCATGTGTGTGTATGCAGAAGGGATAGAAGACCACCGAGTGTACAAGGGTCACTGCGCATGTTCCTGATCTACTGAAGGTTGAGAAGTAACTTATGATACATTAACTCCTTCAGGATACAAACTGTTAACCTCCAGGCAAGACATGCTTAAAGAACAATTAGAAGGCAGAGAAGAATGAGTAAAAGCAGGTACAAATTGAAAGGAATGGACTCAAAAGTAAATAAGTATAGAACTAAAAGGATTCTTGCCCTTAAAAGAAGGAAATTGCACAGGAGGAGCGAGTGACATGACGTCCTTTGCCAATCCTTATACTATGGGGTTGCTAAAACTAACAAGAAAGACTCAGACTTTAGATTAAGGGGTCAGCAATCTCATTCCTAGATATTTACTCAGGGAAAATGAACACGTGTCCACAGAAAAATGTTTCTAACAGTATTATTATTCATGATAATGACAAACCATAAACAACCCAAACATCTACAAGCAGAAATATGGACAAACTGTGGTTTTCATACAGGACAATAAAACTCAGCAACAGAAGCAGTGATAGCATACTGAGTATGACACAGTCATCTTCTCATTGCTGGCACAAAACACCTGACCAAGAGCAGCTTGTGGGAGGAAAAGGTTTATTTTGCCTTATAGACTCAAGGGGAACGTCCATGGCATGAGCAGAGGCTGGACATCACCTCCTGGCCAACAGCAGCAGGAGAGTGTGCCAAACACTGGCAAGGGGAAGCTGTCTCTAGCACCCATAAGCACACCCCTCCAGCAAGGCTCTAATTACCAAACTGCCACCAGTTGGGGACCCAGTGCTCAGAACGCATGAGTTTATGGGAAGCAAAAACCACCACGTTCCGCCCCTGGCCCCCATAAACTGATGACTATCCATGATTCAAAATGCAATACACTCAGTTCAACTTTAAAAGTCCCCATAGTTTTTATCAATCCCAATGTTGTTCAAACATCCCCATAGTCCAAGGTCTCTTAACTGAGCTGCAATACCAAAAAAAGAAAAACACAAGCCATAATGGCACAGAATAAACATTTGCACTGCAAAAGATGGCTTTGGGCACAGCAAAGAAAGACTGAACCAATATAAGATTTAAAACAAACAGGGTAAACATGAAACACTGTAACTCCAAGGTCAACAATTCTAACCAGTGACAAGTCTCCAATTCCACTAAGTCTCTGGAGTTCCAATTCCACCCCTCTAGCTGGGCTGCTCAAAAACCCAGAGAAAAACTCCATGTGGTTCCGGCAGATCTCCTTGGCAGCAGTTCCATAGTTCTGTATCTCCACTGGGTTTCCACTGCAACCTTCAGTTAGTTCATCCTCAAGGCTCCATCGGGCCTCCATGCAAGTAATCCAACAAGCTTGCTTCACATTGCCCATGGACATTTCCAAAGAACACAACCATGCTGCAAACTCAATGGCCCTCTTTTTCCAGCTGTCTACCAACCTGTTAATCCAGGGGGAATAAAAAACTTTGAAGAGCAGGCCCCTTACTTTCAGAATTCAGGCCCCTTTATAAAGAGCCCCAATTCTTCCTGCTGTCCCAGTACAGATCAGCTGGCCAAATCTCAATAGTTGTAATCTCTCAAATAATTGCAGCTGAATTAAGCTGTTGTCTTTAGCCCAAAGCATCCATTTCTTTCTGTGCCATATCCCTCTGCTCACACCAGTCCAATTTCTACATAATGCAACCCCTGTTCTCAGGACACAGACAGACATCACACAAACTGCTTCTAGCCTAATCCCTACAAAGTTCTTTCTTCCCCTCATAAGCCAAATCTCACAGTCCATAGTTCTCATTGCATTCAGGTCTTTCCAGCTCTGATCAGAATAGTCCATCAAGCTGTACTGGCAGCACTGCAAGGCATTTTTCTTAGGTCAGGGTTTCAAACCCTTCCACATTCCTCCAGCAAATCAGTTCCAAGAGGGCAAAAGCCAGACAGTTGGGTTTCAAGAAGCTATGACCCCACTTCTCAATACCAATTTGACTATTATAGTTAGTTTTGCATTACTGGCAGAAAGCACCCAAACAAAAGCAGCTTGTGGGAGGAAAGGATTTATTTTGGCTTACAGTCTCAAGGGGAAGCGCCATGATGGCAGGGGAAGGCGTGGTGTGGGCAGAGGCTGGGCATCACCTTCTGGCCAACATCAGGCATACAACATCATCAGAAGAGAGTGGCAAACACTGGCAAAGGGGACATGGCTATACCACCCATAAACCTGCCCCCAACAACACACCTCCTCCAGTAAGGATCAAATTCCCAAATTGCCACCAGCTGAGGATCAAGCATTCAGACCACATTAGTCTAGGGAGAACAACTGAATCAAACCACCACAGACGGAATTAAAAACTAACAATAGCTGACAGTCATCAGAGATGTATTATACAAGTCCATTGTATTATTTCCATTAACATACAAAACTAAGCTATGATGATGGAATCTAGAAGGGAGTTTCAAGGTTGAGGGAATAAACAGAAACTGAGTCCCTTCTAGTTGAGGAGCATGCTCTATGTCACTAATGACTGAATGGGTGTGCAAAACCTCTGAAATTCACCAACCTGAACACTTCACTTAAATCTGCATTTTCCTTTAAATAAGTTATGATTTAGTAAAAAGAAGTTTAAAAATACACAGAAGCATTTAAACCTCAGTACATCTCTTAATCAGTTAATTCATGCACACAGAAAAATTATGTCTTTTACTTGTTAACATGCCAAAAATGAAGTTAATAGACAGAAATGTGAAGTGCAAGAGAGTACAATTACAACAAAATGCCTTTCTTATAAATGAAAACCACAATGTTAAGGAGTACCAAAATCCTGCAAAGCTCTCACTTGTGCATTCAAGTTACATCTCATGTTTCAAGACTTAAATGTTGAAATCAGTTTTATGTCCCCTTCACATTAAAGCCATCCATCCATCCTTGGAATTCCAAAAGAAGCAAGTCAGGATGGCCGAGCAGTCTAAGTTGCTGTGTTCAGAATTCCAAAAGAAATACAATAAAAATATTAAACAAAATAAGATGAAGAATATAAATTTTAAAGTGTCAATCTCTAATTTTTATACTCCATACAAAGGAAAGGTATTTAACAATTAATTAAAGAAAAAAGAAAGAAACAGGGCTGGAGGGATGGCTTAGTGGTTAAGGCCTTTGCCTGCAAAGCCAAAGGACCTAGGTTTGATTCCCCAGGACCCATATTAACCAGATGCATAAGGGGGCGCACATATCTGGAGTCCGTTTGCAGTGGCTGAAGGCCCTGGCACACCCATTCTCTTTCTCTGGCTCTCTCTTCCCTCTTTCTCTGTCAAATAAATAAATAAATAATATTATTTTTAAAATTACTATCTAGAAAAGATTGTCTTTGGTACCTTGACCATCCACTTTGAAATGTAGGTTTCTTATAAACCTTCCAGAAGATAATGAACACAATGTATTTATATTATGAATAAATGCATGTAACTGGTGAAATGAAATAAGAACAGGAAGCACTGCCTAAAAGAAGAAATCATTCTGAACATGTTTTGAACATTTGAAAAACAACTGCTAAATTTGTATTTGGGGGGGGAGGGCAAATGGATCAGTGGGTAAGAATACTCACTGAGAGAACTCAGTGAGGACCTGAGTTCAATCCCAGTACCTCCATAAAAAGTCAGACATACTCACAGATGTCTGTTATCCCAGCACTGAGGGAGGTTGAGACAGGAGGATCACTGGAGCTCCCTGTCAGCGGGTCTACCTGATAAAAGGCAATCTCCAGGTGGAATGGAGACTCTGACTCAGGGAAATAAGGCAGAAGAGCAACGGAGGACACCCTCAATCTGCCCCTGGCCTCCACATCTGCACACACATGTGCATACACAACACACAAAATTAAACTCCCACACATAAGCATGTCTTAAGAAAAAAGTCAATAAGGATCTCTTTAAAGAGCCCACTGTTCTAGAAATGCTTAAAATTTGCCTTCTGTATATTTCTCTTAGCACATTGTAAAGATATTTTTAAAAATATACACTCCACCCCGACAATTCAAGAACTGTATTCCAGAAAATAAAGGTCCACAGAAACAAAAAATATTGCTGCCAAAAATATTTGATGGTCTGTTTTTAATTTGTAATTTAATAAATGTTATGAGTACACAGGCATTACAACAAAGATCAAGTGAAACACTATTAAAAGCACACTGCTCAAAGTCAACACTGATAAGAAAGGAAGGATGCAAATCCTAAGAAGTAATGGTGGGATTTCAGTCTCTAAAGAGATTCAGATAAAAGTTTTTTTTAAAAAGAGGGGAGATAAAACTGAAAACTTTTCTCAATCATATGCATGAAAAAGCTATCACCAAGATTATTTCTCAATTAGATCTAAGTAATAAAAGACACAGAGAGGTTTTTTTGTTTTTTTTTCAACTAATCTCTGACAAATGTGCCAAGAACACACAATGGGGAAAATGTAGTCTCTTCATCAAATAGTCCTGCAACACTGGCTGTGTGTCAAAGAATGAACCTGGAGCCTTATCATACAGCATACACAAAAATTAACTTGATGGGGCTGGAGAGATGGCTTAGTGGTTAAGGCACTTGCCTACAAAGCCAAAGAACCCAGGTTCAAATCCCCAGAACCCACGTAAGCCAGATGCACAAGGGGGAGCATATGTATCTGGAGTTAGTTTGCAATGGCTAGAGGCCCTGGTAAGCCCATTCCCTCTCTCTCTCTCTCTCTCTCTCTCTCTCAAATAAATAAATAAATAAATAAATAAATAAATAAATAAATAAATAAATAAATAAAATAATTTTAAAAGCCTTTAGACCTACTCGAAAAACCAAAAAAACTTTAATTTAATTTGAAATAGATTAAAGACTCACACATAAGGCCTGAAGCTATAGTGAGAACAGAGTAATATTAAAAAGCAAGAAGAGACATTTTTTTCTAAATGGATATGACTGAAGAAGAAAGAAATGCAAGGAAACAAAATAAAAGGCTTAAAATTTGCACAAGATCAAGGAAAACACAGAAATTCAAATAACAAAGGAAGACCTTAGCCTTCTAGAATGAAGAATTTTTTTAAAAATGAGAATAATAAAGGGATATTTTCTAAAAACATACAGATAATATCTTATAAGAAGCTGATTGTTTTCTTCCCAAAAATTGATCAAGAAAGGAATCACCCCTGACGCTCAGGATCAAACTCAAAGTTCTAGTCAATGAAGTAAGACATGGACATAAACAAAGCTGCACACACTGGAAAACAAAACCATCTCTATTCATAGGGATTACAACACTCATATAATAATGACAGCGTACAAATCCTATCACTAATATATATTTTATATATAATATATATATACACAAATATACATGTATTATGTGTGTGTATATATGTATGCATATATATATATATATATATAATAGCCTGTCACTAAGTAGTGAATTTTCAAAGTCACAGGATATAGTGTCAAGATTGAAATATCAGGTCATAGAGTGTTTGCCCAGCACTCATGAGGCCCTGGGTTGAAGTCCAGAACCATAAAAAGTCTTTAAAAACCACTATATTTCCATTTCTAGTATCTAAAAGTAAATAGCTAGAAATCAACATCCTAGTAATAGCATCATTTCCAACAGCTTTTTAAAAGAATGAAATACTGGGCACTTGCCTGCTAAACCAAAGGACCCAGGTTCAACTCCCCAGGACCCACGTAAGCCAGATGCCCATGGTGGCGCATGTGTCTGGAGTTTGTTTGCAGTGGCTAGAGGCCCTGGCACGCCCATTCTCTCTCTATCTCTACCTGCCTATTTCTGTATCTCTCTCAAATTAATTAATTAATTAATTAAAAATTTTAAAAAGAATGAAATACTGAGATACAAATTAAACTAATCTTCAAAGGATCTGTATGATAAAAATAAAGAATATTGACAAATGTATTCAAAGAATATGTAAATAAATGAAGAAAAACAATCAATATTGCTAAGAATTTACTTCTCGACAAATTGATCTGTAAATTAAATACAATCTTAATCTTATCCTAGCAATGTTTCTTTGGACACAAAGAAAAGTTGATTTTAAAATTCATATGTAAAGAAAATAAATTAGAATAGCCAAAACAACTATGAAAAAGAGGAACACTGAAACAATCTAAGTGGGGTCACAGGAGGGAATGAGGGAGAGGAGGGGTGGGAGGAGGTTTAATTAAAATTTAAGATATTATTAATAAGCCATATGGAAACCAACTAGCTAATAATAGTAAATTATTAGTAAAAAGAGAGTTAGGGTAGAAATATACTGTGGAGATGGATAATGTTGTGCCCAGAAACCATAGATTGTTAGTAGAAAAATGTAAGTGCCAGAGGTGAGATACTTTTCAGCAAGTTGTTGCTTGGGGAAGCCCCTGATGCCCCAAAGTGGTATAATTGTGAAGGTCCTTGTCTGCCCACCAGAACGAGATGGTAAGACCCTATTGGTAAAGACCAGATGCTTGGGCTACAAGTCACGCAGAAATCAAGCTGGAACCAAGCTAGATGCCTCCTCCCTGTGGACTAGCTGTCAGGATGCTGCAAAGACCTATGCAGCCTGTTGGGGAGAAAAGTCATCAATGGTCTTAACCAGCAATGGACCAAGCAAGCTTTATGGCTGGTCATCCAAGCCAAATGTACCAACTGGTGCAATGGTGGCACACCTATTACGGAGGAAACAAAATTGCCTGTGATTGGGCTTGAGGCCCACTTAATAGAAGGAATGCCTGTTGGTACTGAAAACCTAATCAAAAGCCTATGGCTGGGGAGGTCATAAACCATAGGGGGAAAAAACTACTACTGTTGTTTGGCTAAATGGATAGATTATCCCACCAAACTGCCCTCTAAATACTTAGGTTTGTGCCCATATATTAATACTACTCTCATTTTTGGCTAAAGAAGCTTCTCCTTTCAGATGGCAGTGACCACTGGGGTGACTCAAAAATGGACAAAGGGCTGAGAAGTGACAGTGGAGTGTTCAGTACTAAGTATCATGCCCTCCAAGGATCAGGGACCATTATAGAAGAGGTGGCAGAAAGAATGTAAGAACCAAAGGAGGGGGAAGCATGCTAACAATACTGTCTTCCAGACACAAGTGGACTTGATATTCATGACCTCACGGTGGCTGATGCTACCTACACAAGACCTGCATAATAGAGGAAAAAATGATGATATCAAAACAGAAGACAGACTACTTGGAAACAAGAAGGGATTCAATGGAGGGAAGACTTGGGAGGGGGAAAAGGAAAAGTATGGGAGAGTATTATGATAGTGGTATATTGTCTATATTTAGAAGTTGTCAATAAAAAGTTAAAAAAGAACAAAACTCACACTAACTAATCCTTGAAGGTTTGCAATAATGCTCCACTTACTAAGGCAAAGGAGTATGTATATGAAAATAGATGAACAGATAATCAATAGACTCAGACAGAGAACCCATCAAGACTTACACAAATATGTGAAATGATTTTTGAAAACAGGGACAAGGCAATTTAGAGAAAATGAATGTTGAAAGTGGAAAATGAAAAAAGAAAATGGGCTGGGAAGATTGCTCAGCGGTTAAAGGCACGAGCTCACAAAGCCTGACAGCCCAGGTTCAATTCCTCAGTACCCACATAAAGCCAGATGCACAGAGTGGTACATGTGTATGAAGTTCATTTGCAATGAGAAGAGGTCCCAGCATGCCCATATTCTCCCTCTCTCTCTCTGTCTGTCTCTGTCTCTCTCTCTCTCTCTGAAAGTAAACAAGGAAGTAAGCAAGCAAGAAACAAAGAAAAAGAAAGGAGAGGAGAGAGTGGGAGGAAGGGAGGGAGGAGGGAGGGAGAGATGATAGCTAATAGCGATGACAATAACACAGGGCATCTAGTGTCAGGAAGAAAGTGCACATTGACCTGCACCTTGCACTTTACACAAAATTAGATTTAAAAAAAAATCAGATTTACATGTAAAACATAAATTACAAGAAATGAAAGGCAAAAATAGCTGTATCAGTGGGCCAAGGTCATAAATCATTAGATACAAAACTAAAACTACAATCAAGAAAAGAAAAAAAATGGTGCATTAGACCATGAGAATTAAGAACTTTTGCTCTATGAAATACACAGCTAAGGGAGCAAGAAGGAAAGTCAGAGTGGCAGGAAAATATTGTCAAATTACATATCTGACAAAGGACTTAATATATATGAATTTATCAACTGAAAAAGAAAGGGAAAAACACCCTCCATACATTATAACTCAAAAAATACACAAGTATTTCTATATATTATAAATGTTATAAATCAAATGTAAAATATAAATAAAGATGTCAGTCATAACTTCACCCCAGAAAATATATGCATAGCAAGTAAGTACATAAAAAGACTGTCTACACTGTTTATTAGGGAAAAGCAATTTAAAAACACCAGACACCCCCACAAACCTAATAGAATGACTTCAAGAAAAACAAGTGACAAAACTAAGTGCTAAAAAGAATTTGAAATTACTGAAACCAGCTGGTAGAAATATAAATACCAATCCTTCACAGTATCTTCAGGAAACAGAGGTGGGAATATTGTCAATTCACTGTTTGTTTGTTTGTTTGTTTATTTATTTAGATTATTTATTTTTTTTTTTTTATTTATCTTATTGGTAAACAAACCTCAATGACCCTGAACTCAGGCTGACAGGAACTCGCTCTGGCTCCTCATACCTTCTACCTCACTGTAAAATCAAGACCTCTAAAAATTGGAAAGTGCTGGGAAAAACTAGTATATTCAAAGTAACTCTTAATTTTTAAAATATAGTTCTCTAAACATCTTAAATCTTATTACATAAAAATACTTCTATTCAGTCATAATGTAATATCAAGCAAAATCTAAAAGACAGACACACTACCCCAGAAAATATAAGCATAGAAAGTAAGTACATAAAAGACTGTCTGTTTGTTTATTATATAAAATAAATTTAAAATAAATAACACCCCCACAAAGTCTAATGTATAATGACTAAAAGAAAAACAAGTGACAAAAAACCAGCTGGTAGAAATATAAATACCAATCCCTTAACAATGCCAGGAAACATTGTCTACACTGTTTATTAGGATTTGTTTATTAAAAATTTATTTACCCCCACAATTTATTTATTTGGTTTTTTGAGATCAAGAAAAATACATGTAACTCAGGCTGCTAAAACTCAATTTGAAATTACTGAATGACCTTGAACATAAATATAAATACCAATCTTAACAGTTTATTAGGTGCTGGGACCACTCAATAACTCAATTCAATTTAAATTATTAATTTAATATTTATTTATCTCTAAAATTTATTCTATTAAAAAAAAAATTTGAAATTGACTGAATATTAATAAATACCAAAATAAAACAAGTAAGTACATAAAAAGACTGTCTACACTGTTTATTAGGAAAAGCAACTTAAATGCCAACCAGACAAGTACAAACCTATTTTTAAATTTATAAAGAAAGAAAAACAGCTAAAAATCTATAGTGCTAAAAAGAATTGAAATTACTGTCTACAAAGTTTATTAGGGTAAAAAAATAAAAAACTCATTTATTTATCTTCACAAACCTAATAGAATGACTTTACACAAGAACCCCCAAAAACCTATTAATTTATTTATTATTTAAAAATTTATTTGAATTTATTTAAAAACATAGACAAGACATTGAAACTCAATAACTCAGGCTCTACAGAAACAGGAAAGTGCTAAACTACCAATGCTGACACTTTAACCATTTATATATTATGGGAATTTATTTGTCAACATTTTTATTTGTAGATTTCTCACAAACTATTTATTTGGGACCAGGAAGAAAAATTCAGTGATTTTTTGAACTATTTAGCTGATTTATTTAAATCTACTTTATTTGGTTTTTGCTGGGAGATAAAGCAGCCAGCTCAAGGGTGATTTTTGAACTCACTAGGTGGGAAGTTTTCTCAAATTTCTTTTTTATTTATTTATTTATTTATTTCCAGCTTTAAGGGTATCACTGGTTTTTTTTTATTTCAGTCTCACTTTGCTCAACTGACCAGGCATCAAGCCTCTTTAGCTCCAGCTTACAGAACTGAGGCCAGATTACCTAGCTCCTAAGTGCTCAGACCACTCTGCCAGCTCAATAACAAAATTTTTAAAATATAGTTCTCTAAGTTTTCTCTTAAATCTTATTTTTATTTATTTATTTGAGAGAGAGAAAAGCAGACAGAGAGAGGGTAAGAGAGAATGGGCACACCAGGGCCTCTAGCCCGCAAACGAACTGCAGAGGCATGTGCCACTTTGTGCATCCAGCTTTACATGGGTACTGGGGATTTGAGCCTAGGTTCTTTGGCTTTGCTCACTAACTCACTAAGCCATCTCTCCAGCCCTCAGTTCACTTTTGAAGCCAGTATTATTCTTATATCAAAGATAAATACATCACATGAAAACTCAGACCAGTAACACTTCTGAACAGAGAAGAAAAAAAATTAACAAATCTTATCATCAAATCCAATTAGCAGCACATTAAAAGGATTACACATCATGAGACATTGAAATTTGGTTAAAGGTTGAAGATGAGTTAACATAACACAACATATTAACAGAAAAAGGGCAAAATTTTTATAATCACTTCAGACTCTGTTAAGAGTAAACTAAAGGTTACTTACAAGCTTTATGACACAGTGGTTATTTTATATTTTCCCAGTGTTCATTTGATTCAAAATGACAGATATTAACTGAAGACCAACTGCTTGCTAGCAATTCTACTATGCACTAATGCAGACATATAAAAGTAAACTTATGATTCAGTAAAACTTAAAGTAAGTCATATAGGAATGAACATATATAATTCTACTTAAGGCCTAAAGACTGTCTCACTCCTACTCTTAAGTTATAGGGCTATATTTTAACCATCAATTAAATCATACTGTGCTACCAAACAAGCTAACATAGAGAACTTATCATGTAGGAATATTCTGCTCTACCTTTCAACAAAATAATACTGCTTCTCAAACACATCACAGTCTATGCTGTACACTTAGGAGAAAATCTTTGGAAAACTGAGCCCCGTACCTTGTGGGGAGCCAGACTCCTCTGTCGGAACTTTTCAACTGTCTCCTGACCCATTGAAGACCAAGCACTGGCAAATGCTTCTGCTTTGTCTTCTTTCACATGGAGGTTCTCTAACTGCTGCTGTAAAGCTGCCGGCTTCACATTATGATATACTGCCTATTAAGAGGGAAAAAACACCACATGTCCTTCATGTTCAGAGACCTTAAACTGTAATCAACACAGAATTAATTTTAAATGATTTCAATCAAAAGAATATTTCATATTACCATCTCAAACATTTTTGGTAGTTTTGCAAATAATAATATATACAACCAGGATCTAAAAGAGCCAGGCATAGTGGTACACGCCTTTAATCTTAGCACTCAGGAGGCAGAAATAAGAGGATCACTATGAGTTCAAGGCTAGCCTGAGACTACACAGTGAGCTCCAGATCAGCTTGGGCTAGAGTCAGACCCTACCTCAAAAAGACTTAAAAGAAAAGAAGAAGAAGAAGAAGAAGTCAGTCATGGTGGCACATGCCTTTAATCCCAGCACTCAGGAGGCAGAAGTAGGAGGATTGCCATGAGTTCGAGGCCACCCTAAGACTACAAAGTGAGTTCCAGGTCAGCCTGGACTAGAGTGAAACCCTACCTCAAAAAAACAAACAAAAAAGAATTGGTATTAAAAGTTACTCAGTATAACCATTTTCACTTTTGCCTGTGATATAAGTATTCCTAAAATCACTTTATAACAATTTATTCTCTTTTATTTCACTTAATTATTCCAAGCTTACAATGGTCTTTGTGGTGGTTTGATTCAGGTGTCCCCCATAAACTTACGTGTTCTGAATGTGAGGTCCCCAGCTGATGGAAATTTGGGAATTAACACCTCCTGGAGGTGATGGATTGTTGGGGGCGGGCTTATTGGTATTATAGCCAGCTTCCCCTTGCCAGTGTTTGGCACACTCTCCTGCTGCTGTTGTCCACCTAATGTTATTAGTCAGGAAGTGATGTCCAGCCTCTGCTCATGTCATCCTTTTCCCCTGCTATCATGGAGCTTCCCCTCAAGTCTGTAAGCCAAAATAAACCCTTTCCTTCCATAAGCTGCTCTTGGTCAGGTGTTTTCTGACAGCAACGTAAACCTGGCTGTAATGGTCTCATTTCTTGGTTAACAAACTTTCTCCAAAAAATTTCTCAAAACCAAGTTCATCTACCAACCTCCCCCTGCAAAAAAAATATATATATACAAGTTTTTGTTTATATAAGTGTATGTGCGTGTGTGTGTAAAACAAAAAAATTGTAAAATAATTTTAATGATGATACCTGTTCTTTTTCTTTCATTATTTAGAAGCAACTTTCCCAGAAACACCATCCTTAGCTCTCCTATTCAATTTTTGGTTTTTTTTTTTTTTCTTTCTGTTGAAGGGCCACCAAGCATAAGATACACTGTTATCTTTACGATCTATGCTGAGGTTTGAATGGGAAATGTACCCCACAGGCTCATGTGTTTAAACACTTGGTTCCTGGTTGGGAGTACTGTTTTAAAAGGTTGTAGACCCTTTTGGACATGGGAGCTACCTGGCAGATATAGGGCCATAAAGAAGGGCTTTATGGGTAACAGCCTGGCCCTGATTCCAGCCTAAGCTCTTTTCTTCATAACTGCCTAATCTGGCCCAGTCTCAAGCCACTGCCCTGCCTTCCCCACCATGATAGACTGAATCCCCTAAAATGTGAGGCAAAAATCAATCCTTGCTTCCTTGTTTCTGGTCACAGCATTGAGAAAACTAATAAAGATGGGCACTCACAACTGGGCTATTGTTGTGATGAGCCTGACCATGGGGTTCAGAAGGCTTTGTAAATGGGTGAGAAGGAATAGAGAACAGTTTGGTGCTACAAAAGTCCTAGAATGCTATAGGCAGAGCTCAGTGGCTGAACCTGATATGAGGACAGAAGACCCTATGCTGACAGAAATGGAGACAGTCAAGCCTGTGCTCAAGAAGTTTCAGAAGGGAACAAGGACTTTACCAGGAATCAGACTAGAAGCTGTTCACGTTACATTCTGCAAAACCATGTGGCTACATTCTGCACATGTCCTGAAATTTTTGAGTAAGGCTAAATTCAAAAGTAATGAACTAAATTTGTTTGGTGGAGGAAATTTCAAGACAGCATAGCATCCAGGCTATGACACAGTTGTTGCTCACTACTCTTAGCCAAGCTTATAGTATGAGACAGCAAAAAGTGAAGCAGAAAGCTGTGAAAGATGCACCATTTGGTGAGGAAAAGAGCAGAAATGTACTTAAAATTGAGGACAGGGCAGACAAGGCTAGTGCAGACAGAGAATTGCTAAAGAGGCTAGCACAGTTAAGGAGAAACCTTGTATTTTGCACTCTGTGCTAGGACAACAGGAATGGTGCCTTGATGACTAAATCCCACCCACTGAGGGCCCCAGGATATAAAACTAAAAATTCACTTGAAAAATATTCATTTGAAAGAGACATAGAAAAATAGTGTCTGAACAGAGACAACTGCCAGGGTATACTGCTGAAAACAGCCCCTAGAGCAGTGTTATCCTAGGTTCATTCCTGACAGCACACAGACACCGCTGCTGTGGTGGTGGAAGGGGCCAGGCGACACCTCAGGCTGGCAGCAGAAATTGGCACTGGTAGCCACATAGTGCTATTTTTTTCAAACATGCAGAATGCAAGGGTTACAAGGTCATGAAGTCTTGCACCAGGGTTCCTGAAAGCCATTGAGGCCAGAAAACATATAGCAGGGTCAGATTCCCCGTAGGCTCTGAGTGGGTTGTGAATGAAGTTGTGAAGGTAAATTCTAAATTCAATGGAGACAATATAATTCTGGATACTAGGAATATGAGACAACCGCTTAGGAAAGCTGTATACATCCAGTGGAGCTGGCCCAAGAGAGGCCACACATGCCACAGAAAGCAAAGCTACAGAGATGAAGGCTAGCTGAGCCCGATGGAGCCCCAGACGCCAGCACCACGTGTGAAGGACTGAAGGACTAACAATGCGCACTACTGGGTGAGTCAAGAGTCAAATAAACGCATGTGAGGAAGGCTCCACATATGGGGTTAAGGGCACAATGACGTGATTCGAAAAGGGGTATGAATAATGAAATCAGGGATAGAGAGATGACTTAGTGGTCAACGCACTTGCCTGAAAAACTTAAGGACCCAGGTTTGATTCCCCAGATAAAGATAAAGCCAGATGCACAAGGTGGTGCATGCATCTAGAGTTCATTTGCAGTGGATGGAGGCCCTGACCTGACTAATCTCACTCTCTATCTGCTCCTCTCTTTCTTTCATAAATAAATAAAATATTCTGTAAAAAAAAAATTAATGAAATCAATTTAAGAAGGATGCAAAAGAAGCACAGTAATAAAAAATGATGAAAATTTTTTCTAAGTATAGATCATCCTAATCAAATATATTCTACTTATTTATTTAAGTGAAATGTGCTCATTTCTCCAAATTATTATATAAAAAAACAATGAATTCAAATCAAATGAAGTCTCAATTCACATTGTCAAATCTTTACTGTACATTTTTATACAATGAACTACTGTGGAAGGAAATCATGTACTAATAGTTTATTATGCTAAAATTCTTGATCAAAACATATTGACAGCTTCCATACTTATATCAAAAGAGAATACTAGAGATATTAAAATAATACAAATATAAAGTAAATAAATCATAATCAGGAAATTTGAGGAAATAAAAATACCTGTTCTAAAACAAATGATATTGTTTCAAGAACCAGATGAAGATCTTGTTTCTCTAGAGAAAATGCGACTTGAAGTTTTTCCTCCTCTTCTTCACTGAAGCTGCTCTCAGCCTACAAGCACAACATGTGGTCTATTAGACACTTTCTTATCTATGACACAATCTTCACAGACTCACTTGTTTACAGGTGACATGAGAATATAAAAGGAAAACGTGATACCGCAGAGAAAGGAAACTGATGTGCTAAACATGTCTGAAAGGTATGACACCCATGTAGATGTCCTTGAACAAACACTGGCTGAACTAGCCTTCCGAGGGGACGGAGGTGACACCCTCATCATGCAGTTTTATGCTGCAGTGTCCTAAAGAACGACTGTGGTCCTTTCACTTCAGTGTATCCAATCTCAGAGATTGTGCTCTGTCTGATTTTCGTAAGTCTTCTGCTTCATTCCATGACTAGCAGTCACTTCTTGAAACCTCCTTCCTGCCCCATTACAGCAGCACCTTCATTCCTGTGTGCTGTTTCTAGTCTACCACGGTCAGGACCCACAGGGCTGACCCCTCAGAACTAGACACAGCACAGTTACACCAGTGGGATATATATGCAGCCTAAAGTTTCTCCTAGGCACCCAATCATTTAAGGTTTCTATTAAAGAAATTCTAACAGCTACTTAAGAAACTCAGGAGCCACAAATGTGCACTTCTAAGTTCTCGGCTTTGGAAATCTTACTTCCCTCGGTTTTTCGCAGTGCGGACTGTTAAAGCATGCAGAATGAGACACTTACATGAATAGAAAATGCCACAGAATGTTGCTGCTACTGTTACTCTTCCTGTCTCTCCGCCTACATCACATACTTCCCTTACAAGTCCTACATTGGTTTTGTGTTTCTCACGTCAAAGAAAGTAATTAATTCCAAAAGAATGTACTGTGTGCAACTATGTAAGAAGCAATGAATTAGCGATGAGGGGTATAGAGATGCTAAGGTATGACCCTCAAGAGAAGGCTGGAGGCAAGATGAGTGGTGAAGAAGGCTGCGAATTTGGTTGTCTTCTAGTCATGAAACAGTTACAATGCAGTATGCCAGCGACAACCACAAAGTGAAACGAACCAAGTGTTTAGAAACAAAGAAAAGAAAACCGCAAAATGCTAAAATGAAACTGCCAAAGCCTTGAAAGCTGGAGTTTCCTCAGTAAAGGGAAGAAGGCATTCAGAGGTAAGAGGGATACTATATGCACAAATACAGAGTTGAAAACGCCCCTAGCATGCTGTAGTATAAAAAGGCACTGGCCAGTGTAAGTGGAGCACTTAAGGGGGGGGGGGAACATGGGCTACAGCCATATTATCATGGATGACACACTCAGTGTTGGGAATTTTGAACTTTTTTCCACGTGACAAGGGACAGACAGCTGCTATGATCAACCTTATTTAAGAGAAAAATATTTAGAAAGATAATTGCAATCGGATTGTAAAGAACTGAAAGAAAGCAAGAAGACTATAAACACAGATATAATCTGAAGGAAGCCATTGTAGTCCAAAGTCAGAAGACATGAAGTATCTGAAATAGAATGTGAGAAGAATTTGGACTGGAGAGATGATTCAGAGGGAGCAGGCCATGGCTCTGAGGCTGCCTCCTACCCAAGAAAGAAAAGAATGTCTTGTACCATCTGGCGCCAAACAGAACAATTAGCAGGTGCTCCATAAATATGTGTTTGATGGAATTTAAATTTTATAATCTGATAAAGAAATTCAGTTAAACTGGTGCCCAAGTAAAGGATTACCAAACATCACATGTTCAAACTAACTACACCTTTTAAGAGCAACAAAATTAAGATTACATATATTTTAATTTATTTATGTGACACAGAGAAAGAGGGAGGGAGGGAGAGAGAGAGAGAAAGAGAATGGGTGTGCCAGGGCCTCCAGCCACTGCAAACAAACTCCAGATGCATGCACCACCTTGTGGGTCTGGCTAACGTGGGTCCTGGGGAACTGAACCTGAGTCCTTTGGCTTTGCAGGCAAACGCCTTAACCACTAAGCCATCCCTCCAGCCCCAAATTAAGATTAAATATTGCTTGTACACAAATACTGGTTGAAAATTTTTTTTTGTGTGGTTTTTCAAGATAGGGTCTCACTTTAGCCCAGGCTGACCTGGAATTCACTATGCAGTTTCAGGGTGGCCTCGAAGTCACAATGACCCTCCTACCTCTGCCTCCTGAATGCTGGGATTAAAGGCATGCGCCACTATGTGCTCAGCTTTGGTTAACAAGAAAAATAAAACCAGTATTGCCCCAAAGTATGTCCCACAGAACATTAATCCCAAAATATATACCATAATAAAATAATTTCAAGGTCAAAACATACTCATTCTCAAGTATTTGACCCAAACATTAGTATATAAAACTTGAAAACTGGGCTAAACAAATAGCTTAGTGGTTAAGGCACTTTCCTGCAAAGCCAAAGGACTCAAGTTTGATTCCCCAGGAGCCATGTAAGCCAGATGCACAAGGTGGTGCATGCTTCTGGAGTTCATTTGCAGTGGCTGGAAGCCCAGTCTCTCTCTCTCTCTCTCTCTTCTATCTATCTGCCTCTTTCTCTCTCTCTCTCAAATAAAATAAAATAAAATAAAATTTTAATTTAAAAAATGCTTTAAAAAAAACCTGAAAACTTCCATAATTTAAAATAAACTATTGAATACACACTTTTTCCAAACTGTCAACCAGGGAACATTATCACATCTTCCATGGATCCAGTGTTCCTGAGAACACACTGGAAAACAGTATTTCTCCCAAAAAGTTATCCAAATAACAGAGTGTCAGTGTAATCACACATCTTACAAGCTATAGAAACCCAAAAATACAAACCTTCAGGTGAAGTTTTTGAAGAATTCGGATGAGGAGTCGTGGAAATCTTCCTATATCTATTGTATTTATCAGTGACACTGCTTTTTTCATGCTAAATGAATTTGAAAAACAAAGTTTCTATTAATAAAGGGAACAATTCAGCAAGAAGATGTAGATACTGTAAATATTTTTGCAACAAATATGGGGGCCCCAATTTCATAAAACAAACATTAAAAGGCATAAAATGTCACACAGGTCCTGACACAATAATAACAGTAGACTTGAATGCCCCAATCATATGTTGAGATAGGTCCTCTAAACTGAAAATCAGCAAAGATGCTCCTAAATTAAATTATACCACTGATCAGCTGGACTTAGCAGATATCTACAGAATCTTCCATACAAGAGATAGGGGGATATACATTTGTCTTGGCCACCCATGGAAAATTCTCCAAAACTGATCACATTGTAAGTTACAAAACAAACTTCACAAATATTTTTAAAACTGAGATAATTCTTTGTATCTCAACAGACCACAAAGAAATAAAACTAGAAATAAACAGCAAGACAATGTTCAGATATTACCAAGGTACTTGGAGACTGAACTGACAAAGCGGCTGAAGAGAGGAACTAGAACAATGAGAATGGTATCACAACCTACCAGATCACTGGGACACAGTCCCGGCAGTCCTAGGAGGAAAGTTTATAGCCCTAATTTCACACCTTGAAGGGGTAGAAAAGCAATAAAGAAGTTAACCCCAGTAGATGGCTAGAAATCAGCAAGATTAGGGTAGAAATTAGTGAAATAGACTAAAAAACAATACACAAAATCAAAGAGTAGGTTCTTTGAAAACAGTTAACAAGATTGACAACCCTCCTTCCAAAGCAACCAAAAGAGAGAACTCAAATAAATAATATTAGAGAGAAAAGGGAGTTGTTACAACAGAGTCCAATGAAATTCAAGAATGTCATTAGAGAATACTACAAAAACTTATATTCCAAAAAGCCAGAAAAGTTGGATGAAATGGATACATTTCTAAATGTGTATGACCTACCAAAATTAGAAGAAATAAATAATTTTAAAGAGACCAAAAAGTAATGAAATTTAAGCAGTGATTAAAAGTGTCTCCACAATCAACTGGAGATGAATGCAAGTGGGTAGTAAGCACCAGGGCTATGGGCATAAAACTGGAATGAGACCAGCAGAGAAAAAAAAGGTAGAAAAGAGAAGAGTTAGCTGATAGGCTAGGGGAAGGATAGAATATCTCAGGTGGGAGAGGTTTGGAGGGGTAGAGGGTAGGGAGAGTGGGGACAGAATTACACCCAGGTTAACATAACATGGATCTGTTCCATAGAAACCCTCATTCTGACTAACATTCTACAAGATATAACCACCAAAAGAGGGATGGGGAAGGAGAGCAGTCTGCAGAGAAGATGGAAAAAGCTCAACCTTAGAACCATGGACTCTGGCTGGTAACTCCTGGCCCAGAATTGAGTTGTTTCCCCCCCACCACCACCGCCAGTGAGCTGTTGACCAGGGATTCCCATGAGGTCATTGCAAAAACACTTGATTACCTGCCAGAACTACAAGTTAAGACCCTATTGCTGAAGACACTACAGGCTGCAGTCACAGGACATTGAATTACCATGCTGGAACAGAAAGGGAAACCAGCTCCCTCCTGGCCAGCCTCATAGAGCTGGAGAGCCCTACTGGGGTCACTGGAGGACAATGGTCACCAACAGCATGAAGAAGCAAGTGACCCTGCGGACCACAAAATGAACCAGCTGACAAGAAGTACACACTTGTGCAATAGTGGCACACAGCCTCTACAGGTAACCAACTGTTCTCTGACTGGACATGAGGCCCACTCAGTGGGAGAGAACTCACATCTGACACAAGTCAGAATCCCATAGTCAGAAAACTCACAGATTTCAGAGAGAAGCCCCTACTGTATTCTGGAGAAGAAGAATAGTCTTGTCCACCAAAAATCTCTCAAATAAATTTGCATACCTCCTTTAATCCAAGCTGCTCTCACTCTTGGTTAGGTTATCTGCTTTGTTTTACAGATGGCAGAGAAAATGGGACAGAGCAAAGACATCAATAAGACAGAAAGAGAGCTGACTACCCAGCACGAGACTTGCCACCTCTACCACATCTGCCAGGACCCAGGAGAACTTGCACAGGACGCAGCAACATGAACACTGCTCCTATTCTGACAGCCTGACAACCAGCTCCAGGGTGATGGTGACAGACATGGTGATCAACCAAAACCTATCAAAGCAGAAATTCAGAGGCTACAAAGAACTCAACATTAAATCAGACTGCCAACAGACCTACCATGCCTCAGGGAACATTGCAGAAGAGAGGGCTGCAAGACTGTAAGCCACAGAGCAGGTAGGACGACCCTGAGGCACAGTCATCGCCCTCCCCCGCCGCCACCCCACCCGAACTGACTGAGGCCTTCACGACCTCACAGTGAATAGCATAACCCTGCTGAGAAGGGCCCCAGGGTAACGGAGCCAGGATGAAGGGATAAAAGAGTATAACCTATTATAATACATATAAAATAACATAAAATTTGGGGGAAAAAAGTCTCCCCACAAAGAAAAGCTCAGGACAAGAAGGATTCATTGTGGAATTCTATCAGACTTCTAAGGAGGATCTCAACACTTTGCAAACTTTCCCACAAAACACAACTACCAAACTTAATCTGTGAAGCTAGTACTACTCTGTGTTGTAATTAGCTTCATACTGCCAACCAAGAGCAGTTTACAGGAGGAAAGGATTTATTTTGGCTTACAGGCTCAAGAGGAAGTTCCATGATGGCAGGGGAAAATGTGACATGAGCAGAGGCTGGACATCAGCTCCTGGCCAACATCAAGAAGCAACAGGACAGTGCAAACAATGGCAAGGGGAAGCTGGCTTTAATGCCCATAGGCCTGCCCACAACAACATACCTTCTCCAGGAAGCTCCAATTCCCAACTGCCACCATCTGGGGACCTGGCATTCAGAACACATGTATTTATGGGGAACATCTGATTCAAACCAGCACATTCCACCTCTGGCCCCCATAAATTCATGACCATCCATGATGTAAAATGCAATGCATGCAGTCCGACTTTAAACATCATCATAGCTGTGTGGTCCCTGTGGGTGAAGGGCTTGGCATTTTGGGGGCCTATGAGGTCCCGGTGGTGGGAGCGGGACCCAAGGAGATAAACCACCCCTGGCACTTCAGTCAGGGCCCAGGTGAAACCACAGAGGATTTGGTGAGTGAACAAGAGTGCTGCTTCCATGGCGAGCCTGACAATCTGCACCGGGGTGATGGAGACAGACACTGAGGATACTCAACACATACCACAGCAGAAATCCAGAAGATCCTGAGAGCTTAACACTGAAGTAGACTTCAAACACACCCACCACGGCTCAGGGAATTTTGTGGACAAGGGGGTAGAAAGATTTTAAGATCCACAGGTCAGGAGGGCATATGCAGGGGCATTCCCCCCACCCATGACTGACTTCTACTCTCAATGCATATCCCACAAGCCCATACTGAATACAAGCAACCCCAATGAGGTGGTCTCTCAGCAGATTGGGGCAGGGAGGAAAGAAATGATCGTACCAACACATGATGTGTCCGTACAAAGCATATTTGTTATATTTTTAAAAAGCCATCATAGTTCTGGCGCTAGAAGGATGACTCAGTGGTTAAGGAGATTGCCTGCAAAGCCCAAAGGAACCAGGGTCAATTCCCCAGTACCCACATAAGCCAGTTGCACAAGGTGGCACGTGCATCTGGAGTTCCTTTGCAGTGACTAGAGGCCCTGGCACGCCCATTCTCTCTAACTATTCCTTTCTCTCTCTAGCTAATAAATAAATTAAATATGCTTTTAAAAAGTCATCATAGTTTTTATCAATCCCAATGCTATTCAAACATCCCCATAGTCCAAGATTTCTTAACTGTTAGCCTGTAAAACCAAAAAAAAAAAAAAGGCACAGAATAAACATTTACACTACAAAAGATGGCACTGGAGTTGGGCATGGTGGCATGTGCTTTTAATCCCAGCACTGGAGGAGGCAAAGATGGGAGGATCGCCACAAGTTCACAACTAGCCTGGGACTACAGAGTAAGTTCCAGGTCAGCCTGGGCTACAATGAGATACTACCTCAACGCTGCCCCCTCCCCCACAAAAAAGATGGCATTAGGCCTAACAAGAAAAATTGAACCAGTACAAGATCTAAAATAAGGCAAACATCAAGTTCCACAGCTCCAACCAACATCATTAACCAGTGACAAAGTCTGGAGTTCCAATGACAACCCTCCAGCTGGACTGCTCACAGCTTGAGGAACGATCTTTCCAAGCCAGCAGCTGTCTGTCTGTAGTGGCCAGCTCACAGTCCTGCCATTTCAAAAAGTCCTCGGGGTCTCCACTGCAACCCATGGTTCATCCTCACTGCTCCAAAAACCATGCCTCACACTGCCCATGGCCATTTCCAAAAAAAACCACAAAACCATGCTGTGAATCCAATGGCCCTCTCTTTCTTGCATTTGTTGTACTCCATAGTACTAAGTAGGCTACCAACTTTTAATGCAGGAGACAATAAAGCCAACTCTGAAGAGCAGGACACATGTGACCTGAAAAAGGAGGAGACTACAGAGGAAGAGTTTTTAAGGGGGAAAGGAGAGGGAAGGAGAGGAGGGAAACAAAATTGTTTGGAAGAAATTAAGGAAACTTAATTCTCTACATGCTAAAAAATTATTCTTTTAAAGTTTCAAAATGTTTTTCAATGTACTTCCTATAGCTGTCTATATGTTTTCATTCCAATAACTCTGGTAGCTATAATGGTAAGCCTTCATGAATAAAGCACAATAGACGGCAGTGTCTGGTCACCTGTACATTTTCAAGAGGAGGTACCCCTGAAGGAAAAGCATTGTACTAGAAAGTCTATTTGTCAAATTTTCTTTTGTTTGGGGCAAAGCAAAGTACTTGGGAAAGCATGTATGTACTCTGTGGGGAAATGGCAGTAATTTAGCAAAGGGTAATTTATATAATCACCTAATCAAAACTAGAACGCCAAGAGGAGTGGGAAGCGGGGAAACAGCAATTTGAAACCCTCTCACTCGTAACAGACAATTGCAAACAATGGGATAAGAACTATTCTGCACCTATTGTATGAGGTTGCATGATGTGTTGAGTACTCAGAGAACCCAGGACGAAGGGAAAACCTTAAAGTGGCGACTCATGTCTCAGGGGAAGCGCTATTTCCTCCCAGACACAAGTGTATGATTTTCCAACTTCAACATTTGCTAATATACTTCAGCATCCCTTCTGTCTACACAGAGAGAGCGCTGTAGCACTGTTTATGCCAAACTGATCGTCCTTGCTTAAATGATTTAATTTCAAAGGAGACATTGGAGCTGGTATGTCGGCGAGACCTATACTGGCAGGTGCTCAGATGGCTGGAGGTGCAGGGAGTGAGATCACCCCAGTCTCAAAATTTAAGGGGAAAAAAAGTGGGGGAACGAGGGGCAGGCTTTGTATCATCTCCATGGACAGCCGACCTCACCTAACATAAGGAGAAAATTTGAAGTTAAAGCAATGGCAGCACTCTGGTTGGACAGAGCTACAGAAAGCCTGACACCCATCCAACTTTGGATACCAAAGGGAAATTCACGCGGGCGTGTGCAACTCCCCGCGTGCACCGGCGAGCGCCTAGACCCGGCTGAGGCTCCAGCAAACAGCGCTTCTCTTCCCAGGAGATGGGCAGCCTCGGGCACCGCTCCGGGGAGCCGCGAAGCGACCGGAGCCCCGCCTTGGGCCGCGCCGCACACCGCCCGCGGCTCCTCCGCCGCCGCCCGCCCGCCCGTGCCGCAGCCGCAGCCGCAGCCGCAGCCGCAGCCGCAGCCGCAGCGACCTCCTGGCGCCGGCCCCGTCACGTCACCGGCGCGGCCGCCCAGGCTCTACCTGGGACTCTCCGGCAGGATCAGCGCCCCGGAAGCCGCCATGCTTGAAGCTCCCTCGCCCGGCCGCCCACACTCAGCTGCGCACAGACCCGCCAATGAGAACGCCGCGGCGGACGGAAGCCCGGGAGGCCCAAATCCCGCCGACCCTGGTGCCTTCTGGCTGCTGAGAGCGCACGGAGACTGAATGCCCAGCCCAGATAAATTGTCCTGCTGTCTCCCCAGAGGACGAGACATCACCGCCCACTTCGCCACTCTTACCGTGTCAGAATTTATATATATAATTATGTATATTGATATATAGGACAGCTTAAATTAAATATTAAATATATTTATGTCTAATTAAATATAGATTTATATATACATATATACATTTTAGATATATGTATATAAACATATATGCATAAACATAACTATATAATTCTATATAATGTACGGTTTCAATTATATATAATGTACATATATATTACAGCTTAAATTCCGATATATAACATATATGTGATGGACAAAGTTTAGGGGAGGGTTTAAGCTACCCCTTGGCTTCCGGCGAAGAGGCGATCTGGAGAGCTGCTCCCCAGGTACCGCCCATCACCTGTCCGAGGAGGCTGCAGGCCCAGCCCAATCTACCCCTGGGTGCCATTGCCTCCTCCCGTGTCTGCATCCTCGCAGCTCTGCAGGGCGCAGCACGGGGCTTACATGTTGGCCCAGTTCCTTCAACAGTATATTTTCACTGGGTTCCTACTATACGCCAAGCACTGAACCAAGGCTCTGAGGAGACAGAAGACCAAAATCCTTAGCCTCCAGATTTAGTCCACAGCTGAAATGAACAAGTAATTGAGCATCTTTTGGTCCAGTCTAGCATAAGTAGGGGAGAGAAATCACTGCAAAGAATGTCATTAAGTATTTCACAGGACACATTTTTCACAAACATCTTTCTTTTTCTGCAGTACAGAAAACATGGAGTGTGTGAAGAGGATTCAGAGGTGGAAGCAAGGGAGAGAAGCTCAAGAAAGAGTGTCCTGGGCAGGTGGCATTTGCAGTAAGCCTGTAGAGATGACAAGAGTGTTTGGGGAAAAGTAGGTAGAGTGATCAAGGGCTGAGGGATAGGAGAATGGTTTGATGAAGTTTGAAGGACAGCCGCCAAGCCACAAGCAGCTTCAGTGTGTAGTTAAACGGCAGAGAAATGGGTAGCCTTCAATCTTTGGGGTTGGTTTGTACGTTGCTGTCAACAGAATGATAATCTAATTGGTGAAAGACAAGCAGAAAAACTATACAGGAAACTTTTGCAGTAATCTATAGAAGCCAATAAAGTCCTGTGGTACTAAAAAGGCACTGGAGGGCTAGGGAGATGGCTTAGCTTTTAAGGCTCTTGCCTGCAAAGCCTAAGGACTTGTGTTCAACTCTCCAGATCCTACATAAGCCAGACACACAGTGACACAAATGCACAGGTTGCACTTGCACACAAGGGAGTCTGGAGTTCAATTGCAGCTGCTGGAGGCCCTGGCTCACCAATCCCCACACACACAACTTTCTTTCTCTCTCATATAAAAACAAAAGGCCAGTCTGTTGAGCTTGCCTCAAAAAAAAAAAAAAAAAAAAAAGGGTATTGGAGAATGAAAAAAATGGTAGAATCTTCCAAGAGGTGGGAAAAATTAATTTAATTTTCCTTCCTAATTATGTTTTACTTAAATTATTATTTAAATTAGTTGGCATTCCTGGATCAGCCCAAAGACATCATAAATGAAAGGAGATGCCAGATTGCAAATTAAAAGTGAATAATCCCCACGTGGATAATTGAGTCAATTATACAGTGAGTTGAACACATACAAATATATTTAATTCCACAACACTCCACACACACCCCAATTTATAGTCATCTGAAAAAGATGAATGTGAGTCTATATAATTATAGGTCTCTCATCCAAAAACAGATTGCCTTACCTGGCATAACTTTAAAGGGATCCAATTTCCCCAGGTCTTTGAAACACTTCCCTTTTGTCTTCATTCATTGCTGAATTAAAGCCACTAATCAGCTCAAAACTGTTTCAAATCTCTAGTGAAGTTCAATCCTCTTTAGTTGTCTTTCAAAAGCACAACTGGGGCTTTGTAAAAGGTGATTCAATTCCTGAGTCTGTGTAGCCTTAGACAAAGCAGTTAATCTCACTCAGCTTTCCCATTCTTGATGTTATATGAGAATGAAAACACTGTCTACTCCCTGGACTGTGGTGAGAATTAAATAATGTGATCTGCATCTGCAAGAGAGGCTTACCCTCCTTAGCAAAGCACAGAGATATCTGATGTATTCACCAGACAGAGTCAGCACTGGTCACAGAGACCCCTCGCTCCAATTGTCTTCATTTGTAACAATGGGTTGATTACATCTTTTTAAACAGTGTGTGTGTGTGTGTGTGTGTGTGTGTGTGTATTGAGGTAGGGTCTCACTCTAGCCCTGGAATTCACTCTGTATTCTCAGGGTGCCCTGGAACTCATGGTGATCCTTCTACCTCTGCCTCCCAAGTGCTGGGATTAAAGGTTTGTGCCACCATGCTTGGCCCTCCTATATTTTCTTTTTCCTTTCCTTTCTTTTCTTTTTTCTTTTCTTTTCTTTTCTTTTTTTTTCTTTTTTTTTTTTTTTTTTTTTTGAGGTAAGCCCAACAGACTGCCTTTTATATGCAAGAGGGAGAGGGGAGAAAGAGAGAATTGGCATGCCAGGGCTTCCATCCACTGCAAACTCCAGACATAAGCACCCCTTGTGCCCATATGCAACCTTGTGCACTTCTGTCACTGTGCATCCAGCTTTACATGGGACTTGGAGAGTTGAACATGAGTCCTTAGGCTTCACAGGCAAGAGCCTTGACCACTAAGCCATCTCTCCAAACCCAGTTTTTGTAATTTTATTATTTATTTGCACAGGTATATGTATGTGTATATTTACAACATGTTTGCTGGCACACACATGCCAAAGGTGTGTGTAGGTCACACAATCTGCATTAGTCAGGGTTCTCAAGAGAAACAATACCCATAGAATAAATACACGTTTTTTAAAAGAGATTTTTTTAATTCAGCTCACAAGGTATAGCCACAGCTGTCCACAAACTAGAAAACTGAAAAGTCTGGCAGTTGCTCTGTCTACAAGGCTAGACACAAGTAGAAGTCCAAGAAAGAAGCTGCTCAGTCCAGGAGACCAAACAAATGGTAAGACACACACATACCAGCCAACAGCCAGGGAAGCCTGAGCAAAGACAACGCCCTGGCATCCTCCTGGAGCTTCCTTGTACCCAGGTCCGCAGTGAACACGAGGGAGAAAGCCCTGCTTCTGGAAATTATATAGATAACTGAGAAGCTGCATGGTTGACAGGGGACAGGCTGAGGCTCTGGGAGTTCAGCCAGAAGAGTTGTGGCTGAGGCAGTTACAAATGACTGCTTCTCTTCAATAGCTTACAGGCAGCTCACCTTGTTCCCCAGTACAAAGGGATTCTCGGCTACTGCTGGGAAACATTCAATAGAAAATCAGCTCATCTAGGACACTTTGAGTTACACGTAGAGACAACTCCAACATACATAAGCCCCCTAAATTCAGCCTTCAGGTGACCTCCCACTTTGGGGCTCCCATCTATGTCAAAAGATGCTTTTCTGCTTATAATTAAGCCTGCCTACTGTTTCTGTCTTTATTCCTGAGTTCTGATTGATAAAACCTATTCCATTCCTCCCACTCACCTTGTGAATTGTCTCGTAGCCTGGTAATGGTAATTCCTTACTGACCCCTGGGCAAGGACTTAATCCAGCAGACCTTACTGAGAGCCCCACCCCGGGCCCTGGTCCTCCCCTCATTTCAAAATGGCTGCCCATTTGGGAAGTAGGACTCCCTTGTTTAATCTTGCCTGTGCCCAGGTGCCCCTTCCTCTCTCTCTCTCCCTCTCTCTCTCTCTCTCTCTGGACGTTTCTCCTCTCCTTACACCTTCTTGAGATAGTCTCTTGTTGCTGCCACCTGCAAGTTCCCCCTCCCATTACCATACACGCACAGGGATTACAGACACATGCACCACTTTGCATCCAGGGTTACCTTGTGTAAAGGTTAAATTCTGTTGTCAACTTGATTAGATTAGGAATCAAGAGACACAGAGACATGCCTCTTGGGCACTTCTGTGAGGTTGTTTCCAGAAGGATTAACTGAGGGATGAAGTTCTTCCCCGGAATGGGCAGCTTTCTGGTAATGGACTGTAAATCAAGAAGCTCTCAGAGAACTTGGGCCCATTTTTACCTGGCTGTCTATGCTACTCGGAGGCGAGTGCTTTTTACCTGACTGTTCGGGCTATTGCCAAAGTACACCTACCCTGTTTTGACCATCCTTCCTTGACATTGAAACCAGGTTTCATCAGCTGTCCAACATAGACCCAAGACCAGCTGTTCTCCAGGAATCCTCCAGGCCTTCTGTGCTAGATTGGGACTGCTTTTAGGCTCCTCAATGCTCAAGTCTGCAGACAGCTATTGTTGGACTGCCCAGCTCAAATCCTTTAAGCTTAACCCAATAAATACCCTTTATAACCCAAATTCATTCTGTTGGTTCCATTCCTCGGGAGTTCTGACTAATATACATGGACATTGAGGCTGGAACTTGGGTCCTCATCAACAAGCTTGTAAGCAAGTGGGTGCCTTTAACCACTGAGCAATCTCTCCAGCCTTTGACGGTGATGCAGGATTTGGGGGTTCAGAAGGGTCCCTCAGCCCTGAAACTCCCAAATTTTGGGTCCTTATACTATTGTAGCAAAGAGTTGATAAACTGGACTCTGGGAAAGGTAAATTATGAATTCTGACGTTTATTGTCGGGAGAATTAAGATCCAGGGAGGAAGCTAGCTGAAAGGCTCAGGCCAGAGGACAATTCTCCTTGCCCAGCTAGAAAGGGAGAAGGGAAATGAACAGAATGTCCATCACAGAGAAATCTCCTGAGATAAAAGGAGGAGGTATACACACCCACACGTGGAAGACAAAATATAAGGAACAAAAGATCCACTTCACATAAAAGACCAAAGAAGATAAAGAAATAGTGAAGGAGCTGGACATGGTGGCACATGCCTTTAAAACTTTTTTTTTATTATTTTTTTGGAGATAGACACAGAGAGAGAGACAGAGAGAGAGAGAGAGAGAGAGAGAGAGAGAGGGAGGGAGGAAGACAGAGATGGGCTCGCCAGCAGTGTCTCAGCTGCTGTGAATGAAATCCAGATGTGTGCGCCCCCTTGTGGTCAAGTGCGGCATTGCACCCTTGCGTCACTTTGCATCTGGCTAAACGTGGGACCTGGAGATTGGAACCGCTGGAGATTGGAACCAGTGTTCTTAGGCTTAGGAGGCAGGTGCCTTAACTGCTAAGCCATCTCTCCAGCCTGGCACATGCCTTTAATCCCACCACTTAAGAGGCAGAGGTGGGAGGATCACTGTGAGTGTGAGGCAAGCAGGCCTGAGACTACGTAGTGAATTCCAGATCAGCCTGGGCTAAAAAGAGACCCTATCTCAAAAAAGAAAGAAAGAAAGAAGAAAAAAGAAATAGGGAAGGACTCAAAGATCAAAAAACAAATCACAAGCAGAAAAATAACCAGGTGGGAAAAAGTGCTTCCCCTCCCCAGCCTGATAAAGTGCTTCCCCTTCCCAGCCTGATGTCTTACGCGGGCCCCATGTGGTCAAGCTCCTTTATGTAGTTTCTGCATCCAGTTAGGGCGAGCCTTGTTATCAAAGTCAGGTGTGTGGGGCTGGAGGGATGGTTTCGTTTAGATGGTTAAGGCATTTGCCTGCAAAGCCAAAGGACCCAGGTTCGATTCCCCTGGACCCACCTTAGCCAGATGCACAAGATGGTGCATGTGTCTGGAGTTCGTTTGCAGTGGCTGGAGGCCCTAGTGCACCATTCTCTCTCCTTCTCAAATAAATACATAAATGAATAAAATAAAAATATTAAAAAGGAAAACTCAGATGTGTAAAGAGAGACCTGACTGGTTCTCAGACTTAACAGGCTGACCAGGGAGGAGCCAAGACCTGATTAGTTTGTGGACTCAGGGGGCTGTCTGGGAGGCAGGGGTCAAGATCTGATTTGTTCATGGGCTCCAAGGGCTGACCCAGAGAGGCTAAGCCCAGTTATTTCCTGCTGGGGAGTGCTGCTGGTAGCCATCTTGGATGAGATAAGATCACACTCGAGTTCCAATTTTGTCAGGGTGGGCAGAATGGCATCTCTTTGTTCCCTCCTCGGGCTTCTGTCCCTAATGAACTGTTATTCCTGCTTCTTTTTCAATTCTATGCTATTTCTGCATTTTCTGAAATGTAGGCATACATGTCCATTAAAACATCCCTTAAGTCACCTACCTATAATCATCTGTGGACGCCAGGGAAACAAGGAAGGTTGAATTCATCTGAGGAAATATGAAATGCCATGCCCGAAATGTCAGTGACACCTCAACGTGAAAGTGCCTACCAGACTAAAACACGTACAGAAAAGTTTTATTAAAGAAATCCTGTGGCAATGGGAAATGCTTCTCGTTGGGACAAAACACCTGACAAAAATCAGTTTAAGGAAGGAAGGGTTTGTTTCACCTTCCAGCTCCTGCTTAAGACCTTTGTGACTGGGCAGGCATGGTGGCAGCAGGTCACATTCAGCCCCGTGAGGACAGAGTGATGAACGCCGTGCTCAGCCAGCACACTATTTTCATACAGTCCTCCACCCTAGTTAATGGAATGGTGCCTCCCACTGTTAAGGTGGTTCTTCTCATGTCATTTAACCTATTTCTTTAATAAAATCTCAATACAACAGCTTCTCGGGCTTTTGATACCTCAGTCTTACCATGCAGCCTATCAGAATTACACACGCCTTGTTACTTTTCAAAGGGCATCACAGCACAGGCCAGAGTGAGGTCTGGCAATGTTTTCCTCAATATCCAGGGAGCTAACTCTTCCTTTTAGTATGAGTTCCGTCCTGTTTTGTGCCCTTCCTTTCAGTAGGCTCCTTCTCAAAGACCCCTGTGTGTACTCACACTCTCCCCATGAAGCATGATTTATGGTTTTGACACAATAAAACAGAGCCTTTTCTTCTTGGGCCTTTTTTTTTTTTCTCCCAGAAATCTCCTCCAACCCTAAATGAACTCTGGACATGCCAAGGAGCCACACCCACACTCTTTCTCGGGCATCCCAGCCTCAGATGCAGGTGATTACTCTGGAAGACAAGTGTCACTTGCTCACTAACCAGATCAGTATTCTTACCAGGCCCTGGAGGTCCTACTACCATCTGCCTCTATGGAAACAACAGGGAGACAGAGATTAGTGAAAGAAATAGTTTTATTCCCGTCCAGGAATGAGGAAATGGAGTGGAGTCTATCTGTCACATAGAAAAGCAGTCCCCATTTTCAAAAGGGAGGAAAAAATCCCAGGGGTGGGGTTATGAGGTAATGGATGGAAGATTCCCATGTTTGGAGTTCTTTGTCCTCAGAAGGGTGCATTGATATATGTGTATGGCAAAGACATTCTGAATCTTTCTATTTGAAAATAGCCTTCAAGACTGACCTATGTCCCTGTTAGCGCACTAATTTTGCCAGTGAAAAATGAAGATGAACAAAGGAAGGAGGGAGTATCACAAAGGTCTCCCCCTGGAACTCGGTGCACCATGAGAAAAGGTTGGTTGATACAAATTAGACGAAAAAAAGATGAAGGTAGACTCGTCAGGGCTCTTTCACGTGACATATCACAACCCAGCTATGACTTCCAGGTAAGGTCTAACTCCTTCTTCATAAACTCATTTTTATTTTCTCTCCAATTCATAGTTCGTTCTGTTTAGTATCTGAGTCCTAGGAACTCAATCTAGCTGAAATGAAAGGAAGCTTTTTGGCATATACTATCAAATTGGGAGATGGTGTGGGCATTTTGTTGTGTACTGCAGAGTGTTCTGGCTATGGTTGGGTAATTATCTGGTAAAGGGACATTCTGGTATTCTGAAATCCTGCAACTCATCCCAAGTTTATCAGAGAATGACATAGGACAGAAGACCAGAGATCTCTCTCCCCACACCTTAACACACTGAGACTTCCCCGTTCAGCTGCTTAGTCAGAAGGCTGCTTTTCTCCTTCTACCCTGACCCTGAGCACCCATCTCTGCCCTTCACACCATCAAGCAGATGCAGTTTCTGGCTCTGTTTTTAGGTCTGTAGTCAGCACTTGCCTCATAGGTGAGGGCAAATCAATTGGGGTGTAACTGAAGAAACACCCTTTTCAATGGCAAATATGTAAATGTTCATTTTACAATTCCTTCCCAACTCCCAGGGCAATGAAATGTTTAGACTGCACACTTTTATTTGTGAGTTGCTTATGTAAATGTTCTTGTTTCCTCTGAGATGCATGAGGAATAGAGCTGCTTAAACATAATCTATTCCCTGAGTATTTGCCTAACAGGTTGTGATGCAGAAAGGAAACAAAAAGGCCAAGAAAAAGAAAAGAAAGAACAGTGTCAAGGTTGCAGCCACATTTGCCCATAAAAAATGCTCTTTTTTTTTTTTTTACTCCAGATGAATGTACCTGTCCCTTCTCCTTCCCCCCTTACTTTCTTGGGCCCTCTTGTTCTCTCTCTCTCTCTCTCTCTCTCTGGTGTTCATTCTCTCTCTGTAGTATTCTCTATCTCTCCCTCTCCCTTTCCTTCTTCTTTTCTCTCTCACTCCCATTACAATCAAATCTTAAACTCACAAAAAAATTGTTCACTCCCACCTCACCATATGGAGGATGCACTAGAAGGTAGGGATGGAAATCTTTATTAAAGTGTAGCAAAAATGCACTTTGTGACATACAAACAAATCCCTCTTTGATCAATTCTCAAGCTCAAAGCTGAAAAACAGCAAATTATCACTCCTCCATTTTTCATTTGCACCTAGTTTCCTCCACTTTCCCCCCAAGAGGCCTGTGCCATGTAAAGGGCTGATATTCACACATAGAATGTGTGAAAGACTGAGTAGGTTCTTCAGTAATTTTCACCTGTGAACACCATTTGAAACGGATTAGAAGATGCTTCCCTTATTGACATGTGAGACTGAAGCAAGTGCCTTTTATCCATTGACTAGTAAAGGAAATAAAAAAAAAAAAAAACAGTAAACTTCACCAAAGGACATCAGAAGAAAAAGAGTAAAATAAATAAACAAACAAAAGAAGTTTAACACCTGGGCATGGTAACACACCTTTAATCCCAGCACTCAGGAGGCAGAGGTAGGATGATTGCCATAAATTTGAAGCCACCCTGCGACTACATAGTGAATTCCAGGTCAGCCTGAGCTACAGTGACACCCTACCTCTAAAAACAAAAAAAGAAGTTTAACTTAGTAAACTTAACAAAGTGCCAGCACATCCTCACCCTGCCCTGCCCCCGACCCCCCCCCCAAAAAAAATCAGAGCTTTTGTGGTTGCTGAGGTGGATACCAAATGTCATCTCCAACTTGCTGAAATGGTACCTGGAAAAAAAAGGAGTTCACAGAATCCTCCTTATGTCCCCTACAGTTTGGAGAGCTGCCCAACTACAGGAGAACAGTCTGCCCAGTAAGAGTCAAGGGAAATCCTGGGAAAACGTAAACCCCTGAGGGCTGATGCCAGAGGCATCTAAGGGTTACTCTTTCAATACCTCTGACTGAAATGTAAAGCTGTAACATGGGGGGGGGGCATTATATTTAATTATCCCAAATAATAAGTAGGGAGCTAGCAAATGTGAAGATAAACAGTTACACTGTAGCCACAGCACAAAAACCTTCCCTCGCGCCCCTGTCTTATTTTTAACCATGCTGAGACCCACAGATGCCCTAACCCTTTCTTCGTGCTGAATGGAAATGAAAGGATGAAGTAGGGAAGCCAACAACCCTGGCGCACGCAGGTGGAATCAGGAGCCACGGCACCATAGTTAAGGAAGGGCTGATCTGAAGCCGGGACATCTCTCAGAGACGGACATACCCTTATCAAGCGCAGAGAAGCCTCTTGATACAGGCCTGTTTATAGACTCTGAGCTGAGGAAGCAAAGGCTAAACCCACTAATAAATGCAGTTCCAGATTCCCTTTAAGCTTTTGATTCAAAAGAAAGTTGGTAGAATGCAATACGGAACCATCAACCTGTCATTCTAATGGCAAGGTAAATAGATGTTTCACTACTGAGCAAAAACCAAGAAAACTTTGGCCCAATCCCAGAGCCTGGCCAGAACTATCTGTAATAAGCACAGACAAAAAGGGAAGAAACAGTTTGTCAATTATGTAGTCATTCTTCAGAAAAACATGAAAGAAAAGTATACAGCACACAAAACTCAGAAGAAAATTCCAGGTGTGTTCTCAAGGGGGAAAAAAACCCTAACATGGAAATTATTTCAAGGAACAAAAATTAAAACAAATTGATAAAACAACAAAATTGGATGTAAAACACAAAACCAAAGAGGTTGAATCATTTCCCATTAAGTTAGAAACTAGAAGACACCGAGTAAACTAGATTTTAAATTGCAACCCTGACAAAGAGGAATGGCTGTTTGTAGTGAATACAAAGGAAGAAAACAAACTCAAATGATTCTGAGAACAGAGGAAAGCAACACCAGCCACGCTAAAGATAATTGTATCTCCAAAGAAAGCACACTACTGACAGACAAACAGCACATAAAACCAGCAACAGGGCTGAAGAGATTGCTTAATAGTTAGGGCACTTGCCAGAGAAGCCTAAGGACCCATGTTCGACTCTCCAGATCCCATGTAAGCCAGATGCACAAGATGATGCAAGCATGCAAGGTCGCACCTGCGCATAAGGTAGCACATGTGTCTGGAGTTCAATTGCAGTGGCTGGAGGCCCTGGCACACCATCTCTCTCTCTCTCTCTCTCTCTCTCTCTCTTACTCTCTCTCACTCTTGCTATCTCCCTTTCATAGTTTTTAAAAAATATTTATAAAAAGCAACAAAACCATTCAGATACTGCATTAGACTCTGACTCCATTTTTGTATTTGCCAACACTTTCAAGACATACCACTCTCTCCTCCATTAAAAAAGTTATTTATTTGCAAGCAGAGAAAGATAAAGGGTGATGGAGAAAGACAGAGAGAGAGAGAATGAATTCCAAGAAGCATCAAGAAAATCAAACACGACCTGGAACTCAACAAAGGGTTGGGTATGATACAGAAAAATGCAACAGAAATCAAAAATTAAATAGAGCTTGTAAAAGCCTCTCTAGAAACCCTCACTTGACAGAGATAATCATGTGGAGGGCAGAACCCCAATCTGGAAGAAAAACAGAAGAAATTGCTTGAGTGTCCAAAAACTTTGATAAGTTCAAAATCTCATGTGAACAGAACATGAGGCAAGTGTGGGATACCCTATAACAAACAAACATATGGATCATGGATGTACCAGAAGGGGAAGAAACTCAGGCCAAAGGCATGGGGAACATATTCAACAAAATTATTGAAGTAAACTTTCCCACCCTCTCAAATAGAGACCTATCCAGATACAAGAAGCAACAAGAACACCAAACAGACTGAACCAATGAAGAAACTCTCCAAGGCACATCATAGTTAAAAGCCTTAATAATGAAAGCAAAGAGAGAGTGCTAAAAGCAGCAAGAGAGAAAGAACACATTACATACAAAGGCAATCCCATCTAAATTACCTCAGACTTTTCAATGGAAACCCTGAAAGCCAAAAGAGCTTGGAATGGTGCACTTCAAAGTCTAAAAAACTATGGTTTCCAACCCAAACTGCTGTGCCCAGCAAAAGTACCCTTCATAATAGATGATGAAAGGAAAACTTTCCATGATAAAAGCCAGCTCTATGATTATCTGAAAATAAAGCCAAAACTACAGAGAATACTTCAGGGACTACTCTATACAAACGAGTTAAACAACCAACCTCAAGAACCTACAAGAAGGGCAACAAAATTAGAGCAGGCTTGAAAACATACAAAACCCAAGAAAGCACCAAACTCCATAAAGCCTCCAATATGGCATGGATTAAATCAAACCCCACAATTATAACCTTGGATATCAAGGTTATATTGATATTTATTAATATTAACCCACCCATCAAAAGACACAAGTTAACAGAGTGGATTAGAAAAATGGACCCTACTATCTGCTGTCTTCAAGAAACCTACCTCATCACTAAAGACAGACACCACTTCTTCAGGGTGAAAGGATAGAAAATGATTTTCCAAACAAATGACAATAAGAAACAAGTGGGTGTGGCTATGCTAATAGCTGACAAAATAGACTTTAAACCAAAAGTAATCAAAAGGACAAAGAAGCTACTTTCTACTCATCAAGGGATTGATCCAACAAGAGAATACCACAATCATAAATATATATGCACCAAACACAAACAAAACCTCTTGACAACAAAACAGAAATAAACACCAACACCATCATAGTTGGGGACTTCAGTACTCCACTATCATCAATAGACAGATCACCCAAGCAGAAAATCAACAGGGAAACAATAGAGCTCAACAACACCAAAGATTAACTACACCTAACAGTCATCTACAGAATATTCCACCCCAGTTCTACAGAATACACATTCTTCTCAGCAGCCCATGGAACCTTCTCCAAAATAGATTGTATATTAGGGCATAAAGCATACCTCCATAAATCCAGGACTTAATTTCCTGCATCATATCAGACTACAGTGCATTAAAACTAGAAATTAACAATAAGACAACCAGCAGAAGTTACACCAGCTCCTGGAGACTGAACAACACACTATTAAATAATGAATGGGTCATGGAAGAAATAAAAAATGAAACTATAAAATTTCTAGAACTGAATAATAATGAAAGCACATCAAACCAAAACTTATGGGACATAATGAAGGCAGTCTTAAGGGGAAAATTCATAGCACTAAATGCCTTCATAACAAAGACAGATCTCAAATTAATGACCCAACATCTACCTAAAGGTGTTGAAAAAACAAGAACAATCCAATCCTAAGAGTTCCAGACAGAGATCAGAACAGAAATTAATGAATTGGAAACTAAGAAAACAATTAAGAAAATCAACAATGTGAAGATCTGGTTCTTTGAACAAATAAACAAGATTGATAAACCCCTGGCCACTTTGATCAAACACAAAAAAGAGAACTCTCAAATTAACCAAATTAGAAATTTATAGGGAGAGGCCCCAACAAACATCAATGAAATTAGAAGAATCATCAGGATGTATTTCCAAAACCTTTACTGTGCAAAATTGGATAACCTGGAATATATGGATGAATTTCTAGACATATACTACCTACCAAAATTAAATTCAGAGCAAAAAACATCTCCTAAACAAACCTGTTACATCCATTGAGATTGAAAATATAATAAAAAAAACTCCCCCCAAAGGAAAAGTCCAGGACCTAATGGATTCTCAGCTGAATCTGCCAAACCTTCACCTGAGAACTGAAACCACTTTTTCTTAAGCTTTTTCACATAATTGGAGATCAGGGAATGTTCCTTCTATGAAGTTAGCATTATCATAATACCAAAACCAGACAGAGCTACATCAAGAAAAGAAAACTAGAGATCTATATCTCTGATGAACTTAGATGCAAAAACCTTGAACAAAATCCTTACAAACCAAATTCAACAACACATCAAAAGCATCACCCACCTCAATCAAGCCGGCTTCATTCCAGGGACTTAGGGATAGCTCAACATATGGAAATTGATTAATGACATAAATAATCTTGAACAAAAGAACCACATTTCAATAGATGCAGAGAAGGCTTTTGACAAAATACCACATCAATTCATGATTAAAATGCTACAGATAATAGGTATGAAGGGTTTATATTTTAACATAATAAAGGCTATATACAAAGCACCTAAAAATCCCAAATCATACTTAATATGGAAAGACTTGAGAAGTTGCCACTGACATCAGGAACAAGACAGGGGTGCCCACTGTCACCACTGCTCTAGCAATGAGACAAGAGAAAAACATAAAAGACATACAAATTGGAAAGGAAGAAGTCAAACTAGCCTTATTTGCAGATGACATGATCCTATACATAACTGACCTGAAAGACTCTACCATAAAACTTCTAAAGGTGATAAATCCCTTCAACAAAGCAGAAAGATAGAAAACCAACATACAAAAATCAGTAGCCTTTCTATATGCAAAAGACAAATATATGGAGAAAGAAATCAGTGAAGCTGACCCATTTTTAATAACAATAACAAAAATCAAATACCTTGGAATAACACTACCAAAGGATGTGAAAGACCTATTTAATGAAAACATAAAAACACCTAAGAAAAAAAATGAGGAGGACATGAGAAGATGTAAAGACCTTCCATGTGCCAAGATAGGTAGAATTAATATTTTGAAAATGTCAGTTCTACCAAAAGCAATCAATATACAGATTCAATGCAGTACCAATAAAACTCCCAGAATCATCCTCCACAGAGATAGAAAAAATAATCTCAAAATTTACATGGAATCCAGAATGTCTTGGATATCCAAAAATATGCTCAGCAAAAGACACCCCTCTGGAGGGATCACCATACCAAATTTAAAGCTGTATTACAGAGCCATAGTAATGAAAGCAGCATGATACTGGCATAAAAACAGATAACAGACCAATGGATCAGAATTGAAGACCCAGCCCTTAGTTTAAGTAACTACAGCTCCTTATCTTTGACAAAGGTGCCAACAACATACACTGGAGAAAAGACAGCATCTTCAACACATGGTGCTGGACAAATTGGAGAACCACGCATAGAAAAATGGAACTAAACCATAAAGACCTCATTATAAGACTGAAACTCTCAAACTATTGGATACAAAAACAGAGGGCACTCTCCATAATATAGGAGTGGGGAAAGACTTCTTGAACAATAGGAAATTGAACAATCACCCAACCAGTGGGATCGCATGAAGCTAGAAAGGTTTTATACAGACAAACATACCACAACAGAGCAAACAGACTACCCAGAATGGGAGAAACACTTCACCAGCTATAGTACTTGTAGAGGCCTAGTATCTAGAATCTACAAAGAACTCAAAAAACTAAGCAAAAAAAAAAAAAAAAAAATCAAACAATCCACTCAAAAAATGGGGCAGAGAACTGAATAAGGAATTCTCAAAGGAAGAAATACAAATGGCTAATACTCACCTAAGAAAATGTTTAACATCCTTAACCATCATGAAAAAGCAAATTAAAACTATGAGATTCCATCTTAGTCAAGAAAGGATGGAAATCATTTAAAAAATCAAACAATAATAAATGTTGCTGAGGATGCAGGGAAAGAGGAACTCTCATTCACTACTTGGGAGAGTGTGAACTTATACAAGCACTATGGACACCAATATGGAGACTCCTGAAAAATATGAAACTAGAGCTACCAACTGGTCCAGCCATTCCTCTACTGGGCATTTGCTCTAAAACCCTAACCATAGCTAAGAACTAGAAACAACCCAGTTGCCCATTGTTTGATGATGGGATAATGAAAATGTGGTACATATACACAATGGGATTCTGCTCAGAAGTAAGGAAAACTGATAGAGTGAAATTGTAGGAAAATGGACAGACTTGGAACAGATCATATTAAGTGAACTCACACAAAAACAGAAAGACAAACACACTATGTTCTCCCTCATCTGTGGTTCCTAAGCTGGAACAGCTTGAGTTCCAGGCGAAGCTCCCTGACAGACAACTCAAGGGACAGATAGGAGGGATGGAAGGGAGATATACACAAACCCAAACCCAAAATGAATTGGTGCCATAAAGACCTTCCTCCTAGGTAGCCAACTAAAAGGTTGAACATTCAGTAGAAGCATGGAGGGATCATCTGGTAAGAAGGACCCTGGAGGGGGTGGGAGAAGCCTAACTCAAAAACATTTGGCTCTGGCTTGTAACTCCTCATACCAGAAAGTGGTTACAATCCCCATTAAGCTGTTGAGTGGAGAGGCCTACAAGATCCCCAGAACAAGACAGGCTTCTGTCAAAGTACTTGATTACCCACCTGAGGTAAAACACAAGACCCTACTGCTGAAGGCTTTATATGCTGCTGACACAGAACATCAAGAGATCTGGCTGAATCTGGAAGGAAGCCAGTTTCCACATGTTTAGCCCGTATAGTGCTGAAAAGTGTTACAAAGCTGCTGAGGGAAAATGGCCAACGATGTTGTGAGCAAGCAGGGGACACTGCTATTCCAAAGCAACTAGCCTAACAATATGTACACACCTGTGTAATAGTGGCACACAGCCTAGGTGGGTAACCAATGGCTCTCTGATTGGCTATGAGACCTGCTCAGTGGAAAGGAACCAGAACTGGGAACCAAGTCAGAATCCTGTGGAGACCAAGATTATGGACTCCAATGAAAAGCTCCCACTAGTCTTTAGTGAAGCTACAATCATCAAAATCTCTCAAAAATTAACAATGCATATCCCCTTTAACCTATCCTGATCTACTCTCTGTTAGAGAATCTGTTTTTCTTTTCCAGAAAGCAGTGAAAACTAAGGACAACCAAAATATATCAAGACAAGAATATATAGCTGACTCCCTGGCAGGAGATGAACCACCTCTAGCACAGCAACTAGGGCCCAGGTGAGACCACAGAGGGACTGAAAAGATGAGCAACAGTCCTGTTTCCAAGGTAAGCCTGACAACCTGGGCCAGGGTGAGGGAGACAGACACTAAGGGTACTCACAATGCACCAAAGCAGAAATCCAGAAGCTGCTGAGAGCTCAACACTAAAGTAGACTTAAAACACACCCACCAAGGCTTGGGGGAATTTTGTGGAACAAGGGGCAGAAAGAATGTAACAGCCAAAGGATGGCAGGGAATATCGAGACACTTCCCCCGCCCCCAATGACTGACAGCTGCTCTCAGAACCCATAACCCACAACTCCATGGTGAATACCAGCAATTCCACAAAGGAGGGCCCTCAGAGGAGTGGGAACAGGGAGGAGGGAAATGATGGTACCAACATATGATGCGTCCATACAAAATTTCTACTGAGTAATAATAAAAAAAGAAAAGTGCAAAGTAAATTATTAATGCTACTGCATTTGAAAAGAATTCAAACACATACCTCTTCAATATAACTGCCCATATTTTATTTACACAAGACTTTAAAAGGCTTTCTCTTTAGGGCTTGCTTACATTAGTAAATTGACAAAATGGATTCAGTTAAGTTCCTACAGGATCAGAGCCAGCAGAGAACTACTGAAGATAAATGGTGCTTCTAACAAACCAAATGGCTGGATAGGGGATGTCTTTCTGCACCTTATGAGATGCCCCCAGGTAACTATATAGAGTTTGCACAGCTCCTTCGTCTCATGGCTGACCCATCATGGCAGGCCGGCCTCTGCTGCCTCTGGCTTTGCAACTGTTCCTTTGTGATATGCTCTCCCAGTGAGCCTGTCTCTCCAGAGGGGATTGCACAGAGGTACTGCGATGCTATGCCTTAGGAACACTGCAGATGTATAAATGAGCAGAAATCACAGCCTTACTCCATAATGGGTTGTCTACCAACAGCTCCAGTAACAAGTGTGTGAAGAAACCAAGCCTTCAAGACTTTGCGTGTAACTCAGTTCACACTTTTGAACCATCTCAGCCACCAATTCACTCTTGTCTGTGGACTGTGTGAGAGTGTTTCGTGAGGCACGGATTTTAGCAAGGAATCACAGAGGGTTGTGTTTCATCATCAACCAACTGTCCATCTTTATACTCCCTCAGAGATCTCCTAATGCCCAGTTCTACGCTGACAACCGACAGATGAACTTGACATCTCAGCTGGAAAGTCAATGTGGTTAAGTTGGAGGTGGGAAGAACCCACACCAGATCATAGTTAGTTGAAAAAAACATCAATAAATGGTGACTAAAAAATCACAAAAAAAGAAACATGGAGCCAGTGAATGTGGGTTTCATTTCTAGTACCCTAGCCATGAAAATAAGGGAAGGGCAAGTGATATAGGAAGGGCCGGACAAAGAATTTTCTATAATTGTTTTTTTTTTTTTTTCCAGGAAGGGAGAAACCTGAACATGCTGAACATGAGTGTTTTCTTTTTTGAACATTTTATTGACAACCTCCACTCATATACACATCATAATGCCCTCCCACCACCTTCCATTTCTATCTCCCTCCATTGAATGCCTTCTTTCCAACTGCTCCTTCTTCTTTTTTTTTTTTTTTTTTTGGTTTTTAATTTTTCAGTTTTTCAAGGTAGGGTCTCACTCTAGCCCAGGCTGACCTGGAATTCACTATGTAATCTCAGGGTGGCCTCCAACTCATGGCGATTTTCCTACCTTTGCCTCCTGAATGCTGGGATTAAAGGCGTGCGCCACCTTGCCTGGCTGCCCTCTTCTATTTTATTTTATTTATTTATTTTTAACTTTAATTTATTTATTAGCAACAGACAGACAGAGAGAGAAAGAGGGAAAGGGGGCGGGGAGAAAGAATGGGCACGCCAGGGCCTCCAGCCACTGCAAACGAACTCCAGATGCATGTGCCCCCTTGTGCATCTGGCTTACGTGGGTACTGGGGAATTGAGCCTCGAACCGGGGTCCTTAAGCTTCACAAGCAAGCACTTAACAGCTAAGCCATCTCTTCAGCCCCCCCTCTTCTACTTTAATGTCATCATTTTTAAACTTCATACTATGAAGGTCTTATGTAGATAGGGTCAGCAGCTGTGAGGTCATAATTAAATTACATTTACAACTGCTTTTGATTATATCTGGAAAAAAAATCCTCCTCTTCCACCCTATGCTTAGTGGAACTACTAATTTGTGGTGGTTTCTGACCCACCCAAGGACCATTTAGCAGTTCCTGCAAGAACTTTAAAAGGAGTGATTATATCAGTACCAAAAAAAAAAAAAAAAAAGTTACAGCTGATTTCACAACAGTCCTGAGAAGTCCAGCTGCTAGTTAAATACTTATATGAGATACTTCAAATGTGACCTCAGACATTACCAATATTTCCCTTGGCGCCGGTAACAGGAGGAAGCTGCCTTCCCCACACCAGTGGTGGTGCATTGCAGCATCTGAAGGTTTGTACACTAAAGGACTTAGGGCCAACTAGGTAGTGAGACTCCTGTTCCTAGAGGGTTCATTCCTGCAGCTCTCTATCCGAGGCGTTCGACAGAGGTCTTGTTAGGCAAACCTGCAGAGGCCTCCTTTAATGGAGGAGAGGGAGAGGGGGAATCATTGAAGATATTTTTACTGTGCTGCCTCAGTCCCCTCTACTTTCCCTCAACAGTAAGATGACTCACACGTCCACGCTGGTTCACGTGCTTCTCAACGGATGTGCAGTCCACGGAAAAGTCAGAAGAGAAACAGCTGGCTTCCTCCAGCTCAGCGTCCCCTATGCCGTCCCAGGGGCTAAAGGCTTGACTTCTTCATTCTTGGCTCGCTGCTTTCATTGGTTAGTCTGACGCCTGACAGTTCAGCTGAGCACATGACAACGACCCTGTGGACCCTGTCCACGAGGTGCTACTGCCCAGCAACTAGAACAGCTCTGGCGCCCATTCTTTCTGACACGAAACTTGGTACATGTTACTAGGGGAGGGGCCTGTCTGAGGCTGAAATTAGCAAGAGCCATGGGCATGAAAGTATATGCAAATGCTGATCATGAGAAACCAGCAAAGTGGAAACATAGACAAAAGAAAAAGAAGAAGTGGTGATGACTGGTGTGCAGTTCCAAGAGACCCTGGAGGGATGGGATCCAGAGCTCCTTCTAATGGACTGTTCTGTGATGAGCGAGAAGTTCGTTTCGCTGAGAGTAGACGCTACTGGCAAGAAGGATGGATAGAGGTTCTGATCAGGATTGGTAGCAGGAGAGAAAACTGGGGTGTCAAAGCAATGTGTGGAATGACGTCCATTATTTCTAACCAGGAGGCAATGTTGTTAAGAGGAGGAAGAAGAAATGTCAAGGTAGAGGATAAAGGCTTGAACAGCTACTGTGGAGAATGGCTGAACACTGATTTGGAGCAGCAGGGCATTGCCATGGAAAACAGAGCAATGTCAGTCTGACAGCCTAAGAAAGAGACGTAGTGGGAGACAGACATCTTATCTAGCTTTATTTTCTAAACTGTATTTTTCCTCTAAAAGGATCCTTATTTTAAATTACAATATTGAGGTTAGAAGATCAAAATTAAAATGCACATTGAAAAAAATCTATCACAAATATAAAAATAAATTTAAAAAGTAAAATAAGAGTTTGAAAAAATTGTTCCAAATAAGTTTTTTTTTTTAATCTCATTGTCATCTCTTTCAAATTATCGTTTGAAATCTATTTGAATAAAAGATTGTCTTGGTTTTATCTTATGTAAAACCTGAAGTACATATTCATGGCCAACAGAGGGAGCCAAAACCATGCCGGTATTTTTCCTTCTTTTTCTTTCCCTATAGTTTTTTGGTAAATAGATTAAAACTTACAAATTGTTGACCATCCTCATCTTTTAAGACTCTATACAAAAATCACACAGATTCTATAAATCATATAATTTAATGATTATGCTCACTAAACTGCCCTGAAAGCACTACGCTTAATGTTCATATTCATATATTAATCCTACTCTCACTTCTGGTTAGAGAAGCTTCTCTTTTCAGATGGCGATGACCACTGGGATGACCCCAAAGGCAACATAGTGCTGGGAAGAAGGGATGGAGGAGTGTCCAGCACTGAAACATCTCTATCACACCCTCCAAGGCTCAGGGTCCATTGCAGAAGAGGGGGCGGGAAGAATGTAAGAGCCAAAGGAAGGGTACGACTCCTTACAATGCACCTGTCCAGACAGAAATTGGCCTTGATATCCATGACCTTGCAGGGCTTAGCAATACCTTCACAAGACCCTCATAATAGGAGGAAAAGACAATGACATCAAAATAAAAGAGAGACTAACCGAGAGAGGAAAGGGATATGATGATGGAAAGCAGAGTTGTAAAGTGGAAAGTGGGGGAGGGGAGTGAATTATCATGCTTATTGTCCATAAGTATAGAAGTTGTCAATAAAAAAGTTATACATTTAAAACAAAAAAAGAAATTTGTTGAAAATTAGTTTGCTATTACTGCTCATTCATGTCTGTCCATTTTCTGGGTGGGCTAGTTAAAGTGTCCTATTATATAAGCAAGAGAATCAGCTCTGAAAGTGAAAAGACACAGGCACTCTGAAAAAACATTTTGGGAGTTCCTTAAAAAGTTAACCACAAAACTGTCATAAAACCCAGTGGCTCTTCTCTTCAGCATTCCTCAAACTTGTTTCTTCTCTTATGACTGTCACACCACGTATTCTATCATGAAAACCAGGACACGTGGAGCCACCTGTGGCTCCTCTGTTTCTCTCCCTCCACAGGGCTTTTCTGTTACAAAACAGTCAGGTGAAAAAAAAATTAGTGCAACTACAAACTAAGCACAAAATATTTTTTTTTCCAAATTCAATGTAACCCCTGTGGTGGTTTGGATGGAATGTCCCCCACAGCCTCATGTGATTAAGCTTGGTACTTGATCTCCAGCTAATGGAGCCTTGCTGGAGGAGGTGTGCCACTGCGGGGTGGGGGAGGTGTATTAGTTCAGTGGATGTTCGCTAGTGAGCTCAGGCTATTTCCTTCCTGCTGCTCTGGGGAGTGACGCCCCAGCTATCTGCTTGTGCCATGTTTTCTCTACCATGATGAGATTCCTAGAGACTGTAATCTGAAATAAACACTTCCCTTCCATATGCTCCTTTTGGAGGGATGTTTTGTACCAACAATGATACCTAAGTATTATTAAAAGTGTTTTGTTGGGCTGGAGAGGTAGCTTAGTGGTTAATTGCTTGCCTATAGAGCCTAATGACCCAGGTTCAAGGCTTAATCCCCCAGTACCCACATAAGCCAGAAGCATAAGGTGGCACATGCATCTGGGGTTTGTTTACAGTGGCTGGAGGCCCTGGTGTGCCCATTCTCTCTCTCTCTCTCTACCTGCCTCTTTCTCTCTCTCTCTCTCTCTCTCTAAAATGAATAAATAAAATAAAAAATTTAAAAAAAAAAAGTGTTTTGTTTGTCGTTATAGATTTTTGCCAAGGCTCTTGGTTGCCCTCCAGAACTAGATGCTAAGACTCGATGGGTGAAGACTCCAGATCACTGAGAAATCAAGCTGGAGCTGAGCTGGAAGCCTCCTCCCTGTGGTCTAGCTGTCAGCATGCTGGAAAGACCTATGCAATCTGTTGAGGGAGAAAAGTCATCAATGGTTTTAATCAGCTATGGACCCTGCAAGATTTACACCTGGCCAACCAGGCCAAAAGTACCAACTAGTGCCATGTCTGTTATGGGGGAAATGAACTGCTCTTTGATCAGATTTGTGGCTCTCTCCACAGGAGGGAATTAATGCCTGGTACTACTGAACACTTAGTCAAAAGCCTATGGCTGAGGAGGTCATAGACCCTAAGAGGGAAATTATTACTGCTGTCTGTTTAAATGAATATGTTAAGATCACTAAACTGCCCTCTAAACACTTATGTTTATGCCCATATAGTAATGCTACTCTTACTTTTGGTTAGAGAAGCTTCTCTTTTCAGATAGCAGTGATTGATCACTGTGGTGGCTCAAAAATAGCCAAAGTGCTGAGAAAAAATGACAGTGAAGGGTCCAGCACAAAGGAATCTTTCCTACCTGTCAAGGCTCAGGGACCATTGTGGAAAAGATGGTGGGAAGAATGTAAGAGCCAAAGGAAAGGGAGGAGCGCTTACAATGCTGTCTTCCAGATACAAAGTGGCTTCGATATTCATGACCTCACAGTGGCTGATGCTACCCACACAAGGCCTTCCTAATAGGAGGTGAAAACAGTGATGACATCAAAATAGAAGATAGACTATTTGAGAAGAAGGGATTTAGTGAAGGGGGAAATTTAGGAGGGGTAAAAGGGAGTGTTGGGAGGGGATTATGATCATGGAATATTGTCTATATTTATTGAAGTTGTCCATAAAAGTTTTAAAAGTATGTTGTTTGTCAAACATAGGTGTAATAAGAAAGACATTTTCTTCCTTTTACTGTGGAAACAGCAAAATTTTAGACCATAAGGTGAAAAAGATTGCTCTATACCTATGTGCATATACCATACCTACCACACCACACATAAACACCACACGCATACACAAACAAAAAATATGTTCTATTTCTGGGGCTAGAGAGATGGCTCAGTGGATAAAAGCACTTTCTGGAAAAGCCTGATGATCCTGGCTCAATTCCCCAGTGCCCACATAAAGCCAGATGCACAAAGTGGTGCATGTGTCTGGAGTTCATTTGCAGTGGCAGGAGACCCTGGTGCAGTCTTTCTTTTCTTTTCTTTTCCTTTTCTTTCTATCTACCTATCTATCTTTCTTTCTTTTCATCTTTCTTTCTCCCTCCTTTCTTTCATGTGTGTGTATCTGCCTCTTTCTCTCTCCCAGATAAATAAATAAAATATTTCTAAATTCTTCTATTTCTAATTAAAACAGATTTGGAAAAAAACTATAAAAGCTACTTAAGCTAGACTCTTTTATTTTATTTTATCTTATAGATGCTTGTCCTAAATAACCTCAAAAGTATCTTTTGCTGGAACTGGAGAGATGGCTTAGCAGTTGAGTCGCATGCCTGCGAAGCCTAAGGACCCCGGTTCCATTCTCCAGGTCCCACGTAAAGCCAGATGCACATGGTGACGCATGCATCTGTAATTCGTTTGCAGTGGCTAGAGGCCCTGGCACGCTCATTCTCACTCTCTGTCTCAAATAAATAAATAAATAAATAAATAAATAAATAAATAAATAAATAAATTTAAATGTGATTTAAAAAGTATCTTTTGCTGCTAAAGACATCACCAGGCATTAAGGAAAAAAATATGTTTGGGAAATAGAGACATGAGGATTTTATGAATTATGTTGTACAAGGATTTGAGGTATTCTCATGTGCACAATACTTGGCAAGTGTCAATAACTGCTGGACAAGTAAACACTGTGTCAAATGGTACCTGTTTGTAGGGCCACTTTGCTGTATGCCTCCAGGAGGCATCATTGTCATTGTTAGTCATGTAAAAAGCACCCCTGGGCCTGAATAGCAAATGGCTTAAATGGTCAAACATTGAAGACTTGCTCAACATATAAATATTTAAGTTTCTAAGGCATTCTAGAACCTCAAAATACCCAAGTAGGCCTTGTTTCTTTCTCAGAAACGTAAATAAATCTGTAAAGTGAAAAGTTAAGTGATTTTTCTGCAACCAGCATAGGTCGGTACAAGGGATCCACTTAAGAATATTGGGGTGGGGAATGGAAGAGGAGGCATAGCAAGGTATTATCAGAAACTACATGAAAATTCTTTGTTATAAATTAGACTCAAAGCTGTCATGCAAATTGGATGTGAGGTGGCATTTCAGCTTGACATCTTTGCATAAGTAGGCTCAGGGTGACTTGCTTAAATCCTTCAGCATGCACAGTTTATGTTTAGATGATCTGTGTAAAACTGCTTTCCCTACAATTTCTGTACATTCTCATGAAAGCATTATCAACATAGAATGATAGGCAGAAAAAAAAATCCTATTGCAGGAAGGAGACAATTTCCTTGATTAATGAAATCAAATCACACACCTGCATTCCCCATTTTTCTGAATTTAGTTCATATCACTAGGAAGATTGATTCACTCTGTGATAAAAACTGCACTTGCAAAATAAGATTCTGATAATTCATATGCATTTATTTTTGCAATAATCACTTACTACCGGAGGCTTTCAAAGTTTTTATTTATTTTATTTTATTAGAGACAGAGAGAAGGAGAAAAAGAGAGAGAATGAGAATGGGCACACCAGGATCTCTAGCCACTGCAAACCAACTTTAGATGCATGAGCCACCATGTGCATCTGACTTATGTGGAACCTGGAAAATCAAACCTGGGTCCATAGGCTTCACGAGCAAGTACCTTAACTGCTAAGCCATCTCTTCAGCCCAGGAGGCTTTTTTCAAAAAGTCATTCAGTTGGCATTAGATCAAGAGGAATTGAAATAAACCTGATACCTACAATTGTATTTCATCAAATGTTTAACTAGAGTTCCATGGACACAGTAGGACGTGTCTGCTTAGTGATTTCCACCTTTTAAAAATACCTTTATAAGCCAGGTGTGGTGGTGCACGCCTTTAATCCCAGCACTCGGGAGGCAGAGGTAGGAGGATCACCCTGAGTTCGAGGCCACCCTGAGACTACGTAGTTAATTCCAGGTCAGCCTGGACCAGAGTGAGACCCTACCTTGAAAAACCAAAAAATAAATAAATAAATAAAAATAAAAATTTTAAAAAACTACCTTTATTGTTTTTTGTTTGCTGTACTTGGAGTGGTTGGACTCAAATGTCCCCCATAAGCTCATGTGTTTTGAATGCTTGGTCCCTAGCTGGTGGCAATTGGGGAGGCGGAGCCTTGTTGAAAGTGGCGTATCGTTGGTGTGGGCTTTGTGGTGTTGCTCCCTAGTCAGCTCCCCATTGCCGGAGATCAGCTCATTCTCTTGCTGCTATCTTCCACCTGCTGTGGAAAAAATTGTGATTTCTAGCCTCTGTTCATGCCATGTTTTCCCCTGCCATCATAGCACTTCCGCTCAAGACTATAAAGCCAAAATAAACCATTTCCTCCCATCAGCTGTTTCTGGTTGGTGTTTTGTCCCAGCAAAGAGAAGGTAACTACAATACTTGGAAAACTTGCCAACATAACTTATGGACACACTGTTTTATTTATTTATTTATTTATTATTTATTATTTATTTATTTATTTATTTATTTATTTATTTATTTATTTATTTTTGAGAGAGACACAGAGAGAGGGGAGAAGAAGACAGAGAATGGGCTCATCAGCAGCCTCTCAGCCACTGTGAATGAACTCCAGATGTGTGTGCCCCCTTGTGGGCAAGTGTGGCATTGCTCCCTTGCATCACTGCATCTGGCTAAACATGGGACCAGGAGATTGGAACTGACATTCTTAGGCTTAGCAGCCAGGCACCTTAACCACTAAGTCACCTCTCCAGTCCTGGGACACACTTTTTAAACCAGATCATCTTAAACCAAATTACCTTATTACTTAAGAGTGAATGACAAGAAGAGACAGGAGGGAAGGAGAGCTTGATGCTTATTTGCTTAGATGATTGTTTTTAGTACAAAATGACAACTTAGATTACAAGAACCCTTACGCTAGCATGACACTCCCCAAAGAGTGTGCTTTAGAGAAATGGCTGCTCAAGTTCTGATTCCTGAGGTCTGGGTGGACATTCAGGAATGCAGTATTAAAAACACCCGGGGCTGGAGAAATGGCTTAGTGGTTAAGGCACTTGCCTGCATAGCCAAAGGACCTCGGTTCGATTCCCCAGGACCCAAGTAAGCCAGATGCACGAGGTGGTGCATGCATGTGGAGTCTGTTTGCAGAGGCTGGAAGCCCTGGAATGCCCATTCTCTCTCTCTATCTCTCTTTCTCACTCTGCCTCTTTCCTTCTCTCAAATAAATAAATAAAATAAAATAAAATAAAACATAAAAAAACACCTGGGGGCATGGTGGCACATGTCTTTAAACCAAATACTTGAGGCAGAGATAGGAGGATCGCTGTGAGTTTGAGGCCACCCTGAGAGCACATAGTGAATTTCAGGTCAGCCTGGGCTAGAGTCCCTAGTTGAAAAAATAAAAATAAAACAAAACAAATAAAAAAAAAAAACACCTGGCTACTTTTAAAAATATTCAAGCCTTCCTGTCTCAGACTATTTGAGAGCTCTAAGGTGAAGGGGAAGAAATGCTGACCTAGGCAAAGAGTTGACAACACCCGGATTGGATTGGGGTTGAGGTTCAGGTGGAGAGTGCCTGCCTAACACACACTATGCCCTGGGTTCAATCACTGACACCCATGGGCAAGCCTGTAACCCCAGTATTTTGAAGGTAGAGGCAGTAAAATCAGAAGTCCAAGGTCATCTTTTGCTACATAGAGAGTTCAAGGCCAGCTTGGGCTCCAGGAGACGTGTAAAAACAAACAACAGAAGGGGAAAAATCACTAGCATTGCCCGTACTCTCACGTCTCCTCCCCTGATCATTTTATCTCGTTAGGACAAAATGTCCTCCAACCCCATGCAGACAGGAACCAAGCCGACTTTCCTCACTGCCTGCTCTCTGCCCTGCACCCAGCTTGCTGCTGAGCACCTAGGCAGCACCCTCCTGGTATTCTTTAACTCACTGATTACTTCTGGGAACTGTAAGGGTATTTATGGCTTTAAAAGTATGATTCAAAAGGAAGCCACAAAACAATACATTTGGCCTACCATTTACAAAGTAACAAGGAAACAAAATATCCAATGAACAAGGTTCTAGTCTGTACTATTGCAGACTCAAGCTATATATTCCTGGTGAGCATATTAAATGATGCAACTTGGTGATTTCGTTTCATGTCTTCCTCAGGAAGCTGTGATGATTAAAGGTAACAAACTAGGGACACTTAGCACACTCTTGGCTAACAGGACATGCTCCGTAGGAGTGATGTGATGGAGAACTGGGGGGCATGGCTCAATGGAAGAGCACCTGTTTAGCAGGCACAAAACCCTGGATTTGTGCTGGGCATGGTGGTGCACGCCTTTAATCCCAGCACTCAGGAGGCAGAGGTAGGAGGATCGCCGTGAGTTCAAGGCCACCCTGAGATTACATAGTGAATTCCAGGTCAGCCTGAGCTAGAGTGAGACCCTACCTCAAAAAACAAAAACAAAAACAAAAACAAACAAACAAAAAAAACCCTGGATTTGATACCCAGTTCTATAGAAATGAGTTGAATACAGAAAATTCTGTTGGAACGGCGCAGAAGAATCTGAACTCTCTTGTTATGTGTGCAAGAGTTCTGTGCCCACAGGATAATCTTTAAGATTTGCATAATTTTTATCCTACACTATATAAAGTATCAAGTCCAGGACAGGCAGAAGTCTTCCTTCCCACATTTAGATTATTCAGAAACAAGTGGGTTCTTCCAAGGGTTTTATTAAACACCCCGTTCAAATGTTTCCTTACATTACATAGCTTATTGTACCCTCAATCCAACCTGGGAATGCATTACAAATGCAAATTCTTAAACATTCGCACAGATCACGTTATCAGTGAGTGTGGGCTATTGTGGGTTAAAGAGTGTCCAGGTGATCCTGAATGCACAGACAGTGTGGGAACCATTGATTTAAAGCATGGGTGCTCATGTCCCGAGTACAAAGAAGGCTGAGCTCAACAGTCTGTACCCTATGATGTATCAGAATGGAAAATACAACATCATGTTTTGACTCACTGCTTATCAATACATTCAGTCAGCAAACATACAACAAACTGTTTTGGTATATCAACTAAAGCTTACTTCCTGTGGGGGGAAAGAATTCTGAAATACTGATCCTGAAATGAGAAATGTAAACCACTGGCTCTTAAAATATTCAAGCCTTCCTGTCTCAATTTTGCAAATAAGATACACATATTTTATAATAAAATTATTATCAAACATTACCAAATTTAATTTTAAGATTACCAAAACATAAGCAATAAAAAAATTGACTAAATATAGACCATGTAAAGACATGAGGTCGCTTTTCTTTTCAACCAAATAGAAGTCTTGTTTAGAACTAGTGATGTATAAGATTTTAAAGAGAACTACATACTATAAAGTTTTGCTTCTACATTCTAAGTAAAGTTTCTTAGTTATAGACTTCTGAAGATCTTGAAACTACATGTTCTGAGATACCAGAGAGAAGAGCTGTACTGTGAAGGCTGAGCTGACAGGGCTACCGGTGTGGGGCACTGATGCTGCATCTGTTGCTCCCAATCTGTTGTTTCTATATAGTTTCCACAGGAGCCCAAGGAGGCACAGGTGTCTACACAGTCACTGTCCACTCCACAGGAGCCCAAGGAGGCACAGGTGTCTACACAGTCACTGTCAGCTCTACATTTCTTTGGAGGTTGGGAGAATATAAATCTTAACTGTTTTTCCAACATTCTGTCCAAACCCTAACACTCATCCAAGAGAAAGAGGTTGACTTAAAGGTATCAAGGAACCGGGCGTGGTTTCATCCCAGCACTCAGGAGGCAGAGGTAGGAGGATTGCCATGAGTTCAAGGCCACCCTGAGACTACATAGTGAATTCCAGGTCAGCCTGAGCTAGAGTGAGACCCTACCTTGAAAAACCAAAATAAATAAATAAATAAATAAATAAATTACACAAGGGCTGGAGAGATGGCTTAGCAGTTAAGGCATTTGCCTGCAAAGCCAAAGGATCCCAGTTCGATTCTCCAGGATGCACGTAAGCCAGATGCACAAAGAGGTGCATGCATCTGGAGCTCGTCTGCAGTGACTGGAGGCCCTGGTGAGCCCATTCTCTCTCTCTCTCTTTAAATAAATAAATAAATAAATAAATGCTATAGGACTTATTAAAAAACATTTACACAAGCACAGAAGCTGAGTGTAGTAATGCCTGCCTTTAATTCCAGCACTCTGGATGCTGAAGCAGAGGATCACCATGAGTTTAAGGCTGGTTTGGTCTACACAATGAGACTTTATCTCCTGAGATAGATAGATAGATAGATAGATAGATAGATAGATAGATAGATAGATAGATGGATGATAGATAATAGATACAAAGAAAGAAAAACATAAAAGGAAAGAAACAAACCCTAGGAGGAAGTTACTATTGTTTGACTAGAGATATGTTATGCCCATCAAATTGCCCTGTAAATATTGATACCCATAGATTAGTACTACTGTTATTTTTGGCCAGATAATCTTTTGATAGATGGTGGTAACTACAGGGGAGAACCAAGACTCATCAAAGTGCTGAGAAGAAGTTGCAGTGGAATGTTCAAAGCTGAATGAGACATCTCTATCTGACCCTCCAAGGCTCAGGGACAATTGCTGAGGAGGTAGCGGAAAGAATGTAAGAACCAGAAGATGAGGGGGAGTACACTGAAATGCTACCTTCTGGACACAAAATGGCCATTGTATTCAGGACCTCACTGCAGTTGTTTTACCTACACAATCCTGGATCCATCGATATGTTGTCGTGGATGAAAGCATAAAAAAAAAAAAAGACATTAAACTATCATATTAGAATAACCAGTTGGAAAAGAAAGGGTGATGTGGAAGGGGTATGCAGTTGGGGAACAAAAGCAAATAATAAGATGGGGTTGTGCTCAAAATACATTTATGTACATGTATGAAAATGGCCAATAAAAATTACACTTTAAAGAAAGCAAAGGAGAGGAGCTGGAGAGATGGCTTAGCAGATAAGGCGCTTGCCTGCAAGGCAATGGACCTCGGTTCAATTCCCTAGGACCCACGTAAGCCAGATGCACAAGGTGGTACATGCATCTGGAGTTCATTGGCAGTGGCTGGTGGCCCTGGCACGCCGATACTCCCTCTCTTTCTTCTCTCAAATAAATAAGAAAAAATAAAATATTTTTTAAAAAAAGAAAGGAAAGGAGGGAGGAGGGAAAGGAAGAAGTGGAAAAGGGAGAAAGAAAGGAAAGGAGGGAGGGAGGGAGGGAGGAAGGGAGGGAGAAAGAAAATTAATCCATCCACTCCAGCTCCTAGTCAGGGACTTCGAAGGGCAGCGAGCTGACCACGTCTCCGGACTCCGTGACGATGGCATCATACACCCAGCGGCGGTTGCAGCGGCACTCGGGCCCGCACTTGTTAGAGTTGCACCGGGGGCAGGGGTAGAAGCAGCCCAGGCAGTTCTTCTCCAGGCAGTCGCACAGGTCTGCGTCATTGCAGATGAGCCTGCCGCTTTTGTCATATTTCTTCATAACTCTACCAAGGGAAGAATGACACGGAGGACATCGCTATTACTGTCCTCCCTCGGAGAACAAGCTGCTGTGCATCGAAGTGGGAGATAGGACCCTTTTCCTCTATGGGAACAGCATCCCAGAGGGCATGCAGAAACTACGCAACACTGAATGGCAGTGATGTAATGGGATTGGCAAGATGAGATCAAACCATTTCTAACGCCGCCAGGCTTGTTGTGGAAACTTAGTTTTTGCAGTGTTGATGAAGAATGTCATCACACATCAAAGGAAATTAGCAGGAATAGCTAATTGTAGCATCGTCCTACAAAGGTCCTGTACTCTTCTTCAAAATACAACCATGTTGCTGGTGTCTTCCTACTAATTTTTACTCTTGGCACACGCCTTTAATCCCAGCACTCGGGAGGTAGAGGTAGGAGGATCGCTGTGAGTTCCAGGCCACCCTGAGACTACAGAATGAATTCCAGGTCAGCCTGGGCCAGAGTGAGACCCTACCTCAAAAAAGCAAAAAATAAAATAAAATCCTACTAAATTCAATATATTTCTTCTCCTTTTCTTTTCTTTTTTCTTTTTCTTTTTGGTTTTGCAAGGTAGGGTCTCACTCTGGTCCAGGCTGACCTTTAAAACAGGGTGGCCTTTTATCCTCCTACCTCTTTATCTGGGATTAAGCACCACCAGCCTCCTTTTTAATTCTTAAAAGCCAGGCTTTTAAAACATTTTTTTATTTTATGAAAGAGACAGAGAAAAAGGCACATTATATCTTGAAAGAGACAGAGAGAGAGAATGGGAGCATTAGGGCCTCTAGACAAAGCAGACAAACTCCAGATGCATGCTCCACCTTGCACAGCTGACTTATGTGGGTACTGGGGAATTGAACCTGGGTCCTTAGGCATCGCAGGCAAGCACCTTAACCACTTAAGCCATCTCTCTAGCCCTCAATTACATTTCCAAATGTTTCAGAAGAGATCCATTAATTACTATAACACAATCATTAAAGGAAAAAAATAAAAGATTTGTAGTAAAAATATCTTGGTGCCATTTCTTCTGTTTCTTTCTGAGAATTTTCCCCAGTGTGGACGGAGAATGTAGGTGACCAAGATGGAAAGATCTTACATCATAAGCCCTGGGTGGTCAGACTTCATTCTGCCTGTCTGCAGAGTGTGGCACATGTCATAATGTCCTAATGAGGTTTGACGTCCTAAATGCTTATTAGTCTTTTCTGCTGTGAAATGCCTATTCAGTAGTTTTTTCATATTTCTATCATTTGTCTCATTTACTTGAAAGTTTCTTCAGAAATTTTAGATGCTGATTTTTACATAGTATGAATAACTTCTCTCACTTTTCAATTTGTTCTTCATTGTTTTAAGAGTATCTTTATCATTACTATTATTTTTGACGTAGGGTTTCACTATAGCTCAGGCAGTCCTGGAATTCACTCTGTATTCTCAGGGTGGCCTCGACCTCATGGCCTCGAACTCTGCCTCCCAAGTGCTGGGATTAAAGGTACATGCCACCATGCCTGGCTTTTAAGAATATTTTTTCGTGAACATATACTATTGAATTTATCAACCTTTTGTTTATGGCTGGCTTAATTTATAATTTTTTCCCCTTGTGGTGCTGAAGACGGAACCCAGGCCTTGTGTGTACGAGGCACGTACCCATCACTAAGCTGTATCTCCAGCTAGTTTGTGCTTTTAATGCATTAACCATCATTGTGCTTGGTTTAAAAAATATATTTTATTTATTTAAGAAAGAGAGAGAGAGAGAGAGAATGGGCATGTTGCCAGGGTCTTTAACCACTGCAAATGAACTGCAGATGCATGAACCACCTTGTGCATCTGTGGGTACTGGGGAATTGAGCCTTGGTCCTTAGGCTTTGCAGGCAAGTGCCTTAACAGTTGAGCCATCTTTCCAACCCACCTGATGCCTTCTTGTTTTCTTTCAGTTTTTTGAGGTAGGGTCTCATTCTAGCTCAGGCTGACCTGGAATTCACTCTGTGTTCTCAGGGTGGCCTCGAACTCATGGCAATCCTCCTACCTCTGCCTCCCAAGTGCGACTGATGCCTTCTTAGCATACTGAATCCACTTCCATGGTTATGATATTTCTCCTTCTAATGATATATTTGTTATATTTATTCAACTTTCCACATAAAGCCTAGAGTCTACTATAAGACCGTTGTCTTTTTTTTTTAAGTGATTTCTAGGTCTGACAGTTAGCGTCTCTCTTGCATGCACCTTCGCGTACGTGCGCGTGTGCATGTGAACACACAGCCTCGGGAAGTATTCTGGGCTGTTCTTAAACTTGCAATGCTTCTGCCATACTGGGATGGCAGGTGTGTGCCAGCCTGCCTAGCTGAGATAATAGTCTATTTCTTAAAGTTGTTAATTTCCAGACAAATGGTGTGCTTGTGCTCTTTTGAGGACATATTTTTAAATCTTAAAGAGGCAACTTTTAATTAGCTTGCTTTAGAATCAAGAACTCATGCATTTTATAACCCTATAAATCAAATAAAATAAGTCACAACCTTACTTGTACTTTACAGAAAAGTACTCATTCATCTTTGACATGCGTGCTTTCTTTTTCTGCTGCCTTGTTTCAGGATTAAAGTCAGCCACCTGTGGTCCAGGGTTTTGAAATGCCAAGCATTTTAGCTGCCGCTCTATCTGTTGCTGTGAAATGAACAAAATGTTTTATTGGTAAGAACCACGTAGTCTTAGTCATTTTACATTGCTTCCAAATGAACTGTCTGTAACTTGCATCATAATGTCATGAAAGAATACCTGTTTTACAAGAGGAATTCAATAGCTTATGCTGCTTACGTCTCAAAAGGTGATATCGATATCCTCAAACTAAAGTCACTCTTTCTAAATAAAGAAATGCACAGTATGAATCTCAGGTAATTAAAAGGGACAAAAGAATCACAGGCAAAGAGGCTTTTATATGGGCTAGAGAAATGGCTTAGCGGTTAAGGCGCTTGTCTGTGAACCTTAAGGACCCAAGTTCAGTTCCCCAGATCCCACATAAGGCAGATGCACATGTTGGCACGAGTCTGAAGTTCGTTTCTAGCGGCTAGAGGCCCTGGAGCACCCATTCTCTCTATATATTTAATAAATAAATAAAAATAAAATATTTAAAAAGAGCATAAATAAGAAAAAATAAAATATTTTTTAAAAAAAGAAAGGAAAGGAGGGAGGGAGGGAAAGGAAGAAGTGGAAAAGGGAGAAAGAAAGGAAAGGAGGGAGGGAGGGAAGGAGGGAGGGAGGAAGAAAGGGAAGAAGGGAGGGAGGGAGGAAGAAAATCCATCCACTCCAGCTCCTAGTCAGGGACTTCGAAGGGCAGCGAGCTGACCACATCTCCGGACTCCGTGACGATGGCATCATACACCCAGCGGCGGTTGCAGCGGCACTCGGGCCCGCACTTGTTAGAGTTGCACCGGGGGCAGGGGTAGAAGCAACCCAGGCAGTTCTTCTCCAGGCAGTCGCACAGGTCTGCGTCATTGCAGATGAGCCTGCCGCTTTTGTCATATTTCTTCATAACTCTACCAAGGGAAGAATGACACGGAGGACATCGCTATTACTGTCCTCCCTTCGGAGAACAAGCTGCTGTGCATCGAAGTGGGAGATAGGACCCTTTTCCTCTATGGGAACAGCATCCCAGAGGGCATGCAGAAACTACGCAACACTGAATGGCAGTGATGTAATGGGATTGGCAAGATGAGATCAAACCATTTCTAACGCCGCCAGGCTTGTTGTGGAAACTTAGTTTTTGCAGTGTTGATGAAGAATGTCATCACACATCAAAGGAAATTAGCAGGAATAGCTAATTGTAGCCTCGTCTTACAAAGGTCCTGTACTCTTCTTCAAAATACAGCCATGTTGCTGGTGTCTTCCTACTAATTTTTACTCTTGGCACATGCCTTTAATCCCAGCACTCGGGAGGTAGAGGTAGGAGGATCACTGTGAGTTCCAGGCCACCCTGAGACTACAGAATGAATTCCAGGTCAGCCTGGGCCAGAGTGAGACACTATCTCAAAAAAGCAAAAAATAAAATAAAATAAAATCTTACTAAATTCAATTATATTTCATCTTCTTTATTAATTCTTAAAAGCCAGGCTTTTAAAACATTTTATTTATTTTATCTTGAAAGAGACAGGGAAAGAGGCACATATATATAAAGAGAGAGAATGGGAGCACTAGGGCCTCTAGACAAAGCAGACAAACTCCAGATGCATGCTCCACCTTGCACAGCTGACTTATGTGGGTACTGGGGAATTGAACCTGGGTCCTTAGGCATCACAGGCAAACACCTTAACCACTTAAACCATCTTCTAGCTCTCAATTACATTTCCAAATGTTTCAGAAGATGATCCATTAATTACTATACCACAATCATTAAAGGGAAAAAATAAAAGATTTGTAGTAAAAATATCTTGGTGCCATTTCTTCTGTTTCTTTCTGAGAATTTTCCCCAGTATGGACGGAGAATGTAGGTGACCAAGATGGAAAGATCTTACATCATAAGCCCTGGGTGGTCAGACTTCATTCTGCCTGTCTGCAGAGTGTGGCACATGTCATAATGTCCTAATGAGGTTTGACGTCCTAAATGCTTATTAGTCTTTTCTGCTGTGAAATGCCTACTCAGTAGTTTTTTTTCATATTTCTATCATTTGTCTCATTTACTTGAAAGTTTCTTCAGAAATTTTAGATGCTGATTTTTACGTAGTATGAATAACTTCTCTCACTTTTCAATTTGTTCTTCATTGTTTTAAGAGTATATTTATCATTACTATTATTATTTTTGACGTAGGGTCTCACTATAGCTCAGGCAGTTCTAGAATTCACTCTGTATTCTCAGGGTGGCCTCGACCTCATGGCCTCAAACTCTGCCTCCCAAGTGCTGGGATTAAAGGTATGTGCCACCATGACTGGCTTTTAAGAATATTTTTTCGTGAACATATACTATTGAATTTATCAACCTTTTGTTTATGGCTGGCTTAATTTATAGTTTTTTCCCCTTGTGGTGCTGAAGATGGAACCCAGGCTTTGTGTGTACAAGGCACGTACTCACCACTAAGCTGTATCTCCAGCTAGTTTGTGCTTTTAATGCATTAACCATCATTGTGCTTGGTTTTAAAAATATATTTTCTTTATTTAAGAAAGAGAGAGAGAGAATGGGCATGTTGCCAGCGTCTTTAACCACTGCAAATGAACTGCAGATGCATGAACCACCTTGTGCATCTGTGGATACTGGGGAATTGAGCCTTGGTCCTTAGGCTTTGCAGGCAAGTGTTTTAACGGTTAAGCCATCTTTCCAACCCACCTGATGCCTTCTTGTTTTCTTTCAGTTTTTCGAGGTAGGGTCTCATTCTAGCTCAGGCTGACCTGGAATTCACTCTGTGTTCTCAGGGTGGCCTCAAACTCATGGCAATCCTCCTACCTCTGCCTCCCAAGTGTGACTGATGCCTTCTTAGTATACTGAATCCACTTCCATGGTTATGATATTTCTCCTTCTAATGATATATTTGTTATATTTATTCAACTTTCCACATAAAGCCTAGAGTCTACTATAAGGCTGTTGTCTTTTTTTTTTTTTTTTTAAAGTGATTTCTAGGTCTGACAGTTAGCGTCTCTCTTGCATGCACCTTTGCTCACGTGCGCGTGTGCATGTGAACACACAGCCTCGGGAAGTATTCTGGGCTGTTCTTAAACTTGCAATGCTTCTGCCATACTGGGATGGCAGGTGTGTGTCAGCCTGCCCAGCTGAGATAATAGTCTATTTCTTAAAGTTGTTAATTTCCAGACAAATGGGGTGCTTGTGCACTTTTGAGGACATATTTTTAAATCTTAAAGAGGCAACTTTTAATTAGCTTGCTTTAGAATCAAGAACTCATGCACTTTATAACCCTACAAATCAAATATAATAAGTCACAACCTTACTTGTACTTTACAGAAAAGTACTCATTCATCTTTGACATGCGTGCTTTCTTTTTCTGCTGCCTTGTTTCAGGATTAAAGTCAGCCACCTGTGGTCCAGGGTTTTGAAATGCCAAGCATTTTAGCTGCCGCTCTATCTGTTGCTGTGAAATGAACAAAATGTTTTATTGGTAAGAACCACGTAGTCTTAGTCATTTTACATTGCTTTCAAATGAACTGTCTGTAACTTGCATCATAATGTCATGAAAGAATACCTGTTTTACAAGAGGAATTCAATAGCTTATGCTGCTTACGTCTCAAAAGGTGATATCGATATCCTCAAACTAAAGTCACTCTTTCTAAATAAAGAAATGCACAGTATGAATCTCAGGTAATAAAAAGGGACAAAAGAATCACAGGCAAAGAGGCTTTTATATGGGCTAGAGAAATGGCTTAGCGGTTAAGGCGCTTGTCTGTGAACTTTAAGGACCCAAGTTCAGTTCCCCAGAACCCACATAAGGCAGATGTACATGGTGGCACGAGTCTGAAGTTCGTTTCTAGCTGCTAGAGGCCCTGGAGCACCCATTCTCTCTCTCTATTTAATAAATAAATAAAAATAAAATATTTAAAAAGAGCTGTAGGGCTGGAGAGATGGCTTAGCAGTTAAGGCTCTTGCCTGCAAAGCCAAAGGACCTTGGTTCAATTCTCCAGGACCCACGTAAGCCAGATACACAAGGGGCACATGCATTTGGAGTTTGTTTGCAGTGGCTGGAGGCCCTACTGTGCCCATTCTCTCTCTCTCTCTCTCTCTCTCTCTCCCTCTCTCTCTCGCTCGTTCTTGCTCTGCCTATTTCCCTCTCTTAAATAAATAAATAAAATTAACATATTAAAAAAATAAAAAGAACTGTAAATTCTCTGGTTTCCACTTATCTTTCTTTCTCTCTCTTTTTAAGGCTTTTCTATACATTAAAAACACCAGCCAGCTTGTAACCTGATGAAAATGACCACTGGAATCAGCATTTACTCGGCCATCACTGTTAGGACATAAATGAGGTCACTTTACCAAGCCCCTGCTTTCTGAAGACCAAAGTCAGGTCAGCAAGCCCCAGCTCCTCTGCCGCCCCTGTCCAAGCTGAGGCACCTTTGAATTATATAACATCACTGTCTTACCCACAGTGCCATCCTGCCTGCCCCCAGCCCCACCGCTGCCTCATGCAAGAGCGGAACAGCCCCTCCCCTTTCCACCTCCCCCAAAGACTTACAAAAAGCAAGAAGTCTCCGTTGTTCTTTGGATTCTAGGAGTCTCTCTCTCTCTCCTTTCTTCCCTCCCTGTCTCCTTCCCCACACATCCTTTGCATTGGACCCTACCATGCCCTCTTGGCACGGTGCTTCCAGGTCTCCTAGGTTTGATTCTAAAAGGACCTTTTTATTTTTATTTTATTTTAAGATCTGTTGTCCTTTATAAGTGGGAAATTGTACATTAAAAAAATTTTTATTTATTTATGTATTTGAGAGAAAGAAAGAGGCAGAGAAAGAGAGAGAGAATGGGCGCACCAGGGCCTCCAGCCACTGCAAATGAACTCCAGACGCATGTGTCCCCTTGTGCATCTGGCTTACATGGGTCATGGAGAGTCGAACTGGGATCCTTTGGCTTTGCAGGCAAACGCCTGAACTGCTAAGCCATCTCTCCAGCCCTAAAAGGACGTTTTGTCTCAGCTCCTCTCTCTGGCCAGGCTGCCCTCCCTCACACATTATCCCTAAGGACATGGTAGGAGCAAGTTGGTTTTCTTTTACTGGTACTTAACTAGGGACACAGGCCCAAAACATGGGTGCTGCCCTGCGCTGGCCAAAACAAACAAACAAAAAAAAACCCCTAGCAAACTCCAGCCTCATACAAGATGGTGATAAACTGCAGCTCGCAGCTCCCTGGTTCTTCCTGCAAAGCCCTTCATGAACTTTGCCTGCTGTTGGCAGTGGTGGACCAGCCCTTTCTGGACCTATCCATGGACCTTCATATACATTTGAACTTGGCACTGAAGCTAATCCTAATCGGATACCTAGTTTACAAAAGGACCTGATTCAAAATGAATAAATCAATCAATGAAAGCATTGTTTGCTTTTCTTGGCTTCTCTGTTTTGCTTTCTCTTAAATCTTTTTTCAGTTCTTTGCTGATGATAGACAAGAACTTGAAAGCCACTCTGTGGTGATTTCGAGGATGCTGTGAGAGCTGCTGGCTTGGGGAGTTCTAAGCGCAATCATGGCTCTCTAATGCCAGACTCCTCAGCTCATAGCTAAAGAAGCCTGTGTAAATTGTAACCATCGTGAGGGTCCAAAGCACACAAAACCTCCCCGTCAGACCTCTACAGTGGGTTTCAGAAGCACTCTTTGTCCCAGAGGGTGGATACCATCAACGTCCACTCTCAGTCAAAGCCAGATGTGAACAAGAAGAACATTGCTAGAAGAATTTTCTGAAGTGTTAGGGGAAATTTTCAAGTCTTTTCTTGGGGACTTTGTACTTAGAAATTAAACAAGTCCTGGTTGAGAAGACAAGCAATAGGATGTTTCCATCAAAAATAAAGATGGTGGGCTGGAGGCATGGCTTAGGGGTTAAGGCACTTGCCTGCAGAGCCTAAGGACTCATGTTCAACTCTCCAGGTCCCATGTAAGCTAGACGCACCGTGATGCAAGCGCAAGGTCATACATGCGCACAGGGAGACACACAGCGGCTGAGACCAATTCTTTCTCTCTCGCTCGCTCTCTTGCATAAAAATGGGCCAGAGTGTTGGGCTTGCCTCAAAATAAAATAAAATAAAATAAAATAAAATAAAATAAAATAAAATAAAGACGGTGACTTTTTGTTGTTTTACTACTGATGTTTTGATTGGTTGTTTCTTGCTTGAGACAGGATCTCTGGCTGCAGAAACAAACCTGCAACTCACTGTGTAACCCAGGGTGGCCTCACACTATGACAATCCTCATGCCTCAGCCTCCTGAATGCTGGGAGTATAGGCATGTGCACCACAAACTAGCAGGATGACTTTTGCTGAACATGTAGCCACATGCCACTAGAGAAGAGAATGTTCTTCTGAAGTATTTTAGAAGGCAATACTTTGAGTATCCTGAATGCATGTTGAAATGCAAGCCCTAGAAACCAAAGGGATCCTTTCAATGTAACAAGCTAGTAACAGATTTCACAGGCTTTCTGCAGTTTATTTAGCTTTAGAGTAGTCTAGGCAGGCTAAAATAACGCAAACCCTTTAAAGTTTCCTCTTGGTGCGGACATCTTGGTTTGTTTTATAAACTTACCTTATGGAACAGCTCTGGATTTAGATAGAGCTATGAAATATGTAAAACCTAGTGCCATCTGTTACTATTCTCCATTTCCAGGAGAGCCAACCTCTCTTCAGTTCTTGCTTTGTTTCTTGTCAGCAGTATGCCTTGTGAAAGCTCCTAATTGTCTGAGTCTCAGTTGCCCATTTTGTAAAATGAGGCGAATAATAGTATCTTGTGATAAGAATTAGGTGAGTCAGAATGGTGGCATAATGAGAAATTTTAGCTCATTAAACTAACATATTTGATTCTATTTTTTTTTCCAAATATTCTACTCTGAGAACAAGATTCTGTTGCATAGAACCCTGGGCTAAAAATCAAGGAACATGGAATTAAAGATTAAATATACAGACCGCACTAGCGGTTAGAAGACAAAGTTTTCTCCTGTGGGGTACTGGCCAGCCTTTGCACCACACCCACAGGCACCTCAGACACATCTCATACACCCCAGGGAATCATGAACCTTGCGCCATACCAGTTGCTTCTGTCCAATTTGGTTCTTTTTCTCAGGAGAACTTTGATCCATGTGTCCCTCTTGAGCGGGATTATTTTTATCTGATGGTTCACTCATTTTGATCACTAAACAAGTAATTGGAAAGAAATAAAACATATTAATGTTATATATTTCCAGTAACTTCATATGATTCTCTTCTGAACTCTCTTCATCTCTCCCTTTTCAAGCCAGACTCCTTGAAAAATGCTGGATTTCTTTTGCTTCTCTGATTCATCAATCTTGCATCTGACTCGTCAAGTCTACTGGTATTCTCTGCTGGGGTCTCCATGAGCAAGTCAACTATGCTTCTCACCAGCTTGAGCAACACGGACCTACGTGGAGCAAGTAACCCTGGAAACCACCCCTTCCCTGCTTACGTGGTGGGTTCTCAGATCTCCATTCTTCTTTGCACTCATTATCTTAAAAATAAATAAATAAAGAGCTGGGGGTGGTGCACGCCTTTAATCCCAGGACTCAGCAGGCAGAGGTAGGAGGATTGCTGTGAGTTCGAGGCCACCCTGAGAATTACAGAGTGTCTTAGTCATCTGTGTAATTCTAAACACCCATGTGAATCCCACTTTAGGTAATTGTGAGAAATATTAGGGTAGGGAAGGCAGAGGAAGTGTTCTTCATCCAGTCTTGCCATCTCATTCTAAAACTGTTGTGCATACTTTCTTCCCCCTCCCAGGTCATCTGATCTATTCTGGCCTTGTTGACATTCTTAAATTAGAAATTCATTTCTGTCATTTCTATTAAAAGATTTCAGAGATTCTTCTTTGCTAATATCCCACAGCTCTGACTAATTAGTAAGGGTCCATCCCAGCTGGCTCCAACCAGCTTCCTACACTCACCTCCCAGCACAAGGACACTTGGCCAAGGCTGCAGTTTCGACCAACAAACTCCTGCTTCCTCTAAGTGAAGCTCTGAGCTCCGAGCACTGCCCCCCACTCCCCCATCTCTTCTAAGATGCCTTCCCCAAAGCACTAAGATCCTTTCCTCTCCTGAGCTCAGTTTAGAGACTCTTCAAGATAATTTCCCAAAGGGCCCCAAGCTCTCTGTTTTCTTTACGTAACAAATATTCCTCCTCAAAAGAAAGAGTTTTCAACAGTGTCACTGCCGGGTGTGGTGGTGCAGGCCTTTAATTCCAGCACTCTGGAGGTAGAGGTAGGAAGCCAACCTAGGACTAAAGAGTGAGTTCCAGGTCAGCCTGAGCTAGAGTGTCACCCTGCCTCAGGGTGGGGGTGGGGGTGTGTGTCGGCCAGCAGGAGATTTTTCCTAAAGTATTATGGGATTTAGTGCACAGGGAGAATTAATTTCTGATGAAAATCCATTGCTGGAGGCACATTTGTTTAAGTCATTCATGAAATGTAGGTCTCCATAAATTGATGAGGAAGGAAGGCTGTTCTTTTGTGTTCCAAATAAAGCCAAAATGGATTATAATACAATTCTACCAGGTACTGGAATTATAATTGGATTTTATTACAAGCCCAAAACCTTTGTCCCAAGAAAGCAACAAAAAGGTTCAGAGCTTGCCCTTCCTTTCCTTGTTTGGTATTCCTGAGGCAGAAGCTCCCCACCAGCCAATGTGGCAGTGCAGGAGGTCTTTGAACGCGGATTAGTGAAGTATACATATTTATTTCCACTAACTTGTAATAGAAATTCGGTCATTTCCTTCTGTAATAACATAACCAGCAGTCCCCAGTGGTGTTACCAGTATCTATTACTTTGTTGACTATGAAAACAGAGATCTTAATAAGCTATTAGAATTGCTGTACATATGTCAAAATTTCATTAAAACTTTTTCATTTATCTTCATCATTTCTTCAAAATAGTGCTACTTCGAAGCCTTGCTAATAGTTTGCCCTTTGATGTGGTAATCATAAAGCACATCTTACTATCGTAACATTTTGATAAATGTATTTTAATCTAATTGACTCCCTTTATAATTTTACAGATTTTATTTTATGTGATCAAAAGCATAATATGAGGTTGGGGACATGGCTCCATGGTAAGAGGTGCTTGCTTGCAAAGCCTGAAAGCCTGAATTAGTCCTGGGATAAGATTCCCTAGTATGCATGCAAAGCCATATGTACAAAGTTACACATGCATCTGGAGTTCATTTGCAGTTGCAAGAGGCCCTGGCACATTCATTCTCTCTCTCTCTCTCTCTCTTTCTCTTTTCTTGCAAATAAATACATACATAAATCATTTTTAAAAGCATGACAAATATTACATAGAAGTCACCACCTGCCCAAGGGGTTATGTATGAGTGTGCATGTGTGTGTGCGCGCGCGCACACACACACACACACACACACACATTAAACATGAAGAGCCTCTTCTAAGAATCTCCCATCACCATCTCCATTATTCATAGTAAGGAAAAGCAGGTCTGGGCTCGGCACCATCCCAACCACAATAGATGCTCCCTTTCAAGCATAAGGGTGTGAAATTAGTTTGACAAACTGTTTTGTGATAATGTTATGTTAGGTTAGCTATGAAAGATTCAAAATATGGGCCAACACAAGGAGAGAAGCTCACTCCAGGTCCTCCTAGATCCATAACACAGTTTCCTAGAACAGATTCAGTCCCAAATGGTCAGAAGATGGAGTCTGGGATCAAAGTGGGGAAAGAGACCAGGCTTGGCCAGAGCAGAAATCACCACCTTCACTAAACACATCGGCAGTTCACTGCACAGCAAGTCCATCTTCCCACAAGATACAGTTCATCCGTTTATAAATGGATGACCACTGTGAAAAGGAACCTGGAGGAGCTCTGGAGGCACAGTGGTTGGAACACTTACGTTAATTCTGAGGTCAGTTCCTTATTCTGCTTGTATATGTGTGTAATGTGGGGTGTGTGGTGTGTGTGTGTGTGTGTGTTGTACGCATGTTGTATGTGCCTTGTGGCACCCCATGCATTCATTCACCCATGGAGGAGTACACTTGCCTGTGGTGGCCAGAGGGGAACATCCGGTGTCCTGCTCCACGGCTCTTCTGCCAGTTCTTACTTGAGCTAGACTCGTACTGACCCCGGAGCATGTCATTTTTCACAAGCCCCAGCAATCTTCAGGTTTCTGCTCCCCAACAGAACTGAGATTACAGACACCCGTGGACACTCCCAGATGTTTATATGGGTCTTGGGCATCAGACTAGAGCCATTTCTCTCGCCTCCTCCTCAGGCCCTCATACTTGCATAGGAAATGCTTTTGACTGCTGAGCCAGTTCCCCAGCCCATCAGTTCAACTTTAAAAAAAAATATATAGATATATTTTTAGGGCTGGAGAGGTGGGTTAGTGGTTAAGGTGCTTGCCTGCAAAGCCAAAGGACCTTCGTTCGATTCCCCAGGACCCATGTAAGCCAGATGCTCAAGGTGGCACAGGCATCTGGAGTTCATTTGCAGTGTGCTAGAGGCCCTGGCACACCCATTCTCTCTCTCTCTGTCTGCCTCTTTCCCTCTCTCAAATAAATAAATTAAATATTTAAATTAAATTTATTTATTTGAGACTAAGAGAAAGAAGAGACAGAGAGAGAGAGAGAGAGAGAGAGAGGGAGAGAATGGGCACGCCAGGGTCTCCAGCCTCTGCAAACAAACTCCAGATGCATGTGCCACCTTGTGCCTCTGGCTTACGTGGGGTCCTGGGGACTTGAACCTAGATCTTTTGGCTTTGCAGGCAAGTGCCTTAACTGCTAAGCCATGTCTCCAACCCCAGTTCAATTTTTAAATACACAGGTCCTTGGCTTTCTGAAGCAGTCTTTCACTTTTCTTTACTTCTATTAACTCAGAGTGAGCACATGGCCAGTGATCAGTAAACATGCTGTGACTTATGCACTTAAGAAACTAAGCATGTTACATATTTTCCTCATGGAATTTTTACAACACTGTGAACAAATATCTTTTTTCCCCCTATTTTTTCACATAAGGAAGCAGAGGCCCTGGAAGGTCACTTAGATCACATAATTACGAGTGGGTTACTTGAGTTGTGGAACTCTATTTATTCAACAGGCCCTTGCCCGGGGGTTAGGTTGCTTGGACAGCAGGTAACGAGCACTGTCTGTACCTAGGGTCTGCTGAGAGAAAGGACGTGCCAGAACTCAATCTCACAGAGCCTCTGCAGAGAGAAGTCCGGGGAGGACGGGGGTGGGCGTGCATAGGTCATCTCGAGTCTACCTTTCAGTAGAGAGGGTGCTGGGAACAGGCCCCCATTGCAGGCACCTGAGCCCCATGTCACTTCAGGACTGAATTCTGAAGTCAGCATAAAAGAAGAAAACCACTTGACACAATACCATCATCCGGGTAACTGAAGCAAAGGACAGTTACTCATCAGAGGTCTGGAAGTTCAAAATCAGGTGCCGGGCTGGAGAGATGGCTTAGAGGTTAAGGCACTTGTCTGCAAAACCTAAGGACCCATGTTCGACTGCCCAGATCCCATGTAAACCAGATTCACAAGGTGACGCATGTGCAATGTCGCACATGCACATGAGGTGGCACAAGTGTCTGAAGTTCAATTACAGTGGCTGGAGGCCCTGACATGCCAATTCTCCCCACCCCCACCCCCAGCCTCTTTCTTTCATTCTCTCTCATAAAAAAAAAGGTCAGTCTGTTGGGCTTGCCTCAAAAAAAAAGAAAATAAGGAAGAAAGAAAGAAAGAAAGAAAGAAAGAAAGAAAGAAAGAAAGAAAGAAAGAAAAAGAGAGAGAGAAAGGGAGAAAGGGAGAAAAGGGAGGAAGGAAGGAAGGAAGGAAGGAAGGAAGGAAGGAAGGAAGGAAGGAAGGAAGGAATAAATCAGGTGCCAACTGATTGAATTTTGACAAAGGCTGCAGGTGGCCAAATTGGTTGTGTGCACACAGAGAATGAAATAGAAATCTCTGTAATTTGGACTGGAGAAATTACTCAGTGGTTAAAGTAATTTGCTTGCAAACACTAACTGTTTGGGTTCGATTCCCCAGTACCTACATAAAACCAGATGCACAAAGTGGCACATGCGTCTGGAGTTTGTTTGCAGTGGCAGGAGGTCCTGGTGCACCCATACACACATTCTCTCTCTTTCTCTCAAATAAATAAATATTTTTAAAAATTATGTGTTTCTCTTGATCATCTGTTCCTTTTAATCATTTGAGATTATTATTATTATTATTATTATTATTATTATTTATTTTGGCTTTTTGAGGTAGGGTCTAACTCTGGCCCAGGCTGATCTGGAATTCAGTATGTAGTCTCAGGGTGGCCTCAAACTCACAGTGATCCTCCCACCTCTGCCTCCCAATTGCTGGGATTAAAGGTGTGCACCACCATGCCAGGCCTTTGATATTATTTTTAACTTTGTTTCCTAAAGGACTTATCTACAAATATGGTCACATTAAAATTTTGCTTTCGACCTATTAAAATATTGGCACAAATCAATCCATAGCAATCTAATGTACCCTTAGAAATTCTTTCAGAAACAGGTCACAATGGAATAGCCCAGACAGCCAGCACTTTCTCTAGCAACAGACTAGGTTATCATTTCTTGGGTTGAGCCCAAGGTGAAGTCCGTGTCATATACAAGAACTGTAATGGCTAAATTGTCTATGATGGGTAAATGCTGTTTCCTTCTAAACCTCAGCATAACATGCCCTGGTGCACCCCAACCGCCAACACACTCTCTGGAAGTGGCACCAAGTCAGGTCTGTCTTCACACTCACTCTAAGACACAAGTCACTGAGGAAACTTCAGACAAAATAACTCATGCTTTAATCGCTTATATTTATCTTTAGCATTCCCTGGCTGATTTTATGAAAGCTGATCATGTCCAGTACATAGGAGGGAATGAGTATTTTAAAAAATATGTTCATTTGGGCTGGAGAGATGACTTAGCGGTTAAGGCGCCTGCCTCCTAAGCCTAAGAACGCTGGTTCCAATCTCCAGGCTCCACTTTTAACCAGATGCAAAGTGACACAAAGGCGCAATGCCGCACTTGACCACAAGGAGGCGCAGACATCTGGATTTCGTTCACAGCAGCTAAGAGACTGCTGGCATACCCATCTCTGTCTTCCTCTCCCTCTCTCTCTGTCTCTCTCCAAAAATAAAAATAAAAATAAAAATAAAAAATATGTTCATTTATTTATTTGGGAGAGAAAAAAATGGGCATACCAGGCCTCCAGTCACTGCAAACGAACTCCAGATGCATGTGCCCCCTTGTGCATCTGGCTTACATGGGTTCTGGAGAATAGAACAGGGATCCTTTGGCTTTGCAGGCAAACGCCTTAATTGTTATGCCACCTCTCCAGCCCTGAATGAGTATTTTTTGACCACTAATTATCCAAGCAAAAGACGTGTTCAACTTAATCTCTGGTCCAAATGCTGGCTTCGAGTTTTATTCAGTAGCAGATAAAGCCAGTGACTGGAACACTACCCATAAGACATCCCTGGAAAACTGCTTAGAAGTGAAAGATGCAATGCATTCATACAAAACAAACACACCAAGCGATTTTTCATCTTGTTCCGTCTCCAGCCTTAGTTTCTATATTTGCTAAGAGCAATCGATCACTGAGATAATGGATCAGCGAGTCTGATCCTACCAAAGGCATATTTGGAAAAGATAGTGCAGGTAGTCAATTAAATAATCCCCTTGCTGCTCCCTCCCAGCTGAGTCAGCTGTTTTCAAAGCTACAAAACTGCTTCATAGCACCTAAAAAGTCACTAACCCCCCCACTGCCATTTTTTCATAAGAAGTAAAATATTCAGGGGCTGGGAAGATAGCTCAGCACTGAAAGGCACTTGATTGCAAAGCCTGATGGCTGGGCTTTCAATTCCTCAGGCACCCATGTAAAACTGGACAGGCATTCACCTACACTAGCGAGAGATCCTTGTGTGCCCATAGACACCTACCCACCTTCCCAGTCCTACACACATTCACACGTGCACGCACGCACACATGGACACACATGTGTGCGTAACACAAATCAAAATAGGGCAGGCATGGCGGCATACTTGGGAGGCAGAGGTAGGAGAATCACTGTGCATTCAAGGTCAGCCTGGGAGTACAGAGTGAATGAATGCCAGGTTGGCCTGGGCTAGAATGAGATCCTACCTTGAAAAATAAATCAGACAATAATTAAAATATTCAGTTGCATGTGGTGGCCTGTAATCTCAGCACCTAGGAGGCTGAAGCAAGAGAATTGCTGTGAGTTTAAAGCCTATCTAAGCTACATAGTATGTTCCAGACCAGCCTGGGCTACAGGCTAAGATCCTGTCTTTAAAAGAAAAAAAAAAACAAAAAAAACAAAAGTAATTTTGATCTAAGCATTTGAGATTGTTGTTAGATAAACAATGTTAATTCTCTATAAACAACACTATGTACACATGACTAGAGATATATTTTCTGATGTCTCCTACATACCATGCATATACATACCATACATACACACGTTTCTGTGGCTTGATACAAGATAATCTGCAAACTCATACAGTAATTTAAAATCATTCGAAAGTTCATTTAGTAGAGAATTTGACAACTAGGAGAACACAGTACTCCCACCTCCACACCTCTCTTTGATATTGAATCCAAGCCCCATCCAAAAAATACCCACAAGCCCTGTAAGGGGTCATCCGGGTCATTTAAAGATCAGGAGCTCCGAGGGCCTCTCTAATGATGTCTTATTTATAGTATGGATGTCTCGAGTGAAGCACTCAAATCCTTATGTGTAATTTTAAGGATTATGAAAAGCAGACACCTCTTCACCCAGTTCCACTGCTAGATCACTATGAGGAAGAACCCTTCTGAGACCAGAGGATGGGACCATGTCCAGCTTTATCCCAGTGAATACCCTAGAAAAGCACTCATTTCAAATATTTATGTGTGGAGGTTGTTTCTTCAAGATCCTGGCAGCTTTTCTTTCTTTCTTTCTTTTTTTTTTTTTATGTGCAACACTTAATTTTCAGGTTTATTTCAGTCCACACTGTAGTATGGAAACTCCAATTGTCGCCCACTCTTAACTTCAACACAAGCAGCATGTAAGCAGAGCGGGCGTTCCGTGGCTCACCGATTTAACTCTCACTGTGCAGGAGTGCCTTTCAAATGGCCCGTCACCACTCTGTCGTTCCCTGCTTCTTCCTGACAGTTGCCCGAGGAAACCAAACCAGAAAGTGGTAAAGAGAAGTGTACTTACCTTTGAGTTGGATGAAAAGAGGGAAAGGAAGCTGGGAAGAAAGAGAAACTGTACCGCTTTGTCTTCTTTGTTTTGCTAAGAAACCATAGACCCCTCAAGGGAAACATGATGAGGTCTCAAAGGGGTTCCTACAATTTAATGCTTTTATAATAATGGTGAGGAGGAGGAGGAGGAGGAGGAGAGGTAGAAAATGCGGACAGGTGGATAGAAGTGGTCCATTGTTCTTTCACTCTGAAGTCCTATGATATCGGACGTCTCTCCATCTTCCATGCAAAATAAGCAATGAATCTGGAGTTAAGTTTTGACTTTACTGCTCCATCTAATACTCACGTTGTGGTGGTTTGATTCAGGAGTCCCCCATAAACTTAGGTGTTCTGAAGGCTAGGTTCCCAGCTGATGGAGATTTGGGAATTAACGCTTCCTGGAGACAGTGTATTGTTGGGGATGGGCTTATGGGTGTTATAGCCAGTGTCCCCTGGCCAGTGTTTGGTACACGCTCCTGTTGCTGTTGTCCACCTGATGTCCACCCCCTGCTCATGCGATCATTTTCCCCTGCCATCATGCAGCTTCCCCTTGAGTCTGTAAGCCAAAATAAACCCTTCCCCCACCCCCAAGCTACTCTAGGTTGGGTGATTTCTGCCAGCAATATGAACCTGACTACAGCAGTAAAGTTGGTACCAGAGGAGTGGGATTGCTGCTAGACACCTGACTGTGTGGCTTTGGCCTTTTGGAGCTGATTTTTGAGAGGAATGTAGAAGGATTTGGAACTTTGGCCTGAGAGATGACATGCAGTGCTGTAAGTACAGCTTGATGGACTATTCTAATCAGAGTTGAAAGACCTGAATGCAGTAAGAACTATGGACTGTGAGGTGTGGCTTGTAAGAGTGAGAAAGAGCTTTGCCAAGATTGGGCTAGAAGCAATTTGTGTGAGAGGCTTGCTATTATGCCCGTGTCTTGAGAACATGTGCAGGGTTGCTTTGTGAAGAAACAGACTGATGTGAGCAGAGGGATATGGCACAAAAAAAAAGAAAGGAAGGAAGGAAGGAAGAAAGGAAAGAAAGAAAAAAAGAAAGAAAGAAAGAAAGAAAGAAAGGAGAGAAGAGAAGAGAAGAGAAGAGAAGAGAAGAGAAGAGAGAGGAGAGGAGAGGAGAGGAGAGGAGAGGAGAGGAAAGGAAAGGAAAGGAAAGGAAAGGAAAGGAAAGGAAAGGAAAGGAAAGGAAAGGAAAGGAAAGGAAAGGAAAGAAAAAAAGAAATCTTTGGGCCAAAACTGCTGCCTGTTCAAATGCAATTGTATGAAAGATTACAACCATTGAGATTGGGCCAGTTGACCTGCATTGGGACCACAGTAAGAATGCGGTCTTTTGAAGGGGCCTGAATGCTGAAGGAGTGTCCTGTTCTTCAAACTCTGTTTTATCCCCTCCTGGATTAACGAATTGGCACCCTACCTGGTATTGTGGAATATAAGCAATGCAGGAAAGAGAGGGTCATTGAGTTTGCAATATGGTCTTGTGTTTTGGAAATAGCCATGGGCAGCATGAAGCAGGTTTGCTGGATGCCTGCATGGAGACTCCATGGAGTCGTGAGGATGAACTATGGGTTGCAGTAGAGACCCAGTGGAGATGCTGGGACCACGAGATGGCTGCTGAGGATAGCTGCTGGCCCTGGATGAAGTTTTCCAGGACTGTGAGTAGCCTAGCTGGAGGGGCGGAATTGGAACTTCAGAGACTTGTTGCTGGTGAGAATTATCAGACTTGGAGATTTGTCACTGACTAGAGTTGTTGGACTTGGAGTTACAGAGTTTGATGTTTGCCCTGTTTAAATCTTGTATTGGTTGACTATTTCTTTGTTATGCCCAATGCCATCCTTTGCAGTATGAGTGTATATTCTGTGCCATTGTGGATTTTGAGGGGATTTTTTTGTATTATGGCTCAGTTAAAAGACTTTGGATTATGGGGATGTTTGAACATCATTAGGAATGATTAAAAACTATGGGGACTTTTAAAGTTGGACTGAATGCATTGCATTTTACATCATGGATGGTTATCAGTTTATGGGGGCCAGGGGTGGAATGTGGTGCTTTGATTCAGGTGTCCCCCATAAACTTAGGTGTTCTGAATGCTAGGCTCCCAGCTGATGGTGATTTGGGAATTAACGCCTCCTGTTGGTCAGGGGGTGATGTCCACTCTCTGCTCATGCCATCATTTTCCCCTGCCATTATGGAGCTTCCCCTCGAGTCTGTAAGCCAAAATAAACCCCTTTTCTCCCAAAAGCTGCTCTTGGTTGGGTGATTTCTGCCAGCAACATGAACCTGACTGCAACACATGTCAAATTGCCCCTTGGCTATTTTATACTCCAGTGTAAATACCACATTGTGAACAGAGTTTCAGCTAAAAGTAAAAAAAAAAAAAAAAAAAAAAACTCTGTCCCAAGAAAACTAAGCCATGTTCCTAAGCTGTGTCTAAGAGATGCATCAATCTCTAAGTGTCTCTACACATTGTGTTCTGCCACCAGGACCCCATTGCTTCATTGCTAATTGCCTTTCCTTCAGAGATCCAGGAAGGCAAACAAAATCAGCCCTTAAAGGAGCTTGTGATCCTCTGGGAACGCTGCAAAACCCTAACGTGGTTCCAGAATGAACTGTATTTGACCTGAACTTTCTATTAAGACACTGCTATGTTTCTCAGTAAATTTTACATAATCAAAAATGCATTCCGGGCTGGAGAGATGGCTTAGCAGTTAAGGTGTTTGCCTGCAAAGCCTAAGGATCCCTGTTCAATTCTCCAGGTCCTGCGTAAGCCAGATGCACAAGGGGGCGCATGCATCTGTAGTTCATTTGCAGTGGTTACAGGCCCTGGTGTGCCCATTCTCACACACACTCTCTCTCTTTCCCTCTCTCTGTCTCTAATAAATAAATAAATTTTAAAAATCTGTGAAAAAATGTGTTCCATCTTGCTAGTTATGGGTTGACAAAACTCAAAGCAGGTAAGGATCCTGCAGGACCTTTCCACAGTGAGTCTGCTGCAGGGACACATGCTTTGTTCTTCATCAGCCAGAGAGGTGCGAGTTGATCTTACCACACAGGGTATTAACAATAACAAACATCAAGGGCCAAGTTCAAAGGCAGTAGAGCCTTTAAAACTAGGCAGAGGACAATCTAGTGAGGAAGAGGGCTAAATAACTGAAAAAGACCAACTACCAATGTTTTTCAAAATAAATTAAGGTGCTAAAAAGTGACATTGCAGGGCTGGGCGCAGTGGCACACGCCTTTAATCCCAGCACTCGGGAGGCAGAGGTAGGAGGATTTTGGTGAGTTTGAGGCCACCCCAAGACTACATAGTGAATTCCAGGTCAGCCTGAGCTATAGCGAGACCCTATCTTGAAAAAAAAAAAAAAAAAAGGTGACATTGCAGTCCCCACTTCCTCTTCTTCATTTTAAGTGTTGTACAAAATAATTATCCTGAATTATTTCTAAGTTTCTCAACCACACCCTAACATAAATTGTGTGTGTGTGTATGTGCATGTGTGTGTGGTATGTGTGCACACATGCTTGTTTGTAAGCACACAACTTGGCTAACATCAAGTGTCTTCCTCAACTGCATTTCTCCTCATTATTATTATTATTATTATATTATTATTATTTGGATTACTTCTAGGTAGGGTCTCACTCTGGCCCAGGCTGACCTGGAATTCACTCTGTATTCTCAGGATCGCCTTGAACTCATGGCAATCTTCCTACCTCTGCCTCCCAAGTGCTGGGATTAAAGGCGTGCACCACCACGCCTGGCTCCATTATTGGTTTTTTGAGACAGAGTTTCTCCTAAACCTGGAACTCGTGGATTTAGCCAGAGGAACCTTCCTGTCTCTGCCTCCCCAGTGTGGGAATTACAAGCACATGCTGCTGCACCTGGCTTTTACACGGGTGCTGAGATTTGAACTCAGGTCCTCATGCCAGCATGACAAGCACTTTACCTATGGAGCCGTCTCGCCAGCCTCTAATGCAAGCTTAAACAATCAACTTGACTGGTGAAACTTCCAAAGAGCAGATACCATTCTTGTTAAAGAATACAATCTAATTTTAAGAAATGAAAAGGCACTTTGCAGTACCTCACTAAATTAGCTAGTCTAGAGTGTATTGCCCTCTGACTTTTTTTTTTTTTTTTTTTTTTTTTTTTTTTTTTTGAGGTAGAGTTTCTCTCTAGTCCAGGCTGACTTGAAATTCACTATGTAGTCTCAGGGTGGATTTGAACTTATAGTGATCCTCCTACCTCTGCCTCCCGAGTGCTGGGATTAAAGGCATGCACCACCATACCCAGCTTGACATGGTTTTTACTAAGAAAGTGTATTTCTTTTATTTATTTATTTATTTATTTATTTATTTATTTATTTATTTATTTATTTGAGACAGAGGGAGAGAGAGAGACATACACAGAGACAAAGTGAGAATGGGCGTGCCAGGGCCTCCAGCCACTGCAAACAAACTCCAGACACTAGCGCCATCATGTGCATCTGGCTTACGTGGGATCTGGAGAATCGAACCTGGGTCCTTAGGCTTTGCAGGCATGTGCCTTAACCGCTAAGCCATCTCTCCAGCCCAAGAAAGTGCATTTGTTTCTCTTCCAGTTTTCTCAGGCTTGCTCCAAAATAAGTAGAAGGGAACGTGAAATTCATTAGTGTTTCAAATGAAGGATTCACAGCTTCAACATTTCTGCTTACCTATTAATCCTCAGAGAACAAAACCCCTGGTGTTTATAAATTGGATTCAGTTGTTTTATTAGTTTGAAGTTGTATGTTAATCTATACTATACTATACTCAAAAGCACACTACTCAAAGCTTATTCGTTGTAGTATTGCTTATAATGGCAAAATATTGAAATATATACACAAAAGCATGGTTACAGAAGAACACTGTTAAATGAACCCTTACAAACCCACACATATATGACAAATGCAGAATAATATGAGAGGAAGGATAATGTTCCTGTGAGGTGATATAGAACGTTTTCAAAACTCTAGTTCTAAATGAAAAAAAAATAGCACATAAATGCATATTTATTGTATTTATACTCCTTGCTTTACAATGGGTTGCCCAACAAATTTAATATAAATTTTTAAATAACCTGTCAAAAATGCATATCTGAGGCTGGAGAGATGGCTTAGTGGTTAAGGCGTTTGCCTGCAAAGCCAAAGGATCCCAGTTCGACTCTCTAGGACCCACGTAATCCAGATGCACAAAGAGGCACATGCATCTGGAGTTCATTTGCAGTGGCTGGAGGCCCTAGTGTACCTATTCCCTCTCTCTTTCTCTCTCTCTCTGCCTCTTTCTCTCTCAAATAAATAAATAAATAAAATGTTTTTTTTAATGCGTATCTGGGGCTGGAGAGATCGCTTAGCAGTTAAGGCACCTGCCTGCTAAGCCTAAGAACCCGGTTCCAATCTCCAGGTCCCACGTTTAGCCAGATGCAAAGTGACACAAGGGCGCAATGCCTCACTTGACCACAAGGGGGCACACGCATCTGGATTTTGTTCACAGCAGCTGAGAGACTGCTGTTGGTGCCCATCTCTATCTGTCTCCCTTTCCCTCTGTCTGTCTCTCTCTCTGTGTCTCTCTCCAAAAATAAATAAAATAATAAAATAATGAGTATCTGGGGTTGGAGAGATGGCATAGTGGTTAAGGTGCTTGCCTGCAAAGTGTAAGGCCCTAGGTTTGATTCCCCAGGACCCATGTAAGACAGATGCACAAGGTGGTGCATGTGTCTGAAGTTCGACTGCAGTGGTTAGAGGCCCTGGAGCACCCATTCTCTTTCTCTCTCTCTCTTTCTATCTGCTTCTCTTGCTCTCTCAAAATATATAAATAAATAAAATATTTTTTTTTAAATGCATGTCTGTCTGGGAATGGAGCTCCATAGCAGAGCACTGGCCTAGCATGCACACACAAGTCCTCGGGTTTGATTGTGGGTAGTACTACCAAAAGCGAAACAAGCCAACAACAGCGACAAGCACTCGAGAGTGCTGACTGACTGAACTCCACATCTCAGCAGGACAGTGTACTATAGCTTTTCCCCACCTGGGGTCACATGGCTCACTGCAAGCTGCAGCTACTAAGGCATAGCAAGGACATATCGCACGGCTCATGACCTTGGGCAATACCAAAACCCAAAATTTAAAGCTGCTGCCTACAGAATCCTTGTCATCATAAAGTAAAAATGTTGTAAATTGAACCATTGAAAGCCAGGCTCATCAGTGTATTATCTTCATGCAAGAAAGAAGGGGTGTTAACAATTCTTTCTGTGACCAAACAAGTTTAATAAGCTCAAGATGATGGCGGATGTTTGTTGTAATGTTAATTAACAAGCCCCTGGCTTTGAGAGCCATGAGTCTTTAAGCAGGGGTTACAGTAATACAATCTTTAATCTTCTTAAATATTTTCACGTCTTCCTCAGCAGCTACCAAATAGGCTGTCACCAGGATTATGTGTCCCTTTATCCAGTTTGGCATTTTATTACCTAAGATGTGTGCTTAGCTCATTTAGTTTGCATTCCTTCCCCACAATGAAAGCCTCACTAGGCTTTGCGACTGCAGGCCAGCTTCTCTGCATTCATCATTTCTGTGTGTGTAGAGCAAATGTGTCCAGCAGATGGCACAAAAAGCTTAATCCAGAAAAATATTTCTTTTCTCCAGTATAGGCCCTGTGCCTCGGAATTAAGATAGCTTTAAATAAAAATAACTCTGACTAGTTGCAGAATGCCACATGAAGGGCCTGTTTCCGTATGATCAGAAATCAGCCAAAACAGACACTGTTCTGAAATTCTCATCTCCAGTAAGTATGCTTTATTTATGTCTCTGACAGTCAAAGGGGATTAAGGGACATCTGTGATGAGACCCACAGAAGCTGCAGAGTAAGTAATGAGGTGAATGAAATAATAAAATATATGTATACTTTTACATATCATAAAAAATAAAAAGATAAATCAAGTAGTCAAATAATCACTTGACAAAAATTTCAACACCCTTAGCTTTCAAGTAAATGAAATTGAAACTTTTTGAGATTCCATATCACTGCTGGTAGGGATGTGAACTTGTCTAACTTCCATGGAGATCAGTATGGAGGCTTCTCAAAAAACTGCAAATAAAACTGCCATATGACCCAGTGATATCATTCTTGCATATTCGCCCAAAGGACTTTAAGTCAATGTATCAAGAGATGCCTGCACATCCATGTTTCCTCACCAGAGCTAGCAAACGAAACCAGCTTGGATGTCCCTCAGCATATGAGTGGATAAAGAAAAGGTGGTACATATACACAAAGTAGGGGGGAATTTTGGGTTTTTTGTTGTTGTTGTTTTTGGTTTTTTGTTTGTTTGTTTGTTTGTTTTGGTTTTTCGAGGTAGGATCTCGCTCTAGCCCAGTCTGACCTGGAATTCACTATGTAGTCTCAGGCTGGCCTTGAACTCACAGCAATCCTCCTACCTCTGTCTCCTGAGTGCTGGGATTAAAGGCATGCACCACCATGCCCTGCATACAGTGTAGCTTTCTTAAATGAGTAAACCAACTCAAATTTTTGTACTAATTTTTTAAAAATTAACCCTATTTTTATTTATTTATTTGCAAGCAGAGAGCGATAGAAAGAAGAGAAACAGAGAGAATGGGCACACCAGAGCCTTCAGCCTCTACAAATGAACTCCAGATATTTGTGCCACTTTGTGCATCAGGCCTTACATGGGTACTAGTGAATCAAACCCTGGTCATTAGACTTTGTAGGCAAATGCCTTAACCGCTAAGCCAACTCGCCAGTCCCACAATCTAGTTTTATTCAGCAACGAAGCAAAACAAAATCATGATATTTGCATAGAAAGTACCTATTGGAACCTAGCTTTCTCTCATGTGCAGAATCTGCAGTCAAAATGTGTGTGTGTGTGTGTGTGTGTGTGTTTGTGTGTGTGTGTGTGTGTTGATAAAAGCAAAAAGGGGATATGGAGGCAAAGACACTAATGGAGGAAGAGAGGGCAATGGAATACATGTGCCATGACAGAAGGGCTGACTGACTGTGGGCGGGGGGCACCAGAGGAGGTCAGGAGCCGAGTAGCCATGTATGTCTGTTATTTATTTTATTTTATTTTATTATTTTATTTTATTTTATTCTATCTATTCTTTTTTTTTTTTTTTTTTCAGGTAGGGTCTCACTCTAGCCCAGGCTGACCTGGAATTCACTATGTAGTCTCAGGCTGACCTCAAACTCATGACAATCCTCCTACCTCTGCCTGTTATTTTTAAGAATTTACTACTTAACACCTTTTATGTGGTCAATGGAAGACGTGTACAGATGAACACTTCCATGTGCGATTCTGCAATGTGGAGCACCACCGCAGCCATGCCTTACAGAAACAGACAAATGAAGCCCAAAGATCAGTGGGACCAGAGCTGTCCAAATGGGTCTTAAGTTCTAGGTCCTGCTTCTGCCTGCATGTGACCTTTAGGCCCTGTTTTCCCCCATACTAGAACCAGGACAATTATATTCACCTGACTTGATTGGTAAGCCATTGTCTCTCAGGAATATCGCTGGTTCTGCCCTATGATACTAGGACCCGAAGGTTGCAAACCATATTTGGGCTTTGCCAGCTCTGTGCCAGCAGGGAATCACTGAGGGACACAGACAGGCAGAAGGAGAGAGAAGCTCACGCGCCCCTTTTGTTTGCCTCTGGTTTCTACCAACTTCACCCCAGCAATAATGTCTTGCCTATTGGAGTCCATCTCCCAGGCTTTTTCCCCTCAGTGTCTCCGACCCCACCTAGTGTGTCCCCCACAGAGACACGGGGCACTTGCTGACCTCCTCGGAGGTCAGCGTGCAGCTTGAGGGGGTGGTGGGCTGAAATCAAAGATTCCCTTCTTGCACTTCCTGAGACATCAGCACAGTAGGGCCATTCACTCCTGAAGGTCTGAACACAGCTCTGATGAGCCCTTGAGCTGCTGAGGTAGCTGAGCCAATTCTGGGTTCTAATTACCACCCCTTCTCCCTGGTGGTTCCTGCCCCTGAGGGCAAGCGGCTGCTTGCTGCTTCTGCCTTGGTGATGTCTGAGTCGCTCTTGTTAGGTTCTTCCGATCGGAAGAGCTGACCCGGTTTCTTGTTTCCTAATAGGACCCTGACTGATACTAGGGAACCTCAAGAAACTGATGCTTAAGAAAGCAGTCGTTGTTGCTTTAGTGCAGAACAGTGATTCTGTGATGTTTAATCGGGAATCAACTGTTGTCGATGGGGAGTTGGTTTCAGGACCACCACAAACATCATATGCTTCAGATACTCAAGTCTTTTGGTGAAATGACATACTATGCTCACATAACTTTCCCTATACTTTAAGTCATCTCTAGATTATTTATAAAACATGATGTGATAAAAAAAATACTATGTGAACACAATGGTTAAGTTCACTGTGTTGTCTAGGAAACGATGAGAAGAAAAAAGTCTGCATATGTTCAGCACAGATGCAATCTTAGAAATCTTTCTGAACCTCAGTGGGTTAAACACAGTTTTGGGGACCCATAGATATGAAGGGTCAACTATGTGTACTGAAACCAAGTGTCTTCAGGGACCAAGCATTTGATATTTTCACTGTGGAAATTGTGAGGTGGGAACTTTGTATGCTGACTTTAAAATGCTATTAAATGGAAAAAGAATTATGGGATGAGATTACACTTCTGAGTGCATGGGAGTGCCCGCAGGACAAAAATAACCACTTTGAGACATAGGTAGCTGAGATTTTGTTTTTTGAGGTAGGGTTTCACTCTAGTCCAGGCTGACCTAGAATTCACTATGTAGTCTCAGGGTGGCCTCCAATTTATGGCAATCCTCCTACCTCTGCCTCCCAAGTATGGGGATTAAAGGCATGCGCCACCACACCCGGCTTAATATCTTTTTTTTTCAATTAAAACAAATACGAATATTAACCTGGTTTGTTTTTCAATTGACCCCGACGGACACACAGCCTCACAAGGTCATTCCGAAGCAGACCCCGTATGTGGGGAGCACATGCTCAGTGTTATCACACAGAATGGGTTGCCGTGGTGAGAATTCTGGGCTTTGCGTGTGCTCTCAAGTCTAAAGTTCCTGGCCATAATGAGCAAAGATAGCTAAATGAAAGATTTATTTTAAGAGTGAATGAAAATAAGAGAAAAGCTCCCACAGCTGAGAGGGGTTCCCTTTCCCAGCTAGGCAGGGGTTCCCAAATAGAAAAGTCCCAGGAAATCCTAGGTTAGGTGTTTTTTTTTTTTTTTTTTTTTTTTTTTTTTTCGAGGTCGGGTCTCACTCTAGTCCAAGCTGACCTGGAATTCACTATGTATTCTCAGGGTGGCTTTGAACTCACGGTGATCCTCCTACCTCTGCCTCCCAAGTGCTGGGATTAAAGGCGTGCGCCCCACGCCTGGCTCTTTTTTTAAAATATATATAAATAAGACACCTGATAAAAATATGCGTCATTGTCAAGTTCAAGTGTATATGAAGGACCTTGGTATGTTAGTGGGCTCAGGAGATGACTGCAGACTCAGAAGGGGCCCACCAACTTGGAGGGCAAGCCCAGGAAAAGTTAAGAAAGAATCAGGAACTATCTCCAATCACCATCTTGGATCAGACTGGGGTTCTGGTCTGACCAGCACACAGCAGCCTGCGCCCATGTCCTTTTGGGTCTGTGTCCCTAGCTGATGACATGCAAAAGCAAGTTACCTTGCTCCTAACCTCCGTCAGAAAGCGCTTCCCTCTTGCATTCCACTACTTCAGATTACCTGGGCCACAATTTCTCTCTCAATTTCTTCATAATATGGCTACATGTTCTCTAAAACTTGGGGTTTGGTGGGCAAGGGGTGAAAGGAGAATGTGAGTCTTAGGAGCTGCTCTCTGCTATTTCGGGCATGATCTTCTAAACGAGGCTGCAGACTTCTCACCAAGGATGACTCCTGAGAACTGGTGGAAGAACGGACACACCTGTGATTATCTTAAGTGGGATGAGCTAAAATGAAGGGGCCAGTACTGGATGATAGGGTGAGCACTGCATAGGGGTAGAAACACCACAATTCCTGAAAAATCTTCTGTTAAGGCCTCTTGACTCCTATGATACATGCTTATGAGCTTTCTGGGCCCAGAGCTTGTCAAGTCATAAAAATGAGTTGCTCCCAGCAGTCTGGCAGCAGAGGACAGTATCGCTCACTCGTTCTGCTTGGGCCTGTGTGTGAGAAGGAAAGAGCTGGAGGAATCTTGGCCTCCTGCTGTTTATTTTCCATGGCAATCCAAGTGAAGGCAAGTTCAGCCTCAGACAGCAAAGTGTCCACACACACACTGTGCTGTATAATGTGTATCACACATACAGAAATAGACTTTTCCACAAAGATAATGTTTAGGAAAGAAAATGACGTAACAGGCTCTTAAGAATATATTTTATGTAGGACATCTACTTTTAAAATTTATGATTTATTATTTTAAAAATCCATATCCAAGGATATCCATTTTATTTTTTTAATTTTTTTAATTTATTTGAGAGAGGGAGATACAGAACTAGGCAGGGAGAGAGAGAGAGAGAGAGAGAGAGAGAAAGAGAGAATAGGTGTGCCAGGGCCTCCAGCCACTGCAAACAAACTCCAGATGTGTGCGCCCCTTTGTGCATCTGGCTTACATGGGTCTTGGGGAGTCAAACCTGGGTCCTTTGGCTTTGCAGGCAAGTGCCTTAACCACTAAGCCATCTCTCCAGCCCAAGGATATCCATTTTATAAAATTTATTTTGAGAGACAGAGAGGCAGAGAGAGAAAGAGTCAGAGAGAGAGAATGGGTGTGCCAGGGCCTTCAGCTGCTATGAACAAACTCCAGGTGCATGTGCCCCCTTGTGCTCATATGCAACATAGCATGCTTGTATCACTGCATCTGGCTTACATGGGACCTGGAGAGCCACACCTGAGTTCTTAGGCTTTGCAGGCAAGTGCCTTAACTGTTAAGCCATCTCTCCAGTCCAGAGATATCCATTTTCATGCAGCAGAAATTATCTCTGTACTTTTCATTCTGTCTCTAAATTTGACCTGCAATTTTGAAGTCATGTTATAGAAGTCAAATTGAAATCACTTTTATTCACCTGGTCAGATTTTCTCCAAAGAAGTGGAAGTCCAGTGGAGTCACCAACCAGGAACTGATATTTCAATATATGAACCATTTGGGGATCTGCTTCATATTCACACTCCAGCATCTCTGAATCTACCTCTCAAATGCTATCACTTTCATAATAAGTAAAGGGAACACAATCAGTCCACAGAGAGGATGAGGACAATCCCAGAAATGAAGAGCTGGGGTCTATATCTAAATGCTTATATTTAACCATATCTATACCCATATAGAGAGACATAAAGAGCAAAATATGTCTATACACACTTTCAGATATATATAGTTATTATTCATTTATTTTAATTTTTCAAGGTAGGGTCTCACTCTAGCCCAGTATAAGCTGGAACTCACTCTGTAGTCTCAGAGTGGCCTCAAACTCATGGCGATCCTCTTACGTCTGCCTCCCAAGTGCTGGGATTAAAGGTGTGCACCACCACACCTGGCTAGATATTTTTGTATGTATATTGAAACTGATGACTTCACACCAATACTTCCAATTCCAATTCAAAAACAGAGTTAACTCTAGGTTTGTCTTTATGATGGTTAATCTTGTCAACTTGATGTGAAACACATCTCTGGGTATGTCTATAAGGCTGTTTCCAGAAAAGCTTAACTGAACCAGGAAGACTCATCCTTAGTGTCGATAGCGTCATCACGTGGGTTGAGGTCCCAGAGTCAATGAAAAGGAGGAAGCAAGCTGAACACCAGCTTGCATCTCTTTCTTATTTCTGAATACAGACGCAATGTGACCAGCTGTCTCACACTCCTGTTATCATGCCTCACCTTTCTATGATGGTGCACCCTCAAACTTGAGTCAAAAGAAACCCTTCTGTAAGATGCTTTTGACATTTGTCCCAGCAACAGGAAGAAAAAATAACTTTAAAAGTCTGGAAAATCTATCTATGAATGAAAATGAGGTATTGAAGTCACCTGCTCTAATTGTATGTCGAGCTACATGTCCCTTTGTATTCTATAGTATTTATTTGATGACAAGGAATGCACCAACATTTGGTGTGTACATATTTACAATTTATTTGTCTTCTTGATGAAGTGTTCCCTTTATTACTACTATACAGTGACCTTCTTGATCTCTCTGAACAAATGTCTTGAAGCATACTTTGTCAGATATGAACTTATCTATTCCTGCTTGCTTTTGGCTTTCGCTCATCTACAATATCATTTTCTCTCCTTTCATTTTCAGTCCCTGTCTTTGCCAATAAGGTGACTTTCTCGAAGAAATCAAACAGTTGGATCTTATTTTGCTAAACCCATTCAGCCAGTCTGTGTCTTAATTGGAGAGTCAAGACCGTTCACCTTTGTGATTATTGGAAGGTATTTGCTGATTCTTCCTTATTTGTCTTAGATATTTTCTGGTTTATGGAGTTAAGAATGTTTGATTCTTTCCCAATTCTCATTGCTTTATTCATTTACTTATTTATTTATTTATTTATTTATTTATTTTTATTTATTTATTTGCTACTTAAGAGTTATTCTTTTGCAAGCACTCATAATATTTTCTGTGTGTAGTATTCCTTAGTGTTCATAAGTTGCTCACTTTGTTCTTATCATAGAAGGTATTTATTTCTCCTTTGATCTGAGCAGAGAATGCTGTTGGGCAAAGTAATCTTGATTAGCAGTTGTTTTCCTTTAAGCAGGTGCACAGAGCAGTAGCAGGCCTTTGGGGTTTCTGTTGGGAAGTCTGCTATTATTCTTACAGCGTTGCCTTTATAAGTAACTTACTACTTCTCTCTTGTAGCTTTCAGTCTTCTTGCAGCATTCTACTGACATTGTAAGTATGATTTAGAGAGGTTTATTTCTAGGCACAAGTAGTTGATGTTCTAAATGCTTCCTGTGCTTGGGTGTCCACATCTTGCCCTAGATTTTGGAAATTTTCTGCTATATTTCTATTGAATATGTTCTATATGCCTTTATACTTTAATTCAGTTCTCTCTCCTGTACTATTTTTAATTTTGATCTCTCTGTGGTATCCCAGAGGTCTTGAAAATAGCAGCCACGAGTGATTTCTTTCTCTTTTTCTGTATTACTGTCTGAATGTAATAATTGCTCATCCATAGCTTCAGTCCTGGTATTCTTTTTTCCCACCTCATCTGGGTTACTTGTAATAATTTCTACTTTGTTCTACTTGATTGACTTTTATATTTCCAAGATTTCTTTTTTCCAAACTTATTTATTTAGGTATTTATTTATTAGAGATGGAATGGGTATGGCAGGGCATCCAGATGCTACAAATGAACTCCAGATGCATGTGCCACCTTGTGTTTATGTGGCCTGTGTAGGTCCTGGGGAACTGAACCTGGGTCCTTTGGCTCTACAGGCCTTAACTACCAAGCTATCCCTCCAGCCCTCTAAGTTTATGAATATCTCTTCTTTTGCTGAATTTCTTATCCAAATTACTAAATTTCTCCTCCAATTCTTAAATTGACTTCCTTTCTTCATTTATGTGAATATTTCAGATCTTCTTGAAGGTCATTGAAACTAATTAAAACTTGGACTTTTGAATCTTTGTCCAGCATTTTAATCATTTCAGTATCTTTGGATTTGGTAGTTAAAAAGTTACAAACTTTTGGACGAGTTGCCTTCTCGTATTTCTTGTGTTTTGATATTATGATTCGTGCATCTCTTGGGATGGACACCTCTTCTGGTTTACATGGAGTCTTCTTAGTGAACAGTCATCTCTTAGGGGCTTGCTTTGCAGTACAGCATGTTCTTTTACTCCCTGAGCCAGCTCCCCAGCCCCATGAAACAGTTTTTAAAGTCATTTGGTTCGCATTACAAGACGTTTAATTTAGCCAAGTAAAGTTAAATTCCTGAAGGCAAAACTGTAAGTATTATGCTTGATTTCAACATTTAGTTCTATTTCCCTTTATTTGAAGATTTTTTTCCTTAGACCTGAAGATTATTCCATAATGGTTACTGTCTTTTAACATCGCTCTTGATCTTATAGGTGAACACATGGAGTCTTTGCCAGAGCCTTCACCCCTTATGGACACGTCAAAATGGTCCTGAGGGCACAATATGGTTTTACAATCATTTGTGCACAGCTAAGTATTCATCAATATAGTAGATACCATAGGAGAGAGAAAAGGAAACAAAATATACTTCTTGCCTTTAGGACACTCAATATGGGCTGTTAAGTGGACTGTTCTTCTTCTTTCAAACTTGCTTTACTTGAGGGCCGGGTGTGGTGGCACACATCTTTAATCCCAGCATTCGGGAGGCAGAGGTAGGAAGATCACCATGAGTTCAAGGCCACCCTGAGACTACATAGTGAATTCCAGGTCAGCCTGAGCTAGAGTGAGACCCTACCTCAAAAAAAAAAAAAAAAAAAAAAAACTTGCTTTACTTGGGTTCTCTGTCTCATAGTGACTCATTTGTTTTCCTGGTTTCCATTTCTTTACACTGCCATGTTATGTTCTCCTTATTATTTCAACTAAATTTGAACTAAATAAGCCCTGGACAATTCAGGTCTGTAATTGCATCAGAAATAAATGTGCTCCTTCATGTTCATATATTAATGCTACTCTCACTTCTGGTTAGAGAAGCTTCTCTTTTCAGATGGTGATGAGCCAAAAGGCAACATAATGCTGAGGAGAAGGGATGGAGGAGTGTGCAGCACTGAAACCTCTCTGTTACACCCTCCAAGGCTCAGGGTCCATCGCAGAAGAGAGGGCAGAAAGAATGTATGAGCCAAAGGAAGGGTACGACTCCTTACAATGCCACCGTCCAGACAGAAATTGGCCTCGATATCCATGACCTCACAGTGCCTAGCAATACCTTCACAAAACCCTCATAATAAGAGAAAAAGATGATGACATCAAATTAAAAGAGAGACTAATGGAGAGAGGGAGGAGATATGATGGAGAGCGGAGTTGTGAAGGGGGAAATGGGGAGGGGAGGGAAACATCATGGTTTATTGTTTGTAAGTATAGGAGTTGTCAACAAAAACTAAAAACTAGAATTAAAAAATTTTTTAAAAAAAGAAGTAAATGTGCTCTTCATTAATGCTAATGATTTCATGTTCCACTGGTCTTCATAACAGGCTAAGCAAGACTTTCTTAAGTGAATTTGTTTTTACAAGGTACTTAAGAAAATTCTGCAGATTCATTGCCCATTGTGAGTAGAACTTCTGATAGAGAGCAATGGTGAAAAAATCCTCTCCAGTGCTGAACCACGTGGTCAAATGTGACAAGGTAAGACCAGGACTCTGAGTAGTAAATGTGACTATAATACGAATCAACTGTGCCTTTTCCAGAGTCACAAAACTGTGAGCAAACAAGATTATAAAATGCAAAAAGCATGCTGAAAGCAGCCACGAATTATGTGTTTTTCTGGAGCCATTCCATCATCCTGGCATTTCTCTTCTTGTTTTTCAGATTTTCCATCTTTATTGACTGTAATTTGGCCTGGACTGTGATCCTCTGGGGCTCCTCCAACATGTTAGTGAAAAGCTGCTGCATCTGCAAGACAGGGAAGACTGGTCAGTGCAGTCAAACTTCTCCTTTACACAAAATAAAGGCAACCAGCAGCACAGCTTTTCACAGGGGCAATGAGAGTGGAAAGAGTCCCTGGAGGGCCGGAACTGAGGTGCCATGATAAACGCCACTCCTGTCCGGTAGAGTGAGGTCTACACTGGATGGCCACCAAGTGGAACTTCGCCTTCTTCATTACTCTATTTTTTAAATATTTTATTTATTTATTTGAGAGAGAGAGGAAAGAGGCAGAGAGAGAGAGAGAGAGAAATAAAGAGTGAGAATGGGCATGCCAGGGCCTCCAGCCACTGCAAACAAACTCCACATGCATGCGCCCCCTTGTGCATCTGGCTTACATGGGTCCTGGAGAATTGAACCAGCCCTATTATATGATTTTTAAAATAGAGTAATGAAGGGGCTGGAGAGATGGCTTAGCAGTTAAGGCCCCTGCCTGCAAAGCCTAAGAATGCCTGTTCCAATTTCCAGGTCCCACCTTTAGCCAGAGACAAAAGTGATGCAAGGGCACAAAGCTGCACTTGCCCAGAAGGGGGCACACACATCTGGAGTTGGTTCACAATGGCTGAGAGGCCACTGGTGCGCCCATTCTCTATCTGTTCCTCTCTCTGTGACTCTCTTTCTCTCTGTCTCTCAAAAAAAATCATATCATAGCTTGCAAGGAAATGCGTGCTGAATGCATAGGGTGTACTGCATGCACATGCTTTGTGGACAGAGGTGCAGTGAAACCCTTTTGTATGTCAAAGGAACTTTGCAACAACTCCTTTCTGTCTTTACAAATGCTGTCCTTCATCTCTGAATATTTTCGTCAAATTGTCACTGTTTGCAGATGGCATGATCTGCAAAACTCAAAAATTTATTTTCAAAACTCTAAAGATTCCACCAAAAATCCTTCCAAAATTAATTCACCTATTCAGCAAAGTTGTAGACATGTTACATGTCCAGTAACTACAAAAATTTTACCCAGGAATCAATTTAAGCAAAAAAGATGAAAGAGCTCAACAATGAAAACCAAAACATAGGTGAAAGCAATCATGAAGGTACAAGGAAATGAAAAGACATTCTAGGTTCATTGATGGGAAAAGTCAATATTGGTGGAATATCTGTATTACCCGAAGCAATCTGCAGATTTAATGTAATCTATATCAAAATTCCTGTGCCATTCTGCACAGAACTAGAAAAAACATTTTTCTAAAACTTGCACAGAGACATGTGCACATATGCAAACCCAAATAGCCAAAGCAATTTTGAGCACAAAGCCACAGGCACTGTACAACCTAGCCTCAAAACATGTTACAAAATGATAATAATTAAAACATCAGGGCAGAGTGACATAGAAACAGACACACAAACAAATGGAATAGAATAAAGAGCCCTTTAAGCAACCCCTCTCCCACATTTTACAGCCAAGTAACCTTTGACAAAACCTGAATAGGAAGATGTCTTCTGAAAGTCTGTTTCGACATCAACTCCTGTAAACTCAGAACACACTGCACCTTAGGAGAATGGCACGCACAAGCTAACATGCCTAGTTACTAATAAAAAGGGAAGGTCTAGGGAAAGTAGGTTAAGGAGATATAAATTTGCCTCTCAGACTTTCCTACCCTTCCCACACCCGCCAGGATGCAGAACCCAAGTGCCCACAGTTCCATACCAGTGGTGTGCCAATGATGGCATTGCACAGTGGTGATGGGGAGCAGGTCTGTAGACAGACAGGCTCCATGCAGGCTTAAGAGCCCAAATGAAGCAGGGCTTCTGACAGGAGCATGCAGACCAGGGCGGCAGACGTACAGGGTGTTTGAAAGCTATGAGGGGAGGTAGGAATGAGGAACTCAAATGACTTCTATTTCCACTTCCCTTTTGAGTAATTATTTAGCTCAATATTATGTGAATTGATATGATTTAGCAGGACTGTAAGGCATGAATACTTTGACAAGGATATTCCTTATAGCTGACTCATTTTCAAAACTGTGATAGTTTAAATCAATTTAGCTAAAATCTAAAGCAATATTACTGACTATAGAGGTTTTGGACTTTAAGGATTTCTAAATGAATATAGATAAATATCAACTTTCTTTGTTCATTGATTAGACAGAACAACAAAATCACTGAATTCCATACAGCAAAGATGGGCTGATGCACACTCTGACATTCAAGCACAGACTCGGCCTTGGTCCCAGGAGCTTCCTTCCCAGCCTGTGCCAGGGGTGTTCTATTTTCTCTTGCCCAGGGAATTTCTGATACATTAGATTCTGAAAATTCAACCTCAGATGGGCCAAAATCCCAGCAAAGATAATTTCTTCAATAATTAGCAGCTCAGTAAAGGGCTTGTTTTGCAAGCATGAGGACCATCCCCAGAACCCACCCGAAAAAGCCAAGTACTTGTTAATCCCAGATCAGTGAAGCCAGAGACAGGTGGATCCTTGAGGATCACTGGCCAGGCAGTCTAGTCTACGTGGCAAGCTCCAGGCCAGTGAAACACTAAAAAAATTTTTTATATATAATAAAAATAAATTATATATATATATATATATAATGTTTGGGCTGGAGAGATGGCTTAGCGGTTAAGAGCTTGCCTGTGAAGCCTAAAGACCCAGGTTCAAAGCTCAATTCCCCAGTACCCACGTAAGCCAGATGCACAAGGGGGCGCATGCATCTGGAGTTCATTTGCAGTGGCTGGAGGTCCTGGCGTGCCCATTCTCTCTTTCTGCCTCTTTCTCTCTCTGTCTGTCTGTTGCTCTCAAATATAAATAAATAAAATAAAATAATTTTTAAAAACAAAAAATTTTTTAAAAGCAGTTCTCTTTGTCTCATGGTAAGTACTATGCAATTGATTGTGTCTCTTTGCTTAAGATGAAATTTGAAACCTAAAATTATTTGTTTAGTTGCTTGGGGAAGGGTGAATTTATCTGCACAACTCTTTCCTTTGCTTATTAATAGAACTTCACTTAACAGAAGCCCAAGCCTTGGAGTTTGATTTTAATCAATTTTATTGGTATATAACTTTATATAATAACCTATATGTACTTAAACTGTACAATTCGATGATTTTTTGACCCCTGTATAGACATTTGAAATAACAACCATAGTCAATATATATTTTGATGGCCCCCAAACGTCCCCTTGTGCCCTTTCACAGTTTATCCCTCCCTGTGGCTGGCAGCCAGTCATCTGCTTTTGTCATTATAGATGCTCTGCACTTCCCAGAATGTGACTGGTTTCTTTTCCTCAGCATCATCACCTTGAGATTTATGCATGATACTACATAAATTTCTTTTTATTTCAGGCTACTACTCTGCTGTGTGGTTTTTTTTTCCATTTTCCTAATCCCGTCACTCAGAAAGGGACATTTAGGGCTGGAGAGATGGCTTAGCAGTTAAGGCGCCCACCTGCTAAGCCTCTAAGAACGCTGGTTCCAATGTCCAGCGGTTCCAATCTCCAGGTCCCTCATTTAGCCAGATGCAAAGTGATGCAAAGGCACAATGCCACACTTGACCACAATGGGGCGCACACATCTGGATTTTGTTTGCAGCAGCTGAAGACTGCTGGCGCACTCATCTCTGTCTTCCTCTCTCTCTCTCTCTCTCTCTCTCTCTCTCTCTCTCTCTCTGTCTCTCCCTCTCTCTCTCTCTCTCTCCAAGAAAAAGGGACATTTAGATGGCTTCCAGTTTGGAGTTGGTGAATAAAGCTACATTTGTGTAGGCACAGGTTTTCTTTTGAGTAAAAATCTACAAGTGGAACTGGAGGATGGCTTAGCAGTTAAGGCACTTGCCTGCAAAGCCAAAGGACCCAGGTTTGATTCCCCAGGACCTATGTAAGCCAGATGCACAAGGTGGTCCATGAGTCTGAAGTTCTTTTGCAGTGGCCGGAAGCCCTGGTGCGCCCATTCTCTCTCTCTCTCTCTCTCTCTCTCTCTCTGACTTTCATAAATAAATAAACATTTAAAAAAATTTTTTAAATTTAAAAGAATCTAAAAGTGGTTAGGTTATGTGTCTGAATAACATGTTTTAAAACTGCCTGTTTTCCAAGGAAAACATGTTCTGTTTATGTGTTTTACATGCATCTTAGGTTCCACCTGGCAGGTGTAACTGTTCCACAGTTTTGCCAACTTTTGGTACTGTGATTCTGCTTAACATTGCCTGTACTATTTGGTATGTGGTGGGTGCTGTTCTTGAATTTTGTTCTTGTTATTTTGGGGTGGGGGGGCATCACTTTACTTTCTGGCTTTAATACCCCCCCCCTTTTTGTCCTTCCAGAACTACACCTCTCCTATTTTTAGTGCTTCGGGGTTGAACAGGATTGGTTCCAAGTATGGGGACTGGATATAGGCAAGACCAATCAGAATATTCCATGCCTCTGCTTGCCCTACAGGGGTTAGATGAGAACAAACCCAAGTCGTTTCCACAGGGAGAAACATGAAGCAGAGTGAAGGATATTCCTTTGGCAGTGGAGGTGCTAAGGGCCAGAAGAGCCTGGAATGGTTGTATCCCCATGGAAAATGTCTGCATAAGACATGAAACCCAGAAGAAAGCACATGCAAGAAATAGCAAACCCTGTATTAGATTCTAGCATCTAAACACTGCTGTTATGCTAGTCCATCTTCAAGGAGCTATTTAACTACAGCCTCACAGGGTAGATATATTTACACTGTGGTTGCAAATTAATGTACGCACAACAACAAAGGTGTTCATGTAGTGATTTGAGAGCACAGAAAAGGGGATATAAGGGCTAGAGAGATGGTTTAGCAGGTAAGACACATGCCTGCAAAGCCTAAGGACCCGGGTTCGATTCTCCAGGCCCCACGTAAGCCAGATGCACATGGTGGCACAAGCATCTGGAGTTTGTTTGCAGTGGCTAGAGGCCCTGGCATGTGCATTTTCTCTACCCAAATTCTCTCTCTCTAAAAAAAGGGGGGGCTTTAAATCCATTATAAAATGTCTAGAATAGATTATTAGAACAGGATCTTAAAAGAGGGTACCAACACATGATGTATGCATATGAAATATGTTGTTGATAATAATGATGATAATAATAATAAACATTAAAAAAGACAATTGTGAATCATCTAACCAAGGGCAGGGATAGGAAGGCTACCACAGTACTTCTGAAATTTAGAAAAGAAGGCACAATGTGAGATTTAATCTGTTAGTGTAGATTCAGCTCTGGGAAAAAACATGGGGGATGTCTGTCTCTTGCTCTCTGACCCTCAGCGGCGGGGCATGCACAAAATGAAACTAGAGACAAGACAAAGCCCACGTCATAGTGGACTCCAGAAGTTAATCAAAGAAGTCTTGGTATCTTATCAAAATCATGAAGAGCTTAGGAAGCTTTAAAGGAAGGGCAATGACTGACTGCCATGTGAGTGATGGCACTGGGGAGGAACAAGTTGAGAGAGAGTGCCTGGGGCCAAGTCTATACACTAATCCGTATGAGAAAGCGTCAAGTCCAGCCCCCAAGGGCTGACCAGTCTCTATTTTAGCACAAATGGAAGCATAGGGCGAAAACATTCACAAAAGCACATGGTGTTTAATTTTCACAAATCCAAATTAGATCAAGAGTGCTTTTCAAAATATCAGTGTAGTTCACAATATTTTACATACTTACCTCCATTATCTGCAGATCTGTACTTACGGTCCTTCCAATGGTACATATTATAGTAGCCAGTGACCGTATTCCATACCTACAGAGCAATAAGTTTCTAGTCAGGGGTCAAAGGTATTTGATAAAATAAAACTAAATTTTAAGCAGTATGTAATGGTAACAATACAGTCCCTATTAATTTCAGTCTCCCAAATCTAAGCAAAACCATATACAAACTAGCATTATATATCAATAATTAACTTATTGAAAATTCTTTTGTACTAAAGAAATACTTACAAATATTGATTCATACAACACATTTTTATTTAAATGCAAAAGCCCTTCTTAAAAATCAACAACTATGCTTATTCTTGCATGAACAGTCAGAATCCATGCCCCGTGTCTCACTTTGTGAGTCTGAATAAATCAGCAAGTCATGCCCCTCAAAATAAATAGTAAACACGGGGTAAATTTCAAAACCATTGACTAAAATGTTCTGCAGCTTATTTAAAATTTTCATCTGTGTGTTTTGACAATGTGGATCACTGTTTTATGCCAGTCTCAGTACCATGGCTGCTTGAACGCCCTGCCACAGACATGCTAGCTGAAACTCCCCCCCTTGAATATCCAAGAAGAGTCATTTGGAAACAGCTGTGAGGTGCTGTTGAGAAAAAAAGAACAGATACATACCGGTCCAAAGTGTTGCTGTGGCTAAAAACTTAAATAAAGAACTTTTGGAGGCATTAAAAAAAAGAAAGAAAAGTTGAAATAAGATTATTGTAATGGACTGCACAGAGAATGTAGGAACTACTTTGCTAGTTAATATACACAGTTGATTTACATCAAGACAGTATACTTGAAATTGGAATTTGTAAGTTGTAAGAGGAAAAGAGAGCTTTTGCTTCCTGTGGTCCCAAACGTAACAAAAGCTGAAGCAGAGCTGAGTTTGCCGTCATCAAAGGCAACTTGTCAGTTGTTAGAGCAACACGGGAGCAGCACTAGGGATTTGTGAGCTACTGGGTGCGGAAGCAGCTACGACAGTCCGGTCTCACCCCATTCTTCACCGAGCTCATCAACTGCAGAGGTCATTCTTGCAACAGACATGTTCTTTCTTGCTGAGAGAACATTGTCGTAATATTAGTGATATATATGTGTGTGTGTGTGTGTATATATATATATATATATATATATATATAAAACAAATAGTCTATCCCTACCAATATTCAAAATTTACCCTAATTAGGATAAAGACAAGACACCAATGCATGGTGATCTAGTTATAGCTTTAAAAAAAAATGGAACCATTCTATGTTGCATGGGCATAGTCAGGCCATGGTGATTCGACACTCCAGGCTGGCTTGCTTTTCTGGGTCTCCTGCATTTCACAGCTCTCCTCCCTCCTCCCCAGGTGTTAGTCGGGCCGCTAGGTAGCATGAGGACAGCGTGGCCTGATCCAGGTCAGGCTGTGGGAACAGGCCCTGTGGGCTGGGGCACTATGCTTGACGGCACTCCAGTTTTGCTTGTGGTCTTATTTACCCTTTCCCAGCCTGTGCTCCCCATCGGGACATGTAATAGCGTGGTGGTGAGAAGTTTGGGAAATACAACAAGATTTGGAAAATAAGCAGTGTGTGTGTTTGGTGCAGAAGGTGATGAGAACTTATTTTAGACTAGTTAGGTTTGAAATTGGTTGTCTTGAATTCTATGTTCAAGTAAAACTAGGGGTTTCCTACAAGGTATGAAAACCAATAAATAAAGGCACAAATACTACTTCTAACACACAGTAACAGCTCACACACAAAAAATGCCATTCTTCCAACCTGCTTCACATACTTTCATGGGACTCATCCATAGCTACATGAACCTATTGACTTTACCAGCACCTGAAGGCTTTTTTATGGTCAGCCAAAGTTCCCTCACTGGAGTATTAATTCTTTGGCCCAACAATTTACTCAGTTCTCTACAGCAGCAAGCACAATGCCTTGTATGGAAAGGTGAGGAGCAAGGTCAACGGAAAAGTTGTTTTATTTAATCTCCTCCTCCATAATGCACTTCTAAATTAGCCTCCTTAGGAAGAACCCCAGGTCTGTTTGAGGGTACTATTGAAACATGCTCCACTCCACCACATGACCTCACATGGACATGACGTCTGTGAGCTGCCTTCATGCCATTATGAGACATGTGCCCATGAGCGCTTAGGATACAGAAGAGACAGACCCCCCCCCAACCCTGTGTTTGTTCTGTGCCCAGGAATCGTTCTGACACAAGACAATGTTTCTTTTTGCATTTGAGAATGTTGTCGCTTCCAGCCTGCCCCTCATGAAATAATCACCGAGTTTCTCCCTCAGCCCGAGATCCAGCAAGATGCCATGTAATGGGGTGGTGCAAAGCTCCTCTGCTCATGCCTCACTCATCCTGAGTTGGGCTTTCACAGCCTAAACCCCTCCATCAGCCCAAAGCATATCGCATAATGAAACAATAATAAAAACCTTCTGGAATGAGATGTGTTCAAGCATTTTTATTGGAAAATGACTGATGAGGTGATGAGTAAGATAAATAAAGCAGAACACAGAACATCTTTAGGGCGGTGCAAGTATTCAGAGTCATAGAATAGACACCCCTAAGAGTGACTTTTAATGAAAACAATTGAGTTTTCTGATAATGCTGTGCCAGGATTGGGATGTCCACTCTGGCATGGTTACTGGCAGAGGGATGGTAACATGTGTACATGCATTCAAGCAGGGGCACATGGAATTGCACTGTGCAGTTTTGCCATGAACTTAAAACTGATCTAAAACATCAAGATTTCATTTTGAAAAGCAAACTAAAAAAGCCAACTCATTTACTTAATTTTTTTTTTCTGGAACTGAGATAAATCAGTCACATTCTATGATTTGCTTTTGAGGTGAATCAAATCTCTCATCTAATTCCAGCATGTTGAAATGTTGAAAAGGGACATTAAGTTACAAAAATAAAAACAGTTGAAGTTTAAGTTAGAGCACATTAAGAGATGAATATTTTCAATCATTAAGTCAAGCCAGGCATTGTGGCTCATGTCTACAATCATAGTATCCAGGAGGCTGAGGCAAAAGGATCAAGAATTTAAGGCCAGCTTGGAGCACCGATAGTGAGACCTTGTCTCAAAAAAAAAAAAAAAAAGAAAGAAAGAAAGAAGAAAAAAAGCCCGCCAGGTGTGGTGGCGCAAGCCTTTAATCCCAGCACTCGGGAGGCAGAGGTAGGAGGATTTCCATGAGTTCAAGGCCACCCTGAGACTACAGAGTGAATTCCAGGTCAGCCTGAGCTAGACTGAGAACCTACCTCAAAAAAAAAAAAAATGCTAATAACATTTTCTATTTAGTAGAATGTAAGGAGAGCTGGAAACCAGAGCCTAAGGACATGCTTCTTAAATTCTCTGGCATTGATTTTTCAATAAAAGATTTAACTTCTGAGTCTTGGTAACTTTTACAGGCAGTTATGAAAATGGCTTATTACTATATCTATAACCATGTTCTTTAAGTGATCAACCTTAAGGCATGTATTTTTCACTATAGTCATGACATTCCAATAGTTCTGAGGGAAGTTACCAACATTTATCACCTTCATTTTATGAGTAAAACAACTGAAACTTTGGTTGGAAATCCTACTTAAGGTCATACATTAGCATTTTCTAGACCCAAGATTAACTTGAATCTAGGCATACTATGTTTTTAAAGGCTAGCTTTTTAGTGGTTAAGCGCTTGCCTGTGAAGCCTAAGGACCCCAGTTCAAGGCTCAATTCCCCAGTACCCACATAAGCCAGATGCACATGGTGGCACATGCATCTGGAGTCCATTTGCAGTGGCTAGAGGCCCTGTACATACATATTCTCTCTCTCTCTCTCTCTCTCTGTCTCTCTTAAGTAAATAAATTTTAAAAAGCTAAAAATAATAAATAAAAGGACCAAAGCAAGTAACGAAGAGACCCTTAGAAAATTCTCAGAGGAATAAAGGTCCATTTTGCTGCCCTTCTTCTGCAGATCCACCCTCGCCCTGCTGCCAGCATTCCTAGCACTGTCACCATCAAGTACAAGCAATGTGTGCCTCACATGCTGCCAAGTTGGAAACAGGGGATTGCCCATGAAGAACTTACAAAATTAAATTCCTTGGCATGATACGCAAGGCCTCATTACTTGTTAAACCACCTGACCACATACATTTTCTCAGCCTATCATCCCTTTTCCAGTACTCTTAAGTTCCAGCCAAACAGTTTTTGTGACCAGTCCCAAGTCAGCCCCCCAGTCCTGCTTCTAGACATTTCCCAATGTGCATTCTTCCATGTAGGTGGCTGTTTTCCAACTCTGCCTCATTGAATCAGTCAAACCCAATCATCCCGTTGGGTCCCCAAAGCTTTTTCCATCTTCCTCTTTGGCGTCATTGACACTACATCTTCAATCACTTTATATTCCCAACAGGAGCTTGACACAGAAAAACTAAAACAAGTCTGGTGTGGTGGTGCACGCCTTTAATCCCAGTACTCGGGAGGCAGAGGTAGGATCGCTGTGAAGTTTGAGGCCACCCTGAGACTAAATCATGAATTCCAGGTCAGCCTGGGCTAGAGTGAGACCCTACCTCAGGGAAAAAAAGAGAAAGAAAGAAAGAAAAGAAAAGAAAAGAAAAGAAAAGAAAAGAAAAGAAAAGAAAAGAAAAGAGAAAAACTAAAATGTCTTAGTTACTTAAAAGAACTTTAGAATTTATTAAACATAATATCTGTCATTTTATAGAGGAAGAAAACAAAGCCTAAATGCCAACTCGCAGAAAAAACAATAGATAGATGTTTCACTTCCATTTGAGATGAAACAGTTGGAAAATTTTGACTCTCTTATCTGTCTTTGTCCTGAAACAACTGGTCTACTGGCCAATGTACACTTTATTGACGTTAGTGTCTCTCTGGAGCTCAGAAGGGCTTGGACTTATGAAATGCTAGGCAGTCTAAATATGACGGAAGCTAGGTTTCTTTCTTAGGACTTCTTGAAAATTACAATATTAAAATGCTCTAAGTTTACAAAAGTGAGTTTACAAATTGTGAATATTTACAAAACTATGACTGTTGGAACTGCTTTAACTACTTTTCTCTTGTTCACAGATGCTTCCGAATGCCTCACGTGAGACACATTCAATGGGACACACTTGAAGACCCCTGAGAATTAACTGGTAAGTGACAAGACACATTTTCGGAAAATTCAGCATATTTCTCTCATAGTCAGTATAAAATTTAATTTGGCATACGCTTTGTTTTCGCTTATGCATTCATATTAGTTTTATCATTGCAGGAAGATTGGTGACAAAGCAATACTCACTTTAAATAATAAAAATCCTATACAGGTCTGGAGAGATGGCTTAGCAGTTCAAGGCATTTGCCTGCAAAGCCAAAGAACCCAGGTTTGATTCCCCAGAAACCACATAAGCCAGATAAGTGGTGTATGTGTCTGGTTTGCAGCAGCTGGATGCCCTGGCATGCCCATTCTCTCTGTCCTTCTCTCCCTTTCTTTCTCTCTCTCAAATAAATAAATAAAAACAAAATATTTAAAAATATTCTGTACAAAGAACTAAGCAAGCATTCTTATGCCATTTAAGTGAACATACTTTATTATTTAAGTGACTATATTTTAATTTGAACTTTTGTTCTCAACAGTTCATAAATAACTGTTTATTCAAACAAAACCATTGCAAAATTGAATAACACTTCTGTACATAAATTCGACCCTAAATAAATTTATTCAATGTAATATAAATTAATCCCTAAAAATAAATTTATTAAATGTAATAATAAAATTTATTTGAGTCTAAGAGACTTTTGTAGTGGAATAATCAAAAGGAGTGAACTAAGATCAGTTTGCAATGTAAATATAGCATTTATTTTATGAATATGTTGTTTTTATTGAGTAAATGATAAAGACGTTCAAGTCTTGGTTAAAAGTCTATACATTTATAATTCTAGGAACTTCATGGAAATAATGAACTCATTTAGTGTTTTCCCCAGGATTTCCTTATAGGCTCTTATTTAATATGTTTATGTAGGTCATTTAAATAAATTACAAGGCATACTTTTCTTTTTTAAATAAATATTTCTTTTTAAAAATTATTTATTTATTTATTTATTTGCAAGAAAGGGGGACACTTAAAACAAGGCTAGTGCACCTGACCAACTTAATTTGAAATGTATGTTAATTTTAATTAACATACACTTAAATATCTCCATGTTAGCTAGCAGCTTTCACACCGGGCAATGCATCCTTATAAAATTTTTGTTTTTTGGTTTTTGTGAGGATCTCACACTGTAGCCAAAAACTGGCCTAGAATTCACTGTGTAATTCAGGATGGCCTAGAACTCGTGGAACTCTTCCTGCCTTGGCCTCCCGAGTGCTGGGAATATAGCATGAGACATCACATGCAGCCGAGCCTGACGTAATTTTAAAGAGTGTCAACTGTCCCCATGTTTAACTTTACTGGACGCACTTGGGAAGTCAGTGAAGGTGGAGATTTTCTACCCGGAGCCTGGTTTTCAAGGGCAGGTGGGCTGGGGCACTTTACAGTTTATGAGCCTCTGAGGGTCACTGTGAAGTTCTGCCAAAATTGATTGAAAGGCCCTTGTCCAGGCTCACCTGTGACTGTTTTCCTGGGGCTGACAGGCACAGCCTCATTTTGAGTCACAACCCTGCGTATGGTCCTTAGCATTTACGGAAGTTACGGAAGCATCCCAAAGGCCAGATATTGCCAATGACTGGGGAAGAACCGTAAACCTGTGTCTTTCAAGGCTGTCGTGCCTGTGAAGGGCTCGGAGAAGCTGATCAAGCAAGGGAGAGTCGGTCCTGCTATACCTAGTGACACAGAGTCAGGGAGCTTTCATTACAAGCTCAAGGGGCAAAGAACAGAGGGCAACACACACACTCGTGAGGCTTAAATCTCTGAAACCTCATGCGCTAAGAGGACCTGTGTAAATAATTCCGATTTCAAACTCAGTTTAGCAGGGCGTGGTGGCACACGCCTTGAATCCCAGCCCTTGGGAGGCAGAGGTAGGAGGATCACTGTGAGTTCAAGGCCACGCTGAGACTACGTAATGAATTCCAGGTCAGCCTGGGCTAGAGTCAGACTCTACCTCAAAAACACAAATAACAAAAGATAAAACTCAACCTCTCTGGCATAGTCGCTCATGTCGTTAATCCAAGTGTCCCGAAGTTGAGGTAGGAAGATTGCCATGAATTCTAAAACATTCTGGGGCTACAGAGTGAGTTTTAGGTAAGCCTGGGCTATAGTGAGACCCTGCCTCAAAAAAAAAAAAAAAAAGAAAGGAAGAAAGAAAGAAAGAAAGAAAGAAAGAAAGAAGGAAGGAAGGAAGGAAGGAAGGAAGGAAGGAAGGAAGGAGAAAGAAAGAAAGAGAAAGAAAGAAAGAAAGAAAGAAGGAAGGAAGGAAGGAAGGAAGGAAGGAAGGAAGGAAGGAAGGAAGGAAGGAAGGAAAATCACTGTGCTGGGGACATTGCTCAGTGGATAAATGTGCTGGCTTGTAAAGCCTGCAGGCGCAGATTCGGTTCTCCAGTACCCATGGAAAGCCAGGCACAATGAAGTGCACGTGCATCTGGAGTTAATAGTGGCAAAAGGCATAGCTATCTCCTCCCTCCCTCTCTTTCTTTGCTCACAAAATAAATAAATTAAATAAGTAAACAAATATTTTCTGGCTGGAGAGATTGTTCAGTGATTAAAGGTGCTTGTTGGAAAAGCATGGTTCAATTCTCCAGAACCAACATAAACCCAGATGCACCAAGTGGCATGTCTGGCTAGAGTTCATTTGCAGTGGCAAGAGGCCCTGGAATGCCCCCCTTCCTTCCTTCCTTCCTTCCTTCCTTCCTTCCTTCCTTCCTTCCTTCCTTCCTTCCTTCCCTCCTTCCTTTCTTTCTTTCTTCCCTTCCTTCTTTCTTTCCTTCTTTCTCTCTCTCTGCCTACCTCTTTCTCTGTGTCTCAAATAAAAAGAAAAATAAATAAATATTTCAAAAATAAAAGAAAACCCAACTTCCAAATCCTCAGTGGGATGTAGGGCTGAGTGAGAAAAGGATGATCTCTAGTCACTTGTCAAAAATAAAAGATACAATTTACTTTCAAGCCCTGGGGCATCTCAGAAAATACAAGAAATGTAAATGATCATCCAAAACCAATGGGCCAAGAGTTTGATAATCTGAAATAAGAGACAAGGACAATATTCTTATTGTGTGGGTAGAATAGGTACATTCCCAGAATGAGCTAAAGAAGTTGTGCAGTACAAATAAGTTTTAATCTGTACATTTTAACAGATTTCTGATTTAAAAACACTTTTAGGTATTCTTCTAAATGAATGTCTGCAAAAAGGAAAACATTCTATTATTTTGCTCTATAAAAGGTCCCTATACATCTATATCCCTTAGTATATGAGTTCTAACCAGGAATGGTGGCATACTCTTGTAATCCCAGCACCTGGGAAATAGAGGCAGGAATAGAAAGTCACCCTTATCAATATAGTGAGGTCAAGGCTAGCCTGGGTTACATTAGGTCCTGTCTCAAAACAAAAGCATATTCTAAATATTTGTTCTAAAGGAATAAACTTATTTACAAAAAGCAAAAACTACCTTCCAACCTTTTAGATGCTCAGCCCTTAACTATTATTTAGTTTGTCTCTGCTAAATCTATAGTGTGTGTCCATGTCTAAGACATTGACTCTAGGCTTCCTGCACTTACACACATAAATTAAAAATCAAGAATGAATGGTTAAGTAATGTCCTAGACACAGCAGCCATCGAGGGCTTGCTGTTTAATGTTTACATGTGTATATTTTACTAAACAGAGAGGCAAGACTTGAAATTTAAAAGTAAGAACATTTAAAAACTCAACAATACAAAATGCAGACATATTTTTTTAAAACAAACATGACGAACTGTAATAGCATTTGCAGCACCCAGCAATAAGCACGGTTTCTCCAAGATATGGTGAGATACTTCATCAACCAAGTGAGCAGAAGGTGTATAGTCATGTCAAAAAATATAGCTCAGGGCTGGAGAGATGGCTTAGCGGTTAAAACACCTGCTTCCTAAGCCTAAGAACGCCGGTTCCAATCTCCAGGTCCCACGTTTAGCCAGATGCAGTGACGCAAGGGCGCAATGCCACACTTGACCACAAGGGGGCACAGGCATCTGGATTTTGTTCATAGCAGCTGAGAGGCTGCTGGTGCGCCCATCTCTATCTGTCTTCCTCTCCCTCTCTCTCTGTCTCTCTCTCCAAAAATATAAATAAATATTTTATATATATCATTCAAATCTCTCATAAACTTCATTGTGGGCATAACTGGGAAACTGGGGTAGATAATAATGTGCAAATCCATTTTCATACAGAGAATCCAAATTAAAGGCAAGTGTTCTCTTCTCACTTGTGGTGAGACAATGCAGGAAAAATCATCACTTTTCTAGTGACCTGTCAAGGCTAAAGCTAAGCTCCCCTGAAATAGAGTCACCTAAATGAAAGCGAGGTGTTAGGTCTTTTCTTACCTTTCACTCACCACTAGCCAGTTGTTGCTTAAAAACTCCTTTGCGACATATCGACCGACTTCAGAGTCTGCCACCGCTTCTACAACTTCCGTTTCATTAAAAGTGGATGGAGAGATCGTGATGGCATACTCCATGAATCTACAGGAGTGCAGTTGCAAACAGTAAACATGATGAAAATTCCAAGATAGACTTAAATAAGTGTCACTGAAATCTCATAGTTCTAAGTTAGAAATGGACAAATATGGCACTGGAAAGATGGCTAAGCGGTGAAGACACTTGCCTGCAGACCCTAATGACCCAGGTTTGCTGCCCAGCACCCATGTAAAGCCAAATGCACAAAGTGGTGCATGCATCTGGAGTTCTTTGGTAGCAGCTATGGGTCCTGGCATGCCCAGTCTCATTCACTCTCTCCCTCACTCTCTCTCTCCTTGCAAATAAATAAAAATATTTTTTTAAAAGAAATGCACAAATACGCATGCTTCTATTTCTCTCCCCTCTGGTCTATGAACTGTATTCCCCTGCTAGGTGCTCTCAAGGTAAGTTGACATTATCACCTGTGAAGTATCCAGGGTTCTTTGCTGCAGCTCATTGCATAAATAAGAGGAATCCTTTCCTCTTCATCTGTTGTATTATTGTAAACATTTAATAAAAAGTCCCATTCCTTATCATTTCCCAAGGCGATGCCATAGCATAAAATCACTTTTTTAATTGGATATGGTATTCTGAAAGGTATAACAGGCAGAAATGTTCTTCATGGAAGTTCAGTTACACATTTACCCAGCTCGTCATTGAGAAACATGAGCTAGACAAATTATTTGATAGCTCAGATATAAAGATCAAAATTAGCAATACAGAGAACAGGGGAACTCTCCTTCCCTTTAAAGTCTTAAGAAGAGATCATGCATTTAGTTGAGAAACCAAGTTTTCAGAGAGAAGTCAACTGGAATAGGGCAGTACACACTGATAAAAATATACCTGAGGGCTGGAGAGACGGCTAAGCAATTAAGGCACCTGCCTGTGAAGCCTAAAACTCCCCAGGACCCACTTAAGCCAGATGTACAAGGGGCACATGTGTCTGGAGTTTGTTTGCAGTGGTTAGAGGCCCTGGTGTGCTCAGTCTCTCTCTCGCTCTCTCTCTCTTTTTCTATCTGCCCCTTTTTCTTTCTCTCTCTCTCAAATAAATAAAAGTATTCTAAATGTACACCTGAGATGGTGTGCTAGAGATAATAAAGCCAAAACACCACACTGGTCATCTCAGCTACCAGTGAGACACAAACTCAAATGGGGGCATCTGGCATGTCCACCGACCCAGGCCATTAATAAAGAACCATAGGGACAACGACTAACATCAAAACAAGCATAAAGGGGCTGGAGAGATGGCTTAGCAGTTAAGGCATTTGCCTGTGAAGCCAAAGGACCCAGGTTCAATTCCCCAGGACCCACATAAGCCAGATGCACAAGGTGGCACATGTGTCTGGAGTTCGTTTACAGTGGCTGAAGGCCCTGGCAAGCCCATTCTCCCTCTATCTCTCTGTTTGTCTCTCTTTCTCTCTCTCTCTTTTCCCCCATTCCATATCTCTCTCTCAAAATAATTTAAAAAAACAAGAGTAGAGGGTGCTTATTGAGAAAAGGTAGCAGCAAATGAAAGGCTAAGGGTTCCAATTTACGTGTGAATTCTAATCTGTTGTTATGCACAGACCTAATTGAGATGACTGGTTTGAAAGGGAATCTGAGAGAGTAACCAAGTGAATGCAAAATGGCCCCCTCCCCCTCCCCACTGTAAGAAGAGCAGACGTGGAGACAGCAAATCCTTGGTGCTGGAACACGAGATAAGACAACAATGTCACCCTCACTCGTTCTCTGGATGGCTCATCCATTTTCTGAAGAGCTCCCTGGACAGCTGCAGACAGTCTTCAAGACCCAACCAACATGCGGTTTCAAACACCTTTTCCAGTGATATTCTTAAAGGAAAAGTCAAAGAAAAGCAGTTCGTTTTTGCATTCTCACCTCTGTTCACTCTGCTTCCAAAAATGTGTGTTCCATAAAGGAGGAGTACTTCGTGACATTCTCCCAGTCACATCAGGTTTGTTTTAAAAAACAGCCTTTGTGATGACAAATGTATTTAAGATCCAGAGAAATACTTACTGAAGACTCTTGGGCACCAAAAAAACTCCTACAACTGTTTTTTTTTTTTCTCCAAAGTTCAAAATAAATTACTGCCATCCTTCATCTCCCTCAAACACACATGAGTGTACAAGCATCCACATCTGTTGCCAATTTACTTTACTTCCCTTTTACAGTATAATTTCTTTATGGATAAAAAAAATATCTTCATGGTATCTGATGTGTTTCCTCACCCATTTCTCCTGTCTAGTGTATACGTGGCCAGAAAAAGAGCCAAGGCATTTGTTTTTATTGCTGAGTGGGGGGAGGGGGAGCCCATGCTATGGTTCAAACAAGTTAAAAAGAACACAGTGAAGTCCAACAAGGAATCCAGGTAAGCAATACTTGGCAGTTTGTCTTGCCACATTCTGCAAGTTTGGGGGTCTGGGTCAAGGAAGCGAAACCGGTCATAAATTTCCAGAAAATACAAAAACCAGATCTCTCTCTCTCTCTCTTGCTCTACCACTTGTTTCAATTCAGCCTACTTTGACTTCATGATAAGCAGATTTGGGGAGGTCCAAGGGTGGGGGTCCCCTGAGAGAGAGAGAGTTCCAGGCATTCACTCCCTCTTCCCGGTCCGCCCTAAACTTAAGCTGCCTGGAACATGACTGAGTTCTATGGAAATGCAGCGTCTCCTCAAAGCTGCCAATCAGTCCCGTTTAGGAGAGCCTGGAATGCATATGGTGAACACGTGCTGCAGATGGAGCACATCTGTGCCTTCCTGTTAGTTCAACCGTTTGCCTGCCCGTGCTAAACCGCCCTCATCATCTTCAACCATTCAATTCTAGTCTCTTCCACGGACAAACCATGACATTAAAATTTCTACTCCCTCAGAAAAGTACTGTTGAGAGAGAACAATCACATTTTGTGTGTTTTGTATTTCTTGTGTAGTTTGATTTGTTTGATGTTGACTAGAAGCTGTAGCTATAATGCCTGCACTCCCACTTACACACACACACACACACACAAACCTTGGGTCACAAGGTGGACAGAGGTATCATAGCCTCATGTTGCCTTTCAGCTCCTCCCCAAACCATCATGAAAATGTGCTTACTCTGAAGGGGAGAATTATTTGCAATAAACATGCTCATATACAAGTGACTAATATGCATCAGTGTTAACTTACTCCATATTTGCACCATGGTTGAATTCTTGTTAACAATAATACCCAGAGAGTGTCAGGTAGCTAGTTAGACATTAGCAGCATTGGGCTGGAGTGATGGCTTAGCGGATAAAGCACATGCCTGCAAGGTCAAAGAACCCAGGTTTGATTCCCCAGGACCCATGTAAGCCAGATGCACAAGGTGGCACATGTATATCTGGAGTTTGTTTGCAGTGGCTGGATGCCCTGGAAGACCCATTCTCTCCCTCCCTCCCTCTCTCTCTCTCTCTCTCTCTCCCTCCCTCCCTCTCTGAAAGGAAGGAAGGAAGGAAGGAAGGAAGGAAGGAAGGAAGGAAGGAAGGAAGGAAGGAAGGAAGGGAAGGAAGGGCAGGCTTAAAGATTATGGAAGATGGACACCTATCTCATAATCAGCTTTGTGTCCCACCTGTTATGTCCCTGATAACACACTAATATTAAAAGTGAAAACAGCAGTAAGTAAAGGAAGGGGAAAGTATCATAATGGCTCCTACCTGTAAGATTTAGAATGCCAGGCCGGGGCTGGAGAGACGGCTTAGCAATTAAGGCACTTGCCTGAGAAGCCTAAGGACCCAGGTTTGATTCCCCAGTAGTCCACATAAGCCAAATGCATATGGTAGCGCATGCGTCTGGAGTTCATTTACAGTGGCTAGAGGCCCTGGCATGCCAATTCTCTCTTTATCTGCCTCTCTTTCTCTCTCTCTCAGATAAAGAAATAAAAAAATAAAATAGAATACTGGGCTGGGAAGTTTGCTCAGAGGTTAAGGATGCTAACCCAGGTTCAATTCTCCAGACCCCACATAAAGCCCATTGCAAAAAGTAGTGCAAGCATTTGACAGCTTTAGCAGTAGCAAGAGTCTCTGGTGTGCCCAGATACACATATGCATGCACACATGAACATGTACACACAAACATACACAATACATATAAAAAAAACTCATTAAAAAAAAAACAATTTAAGCAGATCATGGTTACGCACGCCTTTAATTCCAGCACTCAGAAGCAGAGGTAAGAGGATCGCTGTGAGGTTGAGGCCAGCCTGGGACTACATAGTGAATTTTAGGTCAGCCTGGGCTAGAGTGAGACCCTACCTCAAAAAAGTAAAAATAAAAAGACAAAGAAATTTAAAATACCATATGAAAGGGAGGAAAGTGGAGACAACAGGACTTTGTGGATGCTGATTAAAAGAAGGCTATTTCCTCCCACTAAAACATGGCTATTTTTACACATTCATTTTTGCTTTTACACTTTTTGTTCCTGGTTTTTTGAGGTCTCCCTCTAGCCCAGGCTGACCTGGAATTCACTATGTAATCTAAAACTCACAGCTATCTTCCTACCTCTGCCTCCTGAGTGCGGGATTAAAGGTGTGTGCCACCACACACAGCTTTTATATTTCTTTTTAATCTGATCTGCTGTATGAATTTGGGTTGAAAAAATGAGATCTAAATCACATCTCTGGCCACAGACCTGACTTTCTGAACTGTCATAAGATTACTATGTAGTAGGATGTTTTCTGGTAAAGAACAGATACATATAATTTTTACTTCTCTGAAGAGTTATTTCAAATAAGCCGGTCAGTTACCTAGACAGGACAATGCCCCTCAGGAAAGCTGTCTGTTTTATAAACTTTTGAAGCTATTATAAGCCTGCCTCAACAGGCAGTTTGGCACAGTGGTCTCTGTAGCCATTGTCCGCTCTCACGCTTTGAGAATGCTTTCTCTCTACAATGGTCTCTCTGGCTATTATCCATTTACATCCCCTAAGGGTGTCCTACTCTACTCCATAATAAACTATCATCCGTGTGTGCTCTGTGTGTTTCTTCTGAATCTTTCAACAGAGAATGCAAGGACTGGGAGCTGAGGGGTGGCCAGAGCAAGTTGAATATCTAAGAGGATGTGTCCCGTCTCCACGACTTTCTCATAACTTTAATTTACTGGTATAGTTTTCTTTAGCACAACCCTTCATCCATATTAGAATGCACTCACAATTTCAACCAGTAGCCTAACCTTTGAGAACATAAGCTATAAACTCTTGTGTGTATGGACATGTATTTTGCAGGTCATTTAAGATCCGAAGACACTATTTCATCTGAAAATATACATAGTTCACCAGTTCCAGAGTTAATTATTGTTACATAGCATACAAACTCAATAAAAAATAGGCATTAAGATTTTATTCTACAAATCCATAAGTCTTTCTAGTAATTCAAGTCATTTTATTCAATTATCACTGCTTAAAAATACTTACAGAAGCCAGGCATGGTGGTGCACGCCTTTAATCCCAGCACTCAGGAGGCAGAGGTAGGAGGAGCACCATGAGTTCAAGGCCACCCTGGGACTACATAGTGAGTTCCAGGTCAGCCTGGACTACAGTGAGACCCTACCTGGAAAAACCAAAAAAAAAAAAAAAAATACTTACAGAGCTAAATAATTATCTTGCAATGCTGCCACATTTTCATGAATGATAGTTGAATAAATATTCCATATTGAGTTAATTCTCTTTAGTAGATACTTCTGTAAGTCACAAAGAAAGCATGTCATTAGCTTTAGCTCAAAATACCAACTCTACTGCATTTCTATTGACCTGAAAGATAGTAATAGAGAAGTGACAAATATTTCCTCAGAACTTATCTTTATTTGTGATTAAATATGCCAGCTTATTTTTACAACCTGAAATGTGGTTTAATGTTTGTCCTATAATTTACTGTCTTTTTGCCAATCATGAAGAACCCATCCAAGCTTCTCCCATACACATCTCCTAGGCCAGGTTTATGGCTAAAGTATTTTCATCTAAGAATAAGAAGCTATAGATAAAAAATAAATAGACATATGGAATGAACAAGCTATTGCTTTGGGAAAGGCCTATTTCACAGATGTAGGCAAGAACACGAAAGAGGGGTAGAGGATCTATCTAAAAACCATGGAACAAAGCATGAAATTACCTTTAATAAAGGATATATAGCATAGTTGCTCACATCAGAGACAAGATCCCTGGTTATCAAGTTTACCAAGACTTCATGCCATACTATGATTTCATCTTCTTCAGCAAGGTACTTGGTTAAATCAAGTGCTGTCTCAATCTCAATATAATTGTTTCTGTTTAATTTGAAAAAACACATACTCAAAAAAACCTTTCATATTCTTTCCATATTTTCTCCACGTCTCAATGTCTGGCTTCAACAGAACATGTGAATAAATTAGAAGGAGGGGCTCAGGCCCCATCTTACTGATAAGGTGAAACCCAAGAAATGTCATTTTATATGGTACTTTCAAGTCTCCTTATTGGGAGTTGTAGAAAATCCAGGCCAAATATCGGACTGGTGATTGAGTCATGAAAGATCATGTAGTTAGAATATATTCTTAGGAGAACATAGTTTCCATTCAACAAGTGTGAGCATTCTCAGTCTAATGCTCTGGGGCTGCTGGTGGACATGGGAACGAGGAGCTCTGACTCCACAGTTGCTGATCGCAATATCATTGGTGAAGAGCTGATGCGTGCAGAAGAAGCTGCTAAGGAGAGGTCTCAGAAAAGGTGATGGATATGAAACAGAAGGAGAACACATGCCTGGGAAATCCAGGGAGGGCTTTATGGAAGAACTGGAGGAGAGTATTGCAGGACACATAGGATGGAAAAGGATCAAAGAAACCACACAGCACAGACAGCACAGCGAGGATTAGTACGATGGGCAAGCTAAAAGGCAGCGGGTTTCTGTGTACAGTGAGAGGCAGAAGCCAATATAAGGTGGTCCAAACCCATGGAGATCCTTGGACATCAGGATGCAAAGTTACAATGTGGTGGGAAGGTACACTAGGCTTTTAAGTAGCTAGGATAACGTGGTGAAATTGTCTGAAATTCTATTGCCATCTTACTGAAGATGTAATGGAACTCCAAAAGAAATAAAACCTAGAGACTCATGTAATAAACCCAATAACAGGCTATAAAAACTTGGCTTTAGAGTATAAGTGATGAAAGATAGGTAAGGTGAGGTGAGAATCCAAAAGATGAAGAATTACCGAAAATGGTCGCATAGGACATGCTGAGTGGCTAAGCATGTGCCATGGAGGGAGAGAAAGAAAAAAGGATGATGGGAAGAATAGTGGCAAGGGAAAGAGAACACTTCAGAGACTAAAGTAAAATTCACTGGTTAAGGTCATGCGTTGAAATGACTACAGTATAAACATGGAGGCGGGAGGCAAACCAAATACAGATGTCCATTTAGAGCACAGCTGACTGCTCATATCTGCTGAACACTGCAAAGGGGCATAATAAAATAACCATTGGAATGGTGAGAATGAATGAACTATTCAAAGGAAAGAAGGAAGAAGATATCAATGTGACTGGGCTTGAGCATGCTCACAGCAATAGGAAGAAGTGAAGCCAGGTGGATGAGCAAAATCAAGTTTGCATAGTGAAGTATCTGGAAGCCAAAAAGGATGTCTTCTGGAGTTTGTGGTCAATACTATCAAAGTCATAGTGGCCCTGGCGAGGAGCTTCAGCCAAAGAAACGTGCTATGTGTGTCAGAGGAGACAGTCCGTTAAGAAATACTTGTGAATGTGTGAAGGTTAACACTGTAGTTGATAGATTGTAAGCTGCTAATTCTTGAGAGAGAATTAAAGTTATGTTCTGTGTGGTTGCTGCTGACTCTCAGCAGCACTTTGACTGTATATACAAATGGAAATAAAGACCTCAGTTGTTAAAAAAAGAGAGAGAGAGAGACAAATAATTAAGACTATGACAAACTGAAGGGAGGGTACACTAGGTAATTTATTATACATCCTTTAATTGTATTGTCTGAACATATAATAACATACCTGATTTAATTCTGGCATAGCTTATAACTGAGCAAATCTAGTATATACATCTAAAAATGAAAATTCTGTAGTTTATTAAAATATAAACCAGCTATCATTACAATTACAGTCGCAAGCATCACTCATAAATAACTTCAATATCTTAGTTGATAGCCTGTTTATTTCCAACAACGTTTTAACGCTATAAAACTCCACCATATTTGGCACTAGCCTTGCTTTTGTTTGTTTGTTTGTTTGTTTATTTATTTTGAGACACAGTCTCACCTTGTAATCTAAGTTGGAATCAAACTCACAGAAATCCTCCTGCCTCGACCTTCCAAGTGGTAGGATTAGGCATGCGCCATTATGCTCCCTTTGGAGCCTAATATCAATTAGTTAAAGCCTTTACATACTAAAGAACCAAGTTCTTTGTGATGAGACTGTCATTTTATAGAGTTCTTATGGTATGCCCACAAGAGAAGAAAACATACTCACTTAGACAAGGAAAAGGCATCGTTCATCAGCTGCATTCTGTGGATAACAGGAATAGCCTGCAGAAGAGACCCCCCCAAAAAAAAATGCTCAAGAAGACATGAGGACAGGTTGGGTAAAATGTTGTCCAAATACAACTGAAACATTATTGCTGCTTTATCAGTCACTTTCACAGGAATTTTCTCTTATGTGGAGAAGTAGTGATTACTAAGGACAGCCCACAATGTGTGCATCATCCATGAGTCTTTGATTATGATTGGATATCAATCATAACTCTTAAAGATGTCAGACAGCTTTACCGGAATATGCCCTAAAACATACCATGTTAAAAAAATAAAACAGGCAACTGAAATTGAAAGAATGTGTAAATTAAATCATATTCCACTATCCTAATTATTTTCAGGAGAGCTTTGGTAAACAGAATCTTAAATGAATGTTATTTAACACTATTTTTAATAATAATGGAGCATTCCTTCAAATGGTAATTCTCCTCTGAAGATTTTTCTGATGTGCCACTAGGAGGGCCATGGTTTTCATAGAAAGGCAGGGGCCAACTGCCAGCCCAACCCCTCCGCATTGATAGGTCACAAACATGGATCTCAGCCTTAGTCACCAGAGGAGCCCGAAGCCTCTGCTCCATTCCTCTAGCACTTTGATGTGTTTGGACCTAGAAAATTGATCTTTATAGCAGTCCTCTGAGTATCTGAGTAAGCCAAACCTAATTCCTCCCTTGGTAATAGTTTCATTTCCTCTCAGGACATAGTAATGCATATCCTGATTCATATCACAAAACAAAAAGAACACATTTTATATGTATAATAAACCAATTCTGCTGTGGAACTTAAATTCTTCGAGAAGTAAATCTACAATGGTTTCTAGGAGTAACTGATATGAAAACGTAATACTTCTGAGGCTTACAGCATCCTTAGCAGATATTAAGAATTCGTCAGACTGAAAACAGGTTTTAAAAGAAAATGTTAGAAGTGGCATTTGTAGCTTTATTCAAAATTTCAATAGCAGGCTGAGGAATTGGCTTAGTAGTTAAGGCATTTGCCTGAGAAGGCTAAGGACCCCAGTTCAATTCCCAGGACTCATGTGAGCCAGATGCACATGGTGGCACATGCATCTAGAGTTCGTTTGCAGTGGCTGGAGGCCCTGGTGTGCCCATTCTCTGTTTCTATCTGCCTCCTCCTCCACTCTCTCTCTCTCTCTCAAATAAGTAAACAAAATATTTAAAATAAAATAAAAATTTCTATGCATTAAGAATTACTAAACATATTTGAGGACCAGAACTGTGTCTGGCCTCTGTTAAGCATATATGTTCTCTGGTCTAATCTTCACAAGAACATTTCAAGGTTCATCTTAAACCATAAAGTAAAGCTGGTCTGTTACACCTTTTGTGCAAGTAAACTGAGGGCACAGGACACAAGCCAAGCCCAAGATCACAGTTCAGGTAAATGATCAAAAATATGAATTCAAGTCTACCTGATCCCTTGGCTCAGACTCTGAGCTAACATGCTCTGCTCCTTCTGCCGCACAAGCTGCAAGGAGAGGTCTTAGCTCAGCACTCCAGTGTTTTGAATAGTGTCTGAGCGAACTGCCCAGTTTCGCAGCAAGCAACACAAAGAATCTGAAGCCAGCATCCATCTCTGCTCGTGAAGATTCAGTGTAAGCCAGCCCATTAAAGTCGGACTAATGTAACCTGGTCCACAGTTAACATATGTAGATTCCATCTTGATTTATGAGTTTAAAAGAATAAGTTAAAGTGATATTAGCCTATTTTTGGTGTTTTATAAATAAAATCATCTCCTCATAGGAAGAATGTGTTTTAGGAGTCAAAATTAACATTTTCTAGCATATACCAAGTATCCAGTATGGTCTTAGAAATTTTAGTTGTAGTTTTACTTACATTACATTTAATTTACCTATATGACATTTAGAAATGTAAAAAGCTAAAAGGATGTTTAAAAATATATATTCAGCCGGGCGTGGTGGCGCATGCCTTTAATCCCAGCACTCGAGAGGCAGAGATAGGAGGATCGCCGAGAGTTTGAGGCCACCCTGAGATTGCATAGTTAATTCCAGGTCAGCCTGGGCCAGAGTGAGACCCTACCTCGAAAAACCAAAAAAAAAAAAAAAAAAAAAAATATATATATATATATATATATATATATATTCAACTGAAATCACCACTTTCTAAGAATGAGAGCAAAACTACGTCTGGCATGTCTGAGCATGTGGTAAGAAAGGACAGACACCCCTGCCATCAGAAAGCTCATTCTTTTAAAATTATTTTATTTATTTATTTGCAAGCCAAGAGAGCTGGAAGAGAGACAGACAGAGAGAATGGGCACACCAGGGCCTCCATCCACTACAAATGTACTCCAGATGCATGTGCCACGTTGTGCATCTGGAGAAAGTTCATACTTAATGATGGGAGAGTGACTGTGAACCACAGTTAAAAGGACTGTACCTTGTGATCCTTTCCAAGCTGTTGACTTAATTTCTTCCAACCTAATTGATCATAATTAACTCTGTAATATCCAGTCACATTCAAATTTAAAATAACCCAGTCATTGTCAGAATCTGAAAGTTGCATTTCAGGGAATGCCTCTAAAAAACAAAACAAACAGCAAAAAAAAAAAAAAAAAAAAAAAAAAAAAAGGAATAGCTTGAAAATAGGATTTTAAAAAAGATTTCAATATACTTGAATGTAATATGCTCTCACTTCCCAACAATAAACCAAATAAAATTAATAACATAAGAATTCTAAACTATATATTCAGCTTATCATGTTTTTATGTTTTCATACATAATGACTTTTAAGCTTTATGCTAAACAGTGACGATATAGTTTAGCTTTTAGTGAGATTTTCAAAAGCTAGATGTCTAACATTTTATTCGCTGCTTTTCTATATGTATATTGTAAAGATGCCTTATTTATTCATTTAGACAACTATTCATTTATTTACTTTTACTTACTGCTGCTTTTATCTAGCCAGACTAAAGGTTGTGTGGTTCCATTTTTCATCCAAAGAATAGGGACAATCCATGTGCCACTTTTTGAAAGAAAAGAAAAGAAATGAGCTATATTTCATGCATCAGAATATACACTCAGCCAAGATCAAAGGGAAAATAAATCAGTAGATTTCTAATTCCATGGTTATTTTTACTGGACAGGGCTTTGCTCCGAGGGTTGCTGGCTGTTATCCCCATGAGTCATGTTGCTTTGGCTCTTTGTTCAGTTTGCCCTCTCAGTGTGTATTATGAATTTACATCCTATAACATAGGTAACTACTTAGCTCACCTTGCATCTGAAACATCAAAGGCCCACTTTTGTCAAATTATAGTCATCTGGCCTTACTCAAGGATATTCAAATACTGCAGACAGACCCAAGTCTGTCCATGCCAAGAAAGGTGAAGGGTAATTTAAGAAGAAAAATCTTGACAAAAGTTTGAAAATATTTCTCAGCCTCGAGCTTTCTCCCCATCTGGAATTAGCCAGACCATTTACATTCATTGAAGGCCGACATTTGCCCCATATGGGTGGGCATGGTCTGGATGAATCAGCTGACCACAAGGAGAACATGAGTCATCAGTTATTTCAAGTCTCCCTCAAATTCTCAGACTTTCAGCTGTGGGCCTGTGTTTACCTACATAGTTAAGACTCAGCCCATTTCCCAAAAGTCATGGACAGTGAAAAGGAGCTTAGCGGTGTTGGGTTTCTCTCCTCTGGGGTTTTGAAGAAAGAGTAGGATTACTTGAAATTTTTGTCGCTATTTTAAAATTATTCATTTTTGTTGACACCTAACCTCGATGAGATGTGAGGGCCAAAAACTAACAAAAACAATTGACATTTAGCAAATTGTCAAGGGAAGAAAAGGAAACAAAGGAAAGGAAAGGAAAGGAAAGGAAAGGAAAGGAAAGGAAAGGAAAGGAAAGGGAAAGGAAAAGAAAAGAAAAGAAAAAAAGAAAAGAAAAGAAAAGAAAAGAAAAGAAAAGAAAAGAAAAGAGGAAAGTAGTAAAATTTTGCATCTACCACCTTTCGTTTCATTTGTGCAACAAGTCCCCAGGATGTAGCTATTCCATTTATGTTATAGATAATGCAAGTAGAACTCAAGAGAATTAAGTAAAACAAACTTTAGGTTTGATTTTTGGTGAAGTCAATAGTTAAACCAGATCTGAATGCATATAAAGACCATAATTTTAAAGTTGTAAGTCTGGTTTTTAAATTATTTATTTATTTATTTATTTATTTATTTATTTATTTATTTACTTGAGAGACAGTGAGAAAGAGTTAGATAATGACAGATGATAGATAGATAGACAGATAGATAGACAGATAGATAGATAGATAGATAGATAGATAGATAGAGATAGATAGACAGATAGATGAGGGAGGAAAGGGCCTCTAGACAATGTAAATGAACTCCAGACACATTGCCACCTTGACTTAGAATTGAACTTGGGTCCTTAGGCTTTTTTCAGCCCAAGGCCAGGTCTAGTTTTAAAATGCAAAAAATGGCTCGTATAGAGCTGTCCTTCAGTGACCACAAGTTCAGTTCTGTTTCTGTGGAAGAGATGACGGGGTAAGAGGATTCCTTTTCTCTTAGCTGAGTGTGGCTGCCTTAAAGCCTGATGACTGGAATAAAACCACTTGTGTGGTTCTATGTCCAGCTATCCATTATGCTTTTTACTGTTGCCTCATGCTAGCATATGGTGGCATTCGTCCCTTCAGAGAGTCACACTCAGCTGCTCATCGTTTTCCATGGCCTGAAGGGGAGGAGCAAAGCTAAAAAATATCATCATAAAAGCAGTCACAGTTTATCAGCAAAACCTTATGAGATAGCTGTCTCCTAAAAGATGCTTAATAGCCATGCCCAGTGTTTGATATCCCAATGGGCCAAGCTGAGAATTGTTTAAGTAGCTCTCCTCCTGTATCTGAAGGAGATTAGTCCTGGGATGCACACAGGTACCAGAATCCATGGACACAAATGTTCCTTTACAAATAGAGTAGTCCTTAACCCACATGCAATGGTTGTTATGCTGTATTGTGTACTGAAAAATGACCAAAAAGCAGTCTGTATATGTCAATAAGTTGCAAATGTAATTTTTCTACTAATTTTATATCTGGGCTTGGTGGACTATTCAGGTATAGAAGCAAAGACACAGATAGCTGATTACATGTGTGGTTTTTAGTTCATTCATTCATTCACTGAACACATATTTATGGACCTACTATGTGCCAAGCTCTGTACCAGGCATGGAAATTACAATAAAAACTAAAAATATATAATTGATCTAAGGTAATTTCATAGACAAGAAAAAATCATTTTCCTGTGTTACTGTCACTCACCCATGGCCTCCTGATCATGTGCTAGACAAAAAACAATATATTAGACAAAAAAATGCTCAGCCAAAACAATGTCTAAAAAACGGACAATTAGCCAGACATGGTGGTGCATACCTTTTATCCCAGCAGAGGGTACAGGGAGAATGGCTGTGAGTTCAAGGCCAGCCTGGTACTAGAGTGAGCCCAGGTCAACCTGGGCTAGAGTGAGATCATACCTTGAGAAATGAAATACAATTACCATTTGAAAGTGCCTCCACAGATCATCTTGTTCAGCATTTGAATAAGAGAATGTCTCCAAATATGACTGTGAAAATAGAGACGTTAGAGGTTATAAAAACAACATACAAAAAAATAGCATTTTATAGCAAAGCAATTTATGTGTACTGCCGTGCAGGTGACAATCTTGAACTCACCTTGAGTGCACTGATAAACAAATGCTCGTTCAGGAAGCTGGAAAGCATCCGTGCCATAGATGCTCCCTAGGAAGCAGGAAGCAGTGTGTTATTTGAACAAGAGTGAGTAGTTGCACACTGACATGTTCCATTTCTATAAGCAACATTCCCCACTGCGCTTCTAATTACATTTTGCACTTCAATGAAATGTTGCCAGGATCCCCAAATACATTAATAAAATAATGTCTGTCATTAATAAATTGTAGACTCTCACTAATAAATAGGCAAACAAACAAAAAAGTAGATGAGCAAATGTCCTATATATGAAGAGTTCAGGCTACACAAAAATAGTTAAATTAAGACGGCTTTAATCCCAGCACTCAGGAGGCAGAGGTAGGTGGATGCCATGAGTTCGAGGCCACCCTGAGACTACATAGTGAATTCCAGGTCAGCCTGAGCTAGAGTGAGACCCTACCTTAAAAAAAAAAAAAAAAATATTCAAATTAAGCTACTTGCATACTAGAATATAAACTCCTACTGAACCGAAGAGTTTGCCTGTAGAGAGTCAAGTTTCATCAGTTTGTTTGCAATGGCAGGTGGTACCAGGCATTGAGTTAAGGCTTGATGAATATTTCCAGGGGAGATCTAATGTAACATTTCCTGAAACCTATTTAGCCAATAAAATTCTTTGTATCAAAAGTTTTAAGTTGCATATTAATCCACTTTATGCTCCTTTCTGAAATATCAACAAAAGGAAATAGGAAACTGTTTTTACCTTGTTGTACGTTATTAAGTCAAAGAGCTTATTTATTTCACTTGTTTCTGTGAAATTTTTCACTCTCGCAGACACAGCTCGAGGCATCAGGGCATGATCTTCTTCGAACACATCATGTAAAAAGTCAGAAAAAAAGATCTCATTCTATAAAGGAAAAGATTGAACCACATTAACTTCTGAGATGTTACAAAACCAGAAAACCCAATGGTCTTAAAATAACTTCCCAGGTGCAACTTGAAAAGGGAATAAAACAGTCATTGAGAAGTATCCAAATTGTAATATATCTGAAACAAAAGAATGTCTTGAATAGCAAAATTATAGGCTACCTTACTTCCCTTTTTGTATCTTTTGATTTCAACTTTTTAAAAATTCAACTGAAAATTAATATTATTTCGGAGTCACATGGTTTACATGGAGACTGCCTTCTGGCATCTGGGTGGCTTCAATCCTCTAGAATTTTCTTGATTGATCAATGACTCTTTAAAATTGATCAGTATTTCTTACATGCATATTTTCATAACAAAAAGCCTACTATATTTACATACTCACATGGATTCTAACATAATAACTTACAACAAAAAAGAAATCCAGACTGGATACAAGCATTTATGACTCATTCATTACGAGAAGGCAATTTATTATAATTTAATGACAACTACAGAGCTCTCCAGCATACTAGATTCTCTCTGACACATAACTAGAACAAATTCTCCCTGATATAAAGCTAGAAAGAAAACCAATTTATAGCCAAAGAGGGTCTTGGGATGCTAAAAACAGCAGGTAAGTCCTCCATGTTCTACATAAAGCCTTAAGTCCCTACTCAGGTTGGCTATGGAACCCCTCCCATAACAAGAGATAGATGTTAGAATCCTACTTGTGGTGGCTTGAATGTAAAACGCCCTCTTAGCTTCATGTGGTCATGATTAAATCTCATACTAGACCCCCCCCCCCAGCGGTTGAGAGGTGGATCTTTGCAGGAGGTGTGTCACTGGAGGCAGGCCTTAATGCTTATTGGTCCCACTCCCAGAGTGTTCAGGAGCTTACTCTTGCTATCTCTTCCTGCTGATGAGTGGTGATGTGAGCCAGCTTCTGACCCCTATTCTGCTTTCCCTATTATGGTCAAACTTTCTCTCAAAACTATAGGCCAGAAATAAACCCTTTCCTTCCATAAGTTTCTTCTGATCTGGTTGTGTTGTCCCAACAAGAAGGTAAATGCTATACTTAGATTTTTCCAATGATCCATTCAAATCCTATTTGCACCTAAATTTTAAAAAATATATTTATTTAGTAGAGAGGAGAGAGAAAATGAATGTGCCAGTGCCTCTTGCCACTGCAAACGAACTCCAGATGCACACACCACTTTGTGTGTCTGGCTTTAAATGGATACTGGGGAATCAAACCCAGGTCAGCAGGCTTCGTAAGCAAGTGCCTTTAACCAATGAGCAATCCCCCAAGCCCTGCATCTAATTTTTGATTAGTATTACCATTGATTCAACTATGATCAAACTCTGCTCTTCATGAAACATGACAGCCAACAACATAGACTAATGTGTCTTAAGCTTTGTTGTTGTCATTTGAGATGGGCTTCTTGCTATGTAGTATAGATTGGCTTTGAATTGCCAGTCCTTCTTCCTTAGCATCTTCAATAGCTGGGATGGAAGGCACGTGGCAATATGCCTAGCTGTGACTAAAACTTTAATGTGAATAAGGACCTTATAGGATTTTGTCAAAATCATGTTCCAACTTAGCATGCCCTGTAGCCTGTATCTGTAGTAACTCTAGTATGCTGCTGAATGATGAAGCTATGCTGTTGCGAATTCAAGAGTCACATGTGGTAGCAAGACTTTAGAAGTGCTTGCATAGGCCTGATCCTATACATTAAGAATACATTTTATTAGCATTCTTGTTTGTGTCTCACTTTTGGCCCATGTGTCAAATGCACAATGTAGAAAATAAAGAAAATGGCCAGGCATGGTGGCACATGCCTTTAATCCCAGCACTCGGGAGGCAGAGGTAGGAGGATTGCCATGAGTTCAAGGCCACCCTGAGACTTCACAGTGAATTCCAGGTCAGTCTGACCTAGAGTGAGACCCTACCTTGAAAAACAAAACAACAACAACAAAATAATAAAGAAAGAAAGAAAAATAAAGAAAATGAAAAACTCTCATAATTTACACCCTAAAGTACTCACTCATGCAATGTTAGCATATTTCCCCCAGTGTTCTCTGTGTATTTATTTATACACATATTGTAAAACTTTCTTGCTCCTTCAAAGAATTCTTAATTTTTTTCTCTCTCACCTTCACAACTACCCCTTTGAATGAGTGCCGCATTGTAAGTGAAACAGAAAGATAAATGGGAAGGAAATAAGGGCAAATCTAGCTGTGATAGCTCAGACAGGACCATTTCTATTCAAACATAGTCTTATCATTGGATACATGACAGTATTTGTTGTTATAAACTTGTATAGAATACTATAGAAGTCGAGAGCACAGATTTGAGCTATGAGGAATTCTACCTAACCCTCTTTTTTATTTTTTAATTTTAATTTATTTATTTGAGAGCAACAGACAGAGAGAGAAAGAGGCAGAGAGAAGGGGGAGAGAATGGGCGCACCAAGGCCTCCAGCCACTGCAAATGAACTCCAGATGCACGTGCCACCTTGTGCATCTGGCTTACGTGGGTCCTGGGGAATCAAGCTTCAAACCAGGGTCCTTAGGCTTCACAGGCAAGCGCTTAACCACTAAGCCATCTCTCTGGCCCCCTAACCCTCTTAATAGTTGTGTTAGTCAGAAAAAAATTCATCTCTTAAACTCAGGTTTTTTTCCAACTTAAAATGGGGTAAACAACACTATCCTCATTGGATTATGATGAGGACTAAGTCAATTTACATAAAGCTCTTAGAAAAGTGCCCAGTAAATAAGGAATGTTCACTAAGAGTTAAACACGACTGGTAACTTATCATCACCATCATTTCTTCAGAGTTGTTCTGAGAATTGAAGGAGATAGCGTACATAATATTCTGCAGGCACGTGGCGAGTGTTCAGCTAATGATGGTTGTCACAACAGCACAAAGTCTAGATTCAGTAGTCTCTTGAATGACTACATGAAACTCTTTCCAGCTCAAATTTGTTCCACTGTGCATGTCAGCTTATGTTGAAAGGGAATATAGGGTGAGGGAGTCAGGTATGCCTCAGTGGCAGAGCACTTGCCTGGCATATATGAGACCCTGGGTTTATGGGTACAACACTACAAAAGAATAATAAAACTAGAGTGAGAGCTGGCTGGCAGTAGGGCCCATCTCCAAGTCTGCTGTGTTTTGAACCAAGAAGCATGAGAAAGATAGAGAAAAGTCACTGAGTGACAATACCCCGGTTGGAGTTTTAGAGACCAAAAGATGCTTGGTCCTCACAGTTCTGAACACTTGTCCACAATTCATTCCTGGCATATTTTAAAGACTCTCAGCTGAAATTAGATCAAGAAATAGAAAAAAATGGAAATACATTTCTGCAGATGATTCCGTGATCTCCCTACTCAATTTCAATCAAATTACTAAACTAAAGGGAAGCCAAAGTCCTTGTTCTCCAGAGATCATTGAAACAAGCTTTAGGCTTTACATACACACAAAGCTCATGGCAGCTTTCTCAAGTATCAGGATCTGTTGTTTTTCTGGCAAGAGCTGCATTCACTCAGCTTCACAAAAGACTGAGAAATGTGGACTGAGAAAACAGTGGTTTAGCCAGGCGTAGTGGTGCATGCCTTTAATCCCAGCATTTGGGAGGCCGAGGTAAGGATCATAGTGAATTTGAGGCCAGCCCGAGACTTCATAGAAAAGAGTGGTTAAGAAAGCAGTAATAAAAAGACATGACAAATGGTTGAGACTGTTAGCTTCAAAAATACTAGCAATACATTTTTCTGATGTTTTGCCAGATAGTGACATTACCTTAGCAATTTTCATTGCAGCAAAGGGGTAACTGAAGTTAATACTAACCATATGTTTTATGTGATCAAGAAAATAGAGAATGATTTTCATTGTCTTATGAGAATAAAACTTCCTTTGTTGACTGGAGCATGGAATTAATTTCAGATACAACCAAATGCTTTTCTAAACAGTTAGAGATGGCATTACCTGTGTGTGGTGGTTTGATTCAGGTGTCCTCCATAAACTCAGGTGTTCTGAATGCTAGGGGTCCCCAGCTTTGGCAATTTGGGAATTGAACCCTCCTGAAGGCAGTGTATTGTTGGGGGCTGGCTTATGGATGTTATACCCAGCTTCCTCTTGTCAGTGTTTGACACACTCTCCTGTTACTGTTGTCCATCTGATGTTAGCCAGGAGGTGATGTCCACCTTCTGCTCATGCCATCATTTTCCCCTGTCATCATGGAGCTTCCCCTTGAGTCTTAAAGATAAAATAAATCCCTTTGTCCCATAAGATGCTCTTGGTCAGGTGTTTTCTGCCAGCAATGTGAACCTGGCTGCAACAGTAAAGTTGATATTAAGGAGTGGTGCCATTGCTGCTAGACACCTAAGTGTGTCATTTTTGGCCCTTTGGAACTAATTTTTTAGAGTAATGTGGAAGGATTTGAAACCTTGGCTTAAGAGATGCCTTGCAGTGCTGTAAGTACAGCTTGATGGACTATTCTGGTCAGAGTTGAAAGACCTGAATGCAGCAAGAACTATGGACTATGAGGTTTACCTTGAAGATGAGAAAGAACTTTGCCTGGACTGGGCTAGAAGCAGTTTATGTGAGAGGCTTCCTGTTATGTCTGTGTCCTGAGAACTTGTACAGGGTTGCATTGTGTAGAAATTGACTAGTGTGAGCCAATGGATATGGCACAGGAAAAATGAAATCTTTGGGCCCAAACTGCTGCCCATTCAGCTGTGTTTGAGAGATTACAACCATTGAGTGTGGGCCAGCTGACCTGCATTGGGACAACAGGAAGAATGCAGACTCTGGAAGGGGCGTGAATGCTGAAGGAGTGCCCTACTCTTCAAAGTTTGCTTTTTTCCCCCCTTGATTAACAAGATGGCAGCCCACCTGGTATTCTGGAGTACAGCAAATTCAGGAAAGAGAGGGTCATTGAATTTGCAACACGGTTTTGTATTTGGGATACAGCCATGGGCAGTGTGAAGCAGGCTTCTTCAGTTACCTGTATGGAGCCCAATGGAACCAGGAGGATGGACCTTGGGTTGCAGTGGAAACCCAGTGGAGGTGCCAGGACTGTGGGGTAGCTGCCAAAGAGAGCTGCGAGCACCAGATGAAGTTTTCCAGGGCCATGAATAATCTAGCTGGAGGAATAGAATTGGAACTCCAGAGACTTGTCAGTGGTTAGAATTATGGGACTTGGAGACTTGTTACTACAGAGTTTGATGTTTGCCCTGTTTAAATCTCCTGTTGGTTGAATATTTCTTTGCTCTACCCAATGCCATCTTTTGCACTGTGAGTATTTATTCTGTGCCATTATGAGTTTGGGGGGGGAGGATTTTGGGGTATTATGGCTGAGTTTAAAGATCTTGGATTGTGGAGATATTTGAACACCATTAGGATTGATTAAAAAACTATGGGGACTTTTAAAGTTGGACTGAAAGCATTGCATTTTACATCATGGATGGTTATCAGTTTATGGGGGCCAGGGGAAGAATATGGTGCTTTGATTCAGGTGTCCCCCATAAACGAAGGTGTTCTGAATGCTAGGCTCCCAGCTGTTGGCAATTTGGGAATTAAAGCCTCCTGGAGGCATTGTATTGTTGGGGGCAGGCCTATGGGTATTATAGCCAGTTTCCTCTTGCCAATGTTTAGCACATTCTCCTGTTGCTGTTGTCCATCTGATGTGGGCCAGGAGGTGATGTCCACCCTCTCCTCAGGCTCTCATTTTCCTCTGCCGTCATGGAGCTTCCCCTCACATCTGCAATCCAAAATAGACCCCTTTTTTTCACAAGATGCTCTTGGTCGGGTGTTTTCTGCCAGCAGTGTGAAACTTATCACAACACCATGTATGGTTCCATTTCATAAAAAGATAAAATATGGTTTTGTAGGTAAGGGTATATGGGAGTGACTTTCAAAGATGACTATGATTTATCATATATATATAATATATATTTTTTTTCATGGTTACAAATTGATCAGATCAGGAATCAAGTAAGAGACAAGTGTCCTGGGCTGGTCTATGATGGCATTTCCAGGAAAAAAAAAATCACTACAGAAGGAAGTCAAAGTACTTCCCCCAGAGTGGGAAATCCTTCTGATGGGTGGTGAACTATATACAAACAATCACTGGAGAACACAGGGCTGTTTTGCCCAGCTGGCTGTGCTACTCAGTGGTACATGCATGTACCCTGTGACTGCTCTCCTTCTTAGGCCTTGTAAGCCAGCGTCAGCAGCCTTCTAACGTAGACCATACACCAGTGACTCTCAAGGAAGCCTCCAGGCCCTCAGTGCTAGATTGGGATTGCTGTAGCCTCCAGCCTTGTGGACTGAGTAGCATCCAAGCTATCCACTTTTCCAGTTGTACAGTTCCTGTTGGACTTGCCAGTCTGTATTCTGTAGGCTAATCTAAAAAAACCAACAAACTTCTTTATCATACAAACTCATTCTATTAGTTCTGTTCTTCTACAGAACCCTAATACATGTGCATATGAAAAGAGTCATGACAACATGAACACACACATACCCCACTAGGTCCTTGAGGATAAGAGCATTTTTATATGTTTTGCTCTAGAGCACAGTGGTTAAACCCTCCACAGACAGTGTCTAGTCTCAGATCTGACAATTAATTACTGTGCCACCCTGGTCAACTTACTGAATGCTTTGATGCCTCAGTTTACTCATCATCTGTAAAAAAGGAATAATAACAATTACATTCATGGTTGTTCGGAGGATTGAGTAAGATGGTATATGTATGGAACTCACACTTCATGACACTTACATTGTAGGTGCCCCATGAATGGCAAAGGCAGTGCCACTGTTATTATCATTATGCATCACACAAGGCCCAGACAACTGGGCTATAAATGCCACTGTGTTCCAATTAGGAAAATGACTTTGGGTACCTCACTGTAGCTTACATTACTTCATTCTCCCGATCTATACAATGATGTCATACCCCCTTTCCAGTACAACAGACCTGTTCTCAGTCCAGGGAAGGAAGCAAGAGGCACTGCCGAGGGACAGGCGGGGCAGGTTGTCTGGAAAGAGTTGGATGGGTGCGTGACCCCAGGGCACTAAAAAGCTGCTCTACTGCAGTGCCCCCACGATGGCATGAGTTCACAAACACAGAAAAAGAGTCGTTGAAGTGAGGGAGAGTAAGCTAGGCTGGCCAGTGTTTAATTCTGTCAAACAACCAAGCAAACAAATATTTACTTACTCTAATCACCCTTAATAAGAGAAAGAAATTTTATTACCAAAGTAATCTATCAGTCCTCCACATCTATGGGTTCCAAATCCCCGGAGTCAACAAATCACACATCAGAGACACAAGGGACACATTTCATCTGTACTGGACATGCATGGACTTCCCCCTTGTCATTATTCTCTGACAATGTAGGATAAGCACGCCTTGCATAGCATTCATATGATAGTAGAGATTACAAGCAGTCTGGAGAATATTCAAAGTCTATGGATGTGTGCAAAGGCTAAATGAGAATAACACACCATTTTTTTAAGCTTGGGGTTTCTTTTTGCTTTTTTTTTTTTTTTTTTTTTAAGTGCTTTATTTTACTTGTTTGAGAGAAAAAAGAGACAAATAGAGAGGGAGAGAATGGGCACACCAGAGCCTTCAGCTGCTACAAACAAAAACAAACTCCAGACGCATGCGCACCTTGTGTATCTGGCTTATATAAGTACTGGGGAATTGAACCTGTGTCCTTTGGCTTTGCAGGCAAGTGCCATAACCGGCTAAGCCATCTCTCCAGCCCGTGTGTGTGTGTGTGTGTGTGTGTGTGTGTGTGTGTGTGTGTGTGTTTGTGTGTGTGTGTTTATAAACTGAGTAGCCAGAGATGCAGAGATGTAGCTATCAGAGGGAACCAACCCCCCCAGATGCTAAGGGACATATGTAGGAAGAACATAATCTTTGAATATTCTTTGAAACAAGTTTTGCCTGTAAAGGAAATTGGGCCAGTGGGAATCAGCATTTCACAGATTAATAAGCTCTTTGAAGAGTGAGAATAGGAAGAGAAGCCAAGAATCTAGCCTTGGAACAGTAGGGAGGGGAGACGATGGAGAGGCTTGCCAAGAGCAGCAGGGAGGAACAATCAGGAGTGCCAGAGAAGTGGAAGGAGGCAGAAATAGTGTGGGATGCAGGTCAAGAGTGGACCTCTGCTTTTCTTGAAGAAGTGAGGTCTCTATCAAAAGATAACATGAAATACAAATATTTAAATAGGTAAAAAAAAAAAAATGAAGAGATGGCTTAGTGGTTGAGGCGTTTGCCTGAAAAGCCAGAGGATCCCAGTTCAATTCTCCAGGACCCATGTAAGCCAGATGCACAAGGGGGTGCATGTGTCTGGAATTCGTTTGGAGGAGCTGGAGGCCCTGTGCCTCTTTCTGTCTCTCAAATAAATAAATAAGTAAAATATATTTTAAAAAATTTAGCAGAGCATGGTGGAGCACGCCTTTAATCCCAGCACTGGGGAGGCAGAAGTAGGAGGATGACCATGAGTTCGAGGCCACCCTGAGCTTTCATAGTGAATTCCAGGACAGCCTGAGCTAGAGTGAGACCCTACTTTGAAAAACTAAAAAAAAAAAAAAAATCATTCATTTATTTATTCATTTATTTGCAAGCATAGAGAGATAGATAGAAGAGAGACATACAGAGAATGGGCACACAGGGCCTCCAGCTACAAACAAACTCCAGACGCATGCACCACTTTGTGCATTTGACTTTATGTGGGTCCTGAGGAATCGAACCCAGATTGTTAGGCTCTGCAGGCAAAAGCCTTAACCACTGAGCATCTCTCCAGCCCCTGTGTAGTATTCTTTATTCCAACCACTAAAACAGTATTGACAACAATATTTAATGAGTTATTAAAAGTATTATATTATTTGTCATTAAAGCCATAGACTACAGGTTACAGCTACAATAGTAGAAAAAAAGTGAAAATGACCAAAATCCAAGAGGTCTAAACACACCTTCTTAGATGATATGATAAAATATAAAACATTCATTAAAACCCAGCTTTCAAAAATAATTTGATAATGTAAATAAATTTTCATGGTGTAATATGGAATAGAAAAAGCATTAGAAATTTCTGTGCAAATATCACCTACATAAAAAAATTACAGTAAAAAGCCTGGAATAAAACAATATGAAAAAGACAACATGGGTCATCTCTGGTATCAGTTTTATTAATTTAGCATTCCCTGGATTTGCCTGTATTTTAGACATTTCCAACAACAACTATGCATGCCTTTTATGATTAGTAAATAAAAAACTGAAGTGTAACAAACATACTTACTCTTGGGAGTTTGGGATTGAAGTGGTTAATTACTCCAAGTTGAAAATAAGACGCAAATCCCTCATTGAGCCAGAGGTTATTCCACCAGTTCATGGTCACCAAGTTTCCAAACCACTTTTGGAGACAGAAGATAAAGAACGTTCATGATTTGAGTTATATGCATTGCAAACACGTGCTAAACCCATGTGCAGCCAAAAAGACCTCATTAAGCTCTATTGCCATCAATGTGACTTGAAACCAGGGCTCTGACACACAAGCTGCTGTTTTAACATGAGGCGACAGCAATCATTCATTTATTTGAAGTCACTATCTCACCTCCAATGACTGGATGCAATGTTTGCTTTCAAGCTGTGATCTTTAAACATAAGGGGAGCATTTCAAAAACAAATGGCTTTAGCCAAATGTCTTTAGTTAGATGAAGGCAAACTCTCAGAGGCTGTCACCTCTGCTGGTTTTTGCACCTAGACAGGATTTTTTGTTTTTGTTTTTGTTTTTTCCGAGGTAGAGTCTCACTCTAGCCCAGGCTGACCTCAAACTCATGGTGATCCTCCTACCTCTGCTTCCCAAGTGCTGGGATTAAAGGTGTGCACCACCACGCCCAGCTGGAAGTTACGTTTTTAGAACACGATTTGACATATCCCACATACAAATCACTCAGGCAGTCCTATGTCCTTCAGTGTGTTCCAGCTGGAGTTGTTTTCTATTTTAGCTGAACAGTGTGGATTTCTTAGGAAAGAAAAACACGACAATTTCCAAAATCAACAAATTCATGTCTTCGTATCTAACCAAATTCTTGCAACAACTGTTAACAGCTTGTATTCCAAAATCATGTGTTACTTAGGTGATAATAAGGACAGACACTTTTGGGATACAGATAAAACGTGTGAAATGTGTGCCGACTGTGCTGGGGATGGTATTTGATCTTAACAGGTTGTTCTTTTCCAAAACTTCGTATGGAGCCACATAAATAAGAAACCACTGCCCTCCTTGCGGATTCTTTCGTTCTTCACACACTTATGTTAATGAAATCGAGACTGAAATGCAGGTGTGAGAATTCCCACCAGGCCAGATGGCTGACCTTCTGCAAACCTGCTGGAAGCATGAGGATCTGAGGAACAAATCTTGGCTTTGCCTCAGCTGATACCTGGTTACTTCTTGCTCTCCACACCAATGTCCCATCTGCATCCACTTACCCACTCTCCAAAACAAAATTAAATAAGAGTTACAATGATTTTCAGTAATGCCTTTTAATATCCCTTATTTTAAGGGGGGGTGGTACAGAACAAGGACCCAGAGCTCTGGATGGCTTACTTCTACCAACGAGAGGTTAATTTTTGGATGCCAATTCTGAAGCCTTGTCTGGACTATGCACTTGACTGAGTAGGAGCTATCCCTGCCTGCTCAAATCCAGCTGAAATTTGAAGGATAGAGATGTTTCCTTGGCCTCTGCTCACCGTTAAACTTTTCAAGACATGCTCTTTATAAGAATCTTTTATCTAAATTTGATATGTGGAAGGTTTTTTTTCCTGGTGTTTGCTGCTTTGGGAAGGCAGCTGAGAACCCCTTCGTGTGTAATAAGAAAGAACATTTTACCACGTGCCTGGTGTCCGACCTCATGGGAGAGAGTGAAGGAAATCGAGGCCTTTTTCTCCGTCAGTTCATCATTTGGTTGCAGCAACAAAAATGATTCATCAAATATCAATAGTCCCCAGTTTTCCATGGCACGGTTGTCAAAAGCAGGCAAGGCAATTATATCTGAGTGAATATAAGTAGAATGGGAGTGAATACATGCCTGGTACTGAAAAAAACTAATCAAAAGTCTATGGCAGGGGAGATCATGAGCCTTAGGTGTATAAAGCCTGCTCTTGTCTGGCTAAATGTATATATTATTCCCACCAAACTTCCCTGAAAGCACTACACTTAATGTTCATATTCACATATTAATGCTACTCTCACTTCTGGTTAGAGAAGCTTCTCTTTTCAGATGGGGATGACCACTGGGATGACCCAAAAGGCAACATAGTGCTGAGAAGAAGGGGGACGGAGGAGTGTCCAGCACTGAAACACCTCTGTCACACCCTCCAAGGCTCAGGGTCCATTGTGGAAGAGGGGGCGGAAAGAAGGTGAGAGCCAAAGGAAGGGTACAACTCCTTGCAATGCAACTGTCCAGACAGAAACTGGCCTCGATATCCATGACCTCGCAGTGCCTAACAATACCTTCACAAAACCCTTATAATAGAAGAAAAAGATGATGTCATCAAATTAAAAGAGAGACTAATGGAGAGAGGGAGGGGATATGATGGACAGTGGAGTTCTGAAGGGGAACGGGGGGGGAGGAAAATATGGTTTATTGTCTGTAAATTGTCAATAAAAAAAGAGAAAGAAAAAAAAAGAAAAAATTAATCATCTTTTCCCCAAAACTGTGGTTCTAGCTATAAATGATTTCCAATTGGAATCATAATATTACTAAAAAAAAAAAAGAGAGAGAGAGAGAGAGAAATTTTATAACGAGAAGAGAGTGAGGGATTTTTAAAATGAGTACCAAGGGTGGGGGAAAGCCTGACGACCTGGGTTCAACTCCCCAGTACCCATGTAAAGCCTGATGCACTAAGTGGTGCATGCATCTGGAATTCATGGAAGATAGCTCTGCCCCAACCGTCGAATCCCTTTTGTTGACCCAAAGCTTCCTCTGCTAATCGCCTCAGCTGTTCCAGGAAACCCTTAGCCCATGCTGTGAATGATATCAGCACCTGCCGTCTGGTTTGGACAGCAATGCGAAGCCATTCCTCATAAACCTTGATGACTCTTTTTGAAACACTTTTAAACTTCAGGTAAATACAGTTTAGGCAAAAATCCTTGTTTTCTCATTTTAAAAAATGTCCTCATTGATTCACATGAACGCTGCTTTATTTTATTAAAATAAACTAACACAGAGCTAGGAATACGGTTCAATGATTAAAGGTGTTTGCTTGCAAGCCTGCCAACACACACACACAAATTAAAATTTAAAAGTTAACTCAGGGGCTGGGGAAATGGCTTAGTGGTTAAGGCATTTGCCTATGAAGCCCAAGGACCCCAGTTCAATTCCCCAGGACCATGCACAAGGGGCACATGTGTCTGGAGTTCATTTGCAGTGGCTGGAGGCCCTAGCATGCCCATTCTCTCTTTCTCTCTGCCTTTTCCTCTCTCTCTCAAATAAATAAATAGTATTTTTAAACAAGTTAAAATCATTATTTTTAAAAATACCAGAAGCAACCATGAATCTAACATTTACTCCTTTAGAACTGATGGAGGTTGGCAAACTTTCTGTAGCAAGCCAGATGGGCTTTTCATTTTCTGTTGCATTTTGTTTACCAGTCCCTTGCTTTCTCCCCCTTAATATAAAGATAATATATGTTCTTTTTGTGTTTTTAAGCTTTGAGTGCTTCATTTTCTTTGCTATCCACTTTTCTGCTGTCTGCGTGTACCAATATTTATCAGTTTTCATGTCAGCGAGCTTGTTTGAGGGAGCTATTATAAACAGTGTTGCTAGGACATCCTTGCTCATGCCTCCTAGTACGTGTGTGTAAATTCCTCTTGAGAATACACTTAGGAGTTGCATGACCAAGTTGTAGATGTCCTGCAAAATAACACACATGCTTCCAAGTGCTTGTAAACAACTGATGTTCCACGAACAATGCTCCAGCCTCTACACACAGCACTTGAGAGAGCATTTACTTTCTGCACCCGTGGTGCTTCACTGTGTAGCTGTGGATATGCATCTCTCAGACTACTAATGCATAAAACATCTCTACATAAATCTCCTTTCCTTTTTCTTTTCTCTCTCTCTCTCTCTCTCTCTTGAGTTAAGGTTTCACTCTAGTCTAAGATGACCTGGAACTCACTCTGTAGTCTCAGGATGGTCTTGAACTCATAGCGATCCGCCTACCTCTGCCTCCTGAGTGTTTGGTTTAAAGGCGTGCACTACCACACCCAGTTCTGTATTTTCTTTTCTAGTCATAAATTTACTTGTTTTTTTTAAAATTGGGTTTTGTTTTCTTATTTGCCTGTATATTCTCTTTATATATTTGGGAAAGTCCAATTAACACTTCTTCATCTTCTTTCTTTGAAAACTTTCACTTACCTAGCTCTTTATCTCTTACTAATATAATTTGATGCTTATGTTTCTAATACAGAAGTTCTCTCCCCAACTCAGGTGAACAGATCCTAGCCACCTACTGGTTTTGTATTCACACAGCACTTAAGAAAAAAAAAATGGCACTCATTATTTGATCAATAAATTCTCACTAATTGTTACAATTCCTCTGCTTTATGATTTAGCTTGTACTTGAATTTTATTGCTCCAAACATACAACCACATGAACGTGTAGAACATGCATAGCTAGAGCTACTGTTACAAGTATAAAGCATAATCAAAACATAAAAGGGAGGTAACTGTATAAACTTTGAAATTCATAAATAATTATATTTATTCCTAAAAACATCATCCCATTTTTTTATTTCAAAACTTGTACCTGAAACACCTAACTATACCAGTCTTTATATTTTATTATTTCAGTTCCTTGTCTGAGGAACTGCCATGACCTTGGGAGAGGCTGGTTGCTCATTATGAAGACATGGTACACAGTGGAGGCTTTTCCTTCAGAGCAGTGGGAAACCACAGAGAGTTTTTGCAGGAAGTGAACCTCACTATGTAACTCAGGCTGGCCTTGAACTTGTGATAGACCTGTCTTAGTTTCCCAAGTGCTAGAATTACAGGTGTATACCACAGAGCCCAGCTTTAACTCACTTTGACTTTAAACCAGCTGTTAAAGTGATAGCAACACCAGGGGGGAAAAGGTATACTTATAATAGATAAATGAACACAATTGAAATTACGCTCAGTTCTAATGTTCAGAGTCATTGAGGTTCTTCAAGACAAATTAACCTGACTCACCTAAGAGATTAGCATATGTTTGTGAGGGAGGCTGGGAGAAAGCGTTGTTTTGTTCTGTCTTGCTTCGCTTTACTGGTGACTCAACCATAAGTTGCAGCAATTGAAATGCATTTATTTATCTTTCTTTCAAAGATGCAGCATTATAGAAACTCCTTATTTTAATTTTTTCCTAGGGTAATGTTGATTAAGATGCCATGAAGGATATATTGTTAAGTGTCAGTATATGCCTAATGCCCATGGAATTGATACTGTAATGAAAATTTGGGTGGAATTACTAAATTAATTGCATGCATTCATTCCTGCCATCCCCTCCCCAAAATGCTTACTGTTTACTCTTCGAGACACTCACTGTTATAGGCTTTCAAGATACAAAGAAACACTCAATTCATACACAATGAGCTATTGATCAGAGAGACCTACAAGGTTTGGCAAAAGAAGACAGATTTCTGTCAGAGTACTTGTGATCCACTAAAACGTTAATGGTAAGACCCTGCTGCTGAAGTCACCATGCTATTGGTATGTAACATAGAGTGACCTGGCTGGAATCTGGAAGAGTCTGTCCCCAAACAGAGAGTTTGTCTAGTACCAGAAGGTGCTACATGAATGACTGGGGGGACAATGACCAACATCTGTCCAAGCAACTTGTGGTCTAAGCTACTCAGCAGCAAACAACCTGAAATGATGCTCACACAAGTGCAGTAGAGGCACAGAGCCATGGTGGGTAACCAACTGCTCTTTATTTGGCTAACAGATCCGCTCAGTGGAATGGAACTCATACTGGAAATGGGAAACAAGTCAGAACCATATCCAAAAATAAGCCCGCTCTCCAATATCAAGCTCCCACCAACAGTGGGATACAAGAGGACCTACACCTATTAAATTCTCTCTAAAATAATAATGGTTATCCCATTTATCCAGTGTTGACTTCTTTCTCCATTGGAGAATCTGCTTCTCTCTTTCAGATGGATGCCGAACCTGAGGAGAGAATCAGCCCATTGCACCTCAACAGGGCCCCAGCTGAAACCATTGAGTAATGGGGGAAACGAGCAAGAGTGCTGCTTTCTCCGTGAACCTGATACCAACACAAGGGTGAAGGAGATAGACACAGAGAACACTCTTTCCAAACCAGATATACAGAGACACAGAGGCTCCCTAGACCTCATCACTGAAGAGACCTAAAATGATCCCAACATGGCTCAGGGGAATTCATGGAAGAGGGGGTGGAAAGATTGTTAGAGCCACAAGTTGGGTCATTATGCACAGAGACATTGCCTCTTCCACATAACTGATGGCTACTCTCACAATGCACGACCCACATTCTGCAACCAGGAGGGTCCCTTCAGAGGGGGGAGGACAGGGAGGAGGCTATAGATGGCACCAACATGAATGTATTCACATTATGTGCATAACTAATAAAAAAAAGAATTAACACCTCCTGGAGGCAGTGTGTTTTGGGGGGCGGGCTTATGGGTACTATAGCCAGTTTCCCTTTGCCAGTGTTTGGCACACTCTCTTGTTACTATTGTCCATCTGATGTTGGCTAGGAGGTGATATTCACCCTTTGCTCATGCCATTATTTTCTCCTGCCATCATGGTGCTTCCCTTTGAATCTGTAAGCCAAAATAAACCTTTTTACCCCCCCACACACACACACAAAGTCAATTCAGATACACACCTCAAGTGGCACTTGGTCAAAGGGGGCAGACAGTCAAGAGATAGTAGGTCAAAGACTCAGATGGAGGGATGCACAGGAGCTGTGAAAGCATGAGAAAAGGAGTCAAGGAAGAATTCCTGGAGACTTGACCACTGAGTTTACAAACAGGAAAAGTGAACAAGCTTGTGAAGCAGAAGACATTCATGAGATGTAAATGGCATGTGCAGGAGCCCAGCGGACAAGAGGAAGAAGAAAGCAGAGGAGTCAGAGATGGCACAAGAGCACCCTTCCCACTCTGGGAATGTCACGGTCCTGGAGGAGGTTGGGACACCATTTGTGAAGTCATGACCAGAGCTGGGACCTCATCCTTGGGAATACTAGGGACTTGCAGAGAGATTTTTAAAGAAAACTTTAACACAGTCAGACTTAGTCTCTTAAAGATGCCTCCAGCTTCACCTGACAGGATGAGTCTAAGGGTGAAAGCATTGAAGGTTGCTGTGGTGGAAATGTTGCTGATACAAAGGAGGGGAAAGCAGGGAGTGGGGAAGCAGGCAGAGAGAGGATAAGGTGTCTCATTGGCTGGAGGGAATGTTGTAAAGGAACAAGGATGACTCGAGGACGCTCATCTGTCTGAGGGCATTTCCTGCCCAGTCTGGGTCACCTTGAGAAGTGCCAAGACCTTGGTTTATAAGCCCAGATTCACTGCATATACGCCCCGAAATGACAGATGGCACCTGCCGTGTCTCTGGCTGGGATCAGACTGGTTTCCATCCCTCTACTCTGCATTTCTCCTCAATCAAAAGGCTTGAGTTGCAGGGCCTCTAGCTTCTTGATGTTTCAAAGCCTCACCCCAACTATGTATTCCCCGCTGTCTACCACTGGCCTGTACAGGCAGAGCAAATTGTTCCCAAGACATCCAGTAAGACGTCAGAGGAACGAACTACACTGACTGAACAACCTTCCGAGCTGAGAGACTCATCCCATTTTCCGGATCTACTGTACAGATCTGTGAGAGCTAAAATAGTTACATAAAACTTCAAGCATCATATTATAGTCACATATGACTTTAATTTTATACAATCAAATCCACAGATGGGACTAACGAGTCCTAATCCAATGACTCACTTCTAAAGCATATTTAGAGGGGGAAAAAAATCTTACTGAAGGAAACTAGAATAAGTCATGCAAACCCACTAGCTAAAAAGATCCAGAGCATAGCATTGCCACTTACACTGCAAGGAAAGTGCCAGAAAACAAGAGGAAAAAAAAAGAGCAGGGCCTGGAGGAGAGGCCCCACTGGTGGCTGAGGAGCTCTGGAACATCCACTGGACACGTGGCACCAGGCAGAGAGGCAGCAGTCAGACCTCTGTGTGCACTAACTGGGGTCCAAGAGTTCTCAAAGCTTCATCCACGCAGACTATGACCTCAACTCAGAGGTGGCACTGGAGGGATCGAAGTGCACTAGTATTGAAAAAGGGGCTGGGGAGATGGCTCAGCCGGTGCTTGCTTTCAAAGCCTGCTGACCTGCATTCAATGCCCCAGCACCCAACTAAAGCCAGGCACATACAAATGATTCCTGCATTTGGTAATTGTTTGAAGTGGCATGAGTCCCTTGTGCGCGTGTGTGCTTGTACATACACGCACGCACGCACGCACGCACACACACACACATACAAATAAAAACTTTTTTTTTTTTTTTTGGTTTTTCCGAGGTAGGGTCTCACTCTGGTCCAGGCTGACCTGGAATTCACTATGTAGTCTCAGGGTGGCCTCAAACTCTCGGCAATCCTCCTACCTCTGCCTCCCAAGTGCTGGGATTAAAGGCGTGCGCCACCACGCCCGGCTCATAAAAATATTTTTTAATAAAAAAGTCTCACCTGTTTTTGGAAGTGGATAACTGATATTAAATAAATCCTCCAGAAATGAAAAGATGGGACCTGTGATGTTCAAAGCAAAGTCTGCGTGTCCATTTGCAATGGCATCTTTCCGGGCCCAGATGCGTATCTAAATTCGAACAATTAAGCAATAATTAGGAAAGACGATATTGACAGAAAAGAGCCAGTCTGCTTGTCCCAACTTTATGCTGCTCTGGAGCCAGAAGTCTTACATTTCAGAGACTACATGCTTACAATATTTAACCCATATGTACGCCAAGAAGACTCTCAGAAGGCAACTTGCTAATAATGGTGATCACCTTTGATTTTAAAAAAAAAAAGTAGGCTAGAGAGATGGCTTAGCGGTTAAATACTTGCCTGTGGAGCCTAAGGACCCCGGTTTGAGGCTCGATTATCCAGGATCCACGTAAGCCAGATGCACAAGGGGGTGCACGCATCTGGAGTTTGCAGTGACTGGAGGCCCTGGCGCACCCATTCTCTCTCTCTCTCTCTACCTGCCTATTTCTGTATCTCTCTCTCTCTCTCTCTCTCTCAAATAAATAAATAAATAAATAATAAAATATTTTTTAAAGTGTTTAACTCTGCAATTAACAAAATTATCCTTGGAATGGATCATACCCCCTACCCACAGGAAATGTAAATTCTGTGTAAAAGACCATGGACCCTTCTTTCCCTTTGAAATCATCTGTTGGTTTTGAGGTAGGGTTTTCATTCTAGCTCAGGCTGGCCGGGAACTCACTCTGTAGCTCAGGCTGGCCTTGAACTCATGGCAATTCTCCTATCTCCACCTCCTGAGTGCTGGGATTAAAGGTATGTGCCACCACACCTACCTTAAGACAATTTTTTTTACTTTATTTTTTAATATTTTATTTTTTAATTAATTTATTTGACAGGGAAAGAGAGAGAATGGGCACACCAGGACCTCCAGTCACTGCAAACGAACTCCAGATGCATGTGCCCCCTTGTGCATCTGGCTAAAGTGGGTCCTGGGGAATCAAACCTGGGTCCTTTGGCTTTGCTTTAACTGCTAAGCCATCCCTCCAGCCCTTTACTTAATTTTTTATGAGAGAGAAAGAGGAAAAGAGAGGGAGAGAGAGAGAATTGTCAAGCCAGGGCCTCCAGCTACTGCAAACTCCAAATTTTGTGCCTCCTTGTATGCATGCACAAGCTTTCTGCTTGCATTATCTTGTGTATCTGGCTTATGTGAGACCTGGGGAGTGGAACATGGATTCTTAGGCTTTTCAGGCAAGAATCATAATTGCTAAGCCATCTCTCCAGGCCACTAAGACATACTTTTAATGATCCAAAACAGCATTGGGATGTTAGTGGTGGGAACACAGGATGGTAAGCAAATTTGAATCATGTGCATTTAAAACAGCTCAATAATTGAAACACAATTCATCCTACCACATTTTCAAATTTTAAAAATAGATGAGTTCCCCTATTTAAAAAAGTTCATCGACTATCTTATAAGTTTAAACGTGTTAAAGGAAGAGAATTATGCCCTCTGGTTATCTAGTGTAACGGCGCTTCCACTACAGCTGTTGAGAAGGGAGCTCTGACACCTCATCAGTTTCATGTGAGCGTACTGTCACCTGGGCACTTGGAAACTTACTGGTGTGATTTTCAAGACCCCCACGTGCCTGAAATTGCAAGGTGAGTGTACAAGAAGTGAGGTGCACACATGGCACCAGGCAGAGAAGCAGCAGTCAGACCTCTAGGTCTGTAACAGGAAAGCATCTTGCACTGTACCACAGCTTTTTACTTTCTAGGTGATTTTCAATAGAATGGTCAACATTAACACTACAGAAGTCCTTGCAGAGACAGTTAGATGAAGAAATTAAAAGATGTGTTATTACATATGTTCTGTTAGCTTAAATAAAGCTTTCTCCTGAACACTCAGGAAAAGGCTGAGAAAAATGAAAAACTCATGCAATAGTTCAGAATTATACACTGCAGGAACACATTTACCTCCCTGTGCTTTTATTTCTGCTGGAAAATTTGTCTTGAATTATGTAGATTTTGAATGATGTGAAGGTTCAGGAATGTTCTCCCCTTTCACAAAATACAACCACCTGTTTTTGAGGCTCCAGCCTGGATTCCTTCATTGTTTCTTCTTCTCCTGGGCTTCAGGGACCTCATTATACTGGGAAACATGTCCTTGGGCCTCAGTTCTGCTTTTATACTCAACTTGCAATTTCTGAGGCCAAAGTTAAGAAACCTGCTCAACCAAAGGCCACTTTATTGGCTATGTCTCCCCACCATGCATATAATGTGTAATTTATTTATTTGTTTGTTTGTTTATCTGAAATGGACACAGAGAGAAAGAGGCAGATAGAGTGGGGAAGGGTTGCTGAAAATGGGCACACCAGGGCCTCCAGCCACAGCAAACGAACTTCAGACGCATAAGCCACCTTGTGCATCTGCCTTATGTGGGCCCAGGGGAATGGAACCTGAGTCCTTAGGCTTTTCAGGCAAGTGCCTTAACCACTAAGCCATCTATCCAGCCCCGCCATGTGTATTTTAACTGTAACCTTTGGGGGAATAATATTTGCATATTAATTTTCAGTCTGCTCATAAAGGGCCATTCTGTAAAGCAAATGTTCAAAACCTCAGACTGGGTTGGGAAATTGTGTGGCCCTGTGGTGGCAACAAGGAACAAAAGCAAATGAGGGCCAATTTGGAGATATAGCCATGAAGTTGTTTCCAAGTCACACCCAGCCCACCAGTGTGCTCTGGTAGCACACTGACACAGCAGATCTGCACATCTGAGAGAAGAATACCCATACAAGTGCCATGTGTGCCCAAGTCTATCAAATATGTCATTTCCAGCCCTACTAGTGTATCTCCTTATATTGATCTCCATGATTCACATTCATTAAATCTTGATTTCCTTTTTTTTTATTTTTAATACATTTATTTATTTATTTATTTATTTATTTATTTATTTATTTATTTGAGAGAGAGAGGGAGAGAATGGGCACACCAGGGCCTCCAGCCACTGCAGATGAACTACAGATGCATGTGCCCCCTTGTGCATCTGGCTTACATGGGTCCTGGAGAATCAAACTGGGATCCTTTGGCTTTGCAAGCAAACACCTTAATTGCTAAAGCCACCTCTTCAGCCCCCTAATGTTTTATTTATTTATTTATTATTTTTTGTTTTTGTTGTTTGTTTCAAGGTAGGGTCTCACTCTAGACCAGGCTGACCTGGAATTCACTATGTAGTCTCAGGGTGGCCTTGAACTCATGGTGATCCTCCTACCTCTGCCTCCCAAGTGCTGGGATTAAAGGCGTGCACCACCACGCCCGGCTTCTAATGTTTTATTTTTATGTATTTGAGAGAGAGAGAGAGAGAGAGAGAGAGAGAGAATACTCATGCCAAGGCTCTAGCCACTGCAAACAAACTCCATACACATACACCACTGAGTGCATTTCGTTTATGTAGGTACTGGAGAATCAAACCTGGGTCCTTAGGCTTCAAAGGTAAGTGCCTTAACCGCCAAGCCATCTCTCCAGCCCTAATCTTGATTTCTTACTTAAGAGTAACTTTTGGAATAAGCTGGACAGTATTCCAAACATGCATTTGGTTTTCCCTGTAAAATATTTAGCTCTCACTCTGCAGAGCTTGGCCGGAGCCAAATGCAGTCGCATTCCACTGATAAACTCAACCCAAGCTTCATTTTCTGGCTAAGCAAATCACTTTCTTAGGCGTGCTCTTCTTTGTTTCTATGGAAGCTGACATTCTTTTATGGGGCATATTTTCATGAAAAACAGATTTTCATCCTTTTACAAGAACTATGGATTGAGCAGCAGCACTGACCACAATAAGCACCTGCAGATGCTGAGCGGCCATCAGGAGCATCTTAATAGCTATAGGAAGTTATGGGTCCGCTCCTTGCCATACACAAAGCATGTTTCTAAATCATGCCTAAGCAGATTTACTGATGTATGCCACGAACGTCTGACTCTGCCAATAGTACATCTGCAAATGTCAAGGAATTCCAGTAATTATTCAGCAAGAGAAATAGGGCTGGAGCCAGATGACAAACTGTGGTTTGCATTCAACGCTGCATTATTAAAATTCATTAGCTTAGCAATGTCGGAGGAGTAGCTTAGCCTGATTCTCCCCCTGATGATGGGTTTAGCTTACTCACAGCTTCCTTGTCTCCATATGTCTACGATATGAGCCTGGAAGATCTCAGGCCAACCAAAGAGCTGCTTAGCCAGCTGCAAAGCCTGACTCTTCTCACCCCAACCAAGCCAACACAAGTGGAGAGACCCTCCACCCTCTGTGACAGGGAGTGAACCAGGGTAAAAAGCACCGTCACAGTGACCCATGATATGCTACTCAAACACTGTGCCAGAATGGGACTATAATTGTAGGGCATGGTTAGAGGCCCTGGGGTGACTGGAGGTTTAGGCAGACCTGAGCTGTCAGGCATGACTAGGGCCACTGAACCCCAAGGTCGCAGTGATAACCTTGAGACCGGCAGGAGTGAGGCCACTCCCTCCCTGCCAACCTAGCCCGGGGCACCTGGACATTCTGATAAGACTTAGGTTTCGCTTTCCCCAGAGCCTTGTGACCTTTGTCTGCTTATGTCACTATATGTTAATACAGTATCAGCCAGCAGCCTTTGCACAGCCAATCCCCCTATGACCTGTTCCCTATACCTTTTCTGGCCACCACTTAGACCATGTGACCCTTTCCCATTCACCTGTGATGTCACCACATGCTAATTAGGCATCAGCAGGACCTTTGAACTGACCCGTACCTTCCCATACCTCTTCCTGCTCTTTCACAAATGCTTATTAACCCATTCCCCTCGCAAATAAGCGAGCTGTTCTCTGAAGCTGCCTCCCGGGTGTTTCTTCCCATCTCACTCACAGCTGCTCAAGACCAGCTCTGCCATTGCCTGGATGCCCCTGGGACATGCAGGCCCCAGCATGACCAGGAACCACATATAATTAGGAGAAAACTAGGTATTTCAAGACAAGCACCCTGCTCTCACTTTGTATAATTCTGGGGGAAATTCTTGAAGGGCTAGAGTTGAGGAACATCCCGCAGCAGCCTGGCTCCTAGACAGGGATGTCCTTTAACCTGCACGCATCATTTCAGCCGCAGCAGTTGCTCCTGGCTGGACTCTGGAGGTTGTGTTATTTTCTGGGGCACATTCAGAGTGTTTCGGAACCCGTGTGGCCCAGGCAATTAGAGTCCAGCTAGGAGCAACTGTTCTCTCCCATCCTCTGTAAAGACAGAAATAGGAAGGGGGGTCTCAGAACCTGCTTTGAGGCTGAATGCTTAGTGGGCAGTCTTTCCATTGAAAGTGCTCTGCTACCACTGAAAATGGTCTCATTTCCCCCTCCCCTTTTGAGACACGATTTCATTATATAGAATAAGCTGGCCTCAAGCTCATGATCCTTTCCCCTCGGTCAAGTGCTGCAAGGATACCACCACACCCAGCTGTGTTATACACTAGGGCTTGAGAGAGAGGAGCAGGAGGTGCCAGTAGACGCACAGGCAGAATGCCTATGTCATCTTCAGCCAGGACATTGCCCTTTACCTAGAGAATCTTCAGTACTCACCTCGTTGCCCCTCTCTGTTCTGTTGACATGATCCAAGTCACATATGACAAGTGCCACAAGGTAAGTTGGCATTTGTGGGGTGGTGTAGAAAGTAGTAATGGTCCATTTGCTTCCGTTCACATCGACTTTTTCAGACTGACCTAGAGAAATACATACTGAGTCCGAATCACCATAAACCAAGAAAAGATGTGATTTGGCAGTGATGCCTAGGAGATTAAAAATTCATCAAAGTGCTGAAAATAAGTGGCTGTGAGGGTCTCAGTGCTAAATGGCTGTATGTCTACTTTACCCCCTAGAAGGCTCAGAAAATACAGTGGAAGAGGGAAGGAAAGACTGTAAGAGCCAGAGGAGAGGAGGAATAGGGTGGCCTACTGTCTTCTGGACATGAGGTGGACGTTGCATGTTTGATGACATGCAGACAGGTAGCCTCAGCTTGTTACATAAGATCACACATATAATAATTCAGATCTAAATCTCTCTTAGTAAATTGACAAGTTTCTTTGTTTATAATGTTGTCTCAAGAGAGTAAAAATAAAGAAAAAGAAATAGGGGCAGAAGAGATTGCTCAGTGGTTAAAGCAATTGCTACAAAGCCTACGGACCCAGGTTCAAGTTCCAAGTACTCACGTTAAGCCAGCTGCATGAAAATAAATGAATAAAATATTTACAAAAGAAACAGTAAGTAGATGACATAAGGATGTAAGTATGAACTAGTTTTTAAATATTTTATTTATTTATTTATTTAGATTTAATGGAGAGAAAGAAAGTGCCAGAGAGAGAGAGATAGTGGCACACCAGGGCCACCATCCACTGCAAATGAACTCCAGACACATGTGTCACCTTGTGCATTTGGCTTATGTGGGTACTGGGGAATTGAAACTGGATCTTTAGTAGGCTTGATAGGCAAGCACCTCAACTGCGAAGCCATCTCTCCAGCCCGAATTGGCCTTTTTTAATAAGGACGGTTATTAAAATTAATTTCATGGGCCTGCTCATGGAAACATTTATAAGAACCGCCTTTAAAAACAAACTTACGTTTAATCAAGATAACTATGTCTTTTGTTCAGTCTGTCATTCAGTGTTTTGACTGCTTGAAAAACTGATTCTCAACAAAACCAGGATCTATTTCTATTTTTTTTAAACTGGGTTTTTTTTTTGTCTAAAATTTAAATAAATGTTATATAAAAACTGAAACTATACAGAGGACCAGTCACTCCCCAGAAACTGGAAAAACTAAGACTATAAGACTGGTTCAAAACATCCTTCTGGGCCGGGCGTGGTGGCGCACGTCTTTAATCCCAGCACTCGGGAGGCAGTGAGTTCAAGGCCACCCTGAGGCTACATAGTGAATTCTAGGTCAGCCTGGGCCAGAGTGAGACCCTACCTCGAAAAACCAAAACAATCCTTCTGAATGTGCAACTATCAACTATCAAACTGCTAAGGATATAAAGAGCTAAAAGGACAACCAATATTTTGCCCCTTGTCCTCCAAAGACATCCAGGACCCAGAGCATTCTGAGCGCTCTCTCAGAGAGCTCCATTACTCTGGCAAGTTACCTGTCTTCTTGATCAGTGAGGGAGTTTGAATGTCAAATGCCCCTCACAGCCTCAAGTTTTTGTGAATAAGTGTGATGCTTGATCCCCAGCTGGTGGTGCTGTTTGGGAAGTTTGTAGACCCAAGCCTTTTTGGAGGAGGTGTGTTGCTGGGACAGACCTGAGATTTTTATTATAGCCCAGCCTTGCTCGCCACATTCAACTCAGTGGCTCTCCTTCCTCCCAGCCAATGAGGAGATACGACATCAACTGCAGAGCCTGCCACACTTCCTTTTGAAGCTGTAAGCCAAGATAGACCCTTCCCCTCCCTAGGTTGCTTCTGGTTTCTCCAGCCAGGAGAAAGCAACTGACACGTAGAGACTCCAGATGTTGAACTTTCATTACTGTACATCCTACAGGGGGGAAAGTCAATTACAAGGGAAGTGTTTCCTATGCTAAAAAGGGAAGCCACACCATTGCAATAAGACCCTGAGACACCCGTACAGATAGTACCATGAATAAAAGAAAACTAAAGGAACAGGAGGCTCCTCCCAAGTCTCTTAAAGCAAGTCCTAAAGAGTCTCAGCTGACTTGAACAACCAAAACCAAGTTAATTTCTGGACATTTGAATGGTCTTAAACACCCAATAGGAAAGTATAGCCAAAAGACATAATACTTGTAAAAGCAATCAAACAGGTCACATATATCTATGATATACCAAAGAAATACTCTCTAAGCATGAGAATGAAACACACATAAAATATTATATGTGTCACCATTTCTTACTAAGGGTTTTCTCCTTGACAAATCAACAGCTACTCAAATATGGTGCATAACAACTCTATCCTGATGTCAACAAACATAACAGCGCCTACACAGGACCTCTGACTGAGAATCAGGATCTAACATCCTTATTGGAAACTAGACATGGTAACACCTCACGGAGACTGTTGTCACCTGCACAAGTCCTCAGGACCTGGGGTTCTTCCCAACACTCCAGCCTGGATTAGGGAAGGGAGCATGACATACATCCTCATTCTTCCCTGAGGAGTTAGACACTGGCAGTTAATGGTTTGCTGGATGAGAAGGACATTTTCTTCAGTGCTGTAGCTATTGGTAAGTTGCACATGTTCTGGTAAATACTCCTTCCACCCAGGCTCATGTAGGCAGCCCTAATTAAACTCAGCGGGATGCACACGTGCACGCGTGAGGAAAGGATCTCAAACTAGAAGAGAGACTAGTTAGGAATAAGAAGAGGTTCTGTGGAAGGGGATAGAGATGGAGAAAAGAACAGGTAGTTGGAGGCAACTATGATACAAATACACGATATACATGTTCAAAAATTGACAATAGAAGCCAAGCATGGTGGCGCACGCCTTTAATCCCAGCACTCAGGAGGCAGAGGTAGGAGGATCACTGTGAGTTCGAGGCCACCCTGAGACAACATAGTGAATTCCAGGTCACCCTGAGCTAGAGTGAAACCCTACATGGAAAAACCAAAAATAAAATAAAATAAAATAAAAATTAACAATAGTTGAGAGTGGTGGCACACCACTTTGCAGTGGCTAGAGGTCCTAGTGCACCCATTTTTTCTCTCTCTCTCTCTCTCTCTCTCTCTCTCTCCTTCTTCCTCTCTGTGCTTGCAAATAAACATTTTTAAATCTTTTCTTTTTTAAAAAATTTAGCAGCCAGGCATGGTGGTGCACGCCTTTAATCTCAGCACTCAGGAGACAGAGGAAGGAGGATTGCTATGAGTTCGAGGCCACCCTGAGACTACAGAGTGAATTCCAGGTCCAGGCTAGAGTGACACCCTACCTCAAAAAAAAAAAAAAAAAAATGAAAAATTAAAGAAAAAAAAGAGTAAGAGAATTTACAACATAAATTGCTATAAATTTTATCACAGATTTGGTACCTTGTCTTTCATCCTCAAACACAACACACACACACACTCACACACAGCTGCACACACAAATACACTAGCACAATTTTTTTTTAAATAATAATTTTTTTTTTTTTTTTCCAGGAAGGGTCTCACTCTAGCTCAGGCTGACCTGGAATTCACTATGTAGTCTCAGGGTGGACTTGAACTCACGGCAATCCTCCTACCCTGCTCCCCAGTGCTGGGATTAAAGGTGTGCAACACCACGCCCAGCAGATTTTTAAAATAATAACTTTCAACACAGATCTATGAAATGTACCCTAGGCAGTGTGGTCCAACATGAGGCTCCACCTGTAAAGCATTGCCCAGGGATCAAGATAGCATCCGACCACACAAAGACCCAGTGAGGAGGTGGATCACCTACCACAGAGGACGTCCCAGCAGCACGGCGGGATGCCAGGAGCCAGGGAAGGAACGCGAGACACAAAGCAGCCCTCGGGCCAGTCAGTCTTCATATCCCGCATCCCCATTCTGCTCGCTCTCCCTCTACAGCTGTTCTGTCTTTATTTAACGCCTAGTGTCAATTTAGCAGGACTGCTCTGTTCTTGCTCTTTTTTCTTTCAATTCCTTCCTTTCTCCTCACACTTTTTCCCTCTGATGAAGAGCATAGTCTGACCTGGTTGGCAGGGACTCTGTGCCTCAGCCTTCTGGAATATGGGGTTGTTCCATGTTATCTGGTGGCAGATCTCTTAAGTCTCTCTTTTTCAGTTACCTTTTAGCCAAACCTCCTCATCTCCCCCGCTTGTTTGCCTCTGTTGTTCCCCCTTCTATTACATGCCCTTTCTCTACTTTCTATCATATCAATACTAATAATTAGTCTTACTGTTTTTCTCTTCTATCTCTTCCCATTCATACCCACAATAACTAATGTATTAGTATCCATCGTGCTATCAAAGTTCTTTTACTCCCTGAAATGATTAGTCCTGAGGTGGTGACTGTTTTGTATTTGACTTGCACTCCATTTTCATACTGGGTCTTCCTATGGACAGTGCCTATGGTTACAAACGGTATTCAACTCTCAGGGAAGGACTTGGACTTTATCCTGGTGCCCTGACAACCAGACTAACAGAGGAAAATGACTCTTCAACCTTACTACAACCTAGTCCCCACCCCACCCCAGACGCTGCAAACTCTTCCACTGAAAGAAGGTGGTCTAAATAATTGCTTTAAAAATATCAGCCAGTGATTTAGCTCCTCATGTCTATTCCCAATGTGAAAACACCAGTAACACGACAAATCAAGACACTATGTCTCCTCCAAAATTACCAATCCCAGGGCAATGGTTCCCAACAAGAATGACTTAGACAAAGTTTCAGGCAAAGAATCCAAAAGAACAATATAAATGTGTCTAAATAAATGAAAGAATATGTGAATAAGGTCCCGTATAAATTCTAAGAGAACACAAAAAAGTAGCTGAATGAAACAAGGAAGTCAATATACAATATGAAAACAGAATTCCATAAAGTAAATACTGAAGAAAAAAGTAACATGATGCTAGAAATGAAAAATTTAGTAAATCAAACAAAAGCTCTGTGAAAAGCCTCCCCAATAGATGGATCATGGGAAGGATGGGGCTTGAAGACAGCATAGAGGAATTTGTACATTTAGTCAAGAATAATGGTATATTTTAAAAACTGTATAAGCAGAACTTGCAAGATCTTTGGGACACAATAAAAATATAAAACCTATAAATTATGGGCATAGAACAATGATAAGAAGAGCATGTTAAAGGCAAGGAAAATATTTTCAATGTAGTCATAACAGAAAAGTTCACAAATCTAGGAAAAGAGAGGCATATATAGTCTACCATGCCATAGAATATAGAGTAGACAGAGAAAGAAAAGCATGCCATGATTTAAAAAAAAAAAAAAAAAAACAGGTTAAATCAATTTAGGACCACTAATCCACAAAGGGTACTGGAAGAACTTCTGTGGTTTGAAGTGATTGATAAACATATTCATCAGACAATAGGGGACAAAAACAATAAACGATGTTAACACAGTAATTAAATGAAGATTAGAAAAACACTACAAAAACACTGCAAAAAACTACAACAATACAAAATTAGCTAAATGAAAGGAATTATACATACTGTAGTGGTAGTGTTTGAATGTATGGCCCCATAGACTCAGGCATGTTTTATTAAGATTGAGCTTCCAACTTGAGTCTCCAGTGGGCTGAGCCCTTCTGGAGAAGAGGTGTGTCACTGGGGGTGGATCTTGGAGTCCAGCCCTAAGGTGTGTAAACAGTTAGTGTGATCTCTGGCTATTGGTATTTTGCTGACTGTTGGTATTTGCTGCTTGCTATAGTTATGTCTCTCTGCTATGATCTGTGGAAGTGAGCCAGCTTCTTTCACTATTGATGGAACTTCCCCTGGATTCTGTAAACCTGAAATAAACCTTTTCCTCCTGTAAGCTGCTTCTGCCTGGGTGTTTGTCCCAGCATTGAGAAACTCACTGCAACACATACCTCTCAATAATATCTCTGAATTGTAAATGGTTTCAATCCCATAATCAAAAGCTATGATTGTGCCTGGAAAGATTGCTTAGTGGTTAAGGCACTTGCCAGGAAAGCCAAAGGACCCAGGTTCAGTTCCCCAAGACCCAGGTTCATTTCCTCAGGACCCACGTAACGCCAGATGCACAAGGTGGTGTCTGGAGTTCATTTACAGGGGCTAAAGGCCCTGGTGTGCCCATTCTCTCTCTCTTTCTTTCTCTCTATCTGCTTCTCTCTCTCTCAAATCAGTAAATAAATAAATAACATTTTTAAAACTATGACCTAGCAGATTAGACTAAAAACCAGAATATATCAACGAAGGGGAAAAAATAGAAAAGAAAAGGAAGAATAAAAGTAAGACTAAAGTCAGGCATGGTGGCACACGCCTTTAATCCCAGAACTCGGGATGCAGAGGTAGGAGGATCGCCATGAGTTCTAGGCCACCCTGATACTACATAGTGAATTCCCAGGTCAGCCTGGGTTAGAGTGAGACCCTCCCTCAAAAAAAACAACTAAAAAAGTAAGACTAGTGATTACTACTTGGATGGTAAAGTAGCAAAGAGAAATATAAAGAGAAGGAAAAACTATTAGAGGCAAAGACAGGTACTACCTTAGGGTGAAAAGGTGGCAAAAGATATTCCAAGCAAATGGAACTAGGAAACAAGCAGGTGTTGCTAGTCTACTATCTGACAGAATGAACGTCAAGGCAAAACTAGTCATAAAGGGTAAAGAAGCCCACTTCATAATGATTAAGGGAATAATCCATCAAGAGTACATCACAGCTATGAACATATATGCACCAAATATGGATGCACCAAATTTCACAAAACAAACACTAGTAAATATAAAGGCACATGTCAACCTCAGCACGATACTAATGCATGACTTCAATATGCTTCTCTTGCCAATAGGTCATTACAACAAAAAACAAACAAGAGGCACATTGGGGTTAAATGACATCATAGATCAAATGGACCTAACTGATAACTATAGAACATCCCACTCAAACCCTGAAGTGCACACATTCTTCTCAATAGCCCATGGAACTTGTTCTAAAATAGATAAGACATCAGGACACAAGCCAAATTGCAACAAATACAAGAAAATTGAAATAACTTCTTGTATTATTTCCAACTACAATAAAATGAAGCTACAAGTTAACATCAAGAGAAACCACAGAAAGTTCACCATCTCATGGAGCTTAAACAAGACCCCATCAAATGATAAATGTGTCATTGAAAAATAATTCAAGAAGGAAATCCAAAATCTCTTTCTACTGAATAAAAATGAAGATATACCAAAATCTATGGGATGCAATGAATGCAATCCTAAGAGGTAAGTTCACAGCTATAAATACCTACATAAAAGAAGAAAACAAAAAGTTCCCAAATAAATAACTAAATGACATACCTTAAATCCTTGGAAAGACAGAAAAGTCAAAATAAAAAACAGTAAATTGGAAAAATTAATAAGACCAGAGCAGAAATCAATGAAATAGAAACAAAAAAAAATCAAAGAATCAATGAAACAAAAAGTTGGTTCTTTGACAAGAGAAACAGTAATAAACACTGAGGCAAATTCACCCAAAGAGAGAAAGCTCAAATGAATATAACTGGAGAAGACCAGCGAGGACATTACATCAGATGCCAATGAAATCCAAAAACGAAAAATGAAGACATACCTTAAAAACGTATATTTCACTAAGTTGAAAAACCTAAAGGAATGAATTTCTAGACATATATTATCTTACCAAAATTAAACCAAGTTAAAATATACAATTTAATGCCAGGTGTGGTGGTGCATGCCTTTAATCCCAGTACTCAGGAGGCAGAGGTAGGAGGATCACCGTGAGTTCAAGGCCACCCTGAGACTACATAGTGAATTCCAGGTCAGCCTGAGCTAGAGTGAGACCCTACCTTGAAAAACCAATATATATATATACACACACACACACACACACACACATATATATACACATACACACACACACACACACACACACACACACACATATATATAATTTAAGCAGCATCATAACAAGCAATGAGATTGAACAAGTAATGAAAAGTCTCCCAGCCCGCCCTCAAACTCATGATCATTGTCCTGCCTCTTCCTCCTCAGAACTTGCCAACTGGCATTCACCATCACAAGCAGCTTTCTTCAGTGGTACAGCCACACTCTGGTAAATGATGGCACCGTGCCCCCATACACATCTGCTCATGCAAACACCCAAAGTGAACTCAATGGATTACAAAAAAGGACATGAAAACAGGAGAGAGTGTCAGTGGCCAGAAGAAAGGGTGCAGCAGAATTGGAAGAGGAATATGAGAGGGAAATGGAAAAAATGTGATCAAGTTACATTGTTTATGTGTATAAAAGTGTGAGTAAATATTAAAAGAGAAAAAATTAATCTCCTAACTAAAAAATCTAGTCTAAGACCGATTCACTGCACAATTCTGCCAACCCTTTAAAAAACAACTAACACCAGTCTTTTCCAGAGCATTCATAATGAAACAAAAGAAATAATGGTGAGAAGGACACACTTAAGCAGGAAGAGGGTGGAGGGATGAGGGAGAGAAGAGGGTGATGAGAGGATGAGCAAAAACTAAGGACATGTGAATAAGCCACATGGAAACCTGCTACCTGGTAAATCAATTTAAAGTCCAAATTTAAAAACAGTCTTCAAGTGGAGATACATGGGTGGATAAAGTTGCTTACAGAAGCCATAGGTTACTCATTATGAATTCCAATGCCAGGGATGAGACACCTTCCAATGAGTTGTAGGTCAAGGAGGCCACAGAGGTCCCTAAACAGCATAAGCTATTCTCATTGCTCTTGTTTGACCATGAAAACTAGATGGTAAGTCAGTCCTTACTGATCAGAACACCACACTTTTTTTGTTGTAGAGCATAGACAAAGGAAGCTAGACATACCTCCCTTTTAGATAGCTCTCTTCACCCCAGAAGGTACTATGCAAGGCTTGGGGAATAAAGCCATCCACCTCCTACACATCTGTGGACTCTGAATTCCACAGCCATCCTGCCCTGTCCAGCAAGATACAGCCACTGGTGCAGTTGTGGCATGAACATTATGGAGATAGGTTCTATGGGAAAACCTACTACTGTGCTGAGGCTTAAGTGACAGCATGTCAAAATGCCTTCTAAATATTGGGCTAGAGAGATAGCTTAGTGGTTAAGGCACTTGCCTGCAAAGCCAAAGGACCCAGGTTTGATTCCCCAGGACCCATATAAGACAGATGCACAAAGTGGCACATGTGTCTGGAGTCCATGTGCAGTGGCTGGAGTCCATTTGCAGCAGCTGGAGGCCCTGGTGTGCCCATTCTCTCTGTATCTCTCTCTCTGTCTCCCTCTCTCTCTCTCTGTCTCTGTCTCTCTCTCTCTCTCCCTCCTCACTCACAAATAAATAAATAAATAAATAAATAAATAAATAAATAAATAAATTTGTTCCCAAAGATTAGTCCTTTGGAAACTTGAAACATCAATCACAGAAGTTTCTTACTGCAATGTGTAGAGATTCACAAATATGTAACTGAGAGTAAGGGATTTCGTGTGCTCAGCTTTAAACAAAACATCTAAACCATCCCCTCCAAGGCTCAGGAGACCTCATAGAAGAGGCGGCAGAAAGAATTAAGAGCAGGAGGATAGAAAGGAGGGCTGGGAAGCCCTGTCTTCTGGGTAAAGACGTGGCCATTACACTCATGAATGTACAGCGGCTGTGGTTGCCTGCATAAGACTTAGTCTGTCCATATTACACCACTAATGAGGGAAAGGTCCATGAGAACCCACACCTCCAAGAGCAGCTAATGGCCCCTGGTAGTGGCTGGAAGAGGAGTAGTCAGGTTCATCAGTGGTATAGTAATGGTGAAGCTGTCCATTCCACACTAAATAACCTTCCATCCACAGTCATGCAGGCAACCCTAATTTAACTCAATGGGTAAATTTAAAAGTTATGAAAGTAAGATGCAGATGAATGGGGAAGAAGGGTGATAATGGGAGAGGGAGGGAGATAAAAGAGAGTAATTGGTGAAAAGAAGATCAAAATACATTATGTACACATATGAAAATATCAAAAATGGAAAAAAAAAGTTAAATGTGCTCAATGTCCTTAACCATCAAGGAAATGCAGATTCAAGCCACCCTGAGAGTCTGTTTCACTCTGGTCAGAATGGCCATCATCAAGAAAATAAATGACAAAAAGTGCTGGTGAGGATGTGGGGAAAGAAGGACTCTTCTTTCCTATTGGTGGAGTATGAACTAGTGCAGCCACTGTAGAAATCAGTGTTGAGATCTCTCCAAACGCTACAAACAGAGCGTCCATGTCACCCAGATACACTATTCCCGGGCATATACTCAAAGCCCGCTATCCTGCCACATAGATACCTACACACCCATGTTTATTGTTGCTCTGTTTCAACTAGCAAGGAGGTGTGATTAGCCTAGATGCTCATCAGTTGATGAATGGATAACAAAAATGTGGAACATTTACACAATGGGATTTTATTCAGCCATAAATAAAAAATGAAATTGTGAGTTGTGAAGAAAAAATGAATGAAACTGGAAAATATTTTATTAAGTGAGGAAATAGACTCAGAAAAACAAACACCACATGTTTTCTTTCATATGAGAACCTAGCTCCTAATTTTTATTTATGCTACTTATTTATTGATGTGGAAGTGAGTGTGTGTACAGCCCAGGAAACTAGAAAGGGGCCCATGAGAGGGACAGAAAGATTCTTTAAGGGAAGAGAGGGTAAGTAGAAGTATATGATAATATCTCTGGATCCTTAAAAGCTTGAAACTAATTTGATCAAAAGAAAAAAGTTAAATGAGTCAAATAAGACATATCTGTATGGGCTGGAGAGATGACTTAGTGGTTAAGACATTTGCCTGAGAAGCCAAAGAACCCAGGTTCAATTCCCAAGGACCCATGTAAGCCAGATGCATGAGGTGGTCAATGCATCTAGAGTTTGTTTGTCATGGCTCGAGGCCCTGGTGTGCCCATTCTCACTCTATCTGCCTCTTTATCTTTTTCTTTAAAATAAATAAATAAAAATGTTAAAAATTTTTAAAGGAGGGTGCTAGAGAGATGGCTTACTGGTTTAGGTGCTTGCCTGCAAAGCCAAAGGACCTCAGTTGATTTCCCCAGGACCCACATAAGCCAGATGCACAAGATGGTGCATACATCTGAAGTTCGTTTGCAGTGGCTGGAAGCCCTGGTGCACCCATTCTTTCTCCCTCTCTCAGCCTCTTTCCCTCTCTCAAGTAAATAAATAAAAATAAATTATGAAAAAATAAAATAAATAAGACTTAAAAAAAAGAAAATTGCCAGAAAAAAAAGATACATCTATGCATCCAATTCAGACCAAGTCCACCAGCTTATTATCACTAATCATCAACAGCTAAAGCTGTAACTAGTGTGCAGGCAGACTGCCAACGTGTAAAGATAACATGTCCCCAGATCCCAGAGTTTAATACAGAAAGCATCAGGATTTACCATCTCCAAGCTGTGGGGATGACCCATATGCATGTGACTGCTCTCCACAATTTTGATGGATGACATCTCCTAACACACTGTCTAGAAAATCTAGTGACATAAAAGCTACGACAGGTAGATATATTATATATTGGCAGGAAGTACTTACCCAGCTGTGGCATATTGGAAAGAGCCACATAACCCGGATGATGAATAACTGTAATATTAAAAGTTGCCTTCAGAGCTGGCTCATCAAAACAAGGGAAAACATTCCTGGCAAATGTTGGTTCCATTTGAGTTGCTATCAGAGCCCTGAAACACATGTTTGGGAAAAATTAATTTTTTTGTCTCAGATCAATGGAAGATATATATACCTAATATATATATATTATATATATATGAAGAAAGAGAGAGAGAGAGTCTACTATGTGAGAAGGAGCTAGAGGCTTTCTTTGCATCTTTCTCACTGCCCTCCTCCCCATAACATGCACCCACTAATTCTCAGTGCACCTTAGAGTTTTCCTAAAACCTAAAATAAAAATGATTCCTAATTTCAACCACAAAATAATATTTGACTCCTTACATCACAACCTTTAAACTCTTCTAAAAACAAAATGGGAACAAACATCACAATTACACAACACCAGTCTTTTTTTTTTTTTTTTTTTTAAGAAGGGCTTTTTCTTTTTTTATTGACAACTTCCATAATTATAGACAATAAGCCATGATAATCCCCCCTTCCCCACTTTCCCCTTCACAACTCCACCGTCCATCATATCTCTAACACGAGTCTTTTGAGAGACATGCTTTTGAAAACCTGGGGTGACTTCCTTGAGAGTGGTCTATTGCTTTCGTCATCACCAAAGCACCAGTCAGTATGAAAAATGTTTATAGGGATTTTTTTTCTTATCTCAAATGTTCCCTCTTCTTCTGGTTAAAAATTTACAAAAAAAGGCGGGGGGGGTGCTGTAGAGATGGCTCAATGGTTAAGCACTTGACTATGAACCTAAGGACCCTGGTTCTAGGCTTGATTCACCAGTACCCACATAAGCCAGATGCACAAGGTGGCACATGCATCCGGCACCCATTCTCTCTCTCTCTCTCTCTCTCTCTCTCTCTCTCTCTTTCTCTGTCTGTCTGTTGCTAATAAATAAAAATAAAATTTTAAAAAAGTTTTATTTGGGAGACCTGTTGGGAAAAACCACAGGGATACGTGCCAACTGAACCTTCAAATTGCGTATGCACAGATTTGTCAAATCCTTACTGCCGCTTCTCCCTCCGTGGAAAAGTACAAACAGTAGCAGCCCTCAGTGCGCTGGGAATTGACAGGGAAAGGTTAGAGTCAAGAGTCCCTAAGCAAAGATGATGAAGTCACATTCACCCTTGGCAAACACTGCCTGAGTCCCACCAGAACAGCTCCCAGCAAACAACTTTCCCCTCAGTTCTTTGACCCCATTTGCCAAGCCTCAGTGACCTGGGAATCTGGCTTTAGTGAGCCATTGTGAATGTGAAATTTCCTCTTTCAACTGAGGTCCTGAGCCTTGCATCCCTGATGCATTTATTCTTGCTGCATGCCTAATTATTAAATAACTGAAAACATTTTGAAAGGGTATGTCCTACCCAACCCCCAGCTCCAAGACACTCTCCTCTCTAACAGGGCCTCTCAGCTTGCATAAAATGCTCATAGCTTTAGGAGGGACATTGGGGATACTTGGCACATTCAGAAACCTCCTCAAAAGTAAAAGAGGAAGAAACATCTCACTGCTAGATAATTTGAGGTGTCTGTAAGTTCACTGTGACAAAAACTATCATTTGTAACCAGCCTGTTTTGCCTTGCTGGCTTTCCCTGTTTTATTATATCCCTGCCTTCATGGCCTGGAACGAAGCCTGTGGGTTCTCATAACATCCGGTTTGGCTGTAAAACTTGGTCCTTCTACCCCCAACTGAGCAGTTGTGGACAAGCCACAATGTCCTGCTGAACTTCAATTCTCTTAGACACTATCTACATCGTATTGATGCTTGGGCTCTTATTTATGAAAACTGTACCATGAAACCGCCTTTGATTCTCCTATTCCTCTTCCACCCCCACAGGTCATTTTTTAAATATATTTTTGTTTATTTTTATTTATTTGAGAGCAACAGAGAGAGAAAGAAGAGGCAGAGACAGAGAGAGAGAGAGAGAGAGAATGGGCACGCCAGAACCTCCAGCCACTGCAAATGAACACCAGATGCATGTGCCACCTTGTGCATCTGGCTTATGTGGGTACTGGGGAATCAAGCCTCGAACCAGGGTTCTTAGACTTCACAGGCAAGCGCTTAATTGCTAAGCCATCTCTCCAGCCTCCCCACAGCTCATTTCTGATACAGATGAATTTAAGAAGAAACCCAAGAACCATAAGTTATAGGGTAGAGGTGGTAGTCTGGCTATTTCAAATTTGCTGATTACAAATTCACTGAAAAGGTTACAGGAGCTACAGATGACAATAAACCAAATCGAAATCATATTTATTTCCACAGTTAAAAACTACTAGAAGTTAGGGTTTGTGTTTGTTATTTGTGCCACTGGCAGTACTTGACAAAAAGCTGGGTCCATAGCAATTCAGTACTTGCTCAGCCTTGGAGCTACATTAAGAAGAATATGGGGCTGAAGAAGATGGCTTAGCAGTTAAGGCATTTGATTGCAAAGTCAAAGGACCCCGGTTCGATTCCCCAGGACCCACATAAGCCAGATGCACAAGGGACACACGTATCTGGAGTTCGTTTGCAGTGGCTGGAGACCCTGCTGCACCCATTCTCTCTCTCCCTCTTACTCTCTCTCTGTCTACCTCTTTCTCTTAAATAAATAAAATATATTTTTTAAAAAAAAGAACATGAAGTACTTCTGCAGAGTTTGTTATTCTGCCATTCACTTGTTTTATGTTTGGGTGGCTGTGTTTAAGGGTGATGGGGAGAAAGTAGAAGTTGTATATAATTGAAAATACAGTGAGACACTATTGAACGGGGAATTTGCCCACCTGACTTCTCCGTCGAGATGAGAGTGTAAATAACGTTGTGTGACTTCAGGAAAGTTGTGTAGACTCTCTAACCACCCATGACATAGAATGTGGGAATGGGGCCAGATGATCATTACAGTCATTTAGGCCTCTAAAGCTCATGCTAGGTGGGGGAGGAAAAGAAAGGCTCAGTGGGACCAACGAAGTCATGTGCAGTTGATAGGAACCCTAGGGGTTCACATAGGGACCTTAGGAAGTTTATTACCACCACGTACTTGGAAAATACGTGGAGCAGATGATGACATGTTAACACAAGAGGGCACAGCATGGAGTGAAAGGCAGACCCACCATGTCATACCTGCATATAGGCTACGGAAGAGCATATGACAGACAGCAGCTTCTCCTTGGTCACGACTTTCAAAGCTGGTGATTTTCAAGGAGGTTATAAGATGGGGACAGGAAGAATATCAGACATCGGGAAGGGAATCTTGCGGTTACGGGCTGAAAAGGCTGGCGAGCATCTTACAAAGCCGCTGCTTGAGCAAGCCAAACATCACAAGTGTTTCCGAGTCCACAATTCAGGTCTCCGGAGAAGACCTAATTTATTCAGCTGTTTCCCTGCTCTGTTCTATACAAATAGAAATTAGGGGAAAGTGCCTACAACACACACCCCTTTTGGCTCAGTCTTAACTGCCAAGGTCTGCCGCAAGCAGTACCCACATGGTGTGGTTATGTCTGGAGAGGGAACCTCAGAATGGTATTCTCTCTCTCTCCTCTCTCTCTGTCTCTCTCTCTCCTCTCTCTCTTTCTCTCTCTCTCTCTCTCTCTCTGTCTGTCTCTCTCTCTCTCCCTTGTGCAATCAGACAACTTGTAAGGATATCTAGCATTCAGCTCTTTGCATTCCTTCAATTTTCACTGAAGCATGCTATTATGGTGCCCATTAAGTCTATGTTTAGAGTGGTCAGCTGGCAAGGGAATTAACTTGGGGGAATTTGCCTCCTAGTGGCTCAGCATTGAAGAATTACTTTTTTGCCCTCTTGTCTCGCCATACAATCAGGGCCTCACAGTTCTCTGGGGCTGGAAGAGATCTTAGTGGTCAAAAACCACATCATACCTTTGGGGAAATCAATTTATTTCCACAAAACAAGCCATCAACGACATCCACTCAGTAAGGCATTTGATTCTAAATTATTATGTCTCTAGTTAACAAACGCTAAATGGCAGAGCTGGTCAAAAATTAAATGTAATTGTTCAAGAGTTATCCTTAGCTCCTTAAATATTTTTATACAATGCACGCTCAGAAACCAAAATGTTGAGTAGAGCCAGATGTTAAACCACTGGACTGTGGTTGAAGGATTGGCCTATGAGTCATGTTTGTTTATTGCTTGTGTAATAAGATCTGAAAACTATAGATCCCACCAGGCAACAGAATATATGTAAAGTTCTGAAGAAAAGTGCCAAACCTTGTTATGAAGATTTTCAAAGTAAATGGCCCTGAGATCCACGGGGCCTCTCTGGAGTGTCTTAGCAAGATATAGGAGGACACAGAAGGGTCAGAGAGTGAAGACAGGAGGCCAGAGAAGAGATCTTTTGGCCAACAGTGAGTGATATTTTAGTGAGCTTCCCATGCTCATGGTACAGAGGCTGTCAGAGAGCACCCGGAGTACTTCTTGGAGATGAAAGAGTTCTGAGCTGGTGCCTACTCACTCTTGAGGAAGCTGAAAGCAGCCGTGAACAAGGGCCTAACTCCTACAGAGAGGAGATGTAAAAGGCAAGCGAGAAGTGAAGGAAATTTATGATTGCCTAGGAATGAGTGTGTCAGGGACATTGAGGGGAAGAAGGGGGTCCATAAAAAATCATAAAACCTTGTCAAGGTGACAGATATATTCTTGAGTTCAGTGATGGATTCACTATCACACAGGAATATATGTGCCAAAACTTACCTATTAATGCCAAGGTTTATCTAGTTCTACAGTTTAAACATTAGCAACCTATTATATATCAACTATACATTACTAAAGATGCTTAAAAATTATTAGAAATACAAAAAAAATCAAGAAAATGTCTACAACTTGAGAAAAGAAACTCACTAAAATCAAAATTCAAAAAAATGATATTGAGGGCTGGAGAGATGGCTTAGGGGTTAAGCACTTGCCTGTGAAGCCTAAGGACCCTGGTTCGAGGCTCGATTCCCCAGTACCCACGTAAGCCAGATGCACAAGAGGGCACATGCATCTGGAGTTCGTTTGCAATGGCTGGAGGTCCTGGAGTGCCCATTCCCTCTCTCTCTCTCTCTCTCTCTCCCTTCCTCCATCCATCCTTCTTTCTCTCTCTGAATGAATGAATAAATAAATAAATAAATAAATAAATAAATATATTTTAAAAAATGATACTAAAATTAACAAACAAGAACATTCACACAGTAGCTATAAACATGGCTGAAATCTCAGGGCGTAAGCTAAAATAATGAAACATTAAAATATTTAACTGGTCAAGGTAGCTCACGCCTTTAGTTCCAACACTCAGGAGTGAGGTAGGAGGATTGATGTGAGTTCGAGGCCACGCCGAGACTACATAGTGAATTCCAGGTCAGCCTGGGCTAAAGTGAGACCTTTCCTCAAAAAACAAACAAAAAAACCTTTTAAAATATTTTTTAAATGGGCCTGGGGACTGGGGAGATGACTTAGCTGTTAAGGCACTTGTCTGTGAAGCCTAAGGACTCAGGTTCTGTTCCCCAGTATCCACGTAAGAGCCAGATGCACATGGTGGGACACATGCGTCTAGAGTTTGTTTGCAGTGGCTAGAAGCCCTGACATGCCCTTTCTCTTCCTCTTCACTGTCTGCATCTGTCTCTCTCTCTCTCTCTCTCAGAAATATATAAATATTTCTTTTTTTAAAATGGGGCTGGAGAGGATTTCCCAGTACCTACATAAAGCCAGATGCACAAAGTGGCACATGAATCTGGAATTCATTTGCAGTAGCTGGAGGCCCTGGCACACCCATTCTCTCTATCTGCCTCTCTCTCTCTCCAATAAATACATAAATAAATATTTAAATATAGACATCATCAGACTAAAAGGCAAGATCTAATTCTATTTTTTCAATAAGAAACTTTTTTTAATATTAGGACACACATAGAATTAAAAGGTACTAAAAGATGCATTGTGTGAACATTAGGCATTACCAAGTTGGCACAGGAAGATGGTGGAAGATTGCTGCTATAGAACAGAGTGCACAGGGTATTCAAAGGTGTGTGGGCACTTCGAGGATTGTCATTTCCAATCAAGATCTAAACTTTGGATTTCTCAAAAAAAAAAAAAAAAAGGTAAACCATTTCTTGCATGCTAAGTTTAATTATCTCTCTTCAAACTTTAGCTATTCATGCCTACAACCAAAGGTGACCCTAGCAGTTGGTATTGTTTTGAAAAGCATTTTCCCCCAGGTAGAGTGTTGCCTATAGTCCCACCACTTGGGAGGCTGAGCTAGGAGGATGACAGTTTAGAGGCCACCCTGGACTGGATCATAAGACCCCATCTCAAAATAAAGAAATAAAAATATATTTTTCATAGAGTTGGACATTATGTTTCTCATATCCATTCTTACCTTACATAAGTCTTGTGAACATTCACTGAAGATATGGATGCAAAAAAAAAAAAAATGTGTCAAGCTAGGCATGGTGGTGCACGCCTTTAATCCCAGCATTCAGGAGGCAGAGGTAGGAGGATTGCCGTGAGTTCGAGGCCAGCCTGAGATGGCATAGTGAATTCCAGGTCAGCCTGAGATAGAGTGAGACAATACCTCGAAAAACAAACAAACAAACAAAAAAGTGTCAAAACTAGCATTGTTAGCTTGACAAAGCGAAGAAAGGCCAAACACAGAGTGTCATGACTTTCCAACCTCTGACTTCTCTTTTTTATTGCTTTTTGGGTAGAAGGGCAGATCTGTTGATTAGAAGGATAAGTTTTACAATTCATTTGAATCAGGAAAACAATGGGGGAGCCAAGCTTGCCTTGTAGAAAAGTCCCTATTTTGAATATTAAGAACTATCATTTGTTTTTCAGTATATTAATTTTTATTTATTTATTTGAGGGAGTGGAAAGAGGAAGAGAAAGTGAGGAGGGCAGGAATAGGTGCACCAGGGCCTCCAGCCACTGTAAATGAACTATAGATGCATGTGCCACTATGTGCATCTGGTTTACATAGGACCTGGAGAATTGAACCTGGGTCTTTAAGCTTCACAGGCAAGCACTTTAACCACTAAGCCACCTCATCAGTCCCCAATCTCCTGATTTTTTATTTTATTATTTGAGACACACACACAGAGAGAGAGAGAGATGAAGAGGCAGAGAGAGAGAGGAAGAGGCAGAAAGAGAATGGGTGCTCCAGGGCCTTTTCAGATTCATGCACCCCCTTGTGTGCATGTGTGAAATTGTGCACTTGCATCACTTTTGCATCTGGCTGTATGTGGGACCTGGAGATTTGAATGGGCATTCTTAGGCTTTGCAGGCAGGTGCCTTAACAGCTAAGCCATCTCTCCAGCCCCCTAATCTCCTATTTAATTTGATAGAGACAGAGAGAGAGAGGAAGAGGCAGAGAATGGATAAGCCAGTGGCCTCTCAGCAGCTGTGAACAAACTCCAGATGCTTGCGCCCCCTTGTGGACATGTGCGACCTTGTGTGCTTGCCTCACTGTTTGCGTCTGGCTAAACGTGGGACCTGGAGAATTGAACAGGCATTCTTAGGCTTCGCAGGCAAGCAACTCCATTAGTCTCTCTTTTATTTGATGTCATCATCTTTTTCTTCTGTTTTGAGGGTCTTGCGAAGGTATTGCTAGGCACTGCAAGATCATGGCTATCGAGGCCAATTTCTGTCTGGGCAGTTGTATTGTAAGGAGTCGTACTCTTCCTTTGGCTCTTCCATTCTCTATGACCCTTTTGAAATTAATTTTTACATAGAGAGGGGTAATTAGGTTAAGGTCCTTTTTTTGCCTATGGATATACAATTGTAGCACCATTCATTTAAAACACTACTCCTACTGAATAGCTTTTGCATCAAAAATTTGCATATTAGCCACGCATGGTGGTGCACACCTTTAATTCCAGCATTTGGGAGGTACAGGTAGGATGACCACTATGAGTTCGAGGTCATCCTGGGGCAGTTCCAGCTCAGCATGGGCTAGAGCAAGACTCTACCTCAAAAAAAGTATTTTGTATACTGGCTGTATTGTATGAAGCTAAAAATTGCAACAATGTTCGCTCTCATCACTCTTGTAATATGGTGTTGGCAGTATTGGGCAGTATAGTAAGACAGGGAAACATATGAAGTACATATGAAGCAAAAGAGCAGGTTATCCACACTGGTTATAGACTGGCCAAAAATGACCAAAATCCCAACAAAACATATCAAAGACCTAAATAAATTAGAATTCTGTATTCATAGACTCAAGATAGTGAAAATGTCAGTTCGTTCTGAGTTGATTTAAAGGTTCACCATGCTTTAATAAAGGTGCTGAGAATGGGCTGGGGATGAAGTTCAGTTGATGGAGTGCTTGTCTAGCATGATTAAAACCCTGGCTTCAATCTCCAAGCACCACATAAAGCCAGGCACAGTGGCACTTGGGAGGTGGAGGCAGGAGGATCAGAAGCTCAAGGTCATTCTCAGCCACAGAGTGAACTTCAAGCCACCACAGGCATGAAAATCATGTCCGTGGGGCTGGAGAGATGGCTTAGTGGTTAAGTACTTGCCTGTGAAGCCTAAAGACCCAGGTTCGAGGCTCGATTCCCCAGTATCCATGTGAGTCAGATGCACATGGTGGCACATGCATCTGGAGTTCATTTGCAGTGGCTGGAGGCCCTGACCACCCATTCTCACTTTATCTCTGTATGTGTGTCTCTCTCCCTCTCTCTTGGTCTCTAATAAATAAATTAAATCTTCAAAAAGAAAGAAAGAAAGAAAGAAAAAAAAAAAAGAAAAGAAAGAAAGAAAGAAAATCATGTCCAAAAAATCCCCATAGGCCCAAGAGGGAAAGATACTAAATGGATATATTATGTACAACAAATTACCTTCTAAATATTTATGTTTATGCCCACATATTAGTGCTGCTCTCCATTTTTATTTATTACTTTTTATTTTTAGAGAGTGAGAGAGGGAGACAGAGAGAGAGAGATGGAATTGGCACATCAGGGTCTCAGCCACTACAATCGAACTCCAGACACTTCCACCACCTAGTGGTCATGTGTGACCTTGCACTTGCCTCATCTTTGTGCATCTGGCTTATGTGGGATCTGGAGAGTTGAACATGAGTCCTTAGGCTTCACAGGCAATCACCCTAACCACTAAGCCATCTCTCTAGCCCTGCTCTCAGTTTTGATTAGAGAAGTTTCTCTTTTCAGATTGTGGTAACTGCTAAAGAGACTCAAAACTCACCAAAGTGCTGACAAGTGACAGCTGAGTGTTCAGCACTTAATGAGACATCTCTATCAAACCCTCCAAAGTCCAAGGACCATGGCCTTAAAGGTGGTAGGAAGAATGTAAGAGCCAAAGAATGGGAAGAAGTGGTTTGGAAGGTTGTCTTCCAGCCACAAAGAGGCCATTGTGTCCATGACCTCACATCACCTGTACAAGACCTGAATAATATTGGGCCCATCACCTGGTTGTCATGGATAATAGAAGAGGACAAAAAAGGGATGACATCAACATAGAAGAGGGATTAGTTGGAAAGAAGAGGTGAGGGTGTCATTAGATGTGGAGGGGAACAAAGGAGAGTGGTGAGAGGGGATTATGATAAGGGTACATTTGTGTATATGTGCAAAGGTTGTCAGTAAGTATTTTTTTAATCCAAACAAGATTTTTAGTACATATAGACAGACTCTTATAAAATATTGTGGACATTCAAAATAACTAAAATAATTATGAAAAAGAAGACAATTTCCAGACTCAGCCAGCTGAAGGAATTAAGACTATGCAAATGAGTGGAATTGACAGACTGTTCAGTGGAAGAAAGAGCCACATCATAGCCCACACAACACAGCCAAGGGTTTCCTAGCAAACCTGCACAGGCAAGTGAAGAGAGAGGGCATAGTGTTTTCAACAACTGACACCACAATAATTGAATACTCCAAGCAAAAATATCCCACTTCACATCAAAATTAACTCAAACAGGACTATAGCTTTAAGTGTAAAACATAAAAATAATTTTAAAAAATTACCTTCAGCAAGTAGAACTTAGGGAGGAGTTAAAAACAAATTACCAAAAGTATGATCTATTTAAAAAAGATCAACTGAATTTCATCAAAATTATATATTAAGAAGATGAGAAGCCAAGCTATGGGCAGAGAGGCAATATTTATATACCAAATATATCTCATAAAGAACTCAAATCAAGCCAGGCATGGTGGTGCACACCTTTAAACCCAGCATTTGGGAGGTAGAATTTGGAGGATCACAGTGAGTTTGAGGCCACCCTGAGACTACATAATGAATTCCAGGTCAGCTTGACTAGAGTGAGACCCTACCTTGAAAAACCAAAATAAATAAATAAATAAATAAATAAATAAATAAATAAATAAATAAATAAACCTCAGATCATATCCATCAGTAAACAATAAATTAAGAACCCAATCAGAAAATTAACAAAAGACATCAGGAAACATTGTAGTGAATATGATATCCACATTGAAAATATAGTACCATTAGCCATTAGAGAAATGCAAATTAAAAATGCAATGGGCTACACATCAACAGGCCAAGTACAACAACAACAAAAAAAGTAGTGACAGACTGGAGAGATGGCTGAGTGGTTAAGGCGCCTGCCTGCCAAGCCTAAGAATGCCCGCTCAATTCTCCAGGTCCCACGTTTAGCAGGGCGCAGTGACGCAAGAACGCAATGCTGCACGTGCCCACAAGGGAGTTCATTCACAGTGGCTGAGAGGCCACTCGTGCACCCATTCTGTATCTCTCTCTCTCTTTCTCTCTCTCTCTCTCTCTCTCTCTCTGTGTGTGTGTGTGTGTGTGTGTGTGTGTGTGTGTGTAAAAAAATACTGACAATACCAAGTATTGCCATAATGTCTCTACACTCACTCAGACATTACTAGTGGGGGTTAAAATGGCATAGCCATTTTGGCAAACTGACAATTTCTTAAGAGCTAGCATGCCACTACCACACAACCTAGCAATTACACTGTGAGCATCTATTCCAGAGAAATAAAGCTTGTGTTCACTCAAAAGCCTGTGTACAATTATTCATGAAGCTTTATTTGTAGTAGACAAAAACTCCTATCAACCAAAAGATCCCTCTATAGGTGATTGACTAAAACCATGGTCGTCCATCCAATCACAGAAGGCCATTCAGCGACAAAAGGTTCAAAGTACGGATGTACACACCCTGTAGAGATTGCAAGAACATTGTACTGTATGAGAAATTTCTGAAGGTCACACTGGCTGATTCCATTTGTATAGCAGAAAATGACAACATTGCAGAGAGGAGGAACAGATTTGTGGTTGCCAATGGCTGAGGATGCTGACATAGGAGCATGCGTGACTCTGAAGGGAAAGTATGAGGGCCATCTCCCAGGCGTTAGAGCGGTTCTCAACCTTAATTGTCTACCCATGCGGTGAGATAAACCACAAGCGTCAAGTTCCAGCTCTTGACAGTATACTATGTTTAGATGGGGAAACTTCCAGTCTCTTGACAAGTATACTTATTAGAATAAAGAGAAAACTGGAAAAAGTGGAATGGGGAGGGAGGAAAATATCAATAAAAAATAATCAATTAAAAAAATAATAAAAAAAGAATGAAGAGAAAAATGTGAGGCACCGACTGCATCGTAATTATGAGGCAACTGCTAAAACATGCAACTTTTCCAAACCCTAAATTCGCTGATCTACAATGTTTTGCACTTTTTAAACGTGATAAAACTATTATCTTTATTTTAAAGTGCACAGCCCCACACCATTAGGTCCATTCATATTGTGCAGTCAATATCCTGAACTCGTTTTCATCTTGGAAAATTAAAACTCACCTGTTCATTGATAATTCCCTCCTCCCCTAGACCTTCATTCTTCCTTCCTTGGCCCCTTTCTACATTCAGATTTACAAGGAGCTCAGCAGTTTCCATGTTTGGGTAACAATGAGGCTGCTTGCTCCTCAAATAACAACGTGGGGGTGGGGGTGGGGGTAGGGTGTCACAGCCTTCACTGGGCCAGCTTCTCATTTCCTCTCTATTCTCAAATCTGGAAGCTGCTCCAGATCAATCTACTCCAAGAATAAGGCCGCAGAACGGTATAGAAATAGGCTTAGTTCACACAGTTTATTTTCAAACTCAGGGGTGATGAGCTCCTACAACCTGCTTGCCACAACCTATTATTCAGTGCAGGGACTCTGTAACTTTGGCTTCAAGCTTAACTATGGGGTATTTTCCTCTTGCAAGGGACAAACAACGTCCAGGTAGCAGCTCTTCAGAAGCACCCACATTGATACAGCTCTATCTTGGCTTTTAATGTTCTGAAAAGGCGGTTTCTAGTTGGCTGGTACAATAGGAAAATGGAAAAGGACTTTCCTGTGTTTGCTAGTTTGTTCAGGTCATGGCCCTGCTGAGACATAAAGGAGGAAGAGACGGAGCACTGAAGAGTCACTGACAATAGAAAACCTTGCCAGTGGTGTATGCAAAGTTTCATTTTTTTTTCTCTTCTGAAAGATTAAGGTGATTGTTATTTTAAAAGGTTCTTGGTGTGCCTAAGTTGGGCAACATATCATTTGCATGAGATTTTGAACTTACTTTTCAGGAATTAATGTGCATTTGAAAGAGAAAAACCAAATACATTGTCCTTCAACAGAAGAGTTCCAGATTGCCTACCTATTAAGACAGCGGACTAAACTAATTTAAAACCTTTGGAAACATTGAAAGAGGAGGGGCTTAGGCTAGGCACTTTGGTATGTCCTCTCCCAGCATCAGAGAGCGTTTTCTCTGATAATAAAGGGGAAAATACATGCGGTTGTGGGAAGTTGAAACGCTCCTCTAATGTGTGAAACTTAGAAAGAAAATATCTCTAGTTAAGAACAAAAGAAAAAAAGAAAGAAAAATGTCATCTTCCATTTCCCTGCTTGGGCGCGATTTCAGTTAGTGAGGTCTCCCGAGTCCGGATGGTGATGTTTCGGAGGTGGCGGCTGGAAAGTCTCCCTGTGGGAGACATTATAGCAAAGAAGTGTAAAAAAGGTGCACGCACGTGGGCTTGCACACTCAGGGGGCGGGGTGTCTTGTCATCACTCTTACTTTTCCTCAGCAAAGGAACCAGCTGTTTGCCAGCAACAGGAGACGCGCACCCCCTCCCCGGGGACAGCAGAGGGAGTGGATAAATTAAAGGCGATTCTGAAATCTGGGAGAATCTTACAAAAAAAAAAAAAAAAAAGCCATGAGGAAACAATCAGGCCTGAGGTGGGTGGATACATGGGTTGCAAGAGCCTAAGTGACAGCAGAGGAGGGTGGAGAGACCGGAGTAGGGAGCTGGGCCCAAGGAGACACTGCAGACCCCAGAACCGGGAGGATGTGTTTATTTAGCCCAATGCGGCTCCAACTGTAGCAAGCGCAGGAGGATTCTGGTCTCCTTGGTGGGGAGTGGGGCCTGGGAGGCTGCATTTCTAGCAAGTTCCCAGGTATGTTACTGCAGCTGGAGATGAAAGCGCAAATCTTTGAGCAGCGGCACAGGGTATGTCCTGAAAGCTGAAATAGGCTGGAGAAATGGCTTAGCGGTTAAGGCGCTTACCTGCAAAAGCGAAAGGACCCAGCTTCAATTCCCCAGGACCCCCGTAAGCCAGATGCACAAAGTGGCGCCTGTATCTGGAGTTCCTTTGCAGCAGCTGAAGGCCCTGACAGCCCATTTTCTTCTCTCTCACTCTCTCATAAATAAATAAATAAATAAATAAATAAATAAATAAATAAATAAACAAACAAATATAAATTTAAGGAGACTCTTAATTCGAAAAAAAACCAATTTTTTTTTTTAAAAAGATGAAATAATTCCGGCTAGGCAATGACTTCAAAGTGGATAACGAAAGATATAAATTGGATGTACAGGAACCTTAAAGTAACCAGGGGAGGAGTGTGAGTCTCAAAGCATTTCTTCCTAGGAGGGTTTGGGGTGAGGGGAAAAAAAAAAAAAAAGAAGAAGAAGAAGAAGAAGAAGAACGGCAGCCTTCGCCTTTGGCTCTTGAAGAAGAGGGGGGGAGTCTTTGTCAAGGGCAGTGGACACACTTGGACCAGTATGCAGCGCCTCCGGGGGCGCCGGGGGGTTTGCTGGGCATCCTTTACCTGCGCTCGCCCTGGTCGGTGTAGACGTTCAGGAAGAGTCCTTCAGTGACTTCGTGAAGCGCCCGGCCGGAGAAGCTGAGCTGCAGCTCATAGCGGTGACCCGGCTGCAGGGTCTGGCCGAGCTTCAGTACCACGTACTCCGTGTCCAGCGGGAACCACACATCGTCCACGGGCACGCGGGCCACAGTGTCGTTCCCAGTCCCCGGGGCTAAGGGACCTCGCACTTCTGCGCTCTCCAGGTCCAGCAAGAAGTTATGCAGCAACAGTTGCTCCGTGGCCACCGCGCAACGCACGGTGATGTTCACCCGGCCCGTAAAGGTCCAGCTGGCCGGTGACAGGTCGTCCGGCCGCAGCCGGGGCCACAGCTCCAAGTCATAGTGTTGCGGTACGAGCCAGGGCGGTAAACGCAGCTGATCCCAGGGCCCGGGCAGTCGCCAGTCCTGAGGAGTGGTTGTCACCGCGGGTTCCGGCGCACGGCTGGGGTTCGGGGTGGCCGGGGTTTCCTCCCGCTGGCTAGGGGGAGGGAATGACGCGGAGTCCCGGTCCCCAATGTCGGGCCGCTCGGTGGACTGGACGCGCGCGCAGCGGCCGTACAGGGAGGCAAACACAGCCAGTGCGAGCAGGACAGTGGCGCACAGCCCGGCCAGCAGCAGGGCCACCCCGCGGCTCACGTAGAAGCCGGACCTGGAAGGGGACGTCATGGCACCGGTCGGGGGAGACTTGTGCGAGAAAAGAAGCCTCCTCTTTTGTACCGTTCCTACTTTCTCCCTCCACCCCACCACTACCACTACCACCACCTCGGGAGCTTGGGAGGGCTGGGACAAAAAAAAAAGCGACGGAGAGCCCTGACTTTCCCCTTCCAGCCAACCAAAATCCAAATCCCAGCCTACCCCACTTCCGCCCCACCAGGGATGCGCGAGGAAAAGGCGGACCCCCGTGGAGAAGGGCGAGCGCCTCTAGGCTGGAGAGGGAAGCCCTATGCCGTTTGAGGTTTCCATACTCAAATGTAAGGAGGCTGCTTTGGAACCAAACTCGAATTGGATCGTCTGGGACCAGACCCAGGGCTATCTGGATGCCTGGGATTTGCGGGGACTGTGACCTGTCCGTTTCAGGTGTTGTGGGGGGAAAGTTCAGGTACCGAGCACTCGCGCCTCGGTCCCCGCAAGGGAGGAGCTGCCAGGAACACAGTGACCCTCCGACATCACCCGGGACCGTCCTGGGAAGGACACTGGGAGGGGGGTGAGGACGATGGCATTTGGGGACTCTCTCTGTAAAGACCCTGCAGAGGGAGACTGCGTCGTCCTGACAAACGTCTGAGCCCAAAGTGCAACCCGCCACCCACCCCCCGCCAAGTCGGTTCCTGATTACACCTGGGATGTACCCCGCAAGCAAAGTTCCATGTTGGAGCTTTGGAACAACAGTCTGGAGTCGCAGAGACTCCCGAGTTTAGGAGGCTGGGCCCGAGGGAGCAGGGATCCACAAAGAGCTAGGGAGCGCGGAGCCCGCGACTCCGGGAGGAGAGAAGAGGAGGGCTGAGCGCTCTGCCTGCGAATTTCTTTTCCTGGCGCAGGGTCTAGCTCTCGGCGTCCCTATCCGCCCTCGACTTGGGACTCCAGCATACGAAATAAACTCATCTCAAGCAAAGGGAATAACATAATCCTGCTTCCAATGTCTCCACCCGGAAACCATCGGGCTGGAACAGTCTTCCCCGGCGGCGCCCTGGTCCGTGAGTTCCTCAGCACGCCAGGCATCTGTTTGCCATTTCGCCCGTGCGTCTGGGCGCGTTTCCAGCCTGTACGCGCATCGGACGTCTGCACGCGCGCACGATTCAAGAGACATCAGGGAAGATGGAATGGGGGCTGTGATGAAGATCCCTTGAAGGCTGAAGATTTCGTTTCAGTCTATGACGTCTTTACACTCTAGGGTGTTTTTTCTTCTTCTTCTTCTTTTTTTTTCTTTTTCCTTTTTCTCTTCTTCTTCTTCTTTTTTTCAACCCTTTTTATAAAGCGGCATTTGGCATTATAAAGAGATTGTATTCCTGTGTCTTCCAGTCCAGTGATGAAACTTTTTATCTATGGGTACACCACGCAGATTCCCGTGAAAAATGTGCTCTTCCTCTCTCCTGACACTGAAATTAGTCACATTAACCACATCACCTCCGTGCTCCCCATCAAGACAGGGCAATGGGAGCAAATTCACCAGGAAGCTCAGGCAAGTGGATGTCCTGGCATCCGAAGGACAGGCTTGTGTTTTTGGTTGGATTTGCTTTTTTTCTTTTTCTCCAGAAAAGGATCAATCTGTTTAGAACTCATTATAACCGCATGCATGATTCTCAGAAGACATTGGGTGAAGGAAAGATCCCTCGATTTCTATCTACTCACTGGAGCTGTGCTGCTAGAATTGTGGTTGATTGTGGTAGCAGATGCTCGGGGTGTAAGTCATCAGATGGGAATTGTGATGAGCTAATTAGTTAATGGTCTTACAACCCTGCTGGGGACTTTAAAAAAATTCTTGGGGGTGGGGACAAAAGCCTCTACCATGGAGCAACACCCCCAACATCTCCAACCCTTAGAAATCTTGTTGGATTCCAGATTCCCAAGGAAAGGCAAAAAAGGAAAGAAGTCAGTAATAGGATTAGTTCAAACACACCAGAGGTGTCCTCCCAACTATGTGTAGGAAACGACTGAAAAATCTACCTGTAGACACGTTAAATCCATTTTTCTAGCATCATTAAAGACATAGGTTGGCTCCTACACAAAGTTTGGAAGTCATAGAACCATACCAAATTTTGCAGCAACTGAAATATTTATTAAAAGAAAAAAATATTTCTGATAAAGCATTGTTATAAAAACAAAGGGTACAAAATAGCACCCTGGCTGAATCAGGATCATGATAAAGTTGAAAACACAGTGTTAGGCCAGGAGAGATGACTTAGTGGTTAAGGCACTTGCCTGCAAAGTCAAAGGACCATGGTTTGATTCCCCAGGACCCACGTAAGCCAGATGCACAAGGTGGCACATGCATCTGGAGTTTGTTTGCAGTGGCTGGAGGCCCTGGCATGCCAATTCTCTCATTCTTTCTATCTCTATCTGCTTCTCTCTTTCTCAAATAAATAAATAAAAATAAATTTTTTTAAAAAAACACGGTGTTTTAGAAGTTATTTGATACACCAATGACCAGAGAGCTCTGGAGTTCAGATCAGCTTGCAGGAAAATATTTACTTAGATTGCTTTTAAAATTCTAATGAGCTGCTCAGAAGACTATTTACTCATGTCAACTCAAGCTGCAGTGGTTCTCAGTAAAGTGAGTCTCACACTGGCCTCACCTTGGTGCCTCCTCACCAGATGGCACGTTCTGGAGAAAGTCTAGTTATCCCACCTGACAGGAAGTAGGGCTCCAGGTATATAGTGAGTGGAGTCCAAAAATGCTACTCCTCATCCAAAAATGCTCTGAACAGCAAGGAAGTGACTGGCCAATAATGTCATTAGCACCACCGTTCAGAATCCTTAGCTAGAACAGTAATTCAACCACTTCCCGTGCCCCTCCCCACCCCCAGGTGAGATTTCAGCTTTGCTCTTGGGCTACTTACTCACTTTCGTGGTTTATGCATCGACATGTCTATTATTCTTCCATTTTTTTCTTGATACTTAGCAGGAACCCTGTAATACTCTGCATGCCCTATAATTACTATACCTCTTAGAACACATACATTTCCTTTTCCTTGTCTTCACAGATTTTGAAATTTCCATTTTTTAAAATGGGTCACATATTTATCAGCTAAAAAAATTTTTAAAGTGTGGACTTGAACATTTTAAGATCTCTTGCTTTTACTTTAATAGTTAATAATTCTTAAAAAGTACTTTAACTTTTTAAATCTCTATGTAGTCATTGTGTTTCCTTATGCAAATCAAGCAAATGCGATTGTAAGCCCTTGTTTTTCTTGCTTATAAAATAGTGTGTTAAATTGCATTTGCGCACCCATATTTTATTTAAAAAAAATCTTGGACTGGAGAGATGGCTTAGCAGTTAAGGTGTTTGTCTGTAAAGCCAAAGGATCCCAGTTCGACTCTCCAGGTCCCACATAAGCCAGATGCACAAGGGGGCACATGCATCTGGAGTTTATTTACAATACTGGAGGTCCTTGTGTGCCCGTTATCTCTCTCTCTTTGTATCTCTGTGTTTCTCTCTCTCTCTGCCTCTTTTTCTCTCAAATAAATAAATAAAATTTTAAAATATTTTTAAAAAGATCTTGACTGTTTTTCAACTGATTTAGAACTCTGGAGGAAGTGCCAAGATAGTTCAGTGGATGAAGTGTGTGCTGTGCATGCATGAAGATCTGGGTTCACACTGTGTAAAAGCTGGATGCACTGATACTCACCTGTGACCCCAGCACTGGGAAGGCAGAGAAAAGAGGATCCCTGGCACTTACTGACCAGCTAGTCTAGCCAAATCAGTGAACTCCAGGTTTGGTGAGAGGCCACGCCCCCTCCACCCCACCAAAATAAGGTGGACAGTGACTGAAGAACACACCCAATGTTGACCTTTGGCCTTGACCTACATGAACATATATGTTCACACACATTCACATGTACACCCACATCCATATGAATATGCATACACACATACACACACAACACACAAAAGAGGTTTGGAAATTATCCAAAAAGTAGTAGTATTCCAAAGAGTAGTCAAGAAAAATTGACAAATCCCAGTTTAAAAATGGTGAGTTACATAACATTTTATAGTATTTTATTTTGCCCTATTTTCATCTACCTCTCTCACTAGATTTCAGGTGCCTGCAAGCAGGGTGGAAAACAAACAAACAGGGCTGAAGAGATGGCTTAACGGTTAAGGCACCTGCTGCAAAACCTAAGAACTCTTGTTCAAATCTGCAGGTCCCACATTTAGCCGGATGCAAAAGTGACACAAGCATGCAGTGTCGCACATGCACACAGGCACACATGTCTGGAGTTCGTTCACAGTGGCTGAAAGGCCCTGGCGTGCCCAGGCCTCTTTCTGTTTCTTCTCTCTCTCTCTCTCTCTCTCTCATATATATATAATTTTTAAAAATCATAATAATAAAATAGAAAAACAAACAAAAACAGCCTGGCAGCCACTGGATAGAACAAAAGATGCTGGAGTCTCTTCAAAACCTCATTTTCAAAGAGCTATCATAATCCTCTGGAAGACCCAGTTTGCCAGACACACCTCGCTCAAACTTAACCCTGGGAAACTAGTTAAAAACAACTAGAGGCAGTTGTTCAGCTTTGCAGCTGAAAGAGATGGGCAAACAATTAGGGCAAATAAAAAGCTCATCAAAAACCTCAAATGACTGGTGGGGGTGGGGTGGCCACCCTGAGACCAGGTCAGCCTGAGCTACAGTGAGACCTTACCTCAAAAAACAAAAACAAAGCAAAACAAACTAACAAACAAAAGCCCTCAAATGGGAGGTTTCCAGCAGGGATGGGATGGGGGCAAGAGAGGCAATGGGGATGCATGTGATCAAGATACATTCGATACATGAGTAAAAATGTCAAAAATATTTCTCACAAATTAAAAGGGCCAGCTCCATAACAGGATCTCTGTACGGGACATGGGAAAATTCTAACATTCCTGAAAATCTAGAAGGACACGTGTATATCGTCAGGGTATGTCCTCAGGCCCCACGCTCTCATTTTCAGCTAATCTTGAGGCATTTGTGTAGCTTGCTTGACAAGACGGCTAAGTTGTAATTGTCAACTGTCTGGCTAAGCTTTGAGAAGATATCATCTCATGCACACACACACACACACACACACACACTCACAGCTCTTTTTAAAGACTGTAAGGCCTATGAGTTCTAAATATTTAAGGAAATAACTTCCTTATCATTAGTTGACAGCTCAATTAACTGAGCAAGGACATCAGTGGTCACCACAACAAAGAATAAAGAATTTACCAAATTAGTTTAGCAATGACACTAAGAAACAAATGACAACAATGAGCAACACACTCTGGAGAGGGACAAGAAGCTGTTTTCAGGTTTATTACTTACTTAAAATGCCATGTTTCCATGACAGAAATGATAAGTCTTGAAAATAAAAGGTACATCCACACAAAATAATAAAAAATCAATAGGAAATATCCCCAAGGACAATGAACAAAGACTAGATAAAGACTAGCTGTGGGGGATGGAGGTGGTGCATGCCTTTAATCCCAGCACTTGGGAGGCAGAGGTAGGAGGATCCCCCTGAGTTCAAGGCCAGCCTGAGACTACATAGTGAATCCCAGGCCAGCCTGGGCTACAGTGAGACCTTAACTCGATAAACCAACAAAAGAAAAAAAAAAAGAGAGAAGACTTTAAATTACCAATTTAAAATATGTTAAGATGGCTAAGAAAACTATTTTCTAAAGATCTAAAAGAAAGGAGGCTAGAGGTAGAGGGGTGACTCATGTGATAAACTACTTGCTGCACAAGCATGAATTTGTCTGCCTAGTACGCTACAATTACACATGCGTGGGTCTGTGATTGTCTTCTGAGCACTGAAGAAATGGAGGCAGGACATCCATGGGTCTTGCTTGCTGGCTAACCTAGCTGAAGTAGTGAGCTCTAGGTTCAGTAATAGACCACGTCTCAATAAATAAGGGGTAGCTCAATACAACTGAGACAGGCAGGCATCTGACAAAATCCAACATCCATTCAGGATAAGAGTCCTAAAGAACCTGGGAATGGAAAGAAGCAACATACCTCAACATAATAAAGGCTATTTATGACAAACCGACAGCCAACATTATAATAAATGGAGAAAAACTCAAAATATTTCCGCTAAAATCAGGAGCAAGTGTGTACGCTTTCCCCACTTTTATTTCATATAGCACTGGAAGACTTAGCTACAACAATAAGAAAAACACAAGACATATGAATAGGAGGGGAAGAAATAAAATTATTATTATTTGCAGATGATATGATTCTGTACATAAGGGACCCTAAAGACCCCACCAGAAACTGTTAGAGCAGAGAAATGCTTTCAGCAAAGTAGCAGGATGTATAGTTAACACATAGAAATACTTTTTATATACTAATAACAAATGGGCTGAGGATGAAATCAGGGAAATGCTCCCGTTTCACAATTGCCTCAAAAAAAAAAAAAAAAAAAAAAAAAGCACTTTGGAATAAACCTAAGAAAGGAAGCAATGGATCAATGGATCTCTACAATGAAAACTTTAAGACATTCCAGAGAGAAATTGCCAGAGACACTAGGAAATGGAAAGACATCTCATGTTCATGAAATGGAAGAATCAATATTACAAAAATGTCTATCTTACCAAAAGAATTCTACAAATTTAACAAAATCCCCATCAAAATGACAATGGCGGACAGGAGTGGTGGCACAGGCCTTTAATCCCAGCACTTGGGAGGCAGAGGTAGGAAGATGAGTTCGAGGCCACCCTAAGACCACATAGTGAATTCTAGGTCAGCCTGGGCTAGAGTGAGACCCTACCTTAAAAAAATATATATATATATATATATATATATATATATATATATATATATATATATATATATACATACACATGGCAATGGCATTCTTCACAGAAATAGAAAGAAACAGAAAAAGAATCCCAAGAACAATAGGGGAAGAAAAGAACAACAACAAAAAGAATCCTAAAATTTATTTAGAAGCACAAAAACCCCTCAAACAGCCAAAGCTGTTCTGAACAACAAAAACAAGGCTGGCAGTATTGCAATACCCAATTTTAAGATGTATTACAGAGCTGTAGTAAAAAAATAAAAGTAAAAAAGGAACAGTATGGCACTGGTACAAAAAAAAGACACATAGTTCAATGGAACAGACTAGAAGACCCAAATGTAAACTCTGGCAGCTGCAGCCATGTGATTTTTGACCAAAAAAAAAAAAAAAATTCACTGGGAAAAAAACCTCTTTAACAAGTGGAAACACTGGATATCTATATGTAGAATGAAGAAAAGAGAGCAATAGATCCCTATCTTTCTACACGGACAAGAATCAAGTGTAAAGGGGTCAAAGACCTCAATGTTAGACAGGAATAAAAGAAGGCAACACTCCAGACAAACAGAAGAGTCCCAAGTGGGAAATCTGCCTGGTGACTCTAAGCCAGATCTTTTCCCGGAAGGGGAATTCTTTGAGGGAGAAAGAGATCTAGGGAGGGACTCAGGTTTTGATCCTGCAGGAAAGGGAATTATCCACCTCATCTCTTCTAGAAAAGGGGAGTTTCTTTAGGGAAGAAGAGATCTAGGGAGGGAGTCAGGTTTAAAGAAAAAGAAATCTCCAGAGGGAACTCCTTTAGGCAGGAACAGAAGGAAAGCCCAGATACTTCTGACTTGTCTAACCTCTAGTAAAGTGGAGACTGCAGAGACATTCCTTGCTTTTACTTTCAGGGGGCCCTGTTACCCCTAAACTGCATCAGTCCCCTGCTCCCCAAAGAAGTAACACCAGAGGCCATTAGGAAATTGGGGCAATGAGCAATCTGGCTTCTTCAAGATGCACGGGGTCTTTGAGTGTGGCAGTTGGAGCACCTCTCCTGAGAATCTAAGGGTACCTGGACACGCATTGGTATCGTGGGGGAAGACAGTCCTGGAAAATGATGTTGGGGGGAAAGAAGAAGAGAGGAGTGAGGGGAGAGGGTACACAGAGCAAATCGGAGCTTTTTAGGGTTCCCCTTCTTCAAGCCTGGGCGGGTGATTGAGGGGACCCAGGTGGATGGAGTTAGATTGTTCTAGATCAACTGTCAATGAGAAGGGCTAACACCAGAATTTCAACTAACATTAGGAGTTACTATCACCACAAAATGATAAATATAGTTTTCTTTTAACATGAAGATCGAGAAATCCATTTCTGAAGCTGTTCACCAAATGGTACAGTGGCATCTGACATGATATAGATCTGTGGGTTTTTTTTAATTTTTCTTATTGACAACTTCCAAAATTGTAGACAATACCCATGGTATTCCCTCCCTCCCCCCACTTTCCCCTTTGAAACTCCACTTTCCATCACATCCCCTCCCCCTCTCAATCAGTCTTTCTTTTATTTTGATGTCATCATCTTTTCTTCCTATTATGATGGTCTTTTTAGGTAGTGTCAGGCACTGTGAAGTCATGGATATCCAGACAATTTTGTGTCTGGAGGAGCACGTTGTAAGGAGATCTGTGGGGTTTTTGTTGTTGTTGTTTTGTTTTTTTTTGTTTGTTTGTTTTTGTAGATCTTAGAAATCAAATGAAACAGCAGAATTATCAAGAATATACACAGCATTTAACCTTGATAATGGCACAGATACTGCTCTGGGTCACGCATCTAAAGTCACATGGCTCACATGTATAATTGTCTCTCTCATTTGCCCTTTGGAATTAAGAAGGGAAATTCCCTGGACTGTATTACCCAAAGCTTTTAAGACATACTTTAGTCTCTGATAATACTATAATTCTTTGTTTTTAAGACCAAGCAGGTAGCCAAAATTGCACTGTATATTTTTTTGAGGTCATTTGCAGCTCTTTAGGACAGACTTGTAAGGACCTGGAAAGAGCCCCATGCAGCCTTTGGCATTTGTACCATCTGCTGGGATAAGCCAGGGCCTCATTGAACATATGGCTTCCCTTGAGAACATGGAGGATTGTCCCCTCTGTTGACTCTCCTTTTGCAGCTCTGGACCTCCATGGCCTCTCTGATCAAGAAGACAGGTGAGCTGTATGACCTTCAGAAGTGTCCTGTTGTCTCTTTTTGAACTGTTTGAACTGGAGGCAGGGACCAAAATCTGGCTGTCCTTTGCCTTATTGGCTTTAGCTGTTACATATGGTTCTTGAACACCCAGAAGGGAGCTGATTGTGGATACAAAGCATATCTGAACACCATATTTGTCTTTAGTAAAACTGATCTAGTTAATGGATGAAAAAAAACCTTTAAAAATTATCATATATATATATATGGTTTTCTGAGGTAGGGTTTCACTTTAACTCAGACTGACATAGAATTCACTATGTAGTCTCAGGGTGGCCTTGAACTCTCCAAGTGCTGGGATTAAAGGTGTGTGCCACCACACCCAGCTAAAAATTTTTCAAAATATTTTATTTTTATTTATTTTGAGAGAGAGAGAATGGGTGTAGCAGGGCCTCTAATCACTGAAAACAAACTCCAGATGTGAGCACCACCTTGTGCATCTGGCTTATGTGGGTTCTGGGGAATCAAATCTGGGTCCTTAGGCTTCATAGACAAGTATCTTAACCACTAAGCCATGTCTCCAGGCCATTATTTTGTTAGTCCCCCATCCCCATGTTAATTTGGTAGCCTCAGAAGAAAGCTACTGTTGTCAGTGTTTGGAGGCAAGCTGGCCTTACATTCCTTATTCTTCTGCCTCTGCCTCTCCAGTACTGATAATCCAGATTTTTATATAAGTTCTGGGGATTGAACTCAGGTCCTCAGGCTTGTGCAGTGAGCACTCTTCCCATAGAGTAATCTCCCACTTGGTTTTTCTTTTAATTTATTTTAACTTTTTGAACTTTTCATTTCCAGTATTTGATTTTTTTTTTTCAGCATTTCTAACCTTTTTTTTTTTTTTTTTTTTTTAAATTCCACTTCCTCTTGGTGTTCTCTGTGAATTCATTCAGTTTTTTGTGTGTGTCCTCTTTGGTTTCTTTGAACATATTTAAAGTCAACTTTTCTGAATATATTTGGTCTGAAATTTCATTTAATTCACACATCAGAAGCCATTACTGCAGGATTAGTCATTTTTGGAGGAGCTGTGTTCCTTTGGGTTTTCATGCTGCTTTGTGGTTTTGGAGTGGGAGTTGTGCATCTGAGATTAATTCATTGGTTGGATTTCCTTTTAATCCCTTGTACTCTTTCAGGGAAAGTGTCTGTAATGTTGCAGTGGGAGTAGGTTTTTAATTAGAGCACCATGAATTCTTCAGGGATTTGCATTTGGGCTTATGCTTATATTGCTTTTTCTCCTTCGTTATATGATTCTTGGGGTAAATCCTGTTATTTGTCTTTTCCACACATTACGCTTTCTATTTTTATTTGAAGTCATCTCATCTCCTCTTTAGTTTTTGGAGGGTGCCATCTGTTTTACAAGAGCAGCTTTGGGGTGCACTCATAATTTTTAGCTTCTTGGTCCATACATATGCCTTCAGCTTGCTTTTCTTACCCCTTTTTACTTTATTTAATAAAAGATAAGAGCCCCAAGGAAACAGTAGACATATGTACAAAGAGTGCCATCCTGCAACCAAGGTGGTGATATCCCTGCAAACAAAGCGTGGGACAGAGACAAGAGTCCTTAAAACTTTGGGCCATGACAGTTTTCTTTCTGTTCTTTCCATTCGCTGCCAAAGAATAAGACAGCGGTGGCGCTGGCAGTAGTGGGACAGAGAGTGAAGACTTTATTTTCAGCCTCATGGAGCTGTAGCTAATGGCAGAGGGTTAGGTGTCACCTTGTCATCCACAGGTAGATGATGTTCTTGGTTCCCCTTCCTAGCTACTTGCTCAAACATCTTTTTCCATACAAAGCATAGGTGCTCTCTTGGTTTAAGTGCCAACACTGAGCAGATTTTTCCTTTTGTAGAGCCATGTTGCGGAGAGGAGACACTCGGCTTACCTACTGGTCTCTAGTCAGAACAAGTCAGTTTCTGACCTAGGAATTGGTTAGGTGGGGGCAGCGTTGGTCTGTACTTCTCTCTAAGCAGGTAGATTTTTGCTGTTTCTGATAAGATGGTTCTAGCCATAACTACAGACTCCTCCCAATGCTGTCAGTAGTTGAGTGCTGCTCCTACATCTTTATTCTCTTCCAGGCTGATGAGGCGTTTTAGTGACAAGCTGGGGGAAGTCACACTAGGGCTTCTTTGTTTCACAGAAGCCTCTGTCTTGCCTCTTACAGTTTTGTATAAGACCCGCATACTGCTTCTCTTTTCTTCCCTACATTAAAGTCATTTGACACACAAACTGTGGCTTGAGTGCCAGTGAATCACCTTGCATAGCACCACCACGGTGTAACGCACCAAGTATTCATGGAAGGAACACTGGGATTCAGATGACAAGTTTCCAGGGATTTTATCTCCCTAATACGCCACACTATACATCACATTTCAGCCACTCTCACTAAATTAGTGTGTTTAAAATTAAGATCAGTCAGGCGTGGTGGCACAAGCCTTTAATCCCAGCACTCGGGAGGCAGAGGTAGGAGGATCACCATGAGTTCAAGGCCACCCTGAGACTGCATAGTGAATTCCAGGTAAGCCTGGACTAGAGTGAGACCCTACCTCAAAAAAACAAAAACAACAAAAAAATTAAGATAAACTCTAAGTCAATACCTTTTTCTAAATTAGAAAACACACAGCCTGGCACTGGCACTTCACATACAACTGATCAAAGCACAGAAAAGAGGAATAAAATCATGATTCTTTTCTTCTCTGTAATATCTTTTTGAAGTGCTTACTTTTTTAAAAAAATTATTTATTTAGGGCTGGAGAGATGGCTTAGTGGTTAAGATGCTTGCTTGAGAAGCCTAAGGACTCAGGTTTGATTCCCCAGTACCTACGTAAGCCAGATGCACAAGGTGGCGCATGCATCTGGAGTCCATTTGCAGTGGCTGGAGGTCTTTGTCCACCCATTCTCTCCCTCCCTCTCTCTCTCTCAAATAAATAAATAAAGTGGTTTTTAAAAAATTATTTCTTTATTATTTGTGTGATCAGGTACACATGTGCCACACATGCACAACTTTGTATTTGGATTTATGTAAGTGCTGGAGAATCTAACATGGGTCAATAGGCTTTGCAAGTGAGCACATTTAACAAGCATACAATCTGGAATGGTAACACTAACATAAAAATCACTTATTAAAAATCAGAGAAAGAAAAAAACATGAAAAGCAAGTCATCCTAGATAATAATACTAATGACATAAAATCAAGTAAAAATTATTTTCAATAAATACTTTATTTGGCCATCTGTTTGTTTAAATATGGGGGGAAAAGGTTCAAAAATAACACTTTAGACAAATTGTTAGGAAACAGTTGCTTGCCATATGTTACTGTCAAATAAGTTGACATCTTATTCAAAGTTTAGTCTAGGCTGCTGTAGTAGATTGACATAATAAACAATGGCGAAGCAAAACAGAAGTTTATTATTTTTTCAAATAATAATCCAAAGATAAGTGTAAGATGTGTAGGCAGCTCTCTTTCATGATATCATCATCGCCCAAAAGATGTGTCTTTGTCTGCACACTCAGCATGTCTCACAAACATCATACCTGCAGCTTGGACCTAGCAGAGAAAGACAGAGAGAGATCATCTATCAGTGATGTCTTCCTGCTGGGATAAAGTACCTAACAAAAGGAAGTTAAGGAAAGAGGGTTTCTTTTGGCTCATACTTCTAGGGCATAGTCCACTATGGCAGGGAAGGTGAGGCAGAAAGAGCACTGGGCAGCTGGTTACGTTGTGTTTGCAATACATTTTCCTCTTTGCATTCAGTCCAAGGTCCTGACTGATGGAATGGTGCCGCCTACATTTAGGGTGAATCTTCTTGCCTCAATTAACCTAATCTAGATACTTACTTATGCCCAAAGATTTTTCTCCTTTGTGATTCTAGATCCTGTCAAGTTGACAATCAATACTGCTCATCGTAAGTTTACCCATTGTCAACTTGATACCCAAAATATCACTGTTAATCCATAACCTTCCACCTCTTGTCCACATATGGTCAAAAGTATCTCACAATGAAAACTGAATTCAACCTATCTGTAAAAAATCCCCATAGTCTTTAATAGTCCCAACACCGTACAGAAAACTGAACTCTGTTAGGAGACTCAAAACAATCTCTCAACTGTGAATGTCTCCATAATAATAAAACAAGTTACATACTTTTAACATTAAAGACATGGAGTAAAGATTCCACTTCCAAAAGGGAGGATCAGGGGCAGAGAAAGGAAAGATGATCAGATCAGAGCAAGACCAAATTAAGCAGGGTGAACACCAAATCCTGCAGCTGCATGTCTCGAATCAGAGCCTGGTGACGGAATCATCTGGGCTCCACAGGGTCTGGGTAGCTTCTCCTTTCTACCTCTGCTGCCTGCCACACACATAGCCTCTCTTTCCAGCTAGCTCCACTTGGAGCATGCAACTTTCCCTGGTGGGTGCCCCATAGACCTTGCATCTCAAAGATCCTGGGGTCTCCATTACAACTTCATTTTCACCTTCACATCTTTATTCAGTGGCCTGCAAGGCCTCCTTTCAGGGACTCCTATCCCACCACACACTGCGTGGCCTCAGAGGCTTTCTGGAACCATGATGCAAGACCCCAAACCCCTCAATCCTGCATCTTTCATGCCTAAAATACCAGTTCCATGTGGATGATACTACCACATTCTGCTACCAGCTCATGATGGAATCTGGCTTCTTTGGATCAAAGGGATGGAGCTCTACCAATGTGCATTTAGTAAAATGGCAAGCACCACTGTGAGACGACAGAGAAGGAAAAAGGAAGTCCTTTCCCCTGGCTTCTCGGTACTACAGAATTGATTCTCTGCCTCAGCTCCTGTTGAATGGGTCTTTCCCACAGCTCCAGTTGTCTCAAGGTTCTAGAAATACGGTTTCCTCTTGCCCTCCAAGGTCTAAGTGTGGTATGGATTTCTCTACATGGTTGGTGTTGTGTAATGATTGCGCTTTTTGTTCGGTAAATGCTGTCTACTCTTCTGGGAATAGTCTGTTTATTACATTTTCTTCAATTAAGCCATGATTGTATCCTTTATTTTTTCTGTTAGGACCTGATGCAATCATTTTATCAGGAATTTTTCCAAGAAATAGACTTGAAAGTGTGGCTAAGGACTTGGGCAGCTCAAATATTTGGAAAGCTTATGAATTCCCTCCTCTCTGAGACAGTGTTTGCTCCAATTCTCATCCATAGTGGCAGAGCACGGATTACAAGTCAAAAGAAAAGCTTTGGAAAATTGAGTGGCTACAGAATTTGGCTATCATGGTGACAATGGTGATTATGAGGATTGTGGAGCAGTATGGCTTCTGTGACTACCATGGAGAGAGTCCATGATAGCTTCAAACTCTTCATTCAAAGTACTGGCAATCTCTGTAGTCACCTTAAAGAAGCTACAAGGCTGATATAGTTTGAATTAAGCTCAGAGCTCCAATACCAAGTAAATCTGCAACTCCAGTGCTGAGCTAGGGGCTGCTTGGGAAAGCATGGGAGTCTGAGGAACCACTGGATGCAGACAAAGCTGAGGATTTTAAGCTATCAGTGTCTTCTGAACCTTGCTTACCAGTACAAACAGCTCTTTATCCCACCAGAGGAAGTAGCCCTTTTTTTGCAGAAAATTATTTCTGCCTCAACTGAAATTAGTTACCTTGGAAAGGGATATTGATTCTCAGACTTCACTCACACCACGTCTTGCTGTTTGCAGATTTAAAATGGTATCCTAAAATCCCTGTGGTGGTTTGATTCAGGTGTCCCCATAAACTTAGGTGTTCTGAATGCTAGGTTTCCAGCTGATGGAGATTTGGGAATTAATCCCTCTTGGAGGCAGTGTATTATTGGGGCTGAGTTTATGGGTGTTATAGCCAGTTTCCCCTTGCCAGTGTTTAGCACACTCTCCTGTTGCTATTGTCCACCTTATGTTGTCCAAGGGGTGATGTCCACCCTTTGCTCATGCCATCATTTCCCCAGTGTAGAGCATCCCCTCAAGCCTGTAAGCCAAAATACACCTCTTTCTTCCCACAAGCTGCTCTTGCTTGGGTGATTTCTACCAGCAATGCAAACCTGACTGCAACAGTAATGTTGGTACCAAGGAGTGGTGTCATTTGATGCTAGACACATGACTATGTGGCTTTGGCCTTTTGGAACTGATTTTCAAGAAGAATGTGGATGGATTTGAAACCTTGACCTAAGAGATGCTTTGCAGTGCTGTTAAGTACAGTTTGATGGACTATTCTGGTCAGAGTTGAAAGACCTGAATGCAGTAAGAACTACGGACTGCAAGGTTTGGCTTACGAGAGTGAGAAAGAGCTTTGCCTGGACTGGGCTAGGAACAGTTTGTGTGAGAGGCTTACTGTTATGGTCATGTCCTGAGAACTTGTGCAGGATTGCACTGCATAGAAATGGACTGGTGTGAGCAGAGGGATATGGCACAGAAATAAATGAAATGTTGGGGTCAAAACTGCTGCCTGTTCAGCTGCAATTGTATGAGAGATTACAGCCTTTGAGACTGGGCCAGCTGAACTGCACTGGGGCAAATGGAAGAATATAGACTCTTTTGAAGGGGGCTGGGTGGTCAAGGAGTGTCCTGTTCTTCTTCAAAGTCTGCTTTATTCCCCCTGGATTAACAAATTGACACCCTACCTGGTATTGTGGAGTATAAGAAATGCAGGAAAGAGAAGGTCATTAAGTTTGCAATGCCATCTTGTGTTTTGGAAATGGCCATGGGCAGTGTGAAGCAGGTCTGCTGGATGCCTGCATGTAGACCCGATGGAGCCATGAGGATGAACTGTGGCTTGCAGTGGAGACCCAGTGGAGATGCCAGGACAACGAGATGGCTGCTAAGGAGAGCTGCCTGTCCCAATGAAGTTTTCCAAGACTATGAGTAGCCTAGCTGGAAGGGAAGAATTGGAACTCCAGAGACTTGTTGCTGGTTAGAATGATCAGACTTGGAAACTTTTCACTGGCTAGAATTGTTGGACTTGAAGCTACAGAGTTTGATGTTTGCCCTGTTTAAATCTTGTATTGATTGAATGTTTCTTTGCTATGCCCAGTTTTTTTTTTTTTTTCAAGGTAGGGTCTCACTCTGGTCCAGGCTGACTTAGAATTAACTATGTATTCTCAAAGTGGCCTCAAACTCTACCTCTGCCTCCCGAGTGCTGGGATTAAGGGCATATGTCACCGTGCCTGGCTTATAATTTTTACTTATATTAATTAATTAATTAATTAATTAATTAATTAATTTCCCAGTGTCATCTTTTGCATTGTGAATGTTTATTCTGTGCCATTATGGGTTTTGGGGGGATTTCTTTCTTTTTTTAATATTATGGCTCAGTTAAAAGATCTTGGACGATGGGGATGTATGAACATTATTAGAATTGATAAAAACTTCGGGGACTTTTAAAGTTGGATAATTGCATTGCATTTTATGTCATGGATGGTTAACAGTTTATGGGGGCCAGGAGCGGAATGTGGTAGTTTGATTCAGGTGTCCCCCATAAACTTAGGTGTTCTGAATGCTAGGTTCCCAGCTGATGGAGATTTGGGAATGAACACCTCCTGGAGGCAGTGTACTGTTGGGGGTGGGCTTATGGGTGTTATAGCCTGTGTCCCCTTGCCAGTGTTTGGCACACTTTCCTGTTGCTATTGTCCACCTGATGTTGGCCAGGGGGTGATGTCCACCCTCTGCTCATGCCAACGTTTTCCCCTGCCATCGTGGAGCATCCCCTGAAGTCTGTAAGCCAAAATGAACCTCTTTTTTGCCACAAGCTGCTCTTGGTTTGGTGATTTCTACCAGCAACGCGGACCTGACTGCAACCGTCCCACAGAAGTAGAAGTTTGCTGAGGAGGAGAATGTGCGCACCTAGATCTTTTCAGTGTTGGGTCGCAGGAAGGTGGAGAGTGTGAGTGAGAACACATCTCCAAGTACACCCTCCCCCACCCCTGCCCCACTGAGGCTGACGTGCTCATCTAAGAACCCCCATTTTACATGCTAGTTTGAAGGCCTGGGGTGAAACCTAAGCTCACCAGCTCCTCCAACAAGCCCAGTGTGCCCAAACTAGCGCACTGGTTGTCAACCATGACCGCACATTAGAAATTGCTCAGGAGTTTCCCGGATGATGACGCTTAAGCCCATGAGTGGAAATTTTGTAGTAATTAGTCTGGGGTGGCGCCCGAGCACTGGTATTTTTAAAACTCCCCAGGTGATTCCAATGTTGGAAACCACAGCTGCAGAGAAAGGAACCAAATAGCTTCTGCTTGTAAAATCCCTGCAAGGCGTCATTATGTGTCATTTTTCTCCTTCCCAAATGTACCCATAAAATGGCCCATTGGCATCACCAAGCAAGAATTTCAAGAGCCTCAGAGAAAACAGGTGCAGCCACCCATGAAGACTAGTTGGCACTTGGCACAGAGTCTGTGGAGAGGTGGGCAGATGGCTCTGGATGCTCGTGATGGGCGTCTGCCCCACAACTACCTCTGCCCCCCATTGCTGGCACTGCACAGCAATTGGAATATGAAAGGGAGCACTAACACTCTGCCTCCCAAATGTGAATAAAGGCCAAATGTTGATGGCTGTGGCTGCTGTAGTTACCTTCTTGTGGTTGGGACAAAGAATTCCACCACAAGCAACTGATGGAGGGAAAGATTTTTTTTTTTTTTTTTACTTTCACTTTCAGTCTCAAGGGGACGCTCCATGGCGGCAGAAAAAAGATGGTAGAGCAGAGACTGGGCATCACCTCTGTCGCAGCAGGAGGTGGAGCTGTTCTAACACTGGCAAGCTAGAGGCTAATAAACACCAAAGATTCCCCCACCCAGCAACACACCTCCTACGGTGAGGCTCCACCTCCCAAATTGCAACCAGCTGGGAACCAAGCATTCAAAACACATGAGTCTATGGGGCGGGGGGATGGGGCAGCTGATTCAAACCACCACATTGCCACATCAGAGGAACTTACAAAGTATTTCAGTGAGAGTCACCATGTCAGCTTCCTGAAGGTATGCCCACACATAATCGTGCAAGAGAAACCCCATATCAGCTTTAGGAAGCAACTTACTCCACAAGCCACATTCTTACAACAGAGCGTGTCAGGGTATCTGTTGAACCCATGTGCAGCATAGGGGTTAGGAGAGACAGGAACCAAAGGAACAAAGTTAAGTCCCCGCCTGCATTCCCATAGGAAGAGTGCACATCTTTGGGGCATCAGAATTTCTAAGAAAACAGAAAGAGATAAGAGTTCAAGACATCCCAGTGAGTAACTGAAAGGCCGTAGTTATGGGCATCCCTGCCTTCACTTATTTTTATCACAGACTACATATTCTTCCAAGTCTGGAAGCAGTACCACATAGCCTCCTCTTATTTAATATGCTGCAGGCAAAAAAAAAAAAAAAAAAAAAAAAAAAGAAAAAAAAAAACAAAACCACCAACCCTTCAGAGTGCTTCCTCTAGGCCAGTGAGCTTCAACTTTAGAAGACCTTTGTAGGATCCTTTAAGGCAAGCTGTTTCTACTACCACCAGTGGATCCCATCGTCTAAAGCCTGCAAAGATAAAACGATCTTTGTAAACACTGATTCCCCAGGTCAGATGCTATGCTATGTGCAATTCCTTATGTGTGGAAAAGCATGACAAAAGCTCCCAGGTAATGATTGTGAGGCTCAGAAAAGATAAACCCAAGCCTCAGTAGAACATCTCTCCTTAGGAAGGTAGACCAGTTGTTTGCAGCTACAACTGGCCTGCTTCTCAGTAGCAGTCTGGCTGTTCTTTCAGACTCTCCTGGTTTTCTGCAGCAGGCAGACTGCAATTAAATGAAAACGTAACTGGAAGCACCACACTTTCATCCTTGTAGGTTTTTAATGGTAGCACCAATTTCTGCCATCTGAGGTCCAATATTGTTTTTGATTCATTATATGGCTGGGAGGGAGCCAGGGTATTGATCCAGAGGTTTCTAATTGGCCTTCCCCAGTATGATACTCCACAAACAAGGAACTCAGTCCTGGGATTAGTCTGCTTTCCAAGTAAATTCATCCCAAATGTGTCCTCAGGAATGATAAGCCACTCTTTAACCAGGACTGCATTTTCACCTGGTCCTTAACAGCGAGATAAGGTGACGCTTTGTCTCTGAGTACCATGTTAGTGAAAATCTTGTGTACAATATTCCTCAGAATGTTTGCTCATTCAGCTTTCCCTAGTGTAGTGACCCAACTACAGCTCTCTTTGTAGAGGAGCAGGAGGCATCAATTCAGTAATGGCTTGCATACTGTTGTAAGGTCCTTCCTCCTAAAGATGAGTTCCCTCTTCAGTGGGTCTGGATCTGAAAGCTGGCTCAAGCTTAGGAACTGAAAAAGGAATTGTGCCATTTTATTGGGATGTTTTTCTGAGCCTCTTGCTCTTCTGCTTCTTCCTCTTCTGCTTTAGGAGATGTTAAGAAGCAACCTTGATTGTCAGCATAGTTTCTGCTTAAAGCCACCATGCTCCACAACTGGACGTTCAACCCTCCCCACCTTGGATGTTCACCCATCTTTGCTAGTTATTATGCTAATTGTGAGCTCTAGATTTCTGGTGGTCACGTGCTATATCTGGCCTCTCTTACTCCAGAACCCCACAATCCACAGAGATGATAATGAAAAAATGCTGTGACCACCCAGCTCGCCACCAATTCTGACCTGTAAAGGACATCTGAGGTGGTTTGAATGGAAAATGCCTCCCATGGCCCCGAGTATTTATCATTAAGAGTCTTACTTAGTCCCCAGCTGGTGGAGCCTTTGGGCAGTGCGGCACTGCTAGAGGAGGTATGTCACTGGTGGTGGGGGCAGACCTTGGCATTGATTAGTCAAGCTCACTGTGTGTTCAGAGCCAGCTCCCTCTTGCTGATCTGTGCTGCAGTTATGTGAAGTTGTGAGCCAGCTGCCAAGTTTTTCTACACTAGGATGAAGCTTCCCCTGGAATCTATAAGCCTGAATAAATCCCTTTTCTCCCATAAGCTGCTTCTGGTTGGACGTTCTGTCCCATCAACTAGACGGTAGCAGCCTCAACAGCTGACATCAAGTTTCCTGATGGCTTTGGTACATGCTCTAGGTCTGTCTTCTGGTAGGCTTGCTCTTTGCTCCCTTTCCTCCGCCATCTGCCAGGGAAGCTCAACTTTGTTGAGAGTTGCATGTCAGTTTTTTTGTTTAATCTTCTTTTTAGAGTGACAGGCAGACAGAGAAAGAGGCAGAGAGAGAGAGAGAGAAAGGGAGGGAGAGAGAGAGAGAGAGAGAGAATGGATGCACCAGGGCCTCCAGCCACTGCAAATGAACTCCAGATGCATGCGCCACCTTGTGCATCTGGCTTATGTGGGTCCTGGGGAATCAAGCCTTGAACTGGGGTCCTTAGGCTTCACAGGCAAGTGCTTAACTGCTAAGCCATCTCTCCAGGCTTTGCATGTTAGTTTTTAAAGGCTTATAAGAGCCATACAAGGAAGACAGGGGCTGGGGTACAAAGTGGTAGTTTGAATGCAAAATGTTCCCCTGTAGGCTGGGAATCAGATCCATCCCCAAACTTGAGGACACTCAAGTTACAGCTTTAATAACACTCCTGAGTCTATGGGTGGGGGCATGCATTTCAATATCATGCTATCCTCTATAATTCTTGTCTCTACTAAAAGTTTCACTTTCCTCAAGCATGTTGCCTGCCTTTTCCACTGGATCCTTCAACATATTAATCACAATTATTTTGAAGATACCTAGTATTCTGACACTTAAACCATCTCTAGATTGGGTCTGTTAATGTGTTAATGATTTTGTCTTTTACTAAGGTCTTTTTTTCTTACATTTTCTTATCATAAATTTTTGCAGATAAAAATATTTATTACAGTCATAATTTCTTTCTTTTTCCCTTTCTTTCTTTCTTTCTTTCTTTCTTTCTTTCTTTCTTTCTTTTTTCGAGGTAGGGTTTCACTCTATCCCAGGCTGACCTGGAATTCACTATGTATCTCAGGGTAGCCTTGAACTCATGGCAATCCTCCTACCTCTGCCTCCCGAGTGCTGGGATTAAAGACACATGCCACCATGCCTGGCTCATGATCATAATTTTTGACTGAGTGTCAAACATGTGTGAAAAGATTGTAGGTGCTGTGGAAGAGGATATTTATACCTGAAAATGAAAATCCTCTCTTTTCTGTCAAGCCTTTGACATAGGAGGCTGAGTCAGTTTGCTCATTAGTTGAGTTCAGTGTGGGAGTTCTGTTTTGGTCACTCTCACAATCTTCACATCGTCTCAGTGGCAGACTGCTCAGTTGTGAATCAGGCAGAGCCCAAGATGGCAGTGTTTCCATTTTACTTTTGGGTCTCGCCGGCCTCATTATGCCTATGCCTCAATCTTGCCCCTGGCTCAATGACAGATTTATTTTGCTTGTTACTGAAAGCAAGGCTAAAGCTGGGACAGAAAAAGTTCCTGGTTACCCTACAACCTATCTGTCACCCAGCTTCCGAGGTGATCCACACTGACCATTCTGACTCCTTGGTTTCCAGATCTACTATTCCAGTGGCTCCCCTGTCCCTCACAGTGCTCCTCAGAACTTTGGCTAGTTACACTATTCAGTAAGTACTTTGCCTACATTCAGGTCATCAATTAACATTTAAAAAAATATTCATTGGGCTGGAGAGATGGCTTAGCAGTTAAGGCACCTACCTCCTAAGCCTAAGAATGCTGGTTCCAATCTCCAGGTCCCACGTTTAGCCAGATGCAAAGTGATGCAAGGGCACAATGCCGCACTTGACCACAAGGGGGCTCACACATCTGGATTTTGTTTGCAGCAGCTGAGAGGCTGCTGGCGCGCCCATCTCTGTCTTCCTCTCCCTCTCTCTTTCTCTCTCTGTGTCTCTCTCCAAAAAAAAATATTCATGACAATTTTAAATATAATAGTTGAAGACTGACTTAATTAATACATAGTTTCTGACAATGAGTGAGATGACATTGTTTGTCATCTTTTTTTTTTTGATAGATTCTAGACCAGCTTGATGATGGATAGCTTGAGCTGAAAGCTGAATTTACATATTTTCATAGTTTCTAAATCACAGATTATTGGGATTAACAACAAGCATTTGTTGATTCTGTCATGGCTCTAGACAACAGGATCAAAAGTAGACCCAGATATTCTAGTGAGAATATAAAATGGAGCTGGTAAGACGGCTGAGCAGTTAGGTGTCCTTCCTGCACAAGATTGAAGGTTTGAGGAGATCTGAAATCGGCTGAGTTGGAATCTCCAGATCCTACATAAGCAGTGGGATGTAGCCACACACACCGGTAATTCAAACCCCCCAAAGGGGAGCAGAGACCAGGGAATTGCTGGGGCCAGTGAAAAGAGGCAAGCACCATTATCAGCAAGGCACTCCAGCTCAAACAAGAATGTGTGGAAGAGAAATGCAGCAGGACACCTGTTTGAGCAGACTTTGAACATCACTTTGATTCCAACTCATTCCACTTCTCTGCACTGGCAGGAAGTAAGAGAATGCTCTGAAAGAAGGAACCTGCCCCCCTACCACCACAACCTTTCAACACTGCGAGCTCTCAGATAAAGCAGTTGGAGCTTAGATCAAACAGTTTTTTTTTTTTTTTAATGGCTTCGCAATATCCCAGCATGGGAGGCTCATTAATTTATCAGGATCCAAATTAGGCTATTGAGCCTGCATGGTGCTTTACCTTGAAGAGTGTTTATTTTACTTATCTGAGCAAGAATATCATGGTTCCTAATGCTGTGGCTAAAAGATCAGAATTTTTAAAGCAGATCAAGCTGTGGGCAGATGGATTAACCAGCGAGAATTTGGTCTTCCACAGTATCTGCCCTTGGGCCTTGCCTACTGAAGGTCTGTCTGAAAATAGAAATCCATTATTTCCATAATAAATCTTTCATCTATATGGCACCTCCCAAACTGTCCCCCATCTCAAAGAAATAATGAATTGGCTAGAATTTACTCAAAGTGTAACCTTATTTAAAAGAAAAAAAGGTGCCTGTCTGCTAAGCCTAAGAATGCCCATTCGATTCTCCAGGTCCCATGTTTAGCCAGATGTAAGTGGTACAAGGGTACAATGCTGAGCTGTCTCTCTCTCTCCCCCTCTGACTCTCTCAAAAAAAAAAAAAAGATAAAAAAGATAAAAAGAAAGAAAAAAAAACCTCTGCCTCAAATGACACTTCTCTCTAGCTATGTTCTTTCAAAAATTTGTAATAAGGACTGGAGAGATGGTTTAGCAGTTAAGGCCCCTGCCTCCTAAGCCTAAGAACGCTGGTTCCAATCTCCAGTGGTTCCAATCTCCAGGTCCCACGTTTAGCCAGATGCAAAGTGACGCAAGGGTGCAATGCCACACTTGACCACAAGGGGGCGCACACATCTGGATTTCGTTCTCAGCAGCTGAGAGGCTGATGGCGCGCCCACCTCTATCTGTCTTCCTCTCCCTCTCTCTCTCTCTATGTCTCTCTCCAAAAAAAAAAAAAATTGTAATAAGGCTAGGTAGCTGGGGAGATTGCAACTTGAGCAAAGGTAGAATAGGGTCTGATTATCTCTGCCACTGGCATTGCTTCTTGCCCCTACGTGGGGTGGCTGGCAAAAGGTGCCCCTCATGTATATCCTGCCCATTCTTCCATGATGTTTTATCCACCCAGATCCTGGCACAGGCCCCTGGAGTCCTCTGAAGCTACAGGAACTTACCTCACCTCCAGTCTGGGGATCCCAAGATGGCAGCTGTTTTAGTCCCCACACAAGCTGCCTTCAAATACAGGTTCCACAAGTACCGTGCCAAGCATCACCGTGCCTCTAAGAGCTCAGCCTAGGTTTCTAAAGAAAGCTCTCTTGCCTGTTAGCAAAGTGCCATGCCTACTCTTTAAGAAGGACTACTTTCAGTGATTCTAGTGTTATTCTAGCATTTCCCTCCCTGAATAAGAGGGGGAAAATAATAGTTTGAACCTCTAATCAGAGCTTTGATAAGCTATCTATATTCTAATACAAAGAAATACATCTGAAAATATGGAAATACACAAGAAAAATAGAAAACGAAAGGCTAAAATAAGGTTAGCAACATCCAGCTACAAGCCAGCCAGGGGCCATTCTCTTCCGGAGGCCTGGTTTTGCCATTTCTCCCCGTTCTTTGGGCCCTTCCCCCTGTTTAGGTCCTTCGCACCCACAGCTGAAAGGCCAGAGGCATAAAGTCTTTCTTAGCCTGAAGCTCATGCTGAGAGTGATGACCACATCAAAGTCAGTTGCTGCGCCTCAGAATCAAGAGTCTCTGTGACTAGGGTGGTGGGTCATGCCTTTCCCTCACACTACCAGCATCACAAGACTATCATAGCATCTATCACTACATTAACTCCAAGGTCACATGATCACTTCTGGAATTATTTGCTGGCTGGTGATTTTCAAAAGCCAACCTCTGTGGAGAACCTGTTTTCTGGCAAAGCTCACTGAAAAGGTCTCTTGGGTTCTGCTTTAAAAAAAAAAATCATGAGCTGGAGAGATAGCTTAGTGATTAAGGCGCTTGCTTGTGAAGCCTCAGGACCCAGGTTCGATTCCCCAGGACCCATGTAAGTCAGATGCACAAGGTGGCACAAGCTTCTGGAGTTTGTATGCAGTGGCTGGAGGCTCTGGCGTGTAGTCTCAGGGTGGCCTTGAACTCACGGTGATCCTCCTATCTTTGCCTCCCGAGTGCTGGGATTAAAAGCTTGCACCACCACCCCCAGCCTTTACTAAGATTTCTTTTTAAAAAATCATTTTCTCTAGTTCTACCAGCTATCTGGACACACAGTGCCGATTCCCAGCAGTGGCACAGAAGCCCACTGAGCTTGATGATGAACTCTCCCACACTGACGGAGAGCACCCCGTCCTGCGTCCTGCTGGGATGGGAGACCTTCCCGGAGGTGTCCGAGACCAGAAAGACTTACCAGGGGGACGGTCGATTTGTGTCTTCGAACATACCTCTTTGTACCTTCAAAACATATTTCAGAAGTAGTAAAACAGACAATTTTCTTTCTTTCTTTCTTTCTTTCTTTTTTTTTTTTCTTTCTTTCTTTTTTTCTTTCTTTTTTTTCTTTTCCTTTTCTTTCTTTCTTTCTTTCTTTCTTTCTTTCTTTCTTTCTTTCTTTCTTTCTTTCTTTAAGTTTTTCAAGGTGGGTAGTCTCAGGCTGGCCTTGAACTCACAGCGATCCTCCTACCTCTCCCCCCCACCCCGAATGCTGTGATTAAAGGTGTGCACCACCACGCCCAGCCTGGCAATTTTATTTTCAATAATGCAGAGCTTTCCGGTAATGTGATGTCACTCACCATCTTGTCCATTTGTATAGAGGCATATCTACAAAAACTGATATTTGGATGGTTGATTTTTCTTTTGTAACTTTTTTCCATATCAGAAGTATACCCATATTTTAGAAAATTAGAAAACAGAACAAGGTCACATGTGATGCATGCCTGTTATCCCAGTACGTGGGAGGCACAGGCAGGAGGGTCAGGAGTTCGAGGACATCTTGAGATCTATAGTGCGACCTAGGCCAGCTTAGGCTGCATAGAGACTGTCTCAAAAACACTGAAAAACTCATTTATTATATTAATATAAGTCATCGTGAACATTTTGGGATATTTCCTTCCAACTACTCTTGGGTGTATTTGTGTGTGTGTGTGTGTTTGTTCCAAGCTGACCTGGAACTCACTCTAGCCCCAGGCTGTCCTCAAACTCACAGCAATCCTTCTACCTCAACCTCCCACGTGCTGGGATTAAACGTGTGCACCATCACACACAACTTCCAGCTACTGTTTCTATCTCTCCATTATAACGAAACCAGCCAACAGTGAATATAATCACAATATGAAGAAAATATAATTGCATTTTGAGTACATGTGCAATGCTGGGGGTGGGGGGCGGTCAACTCCTTGCCTTGAACATGCTAAGCAAGCACTCTACCAACAAGCTTCTTCCCTACCCCCGGATTCTTTTTAAAACAGATTTTACTGACAACTGTCACACACACATATGGTGTATTTTGACCACGATCCCCTGCTGTTACCTTCTCTTGTCTGCCATTCTCCTTCCCCTTTACACTGAAACCTTTCTTTCCACCTACTCCTCCTTACATGTTGTCTTTCCCACCCCCCACATCATTCGTGACAGAATGTTGATGGGCCCAATACTGTGCAGGTCTTGTGAGGTAATGTCAGCTGCTGTGAAGTTGTGAATGCAATGTCCATTTCATGCCCAGAAGACATCACCCGCATTCTTTGGCTCTTACATTTTGCATCCCCTCTCCCACAGGGTTCTGTGAGCCTTGGAAGTTGTCATATAGGTGTTTCGTTTCGTGCTGAGCCTTCAGCAGTCTCTTATTCTCAGCACTTTGGCGGGTTTGGACTCTCCCCAGTGTGGACTCTTAAAGGAAGAACATTTCCTCTGCGGAGCAATTACTTGTGTACAATTTTTCTCAAGTGTGATTTTTTCAGTACCTGTGTAATGGAATTTATTTTTACTCAACCATTCTCTTATTAGTACATTTAGATAATCTCTAAATGTTTGCTATTACAAATCAATGTAAGAATTGTTAAATCAGGCATATGTCTAGTTCCAGAAAGGGGCTGGGGAATGGCTCGGTGGTTAAAGATGCTCACTTCCAAAACTATGTTACTTCCTTAGAAGTACAATTCAGGGTACTACCACGTGACTATTTCTGCTTCTAAATAGATTTCACTAAATTGTCTTCCAGCTAGAGGTGAAATTAGGTGTGGACCAGGCCAATAAAAGCAGATTTCTGCAGTCAACACCCAGTACAGGAACACTGGGGCACACAAGCAGATGATTAGTCTGCCTGTGCTAATTTACTGGTTGCCAGTTTGCATCCTGGACAACACTGGGCATTACTATTTTTAAAATAGTAAAGTCTGGGAGCCAGAGAGATGGCTTAGTGGTTAAGTCCATGCCTGTGAAGTCTAAGGACCCCAGTTTGAGGCTTGATTCCCCAGTACCCACATAAGCCAGATGCACAAGGTAGCACATGCATCTAGAGTTCGTTTGCAGTGGCTGGAGGCCCTGGCACACCCATTCTCTCTCCCTCTCTCTCTCTCTCCCTCTTTCTTTCTCTGTCCTCTCAAATAAATAAATACAAACAAAAAAATTTTTAAAATAAGAAAGTCTTCTCATTGAAAAGGGGAGAAACAGCTGGACGTGGTCACACCACCTTTAATCCCAGCACTCGGGAGGCAGAGGTAGGAGGATCGCCGTGAGTTCGAGGCCACCCTGAGACTACATAGTTAATTCCAATGGGCCAGAGTGAGTACCTTGGGAGCCTTTAATCCCAGCACTCGGGAGGCAGAGGTAGGAGGATCGCCATGAGTTCAAGGCCACCCTGAGACTACATAGTTAATTCCAGGTTAGCCTGGACCAGAGTGAGACCCTACCTCGAAAAAACAAAACAAAACAAAATTAGAAAAGAAAAAGGGAGAAACCACTCGTTATTTTTAACTTTATTATGTCGTTGAGTGTTCAAACTTACTAGTAAAATTCAAAAAGCTTTTTTTACACTCATTGGATTCTTCTAGAACTTAGCTCTTCATTCCATTCCTTTGCCTATTTATTATAGGAGTCCTAAGGCTTTATTTGTTAAACATTATTGAAATTATTGGTAAGCAGAGAATGTGGTGGGGCAGGGGTTTGTGTGTACCAGGACCTCTTATACTGTAAACAAACCTCAAATGCATGCATTACTTCATATGAAACCTGACTAAGGCTTCATTTATACATCACAGGTATATACATATATAATTATAATTTTATATTGTAAATTATATATAATTTTTCTAACATATTTTTTAAATTTATTTGCAAGTAGACAGAGAGACAGGGAGAGAATGGGTGTGTCAGGGTCTCTAGCTGCTGCAAACAAACTCCAGATGCATGTTCCACTTTGTGCAGCTGGCTTTATGTGGTTACTGGGGAATTGAACCTGGGTCCTTGGGTTTTGTAGGCAAGTGCCTTAACCTCTGAGCCATCTCTCCAGCCCTATAATAACAATTTTCCCCAAAGCTGGAGGTAACCAGGTGGAACTGTTGGTGGTGAGGCCAACATGCAGGTCCTTCAGAGGAGACCCCTCTCTACTTGTCTTAACTTCTGCCATCACCTCCCAAAATAGGGAATAGAATGGACATATTTCAACAAAATAAAGGCAATTTATGACAAACTTATAGCCAACATTATATATAAGTGAGGAAAAACTCTAAGTATTTACACTAAAATCAGGAACAAGACAAGAGTGTCCACTTTTTTTCACTTTTATTTAATACAGTATTGGAAGTCTTAGCTACCACAATGAGACAAGAACCACAAATAAAGGGGATACAAATAGAAAAGGGAAAGGTCAAATTATCATTACTTGAAGATGAAATGACTCTAAAAAGGGACCCTAAAAACTGATAAAGCTGATAAATGCCTTCAGCAAAGTTGTATGAGATGAAATGATAAATACTTGTAGTTAGAGCAGCTTCTCTTTTCAGATGTGGTGACCACTGGGCTGACTCAAAACTCACCCAAAGTGCTGAGAAGAAAGTGCTGACAGTGGAGTTTGCACACTAAGTGAGACATCTCCCTTCAAGGTTCAGAAGCATCGTGGGAAGAGGTGGTAGAAAGAATGTAAGTGCCAAAGTAAGGGGAAGAGTGCTTGCAATACTGTCTTCCACATAAAAGCGGCCTTGATTGATATTCATGACCTCACAGTGGCTGATACCACCTACACAAGACCTGCATAATAGGAGAAAAATGATGATATCAAAATACAAGCGAGAATAGTTGGAGAGAAGAAAGGGTTCAATGAAGGGGAGGTTTGAGGAAGGGGAATAAAGAGAGTGGTGGGAGGGGATTTTGTCTATATTATGGAAGCTGTCGACAAAACGTTAAAACATGGCTGGAAAGATGGCTGAGCAGTTAAATGCTTGCCTGTGAAGCCTAAGGACCCCGGTTTGATTCCCCAGAACCCACACAAGCCACATGCACATGGTGGCACATGCCTCTTGAGTTTGTTTGCAGTGGCTGGAAGCCCTGGTGTGCCCATGCTCTCTTTCTCTCATAAAAAAAAAATTTTTGGTGCTGCAGAGATGGCTTAGTGGTTAAGGCACATGCCTGTGAAGCCTAAGGAACCCTGGTTTGGTTCTCCAGGTCCCACATAAGCCAGATGCACATAGTGGTGCGTGCATCTGGAGTTCGTTTGCAGTGGCTAGAGGCCCTGTCATGCCCATTCTCACTCTCACTCTCTCTCCTTCTCTCTGTTTCTCATAAATAAAATAAAATCTAAAAAAAAATACATTTTTAAAAAGCGAGGCTTCTTTAAAGTGGACTGTATAGTAACACTGACTTTCTCAGCCCCTAAAAACTTCTTCATAGATACTCAGTGACCCTCTATTAGGTAGCAAGAACCAGAAGTGGATTCTGACTCAGGCGGCAATACAGTAATCAAAACACTGGTGACCACATGACTAAACAAACAAACAAAAAACCCCAGTGACAAAAAGAATCAGAAAAGAGCAATGAACAAAATCACACGTGGCAGTCACACACATAAAGCCGCCCTTCCTGCACTACCTGACGGTGTGCATTCGTTACAGCACGACACTGTACCCTGAGGTCCCTAAAGCCTTGTAGTGCCACCAAAGACTGGCAGCTTCATGGACGCTCACGTTTGGACACAGTGGTCTGTGTGAGAAATGATTCACTCATTTACAGATGTTCTCCACATGTGGTCAGTGCAGGAACGCCTTCTCTTTGCCCACAACCACCTAGAAATATCAACATTTCCTGTGTCCCTTAGACCACCTGGTTAGGGGACAGAAGTATGAACAGTATGTTAGTGTTGCCCTGGAAGAGCCTCTTGGGGACCTCTCCATTTCCATCTCACCTGTTCTTTAAAGGGGGCCAAGAATACAGGACCTAACACGTTTGACTGGATTCCTGGATTCTGCTCAAAAGTTGTATTGGATTAGGAACAGGACTTAGTGGTGACTCACTGCTACTCAAACATTTGTAAGGAAGGCTCAACGCACTTCTCAAATGCTCTGCTGGGTGAAGGTGCTGGAGAAATTGGAAGTCCATTCTCTTTGGGGAATGTAATTGTTCCCGCTTGTCAAAATCACTCAGGACATGGCTACATCACCATCGGCTGTTGAGTTTCTTCATTTATTAAATCCAGATTTCTTTGATACCAGAGGAGCTGTGATGGCTCATAGCTGTTGAACTGTTCCTCCAAGTTGTAAATGTGTATAGGCTGAAAAACCCGTGAAAAGTTACTGAGCACATGGGTCAGGCATCGCCGCTTCAAAGGCCTCAGGGAGTCTCCATCAGCTCTGAGCCATGGTGCTTAGCTGTGTGGCCCCAAGCCTTACTGGCAGATGGAGCTTCTGGGGACTGGCAGGTAGGGGTGTGGAAAAGTAAGAGAGGAAGAGGAAAAGGGGGTGCTAATGAGAATGAGAGGGTGGTGGCAAGGGAGGGGAAGGATGGAGAGCTTGGGTGGGAGGGCAACAGAAGGAAGGATGGAAGGAAGGAGTGGAGAGGAGGGAAAAAGAAAAAGCAGTGGAAAGGACAGATGGGAATGTAGGACAGAGGATCAGAGGAGGAGGGCAGAGACAGGAGGAGGGCAAAGGGCAGAAGGGGAAATAGAGGTCAGGAAAGAAAGGAAGACAAGAAAAGGAAAGGAGGAGGAGGTGAGGAAGACTAGAGAGGAGGAAGAAGAAAAGTAGGAAACTAGACAACAGGGAAGGTCTTGCTGCTTTTGTTCCACTGAGGGCCAGGGCTACAGTTCCCAAAGCTGCTGGGGCAGTCTTAGCACCAAGGACTTGACAGTTGGCCAAGCCAGAAGTCCTCTACCAATTAGCTTCCTTCTGCTCAGGGTGTTGGTCCAGCCTCCATGATCCAGCACCCACTCAGAGGCACCTCAGTCTGAGGACTGGTCTCCTCGCTCTGCGCACCTGCCATCTCTGTATAGTATTTTGAGTCTGAATCTCACTATGTGGGCCAGGCTAGTCTTGAACTTGTGATCCTCAGCCTCAGCCTCCCAAACACCGCGATGACAAACATGTGCCTGCATGCTTGACTTAGGGGGTTTGACTTCCCACCACTCTCTGCATGCTGCTTCTTTCCATATGCCTCATGGTACATCTCAAATTGACAAAGAATCATGAATCCAATTACTAGCTGTCTCTACACCTGTCTAAGGCTCTAAGAGAAGGTTTCATGCTTGGCATGTTGGCATTTTAAATTCATGGTCAGTAGTCTCTGGTGGATCTTCAGTATACTATTTTTATCGAATATCTTGTTTTTTAGTGCCTATTATAACCATTTTTCACAAATTCTCCACTCTCAGAATAACCCTTCTTTTCTCCTCTCACTTCCTACTTCACAGGGAAAACAGAATCCAGTAACTGGGAACCACTTCAACTTTCCATTCCAGACCTATCTGAATCCACACCCACCTCTTCCTGTTCCCTGTGGACATAGCAGACAGCCTGCTTCTGACCTGAGCTCTGTTCATCCAACAATACTCTCAGTCTGAGTCCCACATTTTCTTGGAAACCTTATACTTTTTTTAGTTAAGTTTTTAAAAATTTATTTTGAGAAAGATAGAGAGAGAGAATAGGCATGCCAGAGCCTTCAGCCACTGTAAACGAACTCCAGACGCATGTACCACCTTGTGCACCTGCTTTACGTGGGTCCTGGAAATTTGAATCTGGAAATTTGAACCTGGGTCCTTTGGCTTCACAGTCAGGTGCCTTAACCGCTAAGCCATCTCTCCAGCCTGAAATCTTATACTTTTGATTAATCTTTCTCACTCTGGCTCCCACTCTGTCCTGTCCTGTGTTGTGCCATTTCTCTTTCCATTTAAATATGCCCAAATACACACTAAAAAAAAAAAAAAAACCTCCCCACCCATCTGCTATTTTATCTCCTCTATAGCAAAACTTGTGTGAAGAGCAAGTGCTTTTCTCATCCATTTATTGCCTGTCGTCTCCGGAAACTGCTCATCATAGGTGATTTCATGTCAGTGCTGCTGAATCAAGCCCTGGCATTGCAGCACAGTGGACCACATCTTCAGTGGGACCTCTGAACCTAGCTCTGTCTGGTTCCTTCCTTCCTCAAACATTAACTACAGGAATTCCTCAGGACTTGAGGTTGGCCCTATTCTCTTGCTGACTTTTTTTTGTTTTTTTTTTTTTTTGAGGTGGGGTTTCACTTTAGTCCAGGCTAACCTGGAATTCACTGTGTAGTCTCAGGGTGGCCTTGAACTCAGTGATTCTCCTACCTCTGCCTGCCGACTGCTGGGATTAAAGGCATGCACCACCATGCCCGGCTTTTTGTCGCCTCTTTCAGAGTGATGCCGTCCTATGTCATATCCACAGTGATGAATCCTGGGTCAGCAGCCCTAGTCAGCACCCTCACGCACCCATAGGACCTGCAGCCCAAACCGGTTGTGTTTTCTCCAGATCTCTTACCCTACCACATCTGTTGCTGTTCACATGTTCTGCATGTTGGGAAAAGGCATCTCCATTCCCGACCAAATGGCTCAAACCACGAAGTTGAGAGTGAGCTGTTTCCTCCCTTTATTTCACTCTTTACATTGGATCCATTGCCAAGTATTATCAGATTGGCCTTCAAAATATTTCTCTAATACTCTCTCACCCCAGTGCCTTTAATGCCCCCACCCCTGCATCGGGCTAATATCATCCTTGATGTTGGCACTGGGAGAGCTTCTCAGCTCTTCTGACATGTCGTAACTTGTTCAAGGCCTGTAGTATCCACTGGAATGTTACTGCTGTGAAGGCAAAGATAAGGGCTGTCTTAATTCTCCACATTATTTACAGTACCCATTCCACTGTGTGGAATAGTTTATACCTCATAAATCTTTTGTAAAATTACTTAAGGAATATAAAATTCTTGAATTCACCTTTCACAGAGTTCATCAGTTACTTTCCCTTCACTGGTGCAAACACATGACCAGGAGCAAACTGAGGAAGGAAAGGGTTTGTTTGTTTTTTATTTACAGTTTTGAGGGGAAGTGTGTCATGGTAGCTAGTGCCGCAGCATCACAGCAGCAGGGAGGGAGTGGAAGGGTGGGGTTACACCTCAATGCCTGCCCTCAGTGGCATACTTCTTCCAGGACAGAGCCACCTCTTGTGGTATTCACAGCCTTCCCAAATATTGCCACCAACTGGGAATGAAGTATTCAAACACACGAGTCAATGGGGGATGTTGTACATTCAGACCAACACACAGATACAGCTTTTACTCAGCTCCAAATTCAAAAGCAAGAAAACAAATCTTCCCTGTAGTGGTAGAAAAAGGTATCACTGTCACAAATTTATGTACCTCGCTTGCGTCACAGCAGGCATATGAAGATACCATTAAGACTGCCTACGGAGGATCTTTGTGAGTTCGAGGCACCCTGAGATTACATAGTGAATTGCAGGTCAGCCTGGGCTAGAGTGAGACCCTACCTCGAAAAACCAAAAAAAGAAAAGAAAAGGAAAGCAACTAGGCCACCTACCTTCTACCCCCTTTTAACTAGAGCTGCTGTCACTCTTGTTTGGAGAATCTTCTTTATCTTACAGATGGCTGAGAAAACAGAGGAGAACCAAGATCCATCGATGAGACAAGAGGTTATCCAATTGTCCACCATGAGATGTGCCATCTCTAACACATCTGCCATGGCCCAGGAACACTGCTCTTACTGCTAGCCTGACATCCAGCCCCAGATCGATGGTGATAAACGCGGTGATGAATCAAAATCTAGCAAATGGAGACTCGGCGGAGGGAGACAGCGGCAGCTTGGTGGCCGTTTCTGAGCCGCCGTACCCACTCTTCCCGGTCACCAGGATCCTGAGGTCAGAAGTGTTAGTTGTGAGCCAGCCACCTGTCAGTCAGCCCTGCTTCCTGTCACCACTGGGCAGGTGGGGCTTCCTCAACCCTCACACCCCACCCAGCCAGCTGGTCACTTGCCCGCACGTGCTTGGCCCTGGTGCCATGGATGACATGAAGCTGCCATCCCCTCGCGCCCACAGTGCAAAGATGACGACCGAGGAATGGACGTACTCCATGAGATGAGAGATGGCAAGAAATTTTACCCGGGTTGTTCTTGGGTCCATATTCTGCTATGAAAAGCAAGCTACCTATACAACAGAAACATGGGATTACTCATATAATTTGCATACAACAAAATATCGAAGCAAACTTTGTTGAACCAAACTTTCAACAATTATTTAGATATTTAGTCTTGGATATTGCAGATAATCCAGTTGAAAATATAATATTTTTTTCCCCTATGACTGAAGAATTTATTGATGGAAGCTTACAAAATGGAGGAAAAGTTATTATCCCTGGAAAGGCAGGTATGTCCAGAAGTGCTGCCGTTGTCATTGCGTCCATTATGGAAACATTCGGGATAAATACAGAGATGCATTTGCTTATGTCCAAGAAGAAAGATTTTGTTTTAATCCTAATGCTGGGTTTGTCCACCAGCTTCAGGACTATGAAGCCATCTACTTAGCAAAATTAACAATACAGACGATGTCGCCACTCCAACTGGAAAGGTCCTTTTCTGTTCATTCTGGTACCACAGGAAGTTTGAAAAGAACACATGAAGATGATAATTTTGGAAATATGCAAGTGGCAATGGCACAGAATGGCTGACCTACAAGGAATATTATAGAGGGTGTGAATTTCTATTTGGAAAGGAGAAAATCCTAGAGATATTAATGTAGAATGGCAAAAACACAAGTAATTTCTTTTTCAATCATATGTTGCTTCTGGACATTTCTGAACAACTTGTTGGGCAACATTGTAAGATGTTGTTGGACTTCTACAATAGATGGCACTGATGGTTTGACTTTAAAAAAAAATTTACATTTTTATTATAAACCAAGAAATTTTGGACTTGCAAAGAAGTATTATTGCATTGCACTTTTCATACTTGAAATTTATTTGTATGATATAAAGTTATTAAACAAAAAAAATCTATCAAAGGGCTGGAGAGATGGCTTAGCACTTAAGGCACTTGTCTGCGAAGCCTAAGGACCCAGGTTCATTAACCCATATCCACATAAGCCAGATGCATAAGGGGGCGCATGCATCTGGAGTTCATTTGCAGTGGCTAGAGGCCTGGGTGCAACAGAAAATAAACAGGTGGGAAATGAAAATTCTAGTTAGGATCCAGATCTCTGGGTGAGGTGAAGTGCTAAAGTGGCTACAGTGGGAAATAACAAAATGGTCTGGTAAGGGAGGCATCACCCTCCTTTAAGAGGAAAGTCAGCATGTGACTAATATCAAAACTTCAGAGCAAGTACTGGAGAAGGTGTGGAGAAACGGGAGCCCTGACACTGCTAGCGGTGAAGCGGTCCTAGAGAGTGGCACAGACTAGGTGCAAGGTCATTTCCTTTGCAGGAAGTCGGCTAGGGACCAAGAACATGGATGGCTCCCCACCATTCCAAGACCAGAACCCCAGTCTGATTCTGCCTGATCCAAAATGGTGATAAAAAGCAGCTTCCTCGTGCTTCCTGAACTCTTCCCGGGCTTGATGGGCCCTTTCTGGATCTGTGCTCTCTTCCTGAACCAACCACTTGGTCAAGGCCTTCATCTACAATCAAGCACGGCCATGAGGCTCCTGCTGTCTGGCTGCCTTGGGACTCTTGGCTTGGTTCGGAATGACCGGTAAACACATTGGGACCAGACTTCAAAGAGGCTGCCAACTCTACACAGCTTTAGAACAGAATCCCTCAGAGACCTAGATGGCAGTTTATTATAATTTTTATGATGCTGTTAGTATCATATTATATTGCTTTAATTATGTCAATTGCAGGTCCTTACATCAATATCTGCACTCCCACCCCAGCAAACTGACTGTCTGGTACATAAATACTGCTGGATAGTTCTTACAGTGATCTCAAATTCACAGGTTCACTTCCGCTAATTGATCGAGTGTTTGAAATATCACGAAGACATATTGAACTCATTGAACCCCATCCACATCCCTCTATAACTCTGTCCATCCATCTTGGTTGCTTTCTTTGCATGCTCTGAAAGTCTACTGTTATTGATTCTAAGATATTTATATTTGTAGAGCAATATACAATGTCTATTTATCTGTTTTTTGTTTTTTGTTGTTGCTTATTTTAATTTATTTATTTGAGAGCAACAGACAATTTGCTTTATAGAAAAGGTAAAACTATGGAGACAATAAACGAATGGGTGGGAAGGACAGCTGAAAAGTGGAGCACAGAGGATTTTCAAGCAGTGACATTACTCAGATTATGATGTGGTAATGGTGAGTACATAAGGGTATACACTTGTCCAAACCTAGGGAATGTACAACAAAGAGTGACCCTAGGGCCTGGAGAGATGGCTTAGTGGTTAAGCGCTTGCCTGTAAAGCCTAAGGACCCCAGTTTGAGGCTCGATTCCCCAGGACCCACGTAAGCCAGATGCACAAGGTGGCACATGCATTTGGAGTTCATTTGCAGTGGCTGGAGGCCCTGGTGCACTCATTCTCTCTCTCTCTGCCTCTTTCTCTGTTGCTTGTTGTGCTCAAATAAATAAAAATAAACAAAAAAGTTAAAAAAAAAAGTGACCCTAATGTAACCTGTGCACTTAGGGTGCTCATGACACTGAAGGTTCATCAGCTCTGACTCTGGTAGGGCAGACTGATGATAGAGGAAGTTAGAAATATTTGATTTTGCTACAAACCTAAAACTGCTCTAAAAAGTCAAGTCTATTTAAAAATTCAAAAACTAAGCTGGTAGCTGATACAGCAGTTTGAGCTGTCTCATAGTCCCATTAGTATGATTTCTCAGATTTACAAAGCATTTATTGAGAAGTGCTAAGTGCATCTGGGTGACGAGCCATCACTCAGGAATGCCCTTGAAGAGTGACAGTCTCCATCCATGCTAGCAGTTACACTGCACAGTTCAGTTCTCCAAAGACGGAGATTTCTGAAAGTGGACCTGTTATCTTCCTGCCTAACCTTTCAAATATTTAATACTGACCAGCTGGATATTGCCAAATAATTCACACACTCCCTTCATTTTGAGTACTCTACTTATTTAAAAGGGAAATGTAAACCATATGTTTCTTGGTCACTTCCACGCAAACCCTCAACAATATGTTATTTTACAATAGCTACTAGATGTCTAAATGTTTCTTGGGATCCCCCACCCCCCACCAAAGAGGTCAGGAAGCTGCATTTGGACGAGAGTAATCACCACAAGGCTTAAGTTCACAACTTGAAATTTCAAACAAATAAGGTTCAAATTGCAAACTTGCCCACATCTTATTCTGAAAGGACCCCAAAGAGCAATAAGAATTCAAAATTGGCAAGCACAAATACGTGGACATCTGGAAAAAGGGAGTGGAGGTGGAATGCGAGAAGAGAATAATGACCTATGTGGACACTATGAGGAAGCCAGGCCAGTACAGGGTCCCTTGACAAATCCAAGAGACATGGTGTCCTTGGAATACTGATGTTCTCCTTGTTGGGTCACCAATGCAACAACAGACAGGAGAAAACACCAGGGTCCATGGGGGAAGTTCAAGGTTGAAAACAGAGCTGGGATGCAAACCCATACTGTATATAAAATTTTATATAAAATCTGCAGCTGGTCCCTGCAGCCCCTATTTGTTCAAACCGCATGTAAAGTTCTCTACTTTTGCTAGGTCATGACAGAATCTCAGTCTGGGCTACAATTAACATGAGTTGGCAGCTACATGAGTTACAGAAGAAATGTGTAACACTGAATGGATATCACTCCTACCACGTGAGGCTTGAGATGTAACCTGAAGTTGAATGGAACGTGTTTTCCATGCTCCTGCATCCTTTACAATGCTGTGCATCAAGTTACATGGAAACTGAGCGATGTTTCCAAAGGACGCTCCATTCTCAGTTGTTTACATATCCCTCGCAAGGAAGATAGAGTCTTCCTACTGGAGAAAACCGCACAAAAGCTCCAGGCACAACTTACATAAAAGGCAAAAACCTTCAAGGAGACTATCCAGGACTGTGTGCTGCAGGACCTCATAAGCATAGTCTGTGTATGCTGGGTCCCCTCCACGGGTCAGCTGCTAACAACGTGATGGGACCTCATTTCCAGGACCCTACCTTTCTGCTCCTTAGTTCCCGTTTGTGTTACTTTTCTCATTGCTGAGCCCAAATACCCAACAAGAAATAACATCAGGGAAGAAAGGCTTATTTTGGCTTACAGCTCAAGGGGAGGATGGTGGGAACAGGGGGCAGCGGTCACATTGTCTCTGCAGTCAGGAAGCAGGGAGAGACGGCTGGTGCTTGTCTTGCTTGCTCCTTTTTATGCAGTCTGGGATCCTAACCCATAGAATGAATGGTGTCATCCAGTTAGGAGGCTTCCCACCTCAATTAAAACAGCCTCACAGATGCCCAGGGATATGTCTTGTGATTCTAGATCCTTCCACGTTGACAATGTTAATCATCATGCCATTCTCTTGTGTTTTCTCTATCATTTATTACCAACAGAGTAGAGTGAGAGTGCATCAGCTTGGGTCAAATTGGACTGGGCTGCCCTTCCCTTCCATGAAGCACCTGCCCGGCTTCCTCCCATACGGAAGCATCAGGACACAAGCTCCTGACTTGGGACTGTGCTATTTGGTCCTCTCTAGGCCAAATGGCTTAAGTTTGGACAAAAATGTCTCAGGTCCAAAACATCCCATGCAGTAAAACAAGCAGTTACATGCAAATGTCATGGCTGGTCCAGGACTTCAAGATACTTGCTGTGCAGAAAGACTCTCCTCAACCAATCCCTCACCCTTGAAAGGAAAAATCTAGATGTCGATCTAGCCCCTTGCCCACTCCCTTTATTAGAGCTTAACTTCATGCATGTTTATTCTAATCTCTTGTCTTTCACTCAACATAAGGAACTAAAAGCAAAGGGAAGTGTTTATGTCATTTCCCCCCAATTTTGAATGCTGAAACTATTAAGTATATTTATGTTTCTTCTTTTAAGGTGAGGAAGTCGTAAGATAGAGCACAGAATGTCTTGAAGTCCTTAACCCTCATCTGGTATCTGGTGCCCAATGTGGAAACATTGCTTTCATTGTTCAGGCAAACATCCGGCCTCTGAACACCTACCAGAGCACTTTCAGATGTGCTCTTCGGAGCAATTCCTTGGGGCCATAATGGAACAGAGCCAAAGGAAAGCCGAAGCCTATTATGCCAAGTGGGGCAGTTTATAATTCCAAGTAGATTATTACCAGACCAACGTGATGCACCAGTGGAGCCTCCTGAAATGAGGCTTATGTTGAAGTGTCACGCAGAGCATTTGCTGTGCCCACAAACACAGAATACATCTGGCTTACCTGCTAGAGATTATCACTTCTCCTTGCTAAGACACTGAAACCAGTTCCATCGGAGAAGAAAGTACTGGGGTGGTAGTCCTTGAAATAAGGCCAGGGCCTCATTTTTTTTTTTTTTTTTTTTTTCAGAAGAGAATAGGCTCTTTTGTGCCTGTAGTTGTTACTCTTGGAACACTCCAGAACATCTCCAGATAACCATGAGCTCTTGGGACTCCTGGGGTTTTTAGCACCTACTGCTGTCCTCATCCAGAAGGTGAACAATTCATATATGAGGGGCCCAGGGGACAGTGGATAAGATTTATCAGGCTGCTTGAAATGGTGGCAGCTTTCAGTGCTATTGCTTGCCTCCTTCTCTCCAGTCATGTTCCCCAGCCCTCCATTACAGAAAAAGAAGTCTTACTACCACCGACGTCAGCACGAGGCTCAGAGGAAATAGTAAGAGACATCTCTCCCAAACAGAGGAAGAAATAAACCAAGAAGAAAAATAGATGCATTTGCATTAAATGTCAAGGGCTGGGGACAGGGCGGGCAGGGCACTGGCTCATACCCAATAATATACTAACTTGTAGCATTCCAACTGCTTTTCAAAAAAATTATTTCAGAGATAGAGAGAAAGCAGATTGAATGGGTGCGCCAGGGCCTTCAGCCACTGTAAACGAACTGCAAACACATGCTTCACCTTGTGCATCTGGCTTACATGGGTCCTGGGGAATTGAACCTGGGTCTTTTGGCTTCACAGGGAAACATCTTAACCACTAAGCCGTCTCTCCAGGTCCCAACTACTTTTTATTATGGAACAAAAAAGCTTTGCTGTTTCTCTTGGGGAGTTAGTCAGTGTATGAACATTGAGTGAACTTGGGAACAGGGTAATGGTCAAAATATGAGCCATGGCTACCACATGTGTGCTGACAAGTTAAAATGAACACAGGTCTGAAATGAATCCCGGTGACTTCCCTGTTGAGCCAAATACTGACTTATTATTTTTTTTTTTTTTTTTTTAGTTTTTCAAGGTAGGGTTTCATTATAGTTTGGGCTGACCTGGAATTTACTATGTAGTCTCAGGGTGGCCTTGAACTCATGATCCTCCTACCTCTGCCTCCCGAGTGCTGGGATTAAAGGTGTGCACCACCATGCCTGGCTCTGATTTTTAATTATTAAATGGCATCATGGGTTGACTTTTATCTCTCTAAAATGTGTGTTTAAATCCCAACCCTAAGTACCTCACAAAGTGATCTTATTTGGAAATTTGGATATTGCAGATGTAATTAGTTCAAAGGCCATCCTGACGTAGGTTAGGTCCCTAAGCCAACGTAAGTTGTGCTTATTAAAAAGGGAAAGTTTGGGCTGGAGAGATGGCTTAGCGGTTAAGGCGCCTGCCTGCTAATCTCCAGCAGTTCCAATCTCCAGGTCCCACGTTTAGCCAAATGCCAAGTGACGCAAGGGCACAGTGCCGCACTTGCCCACAAGGGGGCGCACACATCTGGATTTCGTTCACAGCAGCTGAGAGACTGCTGGCACGCCCATCTCTATCTGTCTTCCTCTCCCTCTCTGTCTGTCTGTCTCTCTCTGTGTCTCTCTACAAAAATAAATAAAATAATAAAAAAAATTTAAAAAGGGAAAGTTTGGGCACAGAATCTCACAGCCATGCAGAATGCCATGTGAATATGAAGGCCAAGACTGAATGACATTTCCACAAGCCAAGAGTACCAAAGACTGGCAACCTACCATCTGAAGGTATGGGAAAAGCCTAGAACAGAATCAGGGGACTTTTACTCCCCAGAAGTGTAGGACAATGCCTGTTGTTGAAGCAGCCTTAGCAACTAAAACAGAAAACGAGGAGGTCTGGGGTCCCGGGTGGGGCCAGGGTGGAAAGGGAGGATGTTTAAAGGCTTGGAGCAGTGCCTACTGACCAGTACAAACCCACTCAGCATTTCACCCATCATTACGTTGGTACCATTGCAGAGGGGCTGGTTGTCAGGTCGGATGGATTCCTTGGGTATTTATAGCCTTCCCCTTGAAAGGACACAAGAGAAGAAAGAGAGAAAATGCTCTTATACAGAGTTTTAAAAAAAAATCCATTTACTTGAAGGAGGCTTAGAGGACAGGATTTTTAAAAAATATTTTATTGATTTATTTATTAGTGAGAGAGAAAGGCAGATAGACAAAGGCAGGGGTGGGGGGATAGGCATGCCAGGGCCTCTAGCCATAGCAAATGAGCTCCAGACAAATGTGCCAACTTGTACATCTAGGTTACGAGGGTACTGGGGAATCAACCCTCTGTCCTAGGCTTTACAGGCAAGTGCCTTAACCACTAAGCCATGTCTTCAACCCAGAACAGGATTTTTAATTGAGGTAGGTTTGGGTTTGTGAGAAACCCAAGCACCGTTGTGTATTACGCACCTGTTACTTACAAGTTGTTTAGCTGGCCTATGCACTGAGAGGGGGATTAGCAGCCTAACACTGTATTTATAAGAACTTAAAGTTTGTTAGGTCAAGAATGAGTCACTTGAAGAAATAAACGTTATGTCAAGTAATCGAAGTTTGGTATGATATAACTGGTAAAAGCTATTATTCTCATCATATTTTAATAACACTCAGATGGTTAAACTTGAGCATTTACTCTCAGTCCAGAAGTTCTGCTGTGCGAATGCGTAGCCATGAAATACCCCGTTCCTTCCACATGTGACGCCACTGTTTCACATTTTTAAAAGTTTCAATCTTGACACTTTAATTATTGCTTAGTTTCTGTCTTTGGTTGTGAAATGTTGGGGTGGTCAGTTTATACTTCATGAACCTCTCCTGAAACTCATTAAGATACCTTGCTCGGGGCTGCAGAGATGGCTTAGAGGTTAAGGCATTTGCCTGCAAAGCCAAAGGACGCTGGTTTGAGTCCCCAGAACCTACGTAAGCCAGATGTACAAGGGGGCACAAGCATCTGGAGTTTGTCTGCAGTGCCTAGAGGCCCTGGTGTGCCCATTCTCTCTCTCTTTCCTTCTCTCTCTCTGCCTTTTTCTCTCTCAAATAAATAAGAAATAAATATTTTTTTTAAAAAAGATATCTTGCTTGCCTAGAAACATGGGCCAGGCCTGTAAATGTTAGCTGTGCTCTGACCCTGCAGAGAAAAATTCAAGGAGGTCCTCTGCATGGTGAGGCGAGCATGTGTGAGTGACAGGAAGAGGGAGGGGAAGGGTGAGGCTGAAACATAAGCAGCAACAGGTCTTCCCAGAAGTACCAGAATTTGCCAAGGGACACATCAGGACACAGGGACTGCCAGGAACATGATGCACTTTTCAGGTCCCTTGGAAGGAGAGCACGCCCCAGCATGGCTACTTCTGAATGGGAATGTGTGTGGACCAAGAGGCCAGCACAAGTTCCAGTCTCTTAGATGATTAAGCTGGGGAATCCTAAGGGATGAAAACATGGCCATACAATTCCAGGAAGATGCTCTAACATCTGCTCCATGTGTGCCTGAGCCCAGTGCATGATCACACCAAGCCAACTGGCAAAATGTATCTTTTCCCTGGCCAGAGTCACACACAGTATCTTTAGAAATTCAAATTCACCTTGATTTTTCTATTCCTGCCATAAGTTGTTTTTCTTATTGAATTTTGTTTTTATTCTAATCAAATTATCTTTCTAATTACTCCAATTCTTGAACTTGGATATACACACCAAAAGAAAAGTGAGACCACTGAAGATTCTGTGAGACTGGAAGTGGCAGATGGAAACGCAAGAAATAGAACCAAGATGTTCTACTGTTATTTGTTATATAGAAGCGTGTTTTAGTGTTTTAATACTTTATGCATACTTGGGTTTGGGGAGATGAGGAATCTTTTTGAGACATGAACTCATTCCAGAGCCTGGGTTCTCCTGAAACTACCTCTGTAGCCCAGGTTGGCCTTGACCTTACAATCCTCCTGCCTCAGCCTACAAATGCTGGGATCAGAGGCATAAGGCACCATGGCCAGCTATGCTTGAGGTTCATGGTCATGAGACCCTTGCTGGGGCACCACGCATGTCATGTAAGTAACACTTTCATCACCTCTGTCCCAATTCCCAGGCCTTCACAGCAATCACCTTGACGTGCATATAGCTGTGCTACTTCTGGGAACTAACACAGTCACGTTATGTTTCCTTGTTTTATTCCCAGTTTAGAGCTGCCTTATTAGATTCTTACATGTCCTAAAACTCTGGACTCTTTGTGATTGTTTACAGGCAAATACCTTCCAGCAGGGGAGAGCCTTCAAGCAAGTGCGTTGATTGGCACTTGTGTGGGCATTCCTATTTATCACCCTGCTAGCACATGTTTCTTTTTTCTTTTTCTTTTGTTTTTTTGAGGTAGGGTCTCACTGTGGCCCAAGCTGACCTGGAATTCACTCCATAGTCTCAGGGTGGCCTCGAACTCGGAGATCCTCCTACCTCTGCCTCCCTAGTGCTGGGATTAAAGGCATGCGCCACCACGCCTAGCACATGTCCTAGCACGTGTTTCAGGAAGATGAGTAATAGAGCATCATTGAGTCCCCAGCCATACAACTTCCTGATGACCATGAGTTAGTCATGTGCGTTAGTTAAAAGTCAGTACACATGCTCTATCAGTGCGCTGTATGCTAGAAATCCAAAATGAAGCCAATTAAAGAGTCAAGGGTGCAGAAGGATTCAGATATTTTCTGTTTGGGTTGTTTTGTTAGAAATTTCCTTATATAGACCCTTGACTTGTTTAGTCAAGATATTTGTGGGCCTTTTGGCCCAATACACAAGAAAACAGTGAAGATAAATGCACCTGAAGTAGCAGTGAGACTCAGCCAATGGCCTTTGTTGCTGCAGTCAGGTGATTTCTACAAACTCCAGCACTCTATTTTGCATATTTACAAAGCAGTGTCAACGAAAAGGGTAGATTCACCCAAGGTCACATACAACTTCACAGCAGAGCTGGAGTCTGTTTCCACAATCCTTTAGTGCCTAGCACAGAGCCTTGTATCCAGAAGACACTCTGGGAATGTGTATTTGCTAAATTTAGATGAATCCCAACAAGTGGCATGTGAGTTCAATTTCAAAAAGCTGAATCATAATTTAAAAACACATGGGAAGCACATTTAAAGGAAGACTTCAGCTGGGCGTGGTGGCACACGCCTTTAATCCAGCACTCAGGAGGCAGAGGTAGGAGGATCACTGAGAGTTCAAGGCCACCCTGAGACTACATAGTGAATTCCAGGCCAGCCTGAACTAGAGACCCTACCCACCACCCAAAAAGGGAAGACTTCATTGAATCGTCTTAGAAAATGAATATCCACCTCGTGACTTGTGGATTTTACAAGCAGAACTGGGACCTGCCAGGTTCCTTGGGAATAAACATCAAGATCCTGCCAGTCCTCACCTGCAACATGCAGAATCCAGCACCCAGTGCTAAATCCTTGAGGGTGAAGAACCTGTGTCCAACTGGCATAGATTTTAGATATTGAAAGATTTGGTCATCTCTGCTTTGAAGAAAAGCAAGGGAAGAAAAGTCACATTTTCTTCACTCCTCAAAGGTTCTTGTTGGGAATGGACCCCTGTAATACAAGACAGGCTAGTAAGAAAAAGGGAACAGAAATGTATTAACAACATACGCATGGGAGCCACGTGGTAATAAGCAGTTCTGGGAGAAGTGGCTTACTCCTTGCTGGCACAGCATCTCCCAAAAAGAACAGTGTATTTCTTTATTTTATTATTATTATTGTTATTTATATTTATTTGAGAAAGAAGGGGGGGGCAGATAAAGAATGGCATGCCAAGGCCTTCAGCCACTGTATACGAACTCCAGATGCATGTGTCATCTTGTTTATCTGGCTTACATGGGTCCTGGGGAATTGAACCTGAGTCTTTGGGCTTTACAGGCAAGTGCTAAGCCATCTTTCTAGCCAAGAACAGTGTATTTCTAATGATGTTATAAGACCAAGGATTCTGAGTTTCTAGTGGCGGTGATGTGTGGAAAGGCAAACACGTGGCAGATCAAGGTTGGTTGGTGACACTGTCAGGGCGGATTCCACTGGTATGGCCTCCGAGTCAAGAATGGTGTAAGCTTGTATTCCGTGGTGATCCTTTGTTGCCTGTGGTAGAAAGGGCAACAGGACACTTCTCTTTGTAAAGCTGCACTCTGATTTTAGGACAGAAGAAAAAGGGCAGAAAGCTTTGGAGTGGTCTCCAGCTTAACAATGTTCACTATTTAGGGAAGCATGTTCTGTTTCCACCATAGGCAGGGAGGAGGGTGGAGAGATTCTTCTCAGGTTTTGTCTTTGCTTATCGCTAACCAAATCCTTACTATGATGTGTTAGCCTGAAATAATTATCTGTATCAAGTTGGACCCGTGTCTTGTATTAGTGATCTATGCCAGGTATACCAGGACCATTTGTTTTAGGTGTGTTTGCTCCCTACCTGCACACTGACTGGGCTCTGACGGTTGGAGATGGTGTCACTTGACCATCCCTCCTCCCTACGGAAATAACAAAAGATGTGATGTGCTTAATGGCAGGAGCAAACAATCAATGTAAGCTGTGTTTGGAAACTTTTAAAGACAAGCTCTTTGTCTTTTGTTTTCCATGACATAACTAATTATATTAGATATACTGATAGATTATGGTCATGGAGAAAACCCTGTGTATTTTCAAACATGAAACACTGTGTTGGTTCCTATCTTAACTTGAATGTTGTTAGGATAAAAGTTCCCGTTGGGCTGGAGAGATGGCTTAGTGGTTGTGCCTGCCTGGCCTAACACACTGGTTTAATCCCAGAACTTCCAGGGGCAGCCAGTTGGGACTCAATGGGATTGCACACATCTGGATGAGTTCAAGGCCTGTGTCTCTCTCAAAAATAAGTAAAATAATAAAATGTTTTTAAAAAAAAAAAAAGTTCCTTAGGTGTGCCAGGTGTGGTCTGAGGCCAACCTGAGACTACATAGTGAATTCCTGGTCAGCCTGGGCCAAAAGTGAGACTACCTTAAAAAGAAAAGAAAAAAAAAAAAGTCTGGAGAGATGGCTTAGTGGTTAAGGTGCCTGCCTCCTAAACCTAAAAACGCTGGTTCCAATCTCCAGGTCCCACATTTAGCCAGATGCAGTGATGCAAGGGCGCAATGCCGCACTTGACCACAAGGGGGCGGACACATCTGGATTTTGTTCACAGCAGCTGAGAGACTGCTGGCGTGCCCATCTCTGTCTTCCTCTCCCTCTCTCTCTGTCTCTCTCCAAAAAAAAAAAAAAAAAGAAAAAAAAAGTTCCTTCTTGTAAATAACATTGTGACTTTAATACTTTGATAGCAATCAAATGATTATTAAAATAACTTGAACAGGTCTGGACAAATGGCTTAGTGGTTAAGACATTTGCCTGTGAAGCCAAAGGACCCATGTTCGATTCCCCAGGACCCACGGGAGCCAGATGCACAAGGTGGCACATGTATCTAGAGTTCATTTGCAGTGGCTAAAGGCCCTGGCATGCCTGTTCTCTATCTGCCTCTTTTTCTCTCTCTCAAATAAATAAATAAAATATAAAAATTAAAAATAACTTCAACAGTTTGTAAAGCCATCATTTAATGTAGCTCCTTCTAGGCTCAACTGTTTCCTCTCTTTTTTTTTTTTTTTTTTTTTAGGGATCTCTAGCCCAGGCTGACCTGGAAGTCACTCTGCACTCCCAGGCTGGTCTCAAACTGACAGTGATCCTCCTGCCTTGCCTCCCAGTGCTGGGATTAAAGGCATGTGCCACCACATTTGGCTACTTTCCTTGTTTTTTTCTTCTATTTAAAAAAATTATTTATTTATTTATTTATTTAAGAGAAAGGCAGATAGGGCTGGAGAGATGTCTTAGCAGTTAAGGGGTTTGCCTGCAAAGCCAAAGGATCCCAGTTCAAATCTCCAGGACCCACATATGCCAGATACACAAGGGAGTGCACACATCTGGAGTTCATATGCAATGGCTGGAGGCCCTGATGCACCCATTCTCTCTCTTTCCCTCCCTCCCTCCCTTTCTTCTTCCCTCTTTCTCTCTCTAAAATAAATAAATAAATAAAATATATATTTTTAAAAAAAAGAAAGAAAGGCAGATAGAGAACAGGAGCACCAGGGCCTCTAGCCACTGCAAACCAGCTCCGGACACATGTGCCACCTTGTGCATTTGGCTTACACGAGTACTGGGAAATCAAACCTGGGTCCTTAGGCTTTGCAGGCAAGTGCCTTAACTGCTAAGCCATCTCTCCAGCCCATCTTCTAGTTTTTTTTTTTTTTTTGACAACTTCCATACATATAGACACTATAACATGATCATAAGCCCTCCCACCACTCTCCCCTTTCCCCCTCCCAAATCCTCCCCATCTTTTGGCTTTTGTATTCCCTCTGTCATCACTTCTGCAAAGGTCGCTGGGACTTGGAGGATGCAACAGAGATGTCTCACTTAGTGCTCAACACCTCACTGTAATTTCTTCTCAGAACTTTGGTGAGCTTTGAGGCCCCCAGTGGCCACCACCATCTGAAAAGAGAAACTTCTCTAAAAGTGAGAGTAGCATTAATGTACGGGCATAAACCTAAGTATTTAGAGGGCAGTTTGGTGAGCATGATATTTAAGCTAGACAACAGTAGTAGTTTCCCCTTTAGAACTCAGGTCATCCCCAGCAGTTTTTCACTAGGTTTTCATTCCAGACAGGAATTACCTCCCACGCAGTGACCTCAAGTCCAATCAGACAGCAGTTGGTTTCCCTTAAGACAGACATGCCACCATTGCACCAGTTGCAGTATTTGGCCTGGCAGTCTAACTATAGTTTGCTGGGTCCACTGCTGGTTAAGACTATTTTTTAAATATATATTTTTAAATTTTTATTTATTTGAGAAAGGAAGAGTCAGCCTCTGCCAATGAACTCCAGACACAAGCATCACCTTGTGCATCTGGCTTACGTGGGTCCTGGGGAATGGAACCTGTATGCTTTAGCTTTGCAGGCAAGTGCCTTAACTGCTAAGCCATCTCTCCAGCCCGACTATTTTTTAAAAAATATTTTTATTTATTTATTTGAGTGTGTGGGGGAAATGGGTGCTCCAGGGCCTCCAGCTGCTGCAAATGAACTTCAGACCCTTGTGCATCTGGCTTTACATGGGTCCTGGAGAATCAAACTTGGGTCCTTTGGCTTTGTAGGCAAGCACCTTAACCGCTAAGCCATCTCTCCAGCCTTGGTTAAGACTATTGATGACTTCTTCCCCAATAGGCTGCATATTTCTTTCCAGCATCCTGACAGCTAGTCAACAGGAAGAAGCATGAAGTCAACTTAATATTCCTCTCTTCTACAAAGTTCACTTTTTCTGAGCCTGGCGTGGTGGCGTATGCCTTTAATCCCAGCACTTGGGAGGCAGAGGTAGGAGGATCATCATGAGTTCGAGGCCACCCTGAGACTAATTCCAGGTCAGCCTGAGCTAGAGTGAAACCCTACCTCGAAAAAAAAACAAAACAAAACAAAACAAAAAAGTTCACTTTTTCTACCAAATGTGTTCTGAGAAATTCAGTAACTTCATCTGGTTGAACCCTGAGCTGATTATTTTCTGCATATGCACATTTATTTTTCTAGCATCTAGTATGCCTTTTCAACTTGCAAATTCTCATCTCTGTATCTACATCTTTTTTTAAATTTTTACTTATTTGCAAGAAGAGAGACAGAGAGAGAGAGAGAGAAAAGAGGCAGAGAAAGAATGGGCACACCAGGGCCTCCAGCCACTGCAAACGAACTCCAGATGCATGTGCCCCTCATGCATCTGGCTTATGTGGATCCTGAAGAATCAAACCAGGATCCTTTGGCTTCACAGGCAATCGCCTTAACCACTAAGCCATTTCTCCAGCCCCTATATCTACATCTTTTCAAGTGAACTTTTAAATGTTTTATATTGTATTTACTTATTTCGCTACTTTAGGAATACCAGTTGTGTGACTGTAGGAAATCCTTAACCTATGCTCCCTAACTTATTCTCTACAATCAACTTTTTGTGTTTTTTTTTTTTCCTGCCTCATGTTGTATTTTTCTCAGACTTAGTGGTCATTTCCACTCATCTTTCTTTTCTCTTTCCTTTTTCCCTCTCCTCTTTTGTGATTCTTCTACGGTATATTCCTCCCTTTCGTTTCTCTTTTGAATTGTGCAGGTCTATCTCCTTCTATTATATTGTTCAAATATTCCTGTCAAGTCTTTCAGCCCCCCTTTTTTTAGAGAAATTGACTTATCTAATGTCTCCCCATTCTACATAATTTTCTCAGTTTCTTACTTAAATTCTACATCTTTCAGTGCATTTTGCTCTTTCCTCTCTCCCTCTGTTTTGGGGTACTATCTCACTGTATGCTATTTCCTAGCAGTCATTCCTTGTCAACTGGGGTGAAAAATGGCTTGAAGAGGAGTGGAAAGTTCATGGAGTAGCCTGCTTTGTTTCAGATTAGTGTTAATGGCCACTTCTCTTACTTCCTTTGTTCTGGAAGAATGTCTTGTTTTGTTGTTGGGTTCAACGGGCAATGCAGCACCCAAAGCTTTAAGTCCCAGGCTTTGCGTGGCTGTCTACAATAGCTTCCAAGTTCACATGGTCTCTTCAGGCTAGGAGGCACGACCTGGGCATGGGTGACACCCTAGTGGAGTTCTCTTAAGCCCCTTTCCTGCAGATCTGTGGTTAGGTGCCTGTCCCTAAGGACAGGTCCTATTTCTTCCCTGGGCAATTCACATTCTTGGGTCTGACCACAATAAGCAGGTTTTTTTGTTGTTGTTGTTTTCTCTTTCTTTTTCCTTCCTTCCTTCCTTCCTTCCTTCCTTCCTTCCTTCCTTCCTTCCTTCCTTTCTTTCTTCCTTCCTTCCTTCCTTCCTTCCTTCCTTCCTTCCTTCCTTCCTTCCTTCCTTCCTTCCTTCCTTCCTTCCTTCCTTCCTTTCTTTCTTTCTTTCTTTCTTTCTTTCTTTCTTTCTTTCTTTCTTTCTTTCTTGGAAGTGTTTCCAGTTAAAGATCTTGGAAGGTTAGTTTAGTTTAAATTTTTCTCTCCTACCTTTATTTCACAGTATTTTCAAGCATACTTTAGAGCTTGTGGCTTTTGACCATCTCTTTATTTTATTTAGGACAGAAAGGCTATTTGTGTGGGGGTTGTTTGTTTTTTGGTGGGGGGAGAAGGAGAGTCTTTTTGTTTGTATTTTTTTCACTGACTTTTGAGAACAATGGAGTAAAATGCTTCATTCAGTTATAGTTGACTAGAACAGCTGATTTCCTAAGTGTTTCTTCCCTGAACTATTCTCCAAGTTGCACAATCAGAGATTGTCAGTGTGCTCAGGGCTTGCTTCCAGGGAATAATACCAGAACTCTTAGGGCTCATTTTCGAGGTTTTGTTTGCATTCCAAATATTATTATATCCATCACTCCCTCCTGTAGTCAGTCCTATACTCCTGAAAGCCTGGTCTTGTCTACCCTTAACAATCCCGTTTCTCCCACCTCTGCTCTGTCCGTGCAATCTAATAAATCTAATGCACAAACGGCCCTAAACCAGGGAGGTGATTTTGCTTTCTTTAAAAAATTTAATTAAATTATTTATTTGAGACAGAGGCAGAGAGAGAGAGGATGGGCACACCAGGGCCTCCAGCCACTGCAAACAAACTCCAGATGTGTGCGCCCCCTTGTGCATTTTGCTTACATGGATCCTGGAGAATCGAACCGGGATCCTTTGGCTTTGCAGGCAAATGCCTTAACCACTAAGCCATCTCACCAGCCCTGATTTTGCTTTTTGATACTCTAAATTTCACTTTATGAAAGTGGATTAAAGAGCAAAACTGGTTATTGTCAACCCAACCGTCTCCATGCGGCTGTGAACACTGATTACGAGTAGGAAACTTGATCTCAAGAGAAGAGGGCAACATCTTCCCTGTACTCTATGTGGAAACTGAGCCACTGCTTTTTTTCCCCCCCACATGGTCTTATGCAGGCAGCCCAGGCTTCCCTTGAACTCTTCACCCTCCCACCTCCACCTCCCAATGTTAGGATTCCAGGCGTCTTTGACTGAACTTTTTTCTTTTGCATCCTAGCTGTTAATCTCTAGGATAAGCTCATGGACAGTCAGCATTCTTTATAAATTAATACATCTTTGAGGGCACTTTCATCTTCACAGAAGCAGCCCACAGAGGATAACAAATCATTTCACTTTTATTTGATAATGCCATTCTTTATTGAGCAACGAATCCTTTGTATATCAACCAGAAGTTTTAAGAGGGGACTGTCTTAACCATAAGCACTTGGATCATCATGGGATAAACGAACTTTGAAGTTGCACAGTCAGAACTTCATTCAAATTTACTGGTCCTGAAAAGTAATAAAGGGATCTTTAAGGCAGAAAAGCTTTAGGAAAATGTTTTAAGTTTGCAGAATGACTTAAATTTCTTAAGAGAAATGGCATTCTTGGTAGTCTTTATTTGGGTTCATACAAGTGCTAGGTCAAAGGCACTGTTGCTTACGTTGAGCAAGAAGTTCCACTGCGCTGCAACCATGCCTAAGCCCTCCATAAACGGAACCTTCTTGACTCACAGATTTCAGAGTGTGTGTGTGTGTGTGTGTGTGTGTGTGTGTGTGTGTGCGCGCGCGCGCGCACGCACACACACGGCAGTACATGTTCTTCTTTCCCATTGTTTCCTTTCTCTAGAAAATCATATAAAGGGAAATATACCTTTGCCATCTTTTAGGTCTGATTCACTTCAATTAACAAGGGTCAAATTAACAATTTGTTTATGCTGTTGCACAAGATTAATTTTAATAATAATAGCCATGTCCTACTACTACTACCACATACTTTATATCCTCTGGTGACTTCTTGAGTGCCTGACTTCATTTTGAATTGATGTGTACAACATTACCACAAATACAGAGGCATAAAGCAATATAGACTTATTACCTGTTTCCACACTGATATGGAGTCCATTTTCTGTTCAGGGTGTAACGAGGCTGCCATCAACATGTGGGGCAAGGCTATGGTCTCACCCAAGGCTCTACAATTCTCTAAATTCACAGCTGGTTGGCAGAACTCTCCTGTACAGCCGTGAACCAAGGTCCTCATTTTCTAGCTGTCGGCTTTGTGTCTGTCTCAGCTTCTCTGCTGTCTCAAGCTGTGCTTTGCTTTCCTACCCTGTATCCTGCTCCACAGGATGTCGGTGGGTGTCCATCTTCAAGATCATTAGTTTATCTAGCTTCAAATCTCACATGCAATTGAGTGTCTGGGCCTCTTTTAAAGGAACTGCCCAATTAGGCTAAATCTACCAGTAACAGGCCTCTGAGTTAACTCAAAGCCAAGTGAATAGGCACCTCAATTACACCTGCAAATCACCTTTGCCCTGTAACAGTATCTAGTCACAGAAGTGAAATCCCTTGCTGCGCGTTCTGCCTACATCAAGACTTCCTTCAAGGCCACTTTCTTATGAGCCAAACTGACGTGCACAGGTCACATGCCCTGGATGACAGTGACCCCACTGGTCACAGCAAGCTAGTAACATGGACACTTTTTTTTTTCTTCCAGACATTACTCTCCTTTTTTGTCAGAGTAAGAAATGAATGTGAATATTTCTCAGTTGACCCTGGATCTAACAGCTGCATGCAAGTGGGGCGGCTCCACTATGAGAAACTGGCCAGTCACTGTGAGGCGAGCAGTGACATGCAGCTTTCTCCGTAACCACACATTGTCACGTTGAGCGAAATTGTGTGTCAACAAATTTTTCAAGAATGGGCTGAAGAGGCAGCATAGTGGGTAATGTGCTCATGGCAGCGCAAACATAAGGTCCGGAATTTGAGTGCCCAGAACCAATATAAAACCCAGCTGTGATGGCACACACCTAAACTCCCAGCACTGGGGAGGTGGAGACAGGAGGTTCACTAGCACTGCTACCTAGCTAGTCTAGCTAAAGTGGTGAGCTCTAGGTTCAGTGAGAGACCTTGTCTCAAAAAAATACACTAAGGGCTGGAGAGATGGCTTAGAGATGGAGCGAAGCCTAAGGACCCCTGTTCAAGGCTCCGTTCCCCAGGACCCACGTAAGGCAGATACACAAGGAGGCGCATGCATCCTTGTGTTTGCAGTGGCTGGAAACCCTGGTGCGTCCATTCTCTCTCTCTCTCCCTGACTATATCTGTATCTCTCTCTCAAATAAATAAATAAAAATAATTTTAAAAATAAAATAAAAATAAAATAAATAAGGTAGAAAGCCACTGAGGAAGACACTCGATATCAATCTCTGTTCTCCACATGCACATGCACACAAGTACATGAGCATAAACACACTTGAACATGCACACATCACACACATATACAAATGCAAAAATAAATAAATAAATAAATAAATAAACAAATAAAGAATGTCAGCCGGGCGTGGTGGCGCACGCCTTTAATCCCAGCACTCGGGAGGCAGAGGTAGGAGGATCGCCGAGAGTTCGAGGCCACCCTGAGACTACATAGTTAATTCCAGGTCAGCCTGGACCAGAGTGAGACCCTACCTTGAAAAACCAAAAAAAAAAAAAAAAAAAAAAATGTCAAAGAAAAAAAAGGGCCAGAGCTGTGGTTAATGATAGAGGATGAGTATGAAGTAATTATTTCAGCTTCCATCTGGGGGCATGTCTTACTTGCATTGCTGTAATTCCACAGTCAACAGTCTTGAGGTTTGGGTATGATGTCTCTTCCACTTTCTTAGGAACCTAAAAGTAACAATCATAGCCGGGCATGGTGGTTCACGCCTTTAATCCCAGCACTTGGGAGGCAGAGGTAGGAGGATCACTGAAAGTTCAAGGCCACCCTGAGACTACATAGTGAATTCCAGTTCAGCCTGAGCTAGAGTGAAACCCTACCTTGGAAAAAAAAAAAAAAAAAGTATCAAAAAAAATTAACTCTCAGCTGGGCATGGGAGCACATGCCATTAATCCCAGCTCTCAGGAGGCAGAGGCAGGGGGATTGTCTTGAATTCCAGGTCAGCCTGAGACTCCATAGTGAATTCCAGCTAAGTCTGGGCTAGAGTAAGACCCTACCTCGACACCCCCCCCAAAACAAACTACAATAACTTTACTGGGGGAAACACTGTGACCTTAATTTGCATACAATATGCATGCAGCCTCCCCAGTCCTGGTGAAAGCTGGTGGGGTGAGCAGAGGGCTTGGCAAGCTGAGATTCAGAAACAACTGGAAGTGAAGACGATCTTTGACGAGGTCCAGCTCCTTATCTATGTGCATGGAAGTCCTCCTGAAGCACACACAGACACACAACAACACAACAACAAAACTTTACCATTTCTTTGAAGGCTACTGACCATTTCATGCCGACTTCTTTCTCCCTCTGGCCCTATATAGTCTCCCTATTGGGGATTTCTTCATCCTTTGTGATGTTATAAAAGACCCTATGCAGGTCAATTAAACCTTTTGTAAATCCTGGTATGAGGATTACAGACCCGTTCGTGAGACTGACTGGTCGTACAACATGCCACAAACCACTTGGGATGACATCCTGCAAAGAGAGCAACACTCTCCAGGGTCCACCCTAAATCAATAACCACTACGTGATGCCATGTCCCCAACGGTTAGACTACATAAAACCAGGTACCAAGAGGCCCCGCTTGCAAGATGCTGACCTACAACTCACTGGGTGACACTCTCTGTCTGCCTGCCCCCTCCCTCCCCCAGGGTGAGGAAGAAGCAGGCATGAAACTGTCCAGAGCCTTCACAGAAGTGGCAGAGTTTTGTTGTTGGGGTTTCTGTCTTCATGTATCAGCTTCAGGAGGACTTCCCCACAGACTCAGATAGTAACGGCTACAAAACTGTCAATCCCAGAAAGCTTATAAAATGAGGATTCTGCAAGTAAAACAAACACGGGAAAAGTGGTTTTTATGTTGGCAATGGAAGATTCGTGAACACACGTGGGTTTGCATGGAAGAGCCCCCAGAGATTTTAGGATTTAGACGTATGAGTAGGATTGCAAAATGAATTATCTACAAGTCAGTAGTGATACAGGTAGATTTTTCAGTCCTCCTCCAGAAGATGGAAGGCAGGGGTTAGCCGAGGGAAAAGCAGATACTGATGGTGAGTTCATGTTCCACTAAAACTGGAGAAAGCACATAGTTTTCTGTCAGGTTTAGACCTCATACTGCAGCATAGTCCCAACTCACTCGGGTGAACACTGGAGAACTGCTAACAAAAGGTAGAAGCTAGGGCTGGAGAGACGGCTCGGTGGTTAAAGGTGCTTGCTTGAAAAGCCTCACAGCCAGGGTTCAAGTCCCCAGTACCCACGTAATGCCAGATGCACAAAGTGGTATCTGCCTCTGGAGTTTATTTTCAGTGGCAGGAGGCCCTGGTGTGCTCACATTCTCTCTCCTCTCCCCTCCTCTCCTGTCTCAAGTAAATAAATGTCAAAAAGGGAGAAACTAAAATATACAACATAACCAAACTGAGGTAAAACAAAAAAATGAAGAGTTATTGTCTCCAGCATATTAGACTCAGTGCATCATTGCAAAAATCCTCTTAGCCCATCGCTGGTTCTAGTCCTAGATGTCACCTCTGTCCTGCCTTGGGACTTCTTCGCCCACTGCAGCTAGATTAAAGGAACCATCTTGGCACTCATATACACACAGTTGGGAGGTGAGGGAAAATAAACAGCTTACAATGCGTAGGAGTGAAATAAATGTTTCCCCTTTTTTATATACACCTTAGGCAGTTAGTTCTGAAAATATTTCAAAAGTATTTCTCAAAAAGCCTCAAGGACTAAGTTAGCTGTAGCCACAGCCAACTCCCGAATACATTCTTTTGTCTTGCTTTAGTTTTGGGGGAGAGGTATGGGGGCTTTTCTATCTAATCTATATCTGACCAGTCGGAATTCTGAGGATGAGGGGATGGAAAACAAAATATTGGGAGGAAATAGGTATCCCCCATGCACCCCAATTTCCCTTAAGATTCCTTGGAATGTAAAGCTGTGAGTTCTGACTTCTCAAATGTTCTCCCTAGTGAATTGGGACTACAGATGGGGCAGGAGGTCCAAACCTGACTTGTAGGTAATTCACTTTGCAACTCCCACTCGTACTTCTAAGTCCTCAAAGCTTTTGGGGCTTTCCCATGCAAACCCATATGTGTTCATGAATATTTCATTGCCAACTTAACTATCAGTTTCCCCAAGTTTGTTGCATTTGCAGAATCCCCATTTTGTAAGCTTTCTAGTGTTGAAAATTTTCTAGCCATTACCATCTGATTCTTTTGGTATCCTTTAAATTTTTTTTTTTTTTTTTTAAGACAAGCCCACCAAACTGGTCCTTTTGTTTTTTTATACGAAAGAGCAAGAGAGAGAACTGGCACACCAGGCCCTCAGCCACTGTAATCAAACTTGAGACACGTGTGCCACCTTGTGCACACGTGCAACCTTTCATGCTTGTGTCAACCTTTGTGCATCTGGCTTACGTGGGACCTGGAGAGTTGAACATGTGTCCTTAGGCCTTACAGCAAGTACTTAACTGCTAAGCCACCTCTCCACAACTCTTTTGGTGTCTTTGAGTCTGTTGGACAGTGTCTGTAATTTGTGTGTGTAGTAGGTGTGCAGATGCACACATCCTCTGCACACACATGTGGAGGCAGAGAAGAAGATCAGGTGTCCTCCTCTAACTGCACTACTTCCGCTCGGGTGGGATATCCCATTGAATCTGGAGCTGCAGGTTCTTTTGGTGAGACTGGCTAACCAGCAAGTTCCAAATGATGCATCACAGGACTGAGGTTACAGGTATGCATGGCCATAACCAATTTCATGTGAATGCTGGGAAAATGAACTCAGGCAGTCTCAGGTCCTCATGCTTGCTTGCAAGTGCTCTTATCCACTGAACCATTTCCCTAGCCCCATCAATTTTGTAAATAAAAAGAAAAAAATCTGGGCCAGAGAGATGACTTAGTGGTTAAGGGGCTTGCTGGCAAAGCCAAAGGACAAGGTTTGATTCCCCAGTACCCATGTAAAGCTGGATGCACCAAGTGGCCCACATGTCTGGAGTTCTGTTAGCAGTGGCTACAGGCCCTGATGCGCCCATTCTGTCTTTATCTGCCTCCCTTCTCTCAAATAAATAAATAAACAAATAAATAAATTAATTAATTCTGTCATTTTAATGTGGTTTGAAAGCACAAACATGAATGAGTACATCCTCAGTAATCTAAGTCTAAATGGAAGTTTCTGTCCTGTTACTTTCCAAATCATCATAAAGTTTAAAAAGTTACAACATTTCCTTTCTGGTGTTACCACCTATGAATCTGAGACACTGACAACAGGGACATTAAGTAACTCACACTTCCTCTGCCCATTTTACTCCTGGCTCCTTGTTCTTTCTCAAATATCCCAAGCACATCTGGGTGTAGACCCAGTCATCTGTCATCTGTTTGGGTTACTTCTGTCGCCCATCAGTGCTGGTACTTCATCAGAGACCTCGTCTGTCCATCCTACACAGCACAGCAGCACACCAACTCACCATTGCCCTGCTCCTCCTCATCTCTTTGATCCAGCTTTGTTTCTCCATATGACTTAGCACCCTCTTAACATTTTCCTATTTTTTTCCCAACTGCCAAAAGAAAAACAAGGAGAGCAGGAAGGCAGCTATTCTAAATAGCTCCATGAGGATAAGATTTGCTCAGCTGGTACAGAAGGTACGTAATAAACCTATGTCCAGCACTTTTAGGCAAGGGACCTACTTACCTGAACATTCTGTTCTGGATCATCTTCCTCTAAGCCTTTTTATACATCTCTGAACTGGTGGAAATTAAAACAACCTGCATATTGTATTTCTTTTTATCTATCTAAATATGATGGAGGTTTGGAGATCACAAAGTAATATATGTGCTTCAGCGTAAGGAAAAGAAAAAAAACCTAATGCTTAGTTTCTTAGGAGCTGAGGTGGCAAGATGAATAACTACAAGTCTGCACATTACAGAAGTAGTTTAATTGTTTGTGACCCCATTGAATACCAATTGGTGGGGGTCTTGAACTTGCTATATAGTTAAGGATGACCCTGAGCACCTGACCTTCAAGTGCTGGGATTACAAAAAAGTACCACCAGGCCTCGCTAACTTTTATTTCCATACTGCTAGAGACTACTGTGAAACCACAGCTCCACCTTTGCTGTGGAGGAAAAGGCACTGCAGTACAGAATGGTGTCATCTACCCACACATTTGTGAAGACTAAGTTATGTCTGTTTGGCCAAGACATACAGCTGGTATTTGTCCCCTTCCCCAAAATAATGTCGAAGCAGGGGTCTCACGACTCTCAGGTGATACAGAAACTTAACATTTCTGATCATGCTTTTTTTTTCTTCAGAAGCCAAATTCATTTCCAGAATAATGAACCATTGGTTTAATGTTTCAAGACAGGTTTTAGTGCAAGCTGCTGTTATGTGCCCATAGAAACTGCTTAACTCCTACAGACGGTGTGTTAGAAGTTGCGACTCTTTCCCTGAGTTTCTGCTCGGTTTTAATGATTAGTTATGTGAGCCACAATAGGAGCCACAATAGGAGAGGCAAATGCCCACTAATACTTCAACTAAATTGGGGAACTTAAAACTAAGTTAATATGGGCTTATGAATTGATTCTTCTTGTTGTTAAATATACATGGTATGGGCATAAAGATATGGCTTATACTATACTCATTTGATGAAAACATCCTTTTTGTTTAATGTAGTTAAGTAAAGCATAAAAAAATCAAAAGAAAATGAGAAAAGAGAAAAATATCTTCTCCATAAAGGCATCTCGGAATTCTTAGTGTAAAATTCATACATGAAACAAATTTGAGAAAGTACTGCAAAGAGACCCCTTCTGGAAGGGGGACTTGAACACTCCAGCCATCATTGAGAAGAAGCCCTACCCACAATCCCCAAGGTAAGATCATAAGAAAATGTGGGCCAATGACGAGAAGTTAAAGTACATCAACATGAGGACTTAAAACACATAAAAACAGAACCACTCAATTAGCTTTGACTTTACACCACGCAAATGGAGCCTCTACCACAATCAAACAGGTACTTGCTCACGTCATTTTTCATCATCTGAGCAAGAAAGAAACACAGGGCTTAAAAGTATTTATATTAAAAAATTCATTTTCTTAATAAATATTTAAGGAGAAAATATGTTATCTCCATTACAGATCACTTCTTAATAAACAGCTGTTTCAGAATGATGTAGCAAGCTTGTCAATATTAAAATAAAAGCATAAATTAAATAAATCAACATCAATAGCTGCTTAATGGTGATAAAATATACTTTTATTTACTCTGTTGAGTCAGAAGGTTGTAAAAACATTATTGCTAAAGTCGATACCAGGCAAACAGAAACGTCCTTTAGAGTCCAGTTACCTCGGAGTTTATTTAATGTTTTCATGCAATACACACTTGGGTTTTTAAATAACAATTGCGACAAACAGCAGAAAGAATTTAAGAATGCTGCACTTGTGATCCATACAAAACACCAACATTTTGGGTTGTACATAATTAAAGAAATATCTCACTTTTCAAAATACTGTGATAGCCAATACATAGAGGCATGCCTTTATGTGGACACAGTAATGCAGTTTAGAAAAGGGGGGAAATCACACTGGAACTATTCAATTTCTGTAAAACCACTGAGCAAGAAAAGTAACATTGCACTTCCATACCGATTTTATACAACTTCTATACAGTACCTTGACTGAAATCCAAGAGCACAGTTAAGACTCTCCTCTATTTTTGGTAAACAACTGCAGGGTAAACTTAAATGACTCCCCCCTGGATTTTACCTGGGAGCGGCCTTAATATTTTATTTAAAAGAGGGCAGGTTTGGCACTTTTATACTGATGTCACCAATGTTAATATTTCTTGGGATCTCAGGAAGATTCATATTCTTTACAGCTGATACTGCACGGGCTGGAGCTCCTGCTAAGCCAGCCTGTATACAGAAGCAAATAAAAGAAGAAAATGTACAACTCAGGTGTAGCTCAGCATAAACAACTTAACCATGGAAGACAATGATAACAGTTCACGCAACAAGCTCAGAGACCAGATGGTAGTTTGAGTTGGTATGAGATGGTTACTTTGAAATACTACTCTAAAGAGAAAACAGCCGACACATTAAAACTACACTGAACACATGCAGTAACAATGTGAAGATTTAAAAACAACTTAATGTGAACTGCCCAAGTCTTATATACAACACTCACATAAAAGCTAAATTTGTACCTGCCATTGGCATAAGCATGAAGCATAATTTAGTTTCCTTATTAAGAATTTCTTACAGAAATCATGATGCATTTTCTTAAATTTAAAAATAGCACTTATCAATATGTTGTGAAAAAAATCAATAGATTATATTTATTTAATTTCTTCATTCAGGGTTAAACCCTTAAAACATTTCAGAACAATGAAACTATTTTTTAATATTATGGAAACTTTTCTAAGAAAATTCTAGAACATTAAAAAAAACTGGGCCTTTGAGTGAGGCTTCAATCCAAATAGAATACTTTTGCCTAAAGATGAAACCAAAGATTATTCTAACCAAGTCATCAGTAAAAATTTAAAGATTAAAAATATTTTGTCATCTAGATTCAACAACATGTGTTTAATTTAAAGCATACAAATTTAGAGAAAGAATAGTACATAGAAATAATGAATTCTAACATTTCCATTAACTACTGCTAGAACACAGTATCTGGCTTTCTTCTAGTAGGAAAATTTGAAACTTTTCAAATTATTGTAAACTAAAATGTGCTTAAAAGAAAACTTCATATGTATATTTTTTTCTAAATGAGATCAGTGGGCTTCATGTTTGAGGTTTAACTTACATATCAATAGGATTTCATCATTTTTATTCAAGCTACATAAAAGCAAAGCCACAAACACATCTGAGTTCAGTGGCATCATCTTGAACAAAAACAAACATGTAGAAATGTCTCCACTTGAATTACACATGCGAAAAGACAGTATCCACAAAATAAATCAGAAGAGATAGTTTTTAAAGGCTCTTTCATAATTTTCATTTTTATTTTATGTAATCCTACCTCTTTCTTGTTAATTAATAATAATAATAATAAAGCTGTTACCTGAGAAAAATCTTGACTGATACAAAATAGGCCAGTGTAAACTATTTGCTGAATAAAGGATACAAACATTGTTAAGCAATGAAATAAAAGTCATGGATTATCAATTCAGGATTGGAAATAGAAAAATTAGTAAAGCTGCATTAATAATAGATATGGTCCACACAGGCAATGATATGGGTGGTGACATATGGAAAACTCCATACCCAAATAAAAGACGGGATAGGGCTGGAGAATGTCATTTTATAATTTAATGGAAGTTGTTTTTGATGTACAACTGATCATTTGATCTCTATATTTATACCTACCTGAAGCAATGAAGTTTATGTTAAACCTCACTTTCTTGCCACTCCTCAAAAGACATTAGAGATACAACTGAATAATGTGTTATCAAAAATCATAGCTGAATATTCTAGGTTTCATTCACCAATGGATCTTTATGACCATTTCAAGCTAAAGTCCTAGCTACCAAATTTAGAATGACTCAGAATCAAAGAAGAGTCCAGTTCAGAGAATTTTCTCTTGCCAGAAAGGATGGTGTCTGCCAAAGGGACAAAAATTATTTTACAAAATTGCAGACATTTGGAAATAGCATCACTTTTCTAGATTTCTGCCACTATTTTCACTATAGAATTTCCATAATAATGGAATATGGAAGAGAATTGATAACATATTTGAACAAGTATTTTACAAGTTATGATTAAAGGATTACTGTGAAAGAATATGTATTTCAATTTTACTGGCTTTATGTTTTACATTTCTCAACAGTAAACATATTCTTCAGTACTAACTATCATGAAGGCTTGTTTTCTGTATCATGTATAGCTAAGCTTAAACAAAGAAAATGAGAATAAAAAATACATTCTGCTATGTTTCATTGGATTAAGTTGTTTGAGATTAAAGATGGGGTCAACCATTAGCTGCTAATGAAAATATACAGCACAGAGCAACTGACTTCAATAGCATTTATGTGCCACATCTTTAGAGAAAGCCAGAAGTTTCTAAGAACAATAATCTATAACTCTTCTAAACAAAAGCAGCAAGCCATATACATGCGAAGGATGGTAACTACTTAGAACACGCAGATGAATTAGGAGAATCAAATTATTTCTCAAGCATGTTCAATATTTTAATGTAGCACATCATGATATTAAGTGAAAACTTAAAAATGTAATGTGTGCTTTAGTTTTTAATTAAGGTAATTTAATCAGATTCTTCAGAGTATAAAATGTAAAGAAAAATAGGACTATTGATCAATAAAAAGATGCTGACATGAACTATCAATGTTCATATGTAAAAACTATGGCTCAAACAAAAAGACCTTACATTACTCAGGCCATCAATACCAGAACAGTTAAAAACAAATTTCACTTTCAGACATCCATGAAAGTCAAGTCTGAAACATTTTTAAAAAACGTAAAGTGTGAAAGAGGTGATTTTCCATTAGGAAATCAGTTTTCTAACATGAAGGTGTAAAGTAATTTTCATCTTAAGGTTTTTTTTTGTATTCTCAATAAGATATACTTAAAGTAAATGGATAACTTGTACTAACACAACTTTTTCAACACTAATATTTATAGAAAGTAAGTTTACCTCATTTAGTGTTAGACACAATTTAAAAATGTAAAATTAGATATTCCTGACCACATAGCATAGTTCATAAAGATTCAAGATTGCAGAGCTGACACAAAGCCCAAGTAAAAAGCACAGACGTCTACTGGAGAAATAACTTGTTTCCATCTATGTTGTACTAGAGCACTGCATGGCAGCTAACCTGCAGTGACTCCACTAACGAAACAAATGCATGAGTCCAAAGCAGCTAGGAATATGGGCTGGATGGAAGAACGAAGTACAGTATATAAAAGAATGGTCATGTTTTCTCTCCCATGAGATTAAATAAATCAACAGAATTAAGAGAAAGAAAACAAAATGAAGTCTGCAAGTATACCAAAATGAGGCCAAACAGAGAGAAGACTTGTACAGACAGACTCTTGGGAATTCCAAGCACTTGAATCACAAAGATAGTAATGGATGGATATGATTTGTTTTTGATTTTGTTTTTAAGTTGCCAGACCCAAAAATAAACAAAATATGTGCAAGCAGAACTGAAAAGCAGCATTGTTAAGATATATTTCAAAGAACCAGAAAGCTTGCTTTTTCTCATGCAGTAAGCAATTGTCTTGAAGGGAAACAGAAATTAATAGTTTATTTATTCATTTCATTAGACATAAAATGCCATCCTACCATCTTAAAATATTTTCTTCAAGCTTGCAATATAGCATAATAAGATGGTAGCTGGAATAATTTGTGCAAACTAAAACCTTTCTTTACCCTTCCTGCTGGAAGTTGCTATGCAAACATTCATAAGTTTGACCTAACAGCAAAGTCAAAGAAGACCAACGTTAACAAGCACAGCATTAAATGGTTTCAGACTCAAAATCATTAACAAAATAACAGCAGATTTTGAATACATGTTTTTGAGTAAAACAGAAAATTTCAGTATTTCAATTTCTGAATGTGAGGCAGATTAGCTTTTAATCTGGGAATATATATAGGTTTATCCTCGCTAGGCACGGTGGCATACACCTGGAACCCCAGTACTTTCGGAGGCTGAGGCAGGAGGACCACCAAGTTTGTAAAGGCCAGGCTAGTCTGGACTACAAAACATGACCCTATCTCCAAAAAGGAGAGACTTGTTCCTGGCTTGAAGGCATGTGCTTTACTACAGTGCTAATGAACATTAGTGAGCAAAAGATCTAGTGTTTTATAAAGAATTTTAGCCAAATTGAACTGTTCAAGATTTTCAACATTTTCAGACTACCATTACTTATAGCTTAAATTTCTAATAGAGAATTTGCCTGTGAGAAGTAAATCCAGCAGGATTTATTCATGGATTCATTTTAAGTGGTTTTGGCCATCACTAGAGACCGAGAGTCATCATAATAATTTTGTCAAAATATAAAAGAAGTATGCATGTCAAATTAAAGGAGACTGCTTCTGCATCTTAGGGCCACTTTTCCTATTATCCACTCTTTAAAAATAGGTACCTGTTTTTCTTTTCAAGCCAATAACTACTTTTAGGAACAGAAGTTAATAGATCCAATTGGGTCTAGAAGTCAGTTTAATACAAAGTAAACATTAGGACATAGAAATTGGCAGTGATCTCCATCAACAGAGTGAATGAGGTCACTGTGTGTTTTCCATACCGGGGAATAAAGTAACATGGACACAGGCACCAAAAGTTATACCCTAGCTTCATGATCCAGCCCATAATCTCAGAAAAAGATATTATGAATATATTTGAATATATTGCTACTTCTCAAACCCATCACTAATGATACCATGGTAGCTACAAAGCACTACCAAATTCTCAGTGATAGTTTTCTAATTAGATAAAGCTATAAACCTACCTTGTTAAGTTTATTTATGTTTTTTTTCTTCCTCTGTATTCAATACATTAAATGGAACTGGAAATTGTTAATTAAAGGTTTATTATTTTTTTCCTGAAATGGTTTTGTACTAACAATAACTGTTCATCACCATCTACATGAAACTTTAAAAATAGTAATTCACTCTATTAATTGATGGGGTGAAAAAAATGAACCAAAGTAGGGAGGTATGAGTAAGAAAACCTAGGAATCATTTGAAACACTCTTGATATATGCCAATAACTTTGCAAAAATACTAAGGCTTTATAATATTTAATTCTGATTATGGCATGTTTAAATGTCAGAAAGTTTGCTACAGCAGAAAGCCTTATATTTTGGTCTACGTATCTAATTCTATTTGGGAGCACTTAATTCATGTTTTAGAAGTTTGACCTTACATTCCTTGGCACCTGCAGGTCACAAATGTAAAAGTAATTCTGTTAAGACTTTGGAACTGAAAACCATTTTATGGGGCAAGGGAGAATCTGTAAGTCATTACTCTAAGGCCTCACTGCTTCCTACTCCATATACAAAACACTAAAGGCTGGTCTTTTGGTTTTAAATTTATAGCTTCCAAAACCCAGCAGGCAGTTTTATGTCAAAATCCTAATTTAGAGATGTAAGAGTAAATTTATATATATAAGGAGAGTTAAATTTGAGATTGGTTCTGCTGTATGATGCTCAAAATAAACTGTTTTCATATACAAAGTAAACTGTCATTTCTATAAATCCAATTTGTCAATTAAATGCCAATGTATTTTTTTAAAAAACAAAAAGTTTAAACTTTCCTTTTACAATGCAGGCAGACAAAACAGAACAAACATGACATCAATGATATACTAGTAAAATACACTAAGTTCAATAAAAGATGAAGAAACTACAAGGAGAAACTAGAATGGAAAATAGGCTACAGGGACTATATGGGTTCATCAACACAAAGAATTTTTGAGTCTGGCCTAAAAAAATTAATTGCCTTTGACATCATTTTGCTTTCCCTTTGTTTGTGAAAGTACATTTTCTCAAAGTCAGCAATACCTTGTCTACCTGTCCTGTCTGGGAGACTGAAAGATAAAGGTCTGTAAGAGAGAAGAATGGAAAGAGCTAGAAAGATCAGGATGTTCAGAAAAAAGGAGGACTGACTTCAAAAGTAGTGACTAAATTCAGACTCATATTTCCATCTTAAGAATAACATGAAATATATTAGTCTAACAAGTCTCCCCACCCCTGTGGAGTCCTTTTAGTCTTAGCCAGATTCCTGGGTTTCTTTCAACTTCCCCAAATCCCACCAACCTCCCCACTTTAACCCTCCTTTTCCAAGATCCCAAGGTCATAATTAAAAAAAAAAAAAACATTTTTCTATAAAACATGCAAGATGAAAGTACACTTGAGCATATTTTTGCTTTGCTTCTCCTCTCTTTCAAGGGTGGTAGATCTTTTCTTCTACCTGTCTGGGTGATGACAATTCAACTAGATAAATTCATGCTATAATTTAACAGGTATATTTTAATCATATTCAGGTTGATTTTTTTATTTTTTCCAAGGCAGGGCTTCACTGTAGCTCAAGCTGACCTGGAACTCACTCTGTAGTCCCAGGCTGGCCTTGAACTCACAGAGATCCTCGTACCACAGTTTTTCAAGTGCTGGGATTAAAGGCATGCACCAAACCTGGTTCAGGCTGATTTTTAAAAAGCCAAATGCTATTCCTAAAATATTGTGTTTCATGCATTTAAAATATGATAATCAGTTCTTTTCATCAATCATGACAAAATTTTAATTAAATCTTCCTTGTTTTCTTTATAATAAAATAAAATTCAACTGAAACTTGGTAATAAATTAGTAAATTTATATTTTACTCTCAAATAATTTTGGATTAATCTGCAGAAGTACATCTCTGTTAGATCTAATCAGGTGAAGTAACTTGGAAATGAAAGGCAAATAAAGACTTTTGAATTTTAATGTGTGTAGCATAAAGCTGCCTCCCAAATATATTTAAAATATTCAAAATCCAATCTCATGATTAAAATATTATTAAACATCACATGTAGAAAACATAATAAACATAATTTCATGTTTAATCCCACTAGATATAAAACATTTTTTTGCCAGGCGTGGTGGCGCACGCCTTTAATCCCAGCACTTGGGAGGCAGAGGTAGGAGGATTGCTGTGAGTTCAAGGCCACCCTGAGACTACAAAGTTAATTCCAGGTCAGCCTGGGCCAGAGTGGTGAGACCCTACCTCGAAAAAAAAAAAAAATCTTCTTATAAAATGAACACAAACAGAAAAAAACTAGCTTGGTAGCAGTAACAACTGATTATGTATATTAAAAGATAATCAGTGGATGGACATTAGAAGCACTTAGTAGTATTCTAAACTAAAAAGGATTACATCTATGAAATGATTTTATAGTAATTTTATATAACTAAGTATCCCCATCAAAAATGTAAACATTTGCCGGGCGTGGTGGTACATGCCTTTAATCCCAGCACTCGGGAGGCAGAGGTAGGAGGATCGCCGAGGCCACCCCGAGACTACACAGTTAATTCCAGGTCAGCCTGGACCAGAGTGAGACCCTACCTCGCAAAACAAAAAAAAAAAAAAAAGTAAACATTTTTAATAACAAGATTAAAAGCTTCACTAAACAAGTAAAAATGAAATATCCATAATGTAATTACTAATGGTCAATCATGACTTTTAAAAATACCATACAAGGGCTGGAGAGTGGGCTTAGCAGTTAAGGCACATGCCTATGAAGCCTAAGGACCGAAGTTCGATTCTCCAGGTCCCACATAAGCCAGATGTACATGGTGGCGCGTGCATCTGGAGTTTGTTTGTAGTGGCTAGAGGCCCTGGCATGCCCATTCTCACTCTCTCTGTCTCTCTCTGTTTCTAATAAATAAATAAAATATTTTTAAAAAACACTATACAAAGTGTACTATGTAGCAAAAGGAGAAAGAAAAGAAAGAAAAAGGGTATACCACCAAGAGGAGCTGAGATTAGAAATGTGAAAATCCAGCCAGGCGTGGTGGTGCACGCCTTTAATCCCAGCACTCGGGAGGCAGAGGTAGGAGGATTGCTGTGAATTCGAGACCACCCTGAGACTACAGAGTAAATTCCAGGTCAGCCTGGGTTAGAGTGAAACCCTACCTTGAAAAACCAAAAAAAAAAAAAAAAAAAAAAAAAAAAAAGAAATGTGAAAATCCTGTTAAATGGTCAATATTCTACAGATTCCACAAACTTCACAAATTATCTTTCATTTTGGATCAACTACAGATGGATTAGTTACTATTTGTTCCTTGGCATTTAAAATCTACGACTATATACAGTTTTGTGAAGCAATGTTGAACAATTTATATTTCAAGTCATCATCCTAAGATTTAAAAAAATGATAGTGTAGTTGGTCACAGTGGTGCACGTCTTTAATCCCAGCACTTAGGAGGTGGAGGTAGCAGGATCACCATGAGCTTGAGGCCAGCCTGGGACTACAGAGTGAGCTCCAAGTTCCTTGGGTGAAGTGAGACCCTGCCTCAAAAAGCACCCCCCCCAAAAAATAAAGAAAAAGAAAAAAAGATATTTTAAGGTTTATACTTCTTTAGCTATATTAAATAATGTGTTATCAAGCAATTATTCTCAATAATATTCTGTCCTTTTTTTCCCCGTCCTAAAACTAAATTTTCTCTATTAACCTACTTTATGTTTTCCCCTTTCAGAAAGTAGAAACACCTGGTTAGGTACATGCACATACACAGTTATTACACTCATCATCGCCATTACAACCTCTCCTTTGAAACCAAAGGAGAGCAAACTGAGACAAGGGGAAATGCAAGGCTACATTTACGCTAAAACACCAGGGGAGTGTTTTATAGAAAACATCAACTGCTTTTAATTCTCACATTTCAGATTTCTCTATCATCCTCTACTTCCTCCAACTAAATGCCAACAAAATGTTTCTCAGAACTCACCTGTTGTAAATTTGTATACCTTGATCCTTTATAGTAGTATTTACTTTAAGCCAAATAATTATGGGAGCTTGAGCTAATAATTATAATTTTTAAAATATGAGCACATATACCAAATACAAGAGTGTATTTAAACAAATGTGCTTAGTTCAACCACTCTAAAGCTGAATTGAACAGCATGGAATCAGCCAAGTAGAGGAAAGTTCCCTTCACATAATGCAGTGAAACCATGAGTGTGTGTGTCAATGTATAAAATATGTAACTTATGTACGAATGACCTTTGGGAAGGATCCAGAAAAGTTTACAGTATTGAATTTCTTTTCCAATGTTCAGTTTCAAAACATGACTTCCACCTCGGAATTTTCCTTCTCCTTTCCCTTTCTAGTAGTAGACTAGAACTGTATTTGTACCCAAAGCAGCTATAACTGTGGTTAAAAGAATACACAAAGCTATCTGTTGTATAGTAATCATGAGACATTTCACATACGAAAATGTTTATATTTATGTTTTAAGCCTGAGTCGGCCCTCCAGAGTGCTTCTGTCGGACAAACAGAGAAAGCTACAAACCATGCATCACCCACGACCACGCTTAGAACCCGCACTCACGACAGCGTCTTCCAGACTCACCTCAGATTTCTCCAGCTTATTCTGAGCATCAATCTGTGTAACGATCTCATTCATGTTGGTCTCCAAGACCATTCCCCCCATCACCATTTCTGCAAGAATGTTATGAACCTAAAGGAAAAAATAATGTAAACACAGAAACCTCACTACAAAACCTTTCATGACTTCAGTACCTTTCATCTCAAGTGCTGCTATTTTCTAAGTATGAGCAGTAAACACCTGGAACGAAGGCTTGGGGCTCAGACCCCACTCTCACCACTATCCTGAGGCTTCAGGCAATTTCATAACTTTTTATATCTTAGTTCAATAAGCTGAAAACACAGTTAACAGTACTTCTCCACAGGACCATTTAAAGAAGTGAATGAGATAATCTGTATCCAAAACAAAGTAACAGACAAATATTAACTATAGTGATTGCCACCCCTTTGCCACAGTTTCAATTTCTGGTGGTTTCAGTCACCTGAGTCAATGCTGGTCCAAAAATATTAAGTGGAAAATTTGAGAAATAAACTATTTGTAAGTTTTAAGTTGCAAATCCCACTCCATTCAGCCCAGGCTGTGAATCATTCCTTTCTCTAGGATATACACACTGTATCTGTTACCCTAGCCAGCATTGTATGTCTCAGTGATCCAGGAAAACTCAGAGCAGATGTGTCTCTGACACACCACCAGGTTAGTGGTAGCCTACTGCCTGGCACAGAGCCTGTACCACTCTGCACTTCATCTCACTGAGTAGGCTTCATATCACCTCACATTATCAGTACAGTAAGGTGGTTTTACAGACAGACAGACTGCATTCACAAGCTTTTATCACAGTATATGATTATAAGTTCAGCCAGGTTCACAAGGCTGGCAGAAATCACTTGACCAAGAGCAGCTTTTGGGAAAAAAGGGTTTATTCTGGCTTACGGACTTGAGGGGACACTCCATGATGGCAAGGAAACTGATGGCATGAGCAGAGTGGACATCACCCCCTGGCCAGTATAAGGTGGACAATACCAACAGGTTAGTGTGCCAAACAGTAGCAAGGGGAAAACTGGCTATAATACCCATAAGCCCGCCCCCAACAATACACTGCCTCCAGGAGGAATTAATTCCCAAATCTCCATCAGCTGGGAACCTAGCAGTCAGAACACCTGAGTTTATGGGGGACACCTGAATCAAACCACTACAAAAGTGTATACTTTATCATTAATGTTGTCAACCTCTTATTGTGCCTAATTTATAAATTAAAGTATAAATATAGGTATTTCCTTATGTATAGAAAAATAGCAAGCCGGGTGTGGTGGCACACACCTTTAATCCCAGCATTTGGGAGGCAGAGGTAAGAGGATTGCAGTGAGTTCAAAGCCACCCTGAGAATACAGAGTGAATTCCAGGTCAGCCTGGGCTAGAGTGAGACCATATCAAAAAACAAAAAAAGAAAGAAAGAAAGAAAGAAAGAAAGAAAGAAAGAAAGAAAGAAAGAAAGAAAGAAAGAAAGAAAGAAGGAAGGAAGGAAGGAAGGAAGGAAAAAAGGAAAAGGGAAAAGAAAAATAGCATTTACAGGGTTTAGTACTACGTGAGGGTCAGGCATTCACTAAGAAGTTTTGGAATGTATCATTCTTGGATAAGGGGGAAGTATTGTGTGATTATTAGTAACAAAACAATATAATATAAAGTTTGATACTTAAAAACAACCTATAAGGGCCTTGTAGCTTGCATGTAAAGCATCCCCAGTAGCTTTAGGAATTTAGGAGCATGGAGCCTTGCTAGAGGAGGGTGCTCCTGGCAGCCCTTGGGGTGATCAGTCAGTCCAGCATCTGGCTGTTCGGAGCAGGCTCTAAGACTGCTCTCACTCTGCTGCTCATGTATGATGCAAGCTGGGTGCTATGCTTTCTCCTCCATGACCAAGCTTCCCCTGGAAACTGGAAGCCTGAAATAACCCCTTTCCTCCCCTGAGCAGCTCTGGTTAGGTATTTTTCCAACAAGAATGTAACGGCTATAGCCCTTTTATAAGATTATTAGGGTGGGATATTTAATGAAACAATACAGCACAACTAACAAAACTCTAGATTAGAAAAGGGAAAACTTTTTGTTTTTGTCTTGGCAGTACCAGGGACGGAATTTATAGCCTCTTTGCATAGTAGGCAAGCAGTCTACTAGACTTCTTACTTATTTGGAGACAGGGTCTTCCTTAACTTGCCCAAGCGGGCATTCATCTTTGTAGCCCAGGCAGGCCTTGAACTTTTGATCCTCCTCCCTCAGCCTCCTGAGCAATTTGGGATTACAAGTGTGGGATACTAATTCTGGCTTAAAAATTTTCTTTTTAGTCTAAGTATCTTAACCATGTTTTCATTCAAAAATGTTCTGTGAGCCGGGCGTGGTGGCACACGCCTTTAATCCCAGCACTCGGGAGGCAGAGGTAGGAGGATCGCCATGAGTTCGAGGCCACCCTGAGACTACATAGTGAATTCCAGGTCAGCCTGAGCTAGAGTGAGACCCTACCTTGGAAAAAAAAAATGTTCTGTGTATATAATACTCAAATTTCTAATCATAAACATATCTACTAATAAAAAATAGTGTTGTCCTTTATTGGGGACTAAAAAAATATAACCCAAATACTTTTCATAAAAGTTTTTTTTTTTGGAAAAAAAACACAACAATTTAGAGCTGAACTGGGTTTTATAGAATAGCATATTGGGGGCTGGAGAGATGACTCAACACTTAAAAGCACTTGCTTGGGGCTGGAGAGATGGCTTAGTGGTTAAGGCCAAAGGACCCAGGTTCAACTCTCCAGGACCCACATAAGCCAGATGCACAAGGTGGCGCATGTGTCTGGAGTTTGTTTTCCATGGCTGGAGGCCCTGGAGTGCCCATTCTCTCTCTCTCTCTCTCACCTGCCAATTTCTGTATCTCTCTCTCAAATAAATAAATTATATATATATATGCATTTGCTTGCAAAGCCTAATGGTCTGGGTTCAATTCCCCACATAAAGCCAGATCCACAAAGTGCTGCATAAGTCTGGACTTCATTTGTAGTGGCAAAGGGATCCTGGCACTCCAATACTCACCCACCCTTCTTGCAAATAAATAAATAAATAAATAAATAAATAAATAAATAAATAAATAAATAAATACTTTTTTAAAGAGTAGCATATTATGCTATAATGTGAACAAACTGGTGAAAGTGAGTAGAGCCTCGGAGATGGGGATGAATGCTGACTACCAGTTATTCTTTCTATCACCTGAGTCTGTCACCTCATCTGCAATACAGAGATGGAAATAATATATCTATAAAAATGCACAGATACTTTGTAGGGTGTGCATCAGAATTAAATGAACAATCCATGTGGTGTAGCACAGCAGCTATTTGGGTGTTTGTTTCCATATCCTCCTGTCCAGTGTACTGGACTATTATGAGGATGTCAGCTGCAAACATTATTTAGCACAGGGAGCTGGTTTTATATCCTTCCAAGCCCAGTGGGTTTGAGAGAATATGTGCTCCAAAGGGAAAAAAAATCCCATCTGTTAATGACTGTGGGTGGAATTGGCTTGGCCATATCACTCTGTCAAAGGGAAGAGGGAATCTGACAGGATCTCTCTTCCTCCCACCACCAGAGTTTATGATCAGTCTTGTGATAACAAACACCGCCAGCTTATGGTCTCAGTGTATCATTTCCTGCTAAAAGAATCAGGGCTCTAGAATGTCTGATAATGTCTGGAGTTAGGAAATGAAGAGTCTGGAATACCAAGCTGTACCAGAAGACAAAGCAGCCCTCAAAACCTACAGAAAGAAGTTTTATTTCCTAGTAATACATACAGGACCTTTACTTTTACCACATTTCACAACAGAATCCTCAATTTTCTTGAAAACAACTAAGTACATTACATAAGCTAATGATTTCTACCTCTGAACTTTAAACATGTACTAGAACATGATTTTGAATACTGTGAATACTGAGATATCAGTAGTCTTTCTAAATGTGAAACAGCACAAAGTATATTAAAAGACATGCATTAGACATTAGACTCCTAAAAATACCAGTTTTCAGTACTATGACAAACTCCTGAGAGAGGTAACACAGGGAGGAAAATTTCATCTTGACTCAAGAGTATCAGAGGCTTCAGTTTATGATCAGCTGGATTTAATGCAAACAGAAACATGAGGAGCATGGCAGAGGAAAGCTGCTTACTTCATGCAGCCAGGAAGCAAAAAGAAAGTGACAAGAAGCCAAAGCAGCAAGGACAGACCCTTCACAGGCATGCCCCCAGTGGCCCACTGCCAACTATTTCCTACTTCCACATTCCTCCCACCTCCCAACAGTCTACTCACATGTTTAATGTATCAACAGATCAAACCATTGATTAGGTCAGTGTTCATGATCTAATCATCTTTGAAGACACCCTCACAAGCACACCCAGGTGTGCTTTACTAAATAGTGTCCTAGGAATTTCTCAATCCAATGAAGTTGACAATTAAGATTAACCATTACACTGATCCAAAGTCAGTTAATGTATAAAATCAAATCCCTTAGTAAACGGGAACCACAATACAGAGGACTGCTCAAACAGGTATAGTTCTTTGGTGTTCAGAAGTAATAAAATGCGTTCCCTGTGCTCTCTTCTTGATCATGACAGTGGCTGCCTAACTACATTCAACTACAAAAACTTAATTAACTGTGTGCTTAACTCTGCTGCCTTTTAATGCAAATAAATTATACCTCAATAAAACCAATTTTTAAAACCTACTTCTGTTTCTGCCCAAATTTCCAGATTTATACATTCCTTTATACAATAGTGTAATCATTTAAGAAAATCAAATAATACAATTAATAAAAAAAAAAGCAAACTATGCTTAAAAGTGCAATCTCTTCTTGTACCACTATCACCAAATACCCAGGAATACTGTTTAGAAATATCAATTTCCTTCCTCTCTTCAACTTTTAATAAATCATTAAGTCCTATCAATACTACCATTTTCATGCCCCTTAGTGGAAATTTCCTTCTGGGCTAATCCAATGGACTCTTTTAAAAAAAAAAAAAATAGTATAGGCTAGAGAGATGGCTCAGTGGTGACAGCACTTGCCTGCAAAGCCTAAGGACCCAAGTTTGATTCCCCAGTACCCACGTTAAAGCCAGATGCACAAGGTGATACATGCATCTGGAGTTAAGTTTGCAGTGACTAGAGGCTCTGGTGTACCTATTCTCTCATAAATAAATTAAATGAATAAATAAATAGATGACAGATAGTACAGATTCATTTATTTAGAATAAAAAGTAAGAAGTGAAGTTCCTGGGTATTGTTTAAGGTAACTATGGTGAGCACAGATGCCTTCCAAAACTTTTTTTTTTTAAAGGGCAGGGTCTCACTCTAGTTCAAGCTGACCTAGAACTCACTCTGTAGCCTAGGCTGGAACCAAAACCCATGGTGTTTCTCTTACCCAGCTGCCCACATACTATGTGCACCTATGGCACTTTTTTTGTTTGTTTTGTTTTTAAGGTAGGGTCTGATCTTGCCCTAACCCATGCTGACCTGGAATTCACTATCAATCTCAGGCTGGCCTCTTAACTCACAGCCATCCTCCTACCTCAGCTCCTGCTCCAGAGTTCTGGGATTAAAGGCATGTGCCACCATATGCACCTTCCAACAGACTCTTTTTATTTTATTTTTAGAGAGAGAATTGGCACACCAGGGCCTCAGCCACTGCAATCGAACTCCAAACATTTGTGCTTCCTAGTGGGCATGTGTGACCTTGTGTTTGCCTCACCTTTTTGTGTCTGGTTTACATGGGCTCCGGAGAGTTAAACATGGGTCCTTGTGCTTTGCAGGCATGCGCCTTAATCGCTAAGCCATCTCTCCAGCCCCAGACTCTTAATTGGCTTCTTTTATTATAGGTGCTGCCAAAGCAAGCACTTAATTGGCTTCTTTGTCTTTAATCTCCATACCTAAGAATCTTCCTTCCAAAATATTCAAAGTAATAACAGTGCCAAGAGAAGATTCCAAAGGCACTGAGTTACTTCAGAACAAAGTTCACGGCACCAACAGCTTTTCAGTTAGTCGTCACCATCAGTATGAACCCGTCTCACAGAAGAGCTTCTACCTACTTCATCTGTCTGTAGGCCTCGCCTCGCCTCTCCTCTCCTATTTCGCCTCATACCTCACAATCCAGTAAAACATAACTTCCTCCATTCACTTCCCCCTCCAGGCAGAGGTTGAGTTTCCATGAACACTCTGTCCATACCATTTCCTGTCCTACATGTGAACTCTGCTAGGGCAGTTTTAATCTTCCCTACCAGGCAGTGACTTGCTCATGGTAATAATAATTTATGAATGGAATAAAGGAATAAAAATAGTACTAGTCACCAAATACAATTTTACCCTCACAAATACAAATTAGTGGGGTTTTTTCTAAGTAAAAAACTTAGTGTTTGATAATATAGAAATAGTACCTTGTCTACATGGAATATTAAATCCAGTTCACAGACATTTTCAAAACATTTGTCTAATGTTTCCACAAACACCTATGGGGAAAGACAAAAAGAAAAAAAGTATTTTGAAAAGTGTGAAAGTGCATTTAAGCTTATTACTTATAAAGCAAGTAAGTCTTAATTGGACCAAAATGTTTCCATTACTACAACACTTTTGAAAACTAAAAACTATACAAATATAACAAAAAGGAAAGAAACAAAACTATTTTTAAGTAAACTACACTTTAATACATAAGTATATAAAACAAATTTTTTTTAAATTACTAAAATTTCAAAGTATCAGCACCATGACTTATATTTATAAAAACTTAAAACCACACAAACAAGGCTCCTTATCATCTGGAAAGGGTTTAGAAAAACACTTATTAGAAATGGCTATCAGTATAAAAATAAACAAGAGTCCAAGTCACTCCACATATTATGAAACAGTTATTTTTTCTTTTTATTTATGAGAGAAAGAGGCAGAAAGAGAAAGAGAGAGACCAAGAGAATGGGTGCCCTAGGGCCTTCAGCTGCTGCAAACAAATTCCAGATGCTTGCTCACTTGTATCATTGTGCATCTGGCTTACGTGGGACCTAAGACATGAGTTTCTGGCTTTGCAGGCAAGTGCCTTTACCGCCAAGCCATGTTTCCAGCCTGAACCAGTTATTTTTAACTAGCAAATCAGTACAAAAGATCACTAAAAATTACTTGTATATAAAAATTACTTATATATAAAAGAGAAAGGCCACATAATCAGATTTAACTGGGTTCAAACTACTTTGAATAAAGTGTGTTGACTGCGTAGGAGTCACATAAGTAGGTATGGGTTCAAATCCTGAACATTTCCCCCCAGAGGACCCGTTTTCAGAATGAGCCCTTGGCTGACTACTGAGAACACAGTTCTTTTTGGAATGTTCTGTTTGCTAACAGTGTTGTGTATACATGAGTTCTTGGACCTCAGCACATTAATATGAGCAGGTAATTGATTAGTGTGACTTATGGTGAATGCCTGCTTCTTCTGTTGGAGTTTGGAACTTTCAAAAAGTCAGGCAAACCAGGCGTGGTGGCACACGCCTTTAATCCCAGCACTCTGGAGGCAGAGGTAGGAGGATCGCTGTGAGTTCAAGGCCACCCTGAGACTACATGATGAATTCCAGGCCAGCCTGGGCTAAAATGAGACCCTACCTCAAAAAACCAAAACAAACAAACAAACAAACAAACAAAGTCAGGCACACAAGCACTCCATATACTTCTGTGACCAAGCCCCAGTAACAATCCTGGACACCCAAGCTAGGATGAGCTTCGCTGGATTAGAACACTTGGTGCATGTCATCACACATTTCTGGGGGAGGAGTTTAATATGACTCCAGTGAAAAGGAACCTGGGAGCTCACAAATTACTTCCTGCACTGACACTTTTCTCTGTGTCTTTGCTGGTGTTACCTGATCCTTTCATGTACTATACTCAGCCATAACCACGAGTGTGCAGCAATTCTGAGTCCTCTTAAGCTAAGCAAATCAAATAAAATTCCACTTTGTTTGGTTGCCACTGGCTACTTTATTACTATCTCCACAAACCATCTCCGTGATTCCTTCATAGATGCTTTATCATCCATCCAGAGGCAATACCACCGTTACAGTTTACAGCTTTAAACAACAAATGTAAACCAAAAGAACCCAGGGGAACCGAAGCATGCCGTCACATGGGGCAAAGAATACAACCTTTAGGCAGTCTTCTTGAGCTAAGTGCTCCAACCCAGGCCAATGTACACAGATCCACAATCCAATGTTCCTTCCTGGCATCAAGGCACACGGTAAGACAGTGAAACAATGCAGTATATAGCCATATGACTGACACCACCACTGTCTTGGAACTTGCTCTGCAAAGGGCCAGGCAGCAAGTATCTGAGGTTTTTCTGACCCCACATGATCTAAGACAAAAACAGCTACCAACAGGACATGAGCATGGTTCTACTCCCGTAAGTTTTATTTACGAAAAAGCAGGAGACTCCTGACTTAAACCACACTTAATGGCCGACTGAAGTAAACAAGAATAGGTTCACTCAGAATTTCAATGCTGAGAAGGTAGCACATTACCACAATGATCAAGACACGCATAGGTGTGATGAGAAACATGACATTTGCTCTTCCTTTTTCCTGTTACACAGCTTTTGTGAGCCCTTACACTCTCAGACAGCAATGGCTCTCTCTCTCTATGTGCTGATGAGATGACTCGGAGCTGGGACTCCTGCATCGTCTCAGAATGGAGGCTGGTTCACAGCAGTGCCCCCATGAAAGTAAAATGAATGAGCTGAACTGTTAAGTTGATCATCAGTGGCCAACGATTCAATTAATCATATCTATGTGGTAGAAGCTTCCACTGAATACTATAAGACTAGTTTATAGGTGGTCTGCAAAGATTTGTTCAAAAGAACACGGAAGGTCTGTCCCTCTTCCCGATTCTCTTCACTATCCGTCTGTATCCTCTGTAATATCCTTTATAGTAAGGAGGTAAATGAAAGTCAAATGCTTCCCTGACTTATTTGGCAAATTAAACTACAAAATGGGGTTAAGGGAGCCTCAATTTATTGCTGGCTATCAGAATTACAGCTCATAATAACCTATGTGGCTGGGCTCTCAAGATATGGGAACTGACCCTACATCTAGGTAGAATGTCTGAACTGAATCACAGACCACGGGCTGGTGTCTGCTATAGAGATGCCTGGGAGGGGCAGAGATAATGCAATTAGTGATCAAGTAGACAGAGAACGTGCTGAATGAATGAGAGAGGAGAAAGCATTTGTCTTTTCTTTTAACAACAGAGAGGCCTCATGTAAGTTCTAAGTTTAAATAATTTTGTGGTAGGTAGGGAATAAACATTCAGTAGGCCTGAAAACTGCCAACTTTATTACTCCTGAAGGCCTTGGTGACATGGTCCCTGAAATGACTACTCATTGTATCTAATTTAAGTACACAGTCCTCCTCTTATAAAAGGCTCTTAGGAGAAAGAAGAAACTGTTTCAAGTAAGAAAATCATACTTACAAGTTATGGGAGGGCTGGGAAGGTGACTCAGTGGGTAAGAGTGCTTGCTGTGCAAGAGTGAGGACCCGAGTTTGATCCCTGCACCTAGCACTCATGAAAAAGCCAGACATGCAGACACCATAAATCGTTACAGGGAAACTTAAGTGCTAGGGTGGGACACCTCCCAGCAAGCTACTGGTTAGGAGGCCCTGAGGCCCCCAAGCACTACAGGCCACTGACAAGGCTCTTGGTTGCCCACCAGAGCTAGATGATGACAATCTATACAGAAGACCTGGCACACCTGGGCTGCAGCACAGAGAAATCAAGCTGGAGCTGAGCTGGAAGCTCCCTCCCTGTTGACTAACTGTCACAGTGCTGGAAAGTGCTATGCAGCCTGTTTGGAGAGAAAAGTCGTCAGCAGGCGTAACTAGCTGTGGTCCCAGCAAGCTACATAGCTGGCTGCCAGGCCAAATGTGCCAAGTGGTGCAATGGTGACATGTCTGCTATGGGGGAAAGCAACTGCTTCCTGATTGGGTATGAGGCTCGCTCCATGGGAAGGGACTCCTGCCTGATACTGAAAACCTAGACAAAGGCCTGTAGAGGCAAGGTCAGAAGTCCTGGGCAGAAGTTACTACTCTTATTTGATTAAATGGATATATTGTACCCACCAAAATGCCTTGGAAATGCACTGTAAGGAGTCCCAACCTTCCTTTGGCTCTTACGTTCCTTCTGCCATCTCTTCTGCAATGGACCCTGAGCCGTGGAAGGTGTGATAGAGATGTCTCAGTGCTGAGCACTCCTCCTGACAGACATCTTTATGATACCCTCCAAGGAAGAGGTGGTAGACAGTACACAAGAGCCATGGGATGGGGAGGAGAGCTTTGGAATGCTGTCTTCCAGACACAAAGTGGGTATTGCAGTCATGACTTCACAGTGGCTGATGCTACCTACACCAGACCTACATAATATGAGGACAAAAAAAAAAAAAAAGACATCAAAACAGAAGAGGGACTAGTTGGAAAGAAAGAATTCGGTGGAGGGGATATTAGACAGAAAACAAAAGATAGTAGTGGGAGGGCACTAAGATCAGGATACTTACTCTCCTTTTTGTTCTCTCTCCCCACACCTCCCCCCCCCGTGTGTATACATATTCATATACATACATATACATGAAAGTTGTCAATAATAAGTTTAACAAAACCTGGGCATGGCCATTCATGCCTACTGCCTCATGCTGGGGCATGCAAGAGACAAAAGGATTGCCAAGGCTCCCTGGTCAGGCAGTCTAACTGAAGAAATGGGAGTTCTAATTGCAGTGAGAGACTCTATCTCAGAGAAGTAATATGGAGAACAATAAGAGGAGGACACTCAATGTCTTCCTCTGGCCTCTGCACAGGTGTACATGGGGTTCACACATCTGCGTGTGCACAAACACACAGTCCACATACAAACCATTAAAAGGTTATGGGAAATAAATCCACTGAAGTTCTCTTCTCAACTGAGTTAACTTTTACCTAAGTATAACTCCATACAATCACAAATTGTAAGAACAAGGTAACTTTACTCAGAGTAAAAAGACCTATGTGATCAATGCCTCAACTCAGTTTCAGAACACAACCAGCACCTGTCAGGCCCCTTCACATTGTTTATCAGTCATGATCACTGTGCTGGTTTGATTCAGGTGTCCCCCATAAACTTAGGTGTTCTGAAGGCTAGGTTCCCAGCTGATGGAGATTTGGGAATTAACACTTGCTGGAGGCAGTGTATTGTTGGGGGCCAGCTTATGGGTGTTATGGCCAGTTTCCCCTTGCCAGTGTTTGGCACACTCTCCTGTTGCTATTGTCCACCTGATGTTGACCCGGGGGTGATGTCCACCCTTTGCTCATGCCATCATTTTGCCCTGCCATCATGGAGGTTCCTCCCCGCCCTCCCCGAGTCTGTAAGACAAAATATACACCCTGCCCCTGAAGCTGCTCTTGGCTAGGTGTTTTTTTGCCAGCAATGCAAACCTGACTGCAACAATCACCAACAATGATAAACATACATGCTTTTAAAAAAATATATTTATTTATCTGGGGGGGGGCAGACAGTGAGAAAGAGGGAGAGAGAGAGAGAGAGAGAGAGAGAGAGAGAGAGAATGGGCGTGTGAGGGCCTCTATCCACTGCAAACGAACTCCAAGATGTATGTGCCACCTTGTGCATCTGGCTTACGTGGGTCCTGGGGAATCGAACCAAGGTCCTTTGGCTTTACAGGCAAACGCCTTAACTGCTAAGCCATCTCTCCAGCCCAAACATACATGCTTTTTAATGTTAAGTTTGGACTATTTCTAACATATTTAAATGATACCACACACTATGCACTTTTTGGGAATGGCTTCTTTTATTCATTATTACTTTCATGAAATTCACTTCCTGATTACACAATGGCTCACTTACTTTTATATAGTATGCCACTGAATGAATATATCCATGCAATAGTTACAAATCTGGTCTGTTTCCAGTAGAAGGCTATTATAATAATCAGTACTGTTAAGAATATTCTTATCCCAGTCTTTTAGTGAATGAATGTGTATGTATCTATAAAACAAATATCTAGATTGGAAATGCTGAGTCATTAGGTATATAAGTTTAGATTTAGTATATACTGCCAAATAGTTTTAAAAGTTATCATACAAACTTACACTTAAAATAGCAGCATGTAAGAGTCACCATAAGGGCTGGAGGGATGGCTTAGCAGTTAAAGCTTTTGCCTGCAAAGCCAAAGTACACAGGTTCAATTCCCCAGGACCCATGTTAGCCAGATGTACAAGGGGGCGTACGTGTCTGGAGTTCATTTGCAGTGGCTGGAGGCCCTGGAGTGCCCATTCTCTCTCTCTCTATCAAATAAATAAATAAATAAAATATTTTTTAAAAAAGAGTCCCCATAAGTTTGGTGTGGTGGTGCATGCCTTTAATCCCATTACTTGGGAGGCAGAGGCAGGAGGACTGAAGTAAGTGCAAGGCCATTCTGAGATTACATAATGAATTCCAGGTCAGCCTGGGCTAGAGCAAGACTCTTCCTCGAAAAACCAAGAGTTACCATAGTTCCACATGCTTCTCAGTATTTATACTGCCAATCATGTAACTGTAGTCACACTCAGTGGGTATGTGATGTGTATCATGATATGAATGAAATGATATAGCAATTCATTTTTATTAGCCAATTAAGTATCCTGATTTTTTTATTTTTATTTTTTAAGTTCTATTTATTGGAGAGACTCAGAGAAAGAAAGAGAGAGAGACAGAAAATGGGCACGTCAGGTCCTCCAGCCACTGCAAATGAACTCCAGACGCATGTGCCACCTTATGCATCTGGTTTACGTGGGTCCTGGGGAAATGAACCAGGGTCCTTTGGCTTTGCAGGCAAATGCCTTAATCGCTAAGCCATCCCTCCAACCCAAGTCTCCTAATTTTTGTTCCTGTTCAAAAATAAGCTCTTCCTCCTTCAACTTGCTTCTTGGCAGTGTTTTGTTGCAGCAATGAAAAAAGGAACATGCATTGCTTTGGTTCATGTTATAGTCATTCCATTTTAACTTTCAAAATAAAAAAAGCAAAAACAACAACAAAACACTAGTGAAAATGCTACCTAAACAGCTTCCCTTCACTTATGTGGACTTATAAAAAAGATTAGTAGAACCTATTGAATGTATAGATTGTTGACCAAGAAAGAAAATAACTTTCTAAGAGCTTTAAGTGTGCCACTGGTGAACTAACTACACAGTGCCATGCAGAGAGTATGAAGCTGCAAAGACCAGGCTGTGCGAGCAGGAAAGTGGGGCTTCCCTCCACTCCTGCTCTGCTGCTGTCCACCTTTTAGCCTTCAGTATCATCCAACCGTTCATTACTCTCAAACAGCTATAAAATGATGATATAACTACTTCTAACATTATCACAGAGACTTAGTTCAACCACTTAATTAGAAAACAGCACAGTTCCCAAATGGCAGTCAATGGGGAATGTTTACAAATATGATAACTGTAAAATTAAAGGACCTCAGTTCGATTCCCCAGGTCCCACATAAGCCAGATGCATAAGGTGGCACATGTGTCTGGAGTTCATCTGCAGTGGCTGGAGGCCCTGGCATACCCATTCTCTCTCTCTTGCTCTCTCAAAGAATGAATGAAAGAAAAAAAAAGAAGGAAAACTTTAAAAATATATTTAAAAAAGAAAGAAAGAGAAAGGGCTGAAGGATGGTGGCTCAGCAATTAAAGGCACTTGCTTGCAGAGCCTGACAGCCCAGGATTTGATCTCCCAGTAACCACATAAAGCCAGATTCACAAAGTGACACGTGAATCTGGAATTCATTTGCAGTGGCTGGAGGCCCTGACATGCCAACTCCCTGTCTCTCATTCTCTCTTTCCTCTCTGCTTTAAATAAACAAATAAATAAACATTATCCATATTTAAACCAGAATACAACTTGACAACAGCAAACACTAAAACAAAAGTGGCTTTCAGCAAAATGTTTTTAGTTTATGAAAATAATACTTAAGATTTATAAAGTACTCAAACAATGTTAGCTTTTATAAAATTCAGACTCTTTAAAAGTTGTCATTAGTTTTCTTTTGATTCAACAAAGATATTTAATAGAATTTTAAAAACAGAGTACTGGAGTGTATATAAACAAACTCATCTTTAACATGAAGAGAGCCAGTACAAAAAACAATCTTAAGGGCTTAAAAAACAGACTTAAGAGCCGGGTGTGGTGGCGCATGCCTTTAATCCTAGCACTTGGGAGGCAGAGGTAGGAGGATCGCCAGGAGTTCAAGGCCACCCTGAGACTACATAGTGAATTCCAGGTCAGCCTGAGCTAGAGTGAGACCCTACCTCGGAAAACCAAAAAACAAACAAACAAAGAAAAAAACAGACTTAAGGACTTGGGAGATGGCTCAGCAAAGCCTGATGACCAGGGTTCAAATCCCCAGTATCCACCTAAAGCCAGATGTACAATGTAGTGCTTGTATCTGGATTCCATTTGTAGCAACAAGAAGCCCTGGTGTGCCCATTCTCATTCTCTCTCAAAATATACCTGGACAAAAAATAGTAATGCAACTGCTGTCATAATTTTTAAAGAATAATTCTTTTAAAGCCCAGAACCTAGAAGTGATGTGGTAAATAGCACCCTCTTGTGTTCTAGTTATAAAAAGATACAAAGCCAACTTCAAACTAATAGGTGCCATCTAGTAAGCAGCACTTACACACTACTGCAACTGGCCCCAGGGCTTTACATGAAAGACTTTATTTAGCCCTTCATTTTTATCCCATAAGGCATGCACACTTTTCTTATCAACCATCTATAGAAAAGTTATCTAAAGCAAAAGTTTAATTACCAACAGTTAGTGTCAAAGTCCTTAGTCAATCCAAAACGTCTCACTATGGAGCCCACATTTTTATAATCCACACTCTTTTTCTTCTCCTTCACCGTAACACCTTTATTAATGATATCATATATATAATTTCTGATATTTATACTCTGTGGTGTTCTAGTTGTTTCCCCTCAATTAATTGGGTGAAAGGCACAAAGTAATGAGCAGTTTCTTTAATGAGGTGTTTCTCTTCAACAGCAACAAAGAAAACTTTATTTTTGCTGTGGAAAAAAAGTGGCTATTTAGAAACTTGGGGAAATATACAGAATATAGTAAAAATTTTAATAGCGTACCAACCACAAGTATTTACTATTAGCAATTAAAAATCCCATTCTCTCTTTTTCTTTTCAATTGAAGAAATAGAAATCAAACCAAAAAATGCAGGCCTTTCACAGCCTTCTTTGAAAGTTATACAGGGGACTGAAGAGATGGCTTAGCAGTTAGAGCACTTGCCTGTGAAACCTAAGGACTCATATTCATTTGATTCCCCAGATCCCATGAAAGCCAGACACAAAAGGTGACATGTGACAAGGTGACACACACATCTGGAGTTCAATTGCAGTGGCTAGAGGCCCTGGCACACCAATTCTCTTTCTCTCTCTTTCTCTAAAAAAAAAAAAAAAAGAAAGAAAGATATTCGGGGGTGGATATATGCCTCAGTGGTTAAGGTGCTTGCCTGCAAAGCCTAACAGCCAAAGTTCGATCCCCCAGTACCCACGAAAAGCCAGATACACAGTGGCACATATATTTGGAGTTGCTTTGCAGTGGCTAGAAGCCCTGGCATGCCCATTCTGCCTGTCTCTGTTCTCTCTCTGCTCACAAATAAATAAGTAAAAATATTTTTTTAAAGCTATTCAGTTACTTCTTAATAATTTTGGTACTTTGACCACAGAATCAGACAAAGCCATTAGAATCTGGTATGATTCAATCTAAAGTAATTATAAACCAGTCTGACTTGGGGTTGGGGTTAGGGAAACCAGAGTTTCATCTGCCACATTCAACTTCCCCTTGAGACTGTAAGCCAAAGCAAACAACTTTCCTCCCATCTTTTGGCCAGGTGCTTTGTGCCAGCAACAAGAAGGTAACTACAACAAGGTCTCTGACAAGTTCCAACATTACTGCATGATACAAATTCTGTAGAAGCTAGGGATGGAAAGAAGATATCCCAGCTTTAAAAAGGACATATGACAAGCCTATAGCCGACATCATGCTAAATGGAGAAAAACTAAGCATTCTCACTAAGATCAGGAACAAGACAAGGGTGTCTACTCTCTCCATTCCTATTCAAGGCAGTACTTGAAGTCTTAGCTAGAGCAATAAGACAAGAGGAAGAAACAAAAGGGATACAAATAGGAAAGGATAAAGTTAAAGTCGTACAGATAAGGACCCCTAAAAACACCATCAGAAAACTCCTAATGTGATAAACACATTTAGTAAAGTAGCAGGACATGAAATTAACATACAAAAATCAATATCCTTTGTACATACAGATAACAAACATATGGAGAAAGTAATAAGGGAAACAATCCCATCCACAATAGCCTTAAAAAAAAACCTTAGCATCGACCTAATCAAGGAAGTGAAAGACCTCTACAATAAGAACTTTAAAACACTGAAGAAACTAAAGAAGACATGAAAATGGAAAAGACCTTTGATGCTCATGGATTAGAAAAATTAATATTGCAAAAGGGCAGTCCTATTGAAAGTAATGTACAAGTTCAATGAACATTCTAGCACCATTCTTTTCAGAAGTAGAAAAATAAAAACAGGGCTGGAGAGATGGCTTGGCGATTAAGGTGCTTGCCTGCAAAGTCTAAGGACCCAGGTTCCATTCCCAGTACCCATGTAAGCCAGATGCACAAGGTGGTGCATGCATCTGGAGTTCATTTGCAGTAGCTGGAGGCCCTAGTGTGCCCATTCTCTCTGTCTCTCTTCTATCTCTCTCTTTCTGCTTGAAAATAAATAAATATTAAAAGAAACAACATATGAGGATGGTACTAGCACAAAAAACAGACATGTAAATTAGTGGAATAGAACAGAAGACCCAGATATCAATCTATACAATTACAGCCCCTTGCTTTTTGATAAATACATCAAAAACAAAACAATTAAAATTGAAAAACCTGGATGTGCCTCCCAAAGGTCTCAAGGGTAAGGATGTGGAAGCGTGACTCAGGGAAGGATGGGGTCTGTGTTGGGAAATCCGTCCCGACTTAGGTGCCGTGGGGAACAATGATCAGAGTCTTTATAGTCGCTGGTCCGAAAGCAAGTGGATGGACGGACCCTTGGTCCCACTGAACAGACTCTGTGAGCAGGTCTAAAGGGTATGGAGCGTACCGCTGGACAGTGGGGTAGATCAGGAGGCTCCAGGTGAAATGTCTCCAAGAAGGAGACAGTGTCTCTTGGCAAGTCAGTATTTCCTGTGATTTACCATGAAGTATATATGAAAATGATGTACACTGCCAAGAAATGTGGAGTTAGATTCCAGCCTACAGCTATCATCTTAATTGATGAGAATGAAACCAAGGAGAAGAGTCGCCAGTGGATCATGCCAATACGAACTTTTCCAAGTTTTCAGATTGCACCAGAGCTGCTGAACAATTAAAGAAGAGGGAACAAAGTATAGTTTGACAAGACTGGGATCACCCTTGTGCATTATGTGTTCTGTGTACTGAACTCAGAAGAGTGCTTGTAAAATGCCTGCAGCTATCAGTGGATACCATGTGATGGACAGCAGGGCAATTCTGTCCTTCTGGAATCAGGAGATATATACTAAAGACACTCTGAAACCAAGAACCTCTTCCCATAAATGAGAAGTTGATAAAATGGGAATTCTACCCATGAAAATAAATAATGGGTACTGCCAATTTTAGACCTGTTTATGAGTTTACTATACAGAAGAGGATCTTTGTTTAACAAGGTAATGTATGTGCAAAGTTCTTACATACTTGGTAGAAATCTTATGTCTTCTACAAGGAAATTATTCATTAAATAAAGCTGTAAAGAGTTTTAAAAAATTAAAAAACCCACACTTGTGATGAAATAGCATTTTCAACAAAAGGTGCAGGGAATCTGGATACATACACGGAGTGGAGTAAAGCTAGATCCTTACCCACACTCTGCACAGAAATCAATTCCAAATCCATCAAAAGACTTTAACGAAAGAGCTGAAACCATGAACCTGCTAAAGGAAGACGTAGAGAGCTCACTGAAAGATAGAGATGTAAGTCGGGATTCTGTGAAAAGGAAAAAGACTCCAGTTGCTCAGGAAATATATGTAACACTGACAAATGGGACCACACGAAATCAGTATGGAGGTTTCTCAAAAAGCTAAAACTAGATTTAACCATGTGACACAGCTGTCCCACTCCTGGGCATATTTCCTAAAGACTCTATACTCTACTTCACAGATACTTGCTCAGCCATATTCATTGCTGCTCTATTCACAATAGCTAGGCAATAGAACCAACCTAGATGTTCACCAACTGATGAATACTTAATGAAGCTGTGATATGTAAGCACAATGGAATTTTATTCATCTGTAAAAAGAAAATGAAATTGTGAAACTTGTAGGAAAATGGATGAAATTGGCTGGAAAAGTTCATACTGGGTGAGGTAAACCAGACTCTGAAACACAACCACTGCATGTTCACTCTCATGCAGATCCTAGCTTCAAATTCAAATTTCTAGATTAGTGGACATGTAAATCATAATCTGAGATTGGCTTAGTATGACTAAATCTTTATTTGTTTCCATTTTCTTGCAAATGACAATTATTTTTTATGGCTGAAAAAGAATTCTGTTGTGTGTGTGTGTGTGTGTGTGTGTGTGTATTTTCACATTTTCTGTATCCCTTTCTCTGTTGTTAGACAACTAGGTTAGTTCCATAATTTAGCTACTGTGAATAATGCTTTTTAAAAAGCTGATGTGCAACTTATCTCTGCAATATGTTGTAGTGGAGTGGTATAGCTGGGCTATGTGGAAGATGTATTCTTAGTGCCTTGAGAAACCTCCATACTGACTTCCATAGTGGCTGAAGTAGTTTACATTCCCACTAGCAGTACATAAAGGGTTGCTTCTGTCCATGAAACATGGCCTTGCTGCACAGCTTCAGCTGGCCTATAACCTGAAATCTTCCTGCCTCAATCACCCGAGTGCTCAAATTACAGGCATATGCTAACACTCTAGTTTTTTTGTTTGTCTTTTTGTAGGGCCTTGCTGTAGCCCAGGCTGACCTTGTACTGTATTCATGGGAAATGTTAAAAAGAAAGGTTTTTAAAAATTCTTTTTAAAAAGCTTTGAAAAATTAAGTTCAAAGAGTAGCCTCCTTTATGTCCAGTTGTTTCCTTAAAACCCAACCATTATACACTATAAAATGACAAATATAATTTAAATCAAAGGAAGACTGCTAACATAAACTGATCTTTTTCATTACCATATACTATGTCTTATGAATGTCTGTGAGTTAGAATTATGATTTAACCTCATTTTGTAGTGGAGGAGTATTTGAATCAAAGAGAGTATTAACCTACTCAAAACTATATACCTAATATACAGTAGAACCTGAATGGATTTAACTACAATTGTTTTGAGACACTGATTGTTATGCTAAGTCAACTTCACAAAAGCTTATGTACCAGCACTATAATAGAGACAAATAATATACATGGAACTTTAAACATATATCCTAAGAAAAGCTTAGCTGTTAGTTCTCAGGTTTTCACTACAAAATGAACTAGATAGGTGCTGGTATAATTGTCACTTGGAGTACAGAAAACCACAGCAGAAACTTAGAATTATCCATTATGATGCCTCCATTATCAATGTAGCATGAGACACTAACTGAGGACAGTATGAATGTTTGTAAGTAACTCAACCCCACATCAATAGTTAATGCAGGGCTGGAAAGATGGCTTAGTGGTTAAGGCACATGTCTGCAAAGCCTAAGGACCCCGGTTTGATTCTCAAGGTCCCATGTAAGCCAGAAGCACAAGGGGGTGCAGGGGCCTAGAGTTAGTTTGCAGTGGCTAGAGGCCCTGGCATGCCCATTCTCATATTCTCTCTCTCTCTCCCTCTCTGACTCTAATAAATAAATAAAAATAAAATCTTAAAAAAATAGTTAATGCACAAAGTGGCACATTAAATATTTACTGTGTAAATACTTTAACACTTCCAATGAAGGTATGATACAATAGAAAGGACTCTTAAATGGCTGGCTACTAATTCTGAAATTTATCAATCACTATACCTAACTAGTATACATCAGAAATAAGAAAGATTTTCCTTTTATCAACTTATGAAGCATTTTAAAGCAAATAGACTGTGTAATACAATGATATAAGTTTCACACAGAATGTATTAATAATGCCTTCTTCGAGATTTTATACAAGACATAAAGGTTTACCTGCATACTTTAGGGACACTAAATCTTTGCATAAAAATAAATGCTTTTGGGCTGGAGAGATGCCTTAGAGGTTAAGGCATTTGCCTGCAAAGCCAAAGGATCCCAGTTCAACTCTCCAGGACTCATGTAAGTCAGATGCTCAAGAGAGTTTGTTTGCAGTGGCTGGAGGCCCTGGGGTGCACATTCTCTCTCCCAAATAAATAAAATATATATGAAAAATTTAAAAAACATATGCTTCCAATGATCATTTGAGTGGTAGCTTTTTAACACTGAACTATCAAAATTGTAAGTTAGGTTTAGTTGATGCATGCTGATGCCTTTCTGATGTATTCTCTAAGGAACATGCAAGACCAGGAAGTTCTGACCTAAACTCTTCTTGGTTTGCAATTTTCCACTTAAATTTTTCACGTTAGAGTTGCCATTCTCAAAAACAGAGGATGAACAAATCAAGAAATCAGTTCTAAATAAGCTCTGAATGGCTGTTTGATGAGAGAAAAGCAAAAAATGAGCCACTCAATTCATTTTTGTTCACTCAGCCAATGTTTTTAAAATGACTTACTCATAAATGCTCAGCATTCCTTAAGTATTTAATGAACTGTGATAATCAAGAGGAAAGACATCAGCTGCTGAATTTTCAATGGGTTCTTGGTAGTGACCTGTTATATAAATTATAGAGCTTCTCTCTTTCTCTTTCTCTTCTCTCTCTCCTCTCTCCTCTCTCTCTCTTTGTAACATACTAGGCCAACATATGACAACTCCCAAAACTCTGTAATGGGAAAAATTATATAAGTTTTCTAAAATCCTATTTTATGCATCTTATCTAATATCAAAATGAACGATCAGTATGAGGTATTACTCAGTGGTAATGGCATGCCTAGCACATGTAAACAGGCTTACAATCACATAAAAACAGGGCTGGAAAGATGGTTTCATGGATAAAAGCACCTGCCACTAAGCATGAGAGCCAGGGAAGTGCTGCAGACCATCTACAGTCAACTCCTCAGCACCCACATTAAAAAGCTAGGTGGGGCCAGGTATGTCTATAAACACAGTCTGCAGCGGGGAGAGACCAGAGAATCCCTGAAATTTACTAACAGGCAAAACAGCCCTCCAGGGTGAGGGAGAGACCACTTCTCAAGGAAGTGCAAGGATGATACAGCAGGGCACCCACAATTCTCCTCTGGCCTCTGTACACACATGCATATACTACACACAACACATCATACCACAGATACTCTACATGTGCAAAAAAAAAAAAAAAACATACAAAAATCACACACCACCACAATCATTAGTTTGCATACTAATGGCTAAAAAATTTTGCAGCACAAAAGTCAGTTTTCACTTTCCACAAGTACAGGAAAGAATTCATTTTCCTATATGATGTTAGACACTTGTTCTTTTGTCAGTTCCCCCATCTGAGATAAATCAACTCTTTTGTGATTAAAATGAACCACAACATCAAAAATAAAGATGATGATGGGGCTGGAGAGATGGCTTAGCAGTTAAGGCATTTGCCTGCAAAGCCAAAGGAACTCAGTTTGATTCCTCAGGAGCCACATAAGCCAGATGCACAAATGGCACATGCGTCTGGAGTTTGTTTGCAGTGGCTGGAGGCCCTGGTATGCCCATACTCTTCCTCTCTCTGTCTCTCTGCCTCTTTCTCTTTCAATCAAATAAATAAAAAATAAAAATTAAAAAATTAAAAATTAAAAAATAAAGATGATGAAAATATCAGGACACAAGTCCACAATATTTCTGATTGGCCTCTAAGAAAATTCACAACCAATTTAATCTTTCTAAATTATAATACTTCTCTTCAATAACAGACACTGAATGTTAATTGAGAACCTTGTTCTATTTTGGCTCCAGTGATTCTAATGGGTAACTAACTCAGTTAGTGAACAATATGTGGTGAACAGCTAACAGAAAGCACAGTGCTATGTAATTTTTGTTACAGAAACACAATGCTTTGAAACAAAAATACAAGGGTTGAAGAGATGACTCAGCAGTTAAGGTACTTGCCTGTAAAGCCTAACAACCAGGGTTTGATTCCCAAGTACTCACATAAAGACAGATGCCCAAAGATGTATACGCATCTGGAGTTAAGTTTGCAGGGGCTGGAGGCCTTGGTGTGCCCATCCCCCCCTTCTCTCTCTCTGCTTGCAAATAAATAAAACTTTTTTTTTTTAATTTAAAAGCTGGATGTGGTGGTGCATGCCTTTAAGGGCCCCAGCACTCTAGAGGCAGAGGTAGGTGCATCACAGTGAGTTTGAGGCCACCCTGAGACTACATAGTGAATTCCAGGTCAGCCAGGCTACAGTGAGACCCTATCTCAAAAAAAAAAAAAAAAAATTGAAAATACAATAGATTATTCTCTATATGACAGCTTTAGAAATGTAATAGGGCTGGTAGTGGAGGCACACACCTTTAATCCCAGCACTGTAGGCAGAGGTAGGTGGATCACCATGAGCTGAGACTACATAGTTAATTCCAGGTCAGCCTGGGCCAGAGTGAAACCCTACCTGGGGGGTGGGGGGAGGTAATAAAGTTACAAGACAATGCAATACACAGTCCTGATCAATCCTGAACTGTCATCACTCCATGCAAAGGTAAAAATTACCTTCTCTTTCCTTACTAGAAAAACTTTCAGGAAAACAAAGCAAAATAAGTGTTACTTAAGCAGTCTGTGGGATACTGGGTCATATGTGCCTCATAAAAATTATATGGTACTTTATCCTATATATGTTTATCTTAAAATTATTACTTTTCACTACCAGAAATTTAGGAAAGAAGGGAAAGGAAAAAGGAAGGGAGGGAGGAAGGCAAGCAGGACAGAGAGATGGGAAAGGGAGGCACTAAGAATAGTTATGATTACTTTGTGGTTTTATGCAACTCTGATACCAGCCAATTTCTCAAAACCCCATTTAAGAATGACAAATTTAAGAGTAAAGTAGAAAATAACTAGCTCCACTTATCACCAACCATTTTTATTTTTGCTTTGCTTTTTATCTTATTTCTGCTTATCACTTAGCATTTTTATTTTGCTTTCACAAAATTATCTAAAGCTTTAGCCACCTGCAATATTTCTAAGCTTGGTAACTCAGTATTTATTACTGAACTTCAATGCTTGGTTATTTCTTATTTATTCTATAACTACATTCAAGCCATGTCTCCTTCCTTCTTATTTAAACACAAAATTCATCTGACAAAGAAAACTTCCTACTTAAATGCTGTTTCCTCCAGCTTACAACTCATTAACACCACATCCCTTTTGTTTTTTTTTTTTTTTTTTTTTTTGGTTTTCCAAGGTAGGGTCTCACTCTAGCTCAGGCTAACCTGGAATTCACTCTGTAATCTCAGGGTGGCCTCGAACTCATGGCGATCCTCCTACCTCTGCCTCCCGAGTGCTGGGATTAAAGCGTGCGCCACCACGCCCGGCAATCCCTTTTGAAACTATCCAAAAAGAAAACAAAAACATAAATTTGGTGTTTTCCCCTTAATAATCTTAATCCAATACAATTATTTGTAGCAACTATAGTTTTTTAATATTAATTTTTTTAACTTTTAAAGGTAATATTACAAAGTACAAAATCCACAGTATATACAGAGCAAAATGATTTTCAAAAATTAACGTATCAATGTAAATAGTATTCAGATAAAAAATGTTTCTAATGATTGTGAAAGAGTTGGCAGAAAGTACGTAAGCATTAAAGGAAGGGGAGGACTGCTTACAATGTTGCCAGCCAGACTCAAAGTGGCATTGATATTCATGACCTGACAGTGACTGAAACTAGTACAAGCAAATGCTGCATGTCTTTGTTTTATACACACACACACACACACACACACACACACGCACATATGAACATGCACTTTTGCTGTTAGTAATAAAGTTCTTTGTCTCTGGCCAGGAAATTTGTCTCACCTGTCTTCTGCCAGCATCTATAAAACTGTAGCAGGTTAACTTGTTTGCAAGTAGTGTAAAAAAACCTCAGACCCTTGACAGTTGCTGACAAAATTTCCAATGAATAAGAGGTGGGAAGAGATGATTACAACCAAATGAATAGAAGGTAGGAATGTTGGATAACATGAGAAGAAATCTACAATGTTTTAGAAGGGAAAATGTTATGGAAGAAACATTTGAGCACCTCCAAGCTCAAATGTACAAAACAAATACCAAAAATCAAAACCACTGGGAACAACTATTCTTTGAGAGAATTGGAGGTAACTTCGCACAGGAAAAAAAAAAAAAGATCTAGCTTAGAGTAAAAAGGTAAAGTAATATTAACCTAAGAGATTTTTAAAAAAGAAAAGAGAACTTTCTGATGACTGAGTTCTAGGGTCACTGTAACAGCTTTCCAGGAGACAGAGAGAGCTTTTAGGATCAGATTTAGACACAAACAGGGAGAGGCTCATGAGTCTTGGGCTACTTGCAGTAACTCACGTCAACAGGAGGAAACAGGCGGGATGACATGAGCTGAAATTAGTCCTAATCAGATTAGTCTCTATATCCCTTCCCCCTTCTGCCCACTGTTATGGTTGTATATACAATCAGCAAAGGCTCCTGTACTGAAGGCTGGTCACCAGCTAATGGCGCTATTGAGAGATGACAGGATTGTGAGGCAAGACTTCATCAGGAGATCAAAACAGCGATGACTCATAGCTAAAGGAGTTACTGAGGGGTGAGTTCTAGCACAGGAAGTGGGTCGCTGGGGGCATGTCATTGTAAAGTGCATCCTGTCCCTGGTCTTTTCTCCTTGCTTCCTAGCTGCCATGAGGACAGCATCTTTCCTCAGCCATGCCCTGCCACTGTGATATTCCTGACTTGCCATGGGCCTGAAAGCAATGGAACCAGCAGACTGCAGACTGAAAGTGCCAGCACAATGAACCAAAATAAATCGTTCTTCTTTTAACTTGATTTATGTCAAGATTCATGCCACAACACACCTACCCAATATCTACTATGGAACGCTTATTAAAAAAAATAATCTTTTGGGGCTGGAGAGATGGCTTAGTGGTTAAGGCACCTGCCTCCTAAGCCTAAGAACACTTGTTCCAATCTCCAGCGGTTCCAATCTCCAGGTCCCACACTTAGCCAGATGCAAAGTGACGCAAGGGTGCAATGCCACACTTGACCACAAGGGGCGCACACATCTGGATTTCGTTCGCTGCAGCTGAGACACTGCTGGCGCGCCCATCTCTGTCTTCCTCTCTCTCTCTCTGTCTCTCTCTCCAAAAAAATAATTTAAAATTTTTTTAAAAAATCTTTTGAAATGCTTTATTTGAGAAAGAGGCAGTACATGCAAGAGAGAGAGGATGGGGAGGGAATTTAAAAGTATGGGCCAAAAAAAAAAAAATGTGTAGGCAAGGCCTCGTGACACTGCAACAAACTCCAGACACATGCACCACTTTAGCATATAGCTTCACCTGGGTACTGGGATAAAGAACCCGGGTCATCAGCTTTGCAATCAAGTGCCTTTAACAACTGAGCCATCTCTCCAGCCCACAAGAAACATTTATTTCTTGTTAAAACATCATTTTAGAAAAATTTAAAACAAAAGTTTCTTAAAAACGTAAGTGCAAAACTTATTTAAGATAGTAAGAAACCATAGTTAACTTACCTGAATTAGATCTAAAATGCCAAGTTCACTTTCTGAGGAATCCACACAGAAGACAAAATATAGTGTTGCATAATGTCTATAAATCAGTTTGTTGTCAGATCCTCCAATTAATCTAAATGACAAAACAAAACAATTGAAATGTTATATAGAATACAAGGTAAAATATTTCATTAGCTCAAGCAAAATGACAACTTGATTAAAACCTTTTATAAAACAAAAGACAGCATTTAATGGCATAGCATTCAAGTGAACCTATTTCAGAAACTAAGCCAATTAAGACAGCTGTTTTCTTCACAAACGTCAAGTAGAAGAAGCCAGCACTTAATCTGTTAATTTATCCATCAAACTATTCACTGAGAAGCTACTATGTGTCAGGCACTGACTGGGCAAAGAGCAACAAGCACACACACAAAGTTCCCAGGCAACTAAAGAGGCCCATGACACCCAAGAGCTCTCTACTTCAGACTGGGTATTAAGAAAGAGTATAACATTCAGGCTGAGATCTAATAATTAACAGCCACCCATAAAAAAAACTCAGCAAAGAGCATTTCAGAGTAAGGAACGACTAGTAAAAGGGGCCATTTCATCAAGAATAAAGTAGGGACTTTCAAGGAAGAGAAACAAGGCCATTAGACAAGAAAAGATTAGTAAACAATGAGGTCAAAGAAACAGGCAGAAATGAGATCATAGGGCATTTGTAAGTGCTTACAAGATTTAACTCCATAGGTCACAGTAAGATACACAGCTTAAGACTGATTATCGACTAGAAAAAAAAAAGAATAATATTTCTTAAGTTTTAGATTTATGAAGATCTCCTCCAAAAACATTGTTTTGAAGTATAAATGCAAGAAAACTGGGCTAATGACTACTCAATTATTTCATCAAACAGTTTTATTTATATTGACTAAAATTCAGCATTTTAAAATAGTAATTGAGAAATCATTCCAGACATCCTAATATTTTTCTAAATATAGTTTAGAAAGACCATATTCAAGTTTGCAATAACATATTCACCTTTGCATAAGACAACTCAACACTAATATAATTAAAATCAAGGTTATATGTAAGCAAAGCTAACTAGACATTCAAAACAATATAGGATATTGCATGTATTTCTTCCTTAGTAAATATAAAACTAAGCTTACAATTTCTGTGGAAATCACATCTCTATGTATATAATACTTCTGTCCTCTAATAGTAAATTAGAAACCATTTTGGAAAAAGAATTAAAACTTCCAAGCTGGAGGGATGGCTTGGAAGGTGACACGCTTGCCTGCAAAGCCAAAGGACCCAGGTTCGATTCCCCAGGACCCACATAACCAGATGGACAAGGTGGCGCATGCATCTAGAGTTCCTTTGCAGTGGCTGGAGGCCCTGGCGCACTCTCTGTCATGGCCATTTCTCTGTCTCTCTCTAACAAATAAAAATTTTTTTAAATACAGCATTTATTTAAGAAAAAGAATTCAAAATTCCTACCACACTAGATATTTTTCTAGAAAATTATTTATAACTAACTATGTAACTACAGTTACAACTGTTCCCAGAAAGAGACCATTCATTTGGAATCAGCAATCTCATCTTAAATGTTTCTTTTGTTATGCTTCAAAAGATGACTAGCCAGGCGTGCCCGTAATCCCACCACTGTGGAGACAGAGGTGGGAGGATTGCCTATAGTTCGAGGCCACCCTGAGGCTATGGTAGTAAATTCCAGGTCGGTCTGGGCTAAAGTGAGACCCTACCTCGAAAAACAAAAACAAAATTAAAAAAACTCTGAAAAGATGACTGAACTTCTGAAAACTCTAAAGTTACAAAATGGCCATTGATGTTAAGAGAAACTATGGACATTAACATGGCAATTATATATTTGCCTTCACAACATAATTTCATCTTGAAGCTACAGTCTGATATAAATTATTGTGTGGAATGCAGAGTACTATATAAAACCGCGTTATTTTAGAAATCTTAGAGCATTTCATTTTAGAGAATTGAGGTCTAATAATGTGAGCAACCTCACCAAGAAAACTAGATTATTGGGTTTCAAAACTTACTAAACTAGGGGGCTGGAAAGATGGCTCAGTGGTTAAAGACACTTGCTTGCAAAGCCTAGCATCGAGGGTTCGACTCCCCAGTACCTACACGGAGCCAGATGCACAGTGGCACATGCATCTGAAGTTCCATTTGCAGTGGCAGGAGGCCCTGGCATGCCCATTCTCATTCACATTTACTCATTCATATTCTCTGTTTCTTTCTCTCTCTCCTTGCAAATAAATAATAAATAAAAAATTTAAAAACCTAAGTAGACAGGTTAGCTTCATCTTTGCTGCTTTTAATTTTCTATAAGGTTATACAATAATAATTAATCTCAAGCCATAATTTCTAATTCCAGCAGTACCCTACTTATACTAGTCTGGCTCATACAGATCTACTCTATGCAATGTACTATACCTGGTGATAAACTTCCCATGAGGTAGGAAACTAAGGTGAAGTGATAGTTATGGCAAAGATAACCAAACTTCTACAAAGTTCAAGAGAATTAAATACAAGTAAAATTTAAAAACAGAAGCAGGTAGGCAGTCATTAAATTGTAACTCTGGAGCTAAACATCAGGCATGGTGGTTAACCACAAAACTCTGGAGATAGAGGAAGGAGAATCAGAAGTTCAAGGTCATCCTCCCTCAGATACATAGTGAGTTCAAGGCCAGCCTGGGATATGTGAGACACTGTATCAAAAAAAAATAAATAAATAAGAGAGAGATAGCTTAGTGGTTAAGGCACTTGCCTGCAAAGCCAAAAGACCCAGGTTCGATTCCCCAGGTCCTATGTAAGCCAGATGCGCAAGGTGGCACATGCGTCTGGAGTTCATCTGCAGCGGCTGGGTGCCCTAGTGTGCCCATTATCTCCCTCTCTCAAATTTAAAAAAAAAAAAAAAAAAAAAAGGAAGACGTCTGGAGTTAATAGTAGCAAAACTTACATATACCAACTATGCATCACATATTTAAGTGAAGCATGATATAACCTTTTAAGAAATGCAAGTATGCCGGGCGTGGTGGGGCATGCCTTTAATCCCAGTGAGTTCGAGGCCACCCTGATAGCGAATTCCAAGTCAGCCTGAGCTAGAGTGGGACCCTACCTCGAAAAACCAAAAAAAAAAAAAAAAAAAAAAAGAAATGCAAGTATACTTTGCATGTGATAAAATGTAATTATCATCAGATAAGCATGGAGTCAGGTACCGCTACATTTTCTCACAATACATATCACATACGCCAAATAGAGTAAAGTCTAGGTTTCTCACTGCTGATCATTCATGAGACTACCTAGCTTAGTTTGAATTTTCCATGAGGAAATATCTTATTAAATGTATCAATTATATAAACAGGGGAATAAATAGTTATGAAAACATAAACATTTTAAAGCAAACCCAAAAGTGAATTTCCATAAAATCCATTAATTTAAAAATACTTATTGGCTTTTTATTTTATTTCTGTGTGTGTGTGTGTGTGTGTGTGTGTGTGTGTGTCAGAGAGAGACTGAGAGAGAGAGAGAGAGAGAGAGAGAATTGGCACACCAGGGCCTCTAGCCACTGCAAACAAAACTCAAGGTGCACGCACCACCTTGTGCATCTAGCTTACGTGGCTACTGAGGAATCAAACCTGGGTCCCTGGGCTTTGCCGGTAAGCACGTTAACCGCTAAGCCATCTCTGCAGCCCTAAAGATATCTACATGGGAAGGGCTATACCGCAGTGGTAAAACACTTGCCCAGTACACTCAAAGCCCTAGGTTGGATCTCCAACAATGGAGAAGAAAAGAAAAAGGCAAAGAAAATAATTTACAATATTTGAACCTCAAGGACATCCTTCAATTGGATGGCAGTAAAATTTTGGGATGGTTTTTAAATCTTTTCTAATTGTTGGATTTACTATGCCATCCTGCAGCCAATGGCTCTTGACCAGGTGTATGTTGAGCGTGGGGCTGTTGGCAGGATCTTGCCACAGCCACGCACAGTACATAGGATGTTGGTCGGCATGGCGGAGACAGCTCACTCACCATGGCTGAATCAGTTTGCGGACCAGTGGCCCTGACACCCCGGGCTGTGGCCTCACCACTTTGGACCTCATTGGGCTGAGGGTCCCATGCCACCTTTGCCATCGCTCCCACATAGCCGCCAGGCTCCAATATTTGGATATCTGGCAAGCTTATTATATAATTTTTTTCAGGAAAAAAAAATCTATTGGCTGAATTCTAAACTATACAATGAGTATCTATACATAGATATATGTGGAAAACAGACTTAAGCCTTGTTTATAAATAAAGGATATAATTAAATTTTTATAACCATTACCCTAAGGAATATTGTGTAGCCATTAAAAAGAATGAGGCTGTTCCCATCTGTTTATTGGCAGACCTTTTCAAAACACTAAGCAAAAACAAGAAATATGAAAATGAGCATACGGTGTGATAGCACAAATAAAATGTTTAAAGTTATACTTAAGATTTTATGTTAGTAAATATAAAATAATATTTCTAGAAGGATACATAAGAAACAGGGAAGGAGGCTAAAGGCTTAGTGGTTTAAAGGCACTTGCTTGCAAAGCCTGCTGGTCTGGATTCAATTCCCCAGTACCCACCGAAGAGGCAGGCACATGCATCTGGAGTTCATTTACAGTGTGGCAAGAGGCCCTGGTGTGCCCATACTTTCTCTCTCTCCCTCCCTATCAAATAAAGAAAGAAAGAAACACACATACACACACACGCGCGCGTGTTTATACATATATACACATATATATATGTAGAGAGAGAGAGAGAGAGAGACACAGAGACAGAGAGAGACAGAGAGAGAAAGAAGGAAGAAAGAAACTGGGAACTAGGAAGGAGTAAGGGTGGGATAGGGAGAGTCATTTAACAGTTTATATTTCCCTATTATTGGATTTTTGCCATATTAATGTTACCTTTATATAAAATGCTTCTATAAAATATCTAGAAAGATTGCATATCTTTAAAAGTATCTGCAGGTTATGGCTAACATAGGTGGCAACTAGTTTACTCAATCCAAGTAATCAGAATGAAGATTTTTTCACCCAAAACTGACTAGATACTTTATGCTTTAATCACAATCAAAATTACAAATATCCATGAAACACTTTACTTACAATCCTCCTTCTAGGAAATTACAAACATTTTCATCTCTCTTAGATACCAAATGGAAAGTCTCCCTGATGATTTGCTGCTGTGTATCTTCACTCTGAGAAAGAATAATTCATATACATTAGGATCAAGTTTACAGGTCTACAACATCTTAAGAATTTTTAAAATATAATGTAATAAAATTCATCTAAGAGAGGGATCCTTGGAAAGTAGACCTGAATAACCGAAGCAAAATCCAACAAGTTCAATGAAAAAGGAAAAAAAAATTACTACAATGCAAGTAACTTATTTCTACATTTCAAGTCAATAAGCAACCAATGAGTTAGATACACTTAAAATGGAAAGTAGACACCAACTAGTCAAAGCCATTGTTTTACAAATGACTAAACTGAAGCAGAGAATTGAAATTAGAATTAATTCATAGAGATAATCAATATACAAATCGAAGAACAATACAGAAGTTTGAGTTGGCAGTTAAATTAACCTTTACTAAATGCAGACTGAGCTAAATCCATCTTCATATAACAGGACCTAAAACCAAGAACTGGTTCAATAGATACTAAATTCAACTAAGCAACCCCAGTAAAAATAAAAATAAAAATAAATACTTGCCAAATATGGCAATAAAAATACTGAGCACCATCATGAACAGAAAACTCACAAGAAAGGCAATATGGTGATCCATAAATAAGTGCAAAAATATTGTTTCAGGCCGGGCGTGGTGGTGCACACCTTTAATCCCAGCAAGGCAGAGGTAGGAGGATCACCGAGAGTTCGAGGCAACCCTGAGATTACATAGTGAATTCCAGGTCAGCCTGGACCAGAGTGAGACTCTATCTCGAAAAACCAATCAAATTAAGCTATATTAAAATAGCAATGATCAAGCTCCACAGGCACCATATTAGAAGCAAAAAAATATAACAACATCCAATGTCAACAAAGATACAGAGCTAAAGAAACTCTCAGGCCATCAAGGGGCATTAGCTGGTATTTTTACTCCCAAGTATTAATGTAACCCATATGAAGCCACTGGCTTTGAAGGTCAAAAATAACTGAATTTTGGCAACTATATATATACAAATACATATACATATAAATAGATACATAATACATATGTGTGTGTGCATGCACAAGCATGTATATCTTGATAGGCATGACAGGATAATACTGATAAAAGCACTGGAACAACAAAACAGCTGAAAAATAATTCAAACACCTACCATTCATTCATTCCAAGAATGGATAAATTATGGTGCATTTTACCCTTAAACATGTACAGACCTTAAAAATCTAAATGTGGAAAAAGGAGTGTTTTAACTCAATCTGCCGTGACAAAACCTCAGACTGGATGGCTTAAGTAGCAAATTTGTTTTCTGACAGTTCTGAAGACTTCAAGTCCAAGATCAAGATGCCATTTTTGATGCAGGGTCTCCTCCTACCTTGTGGATGGCAACCTTCTCACCAGGTTCTCACATGGCAAAGAAAGAATACAAAAATAAGTTCCTAGTATATCTTATGAAAAGGACACTCATCTCGTAAGAGGGTCTCACTGTCAGGAACTCATCTAAATGGAATAATGTCCAAATAAACTTGTCTCCAGATACCATTACATTGGGGTGAGAGCACTGTGATGGTTAACTTGTTGTCAACTTCATCTGTTTAGTAAGCCACAGAAATCCCTTTCTGGAGAGTTTCTGAGGGTGCTTCCAGGAAGGATTAACTGAAGGAAGAAATCCTTTCCCCAGAGTGGGTGGCCCCTCTCAGATGGGAACTTTATATAAGGAAGCTCTGGGTGAAAAGAGCCCTTTCCTTCCACTTGGCCCCTGGAGTTGCTTGCTGCCTTCCAGCGTGGACTGAAGACTTGTGTGGACTGAAAATCAGAGGCTCTTCAGGAAGCCTCCAGGCCTTCAGTGCAGAATTGGGACTGCTGAGGCATCGAGGCACCTGGCCACATGAACTGGGCAGCTACCGGTTCCTTGATTCTTGGGCCCACAACTGCTATTGAACTACCATAAGCTAATCCAATAAATTCCCTTTTTAATAATTCATTCTATCAGTTCTGTTCCTCTAGAGAACCCTGACTAATACAAGCACATGGTGAAACTTCCAATATATGAATTTCAGGTAGCCACAATTCAGTCCATAGCAGGAGTAGGAGAGACAATTATTATAATAACACATCATCATTCCCTGGGTATAAAATTCAAAATTAAGCAATACTGAATATATTGTCTAAAGACACATATATTGCAGGCAAGAAAAATAAAACCACTGCCAGGTATGGAGGCAGATGACTCTAATTCCAGTACTCTAGAGGCTGAAGAGGGGGATTCAAAGTTTGAGACAACCCTGGGCTACACCGAAAGATAAAAGATAACACAGCTATATACTCTGAGAGACTTTGTCTCAAAGAAAACCTTAATTAATTAGTTAAAGGAGTAACACATTTTAAAAGATTAGTTTCACAAAAATTATATTCTCTACTTACATCACAATTAGGTGGAAAATAACAATTAAAAGCAGGTTCTATTTTTTTTAAATCTCAAAAAATAAACTAAAAATAAAAATTCCACTAGACATATAAACTGGAAAGGAAGAAATAATACTAGCTTCCTTGTTAAGAAATTATCTCATATCAAAAAAAATTTAAAGAATCAAAAAGCCGGGAGTGGAGGCGCATGCCTTTAATCCCAGCACTTTGGAGGCAGAGGTAGGAAGATCGCCATGAGTTGGAGGCCACCCTGAGAATATAGAGTGATTCCAGGTCAGCCTGGACTACAGTGAGAACCTACCTCGAAAAACAAACAAACAAAAAAATTAAACGATCATACACATATAGAACAAATTTTATTAGCAAAGTGAAAAAATGCAAAGGTAATACACAAAAATTCCTACATGCCATAAAACATCCTCCAATTTTATTTCAGACCTACCTGTGAAGGTTTATCATCTACTTCTTATCCCTACTCAATCAGATCGGGCCAAAGTAAACTGTTCACCCCTCTCTTCATATTTTCCCATTTCTATCCTGGAACAACTTTCTTACCTCCCTGGCCAGCAGCACCCTTTCAAAGACATAGCTCAAACATTATTACTTCTATGCAGTCTTTTTTGACTCTCAGAGGAAAAAAACTTAATCCCTTCTTCCTCTATCCATTCTTAGTACATGGAGAACAATTTGCTTGAACTTCTTTTGTAGATTCCAAATTCTAATACCAGAATCTGAGCTTTGTAGCTAAAATACTCAAATGAAAAAAGTATACCGTAAAACACTGCAATTCAAAAATTAAAAAAATAGCCCCGTAGCCTCAAGTGTTTGTGATTCTGCCTCCAACTTAGTCCCCAGCTGGAGAAGCCATGGAAAAGTGCAGTCTTGGGCTGAAGGAGGTGTGTCACTGAGGATAGAACTTGGATGGCCCCCTTGAGTGTTCTGAACTAGCTCCCTCTTGCTGTTCTCGGTCCCTCGTGCTCAGCAGCTGATGGATGAAGATGTGAGCTGGTTGCAATGCTTTCTCCACCATATGAAACTTATCCTCAAAACTGTAAGCCTGAAGCAAACCCTTTCCTCCCGTAAGCTACTTCTGGTTAGAAGTTAACTGCTTTAACAGTCTAGAGGAATGAAGAATAAAAGATTTAAAAAAATTCAGGACTTAAGTGTAGCTCAACAGTAGAGTGCCCAGAACATTTAAAGCCTTTGGTACTATGCCCAACACCATAAACATAATCTCAAGAAACTGAGAAATGCTTCAGATGATAGGGTTCCAGAATGAAAGAGCCTATCAAATACCAACAGATTTATGCAAGCAGATCCTCAGCAAGTGGCCTCTGAAACTAGAAACTGCAGGCAAAGGCGAGTCTATTAGCTTCCTGGTGAGTAAGCAATACAGCACATGAAAATCACGAGCAACCAGAATTGCATCAGACTTTTATTTTTTTAATTTTTTGTTATTTATTTATTTATTAGCAACAGATAGACAGAGAAAGAGGTGAGAGAGAGAGAGAAAATGGGTACACCAGGGCCTCCAGCCACTGCAAACAAACTCCAGATGCATGCACCGCCTTGTGCATCTGGCTTACATGGATACTAGGGAATTGAGCCTTGAGCTGGGGTCCTTAGGCTTTACAGGCAAGCGCTTAAGTGCTAAGCCACTTTTCCATCATCAGACTTTTTCATAAAAGTAAATAGAACAATGCACAGAAAAGTTTCTAATCTAAAATTCTTTAATGCAGTCAATGTAATACTTGATTAATAACATTTTTCAGAAATGCAAGGTCTCATATAATCTACTTCTCATTGTTTTGTGGGTTTTTGTTTGTTGGTTGTTGCTGTTGTTGTTGTTTTGGCTGACCTGGAATTGACTCTGTAGTTTCAGAGTGGCCTTAAACTCACACTATCCTCCTACCTCTGCCTCCTGAGTGCTGGGATTAAAGGTGTGCAACACCATGCCCCACTACTTCTCTTTTTTCCAGAAGTTATAGTTTCACTATGATAAGGTAATAGATAAAGAATCAAACAGTTGGAGAGTCAACAAAACAGCCAAGAGGAATTCCTCAGAAAAGAAAAACCCAACATGACTGATATAAACTTTGATTTATCCTAGATTCCAGGAAAGATTTGTTTTTTGTCATAAACATGAAACTGATGGAGGATGCATGTAATTTAGACAGTTAGCAAAGATAGAAATTTAAAGGTAGATCAAATGAAAATACAACTGTTGCCATCAGTACTTTTTTGTTGCTATAAACAGATGCTTGACCAGAAGCAACTTAAGGAAGGAAAGGGTTTATTTTCTGCTTATAGTTTTGACAGAATTTACATGGCAAGGAAGGCATGGTGGTGGAAGCATGAAGCATAGCTACTAACACTGTAATTAGGAAGCAGAGGACAAACAGGGAGTATGGCTGGGCTATGAAACCTCAAGGCCCACCCCCAATAATCCACCTCCTCCAACAAGACTCCCACCCTCCTAGAGGTTCCACAACCTGCCCAAGCACAGCCACCAGCTGGGGACCAAGTGCTCAAACCATGAGCCTATGGAGTGCGTGTTGCATTCGAATCACAACAATTGTCTTCAAGGAGATAAAATGTCAAGGAAAAAACTGCTTTTAATCCCAGCACTCGAGAAGCAGAGCAAGGAGGACTACCATGAGTTCAAGGTCACCCTAAGACTACACAATGAATTCCAGGTCAGCCTGGGCTAGAGTGAGACCCTACCTTGATAAACAAACAGAAAAAAAAAAAAAAAAAAAAAGCACAATTCACAACATGGCTCAGATAGAGATGTTTGCACTTGCACAGTAAGTTAATGTAATGTAAGCACTGAGTAATGATTTAACCAAAAGTGTGAAAAGGACTGGAGGTTTAGCGGTTAAGGTACATGCCTGTGAAGCCTAAGGACCTAGATTCAATTCTCCAGGTCCCACATAAGCCAGATCCATATGGTGGCACATGCATCTGGAGTTCGTTTACAGTAGCTAGAGGCCCTGGCACACCCATTCTCACTCTCTTTCCCTCTGTCTCAACTAAATAAATAAAAATAAATCTTAAAAATGTGAAATACATATTAATGCTACTCTCACTTCTGGCTAGAGAAGCTTCTCTTTTCAGATGGCGATGACCACTGGGATGACCCAAAAGGCAACATAGTGCTGAGAAGAAGGGATGGAGGAGTGCCCAGCACTGAAACATCTCTGTCACACCCTCCAAGGCTCAGGACCCATTGCGGAAGAGGGGGCGGATAGAATGGAAGAGCCAAAGGAAGGGTACAACTCCTTGCAATGCAACTGTCCAGACAGAAATTGGCTTTGATATCCATGACCTTACAGTGCCTAGCAATACCTTCGCAAGACCCTCATAATAGAAGAAAAAGATGATGACATCAAATTAAAAGAGAGACTAATGGAGAGAGGGGGGGATATGATGGAGATTGGCGTTCTAAAGGGGTATGGGGGCAGGGGAGGGAAATAGCATGCATTTTTTTGTATGTAAGTATAGAAGTTGTCAATAAAAAAATTTTTTTAAATGTGAAATAACTATGAGGAGAATGGAAATCAGATGTGGTGGGAGAACACTAAATATTTCTTTTCAAAAGCAGAACCAGGGGCTGGAGAGATGACTTAGTGGTTAAGGTGCTTGTCTCCAGGCACGTGGGCCGGCCAAAGGACCCAGGTGTGATACCCCATTCTCTCTCTTTCTCTCTCCCCATATCTCTCTCTCTCTCTCAAATAAAGCCAGATGCACAGGGGCTGGAGGTAGTGCATGCATCAAAGGAGAGTGATACCCCAGGCCCCATTGCAGTGGCTGGAGGCCCTGGCACACCCATTCTCTATCTGCCTCTTACTCTATCTCTCTTAAATAAATAAATTTAAATTAAATAAAAAATATAATATAAAAAGCAGAACCAAATAGACCATTCTTACAAGTGAAAACTCAACCATCTAAATTAAGCCTATTAAATCATAAATGCTGTGAAAACCAGCTACAAGTATTAGCTGTGGCAAGAGGTTAACAAAGGAATGCTATTTTTCACAATAAACTTTACCAAACTTCAGATTCTTCCACCTGTCTGTATCTACTATAACTTGGACAAACTAAAAATTAAGAAAAGAGATGGACGTAGGGTAAACATCTATAATGGCAGTACTTGGGAGACTGAGGCAGGAGGATCTTGAGTTTGGGCCTGCCTAAGCTACCTAAGACTATCTAAAAAATAAAAAGGAAGAGAGAAGAGGGAGAGGGACGGGGAAGGGAGGAATCAACAACCACACTGTATGGGTTTATTCCTGAATGTGACCTCTGTAAACTGTGGAACTCTGAGCAAATTAATCACACTGCAGATAAGGTTTAGGTATAGTATCAAGCAAGTAACAGTAACTAAATCATGAAGTTGTTTTGAATATTGAGTTCATATAATTATAGAGCTTAGTCAAGTGCTAAATAAATGGCAGCTACTTTTAATACCCTAACCATCATCTACCATATTGTTTCTGGTTTCGTTGGAAAAGACCCTGCTATTTTACTTAAATAACAAAGAGATGAGAAGGAACAGGCTGCGCTTGAAATATCTAAGGAAAATCTGAATTCTCTTCTCAGTTAGAAAATCTGAGAACTTCAAGAACAAAGTAAAATGGGGAGGGTAAACTGAGGTAAGGAACCTAGACCTTTCAATATGGGGAAAGAATGGTCAACAAAAGCACTCAAAAAACTGGAAATTCACATGGAAAAGAACAAAGCTGTATCCTATCTCATGCTGTACACCAAACTAACTCCAAATGGATCGGAGATTTAAGAACTAAAACCAAATGTAAGTCTGAAATTTTCTGCAAATCTCACAAAACCAAGACTATAAATTTTGTTTATAGCAAACATATCCTAACTTCCCATGCAACCCTGGTGCAAGAGTTTTATCTAGTAAGGTCTAATCCTATCCAGTGCACACCAGGAACTGCCCAGTGATCTCATTTAAGTTTTAGCAGCCCCTTGGCATGGAACTTTAGAAGTTATACACACACATAAACAGCTTAAATCTGTATGAGAACCTTTTGGTGGTTTGAATGTGAAATGTCCCCTATAGACTCATGTCATGTATTCAGGAAGGTTCTAGAGCCTTTGAAAGGTAGAGCCTCGCTGGAGGAAGCATGTCACTGAGGATAAACGATAATCCAGCCCGACTTGTCAAATTCAGCTCATTATTTCTCCTTCCCTGCTGACGTGAAGATGTGATACCCATTATCTGCTGCTGCCATGCTTTCCCTGCCCTAAGGGACACTTCTCCTGGAAACTGGAAACTCAAATAAACTCTCTTCCTCCATAAGCTGCTTCTTGGGTATTTTGTCCCAGCAACAAGAACATAAGTGCTACAAACCTTTTTTTTTTTGTTTTGTTTTTTGAGGTAGGGGACTCAGGGTGGCCTCAAACACACAGCAATCCTCCTACCTCTGCCTGCAGAGTGCTGGGATTAAAGGTATGTGTCACCATGCCTGGCTTTACAAACCTCTTCTTAATAAACTCCAGTTCTGCTTCAGGCTGACTTTTCCCAAAGCTCTCTTCTATACATACTCAAGGATCCTGGCTGCATTTGCATAGAGATCTCTGCAAAGAACTCAGGCTGCTACAGGAGGAAACATGGAACTACTATAAATCTGACCCATGTCCCACTGCCACTGACAGTATTCATATGTGTGCAGTGTAATTTTAGCTTTAAAAGGAATGAAATTTTGAAACATACTGCAACTTGGGTGAACCTTGAAGATATGCCAAGTGAAATGAGCCATAATAAAGGGACAAATATTCAATAAGGTTCCTAAAGAGTCAATTTCACAAAGACAGAACATAGAATGTATTTCTAGGTAACAGGAAAAGGGGAGAAAAGAGGATGTTATGGAAATGTGGCAGCTAATGGTTCTTGGAATTACATGTGACATCAAGCAAAGCAGAGAAGTGGAAGATGAGGATTGACACCCAAGATGGTCTTCTGACCTACAGATGTGCATGCAGCATGACATGCCCATTCTTATCAAAAATCTAAAAATAAAGGGCTGGAGAGGTAGCTGAGAGGTTAAAGGCACTTGCTTGCAAAGCCTGAAGGCCTGGGTTCAACTCTCCAGTACCCACATAAAGTCAGATGCACAAAGTGGCACATGCATCTGGAGTTAATTTGCAGAGGCAGAAGGCCCTGGTGCACCCATTCTCTCACTAATAAATAAATAAATAAATTTTTTAAAAAAATATTATAGAGAATGAAAATTATCTGTTGAAAATAATGTAACCTAATAAAAATATAAGTGGAGATAGATATAACCCTGATTTACATATTTTACAATACACATACATGCTTCAAAACATCATGTTGCATAACATAATCATGTTGCATACAGTGATATTTTCTGTCACAACTTAATAACAATAAGACTTTTTAGAGAGGAAAATAATGGGCCTTTAGTTTGCAAACCCAACATCCACTCCTCTCTTCAAGCCTTCTGACATGATTTTACTCACGTTTCCACCCTCATCCTCAGCTTCAGACTCAGATACTGATGAGAAGCTATTGTTGGTCTTGGTTGGATATGTCTAGCCAAACTTTTTGGTGACAAAATCTAGGTTACAGTATACACTGTCTCTTTCTGGACTGAACCACTAAGGAGAAAATAAGCCTCTGGATGGCAGTAATTTTGTTAGATCAAAGAATCTCTTCGTGGCAGTCACTGACTAACTGAATCTGTCTTGGAACATGACTACTAGTCTGCACTACTCATTAGTACAGTTTTTTTGTTTGTTTTTGTTGTTTTGTTTTGTTTTGTTTTTTTTGTTTTGTTTTGTTTTGTTTTGTTTGAGGTAGGGTCTTGCTCTAGCCTAGGCTGACCTGGAATTCACTATGTAGTCTCAGGGTGGCCTTGAACTCATGGTGATCCTCCTACCTCTGCCTCTGGAGTGCTGGGATTGAAGGTGAGCCACCACGCCCGGCTTAGTACAGTTTTTTTGAAGCTTGAATCAGGCAACACAAAACCCCATTTATGTACTTATGATGCTTTATATCAATTGTCAACAAGACCAAACCTGGAATAGAGATGAGGTCAGCCTCTGGGCATGCCTGAGAAGGATTATCTTCATTATGATAACTGAGGAGGGAAGATCCACTGTACCAGTGGGTGGGGTGGGTGGGTCCTGGACTGTATAAAAGGGAGAAAGCTTTTATCCACAGCTCTCTGCTTCCTCACTGTGGGCTGAATGTGAGCAGCTGCTTCAAACTCCTGCCCCATCCCTTCCCCATCATGGTGGACTAGAACCTGGAACTCTAAGCTCAAACAAACCCTTCTCCCCTAACTGGTTTCTGTCAGGTATTTTGTCCCAGCAACAAGAAAATAAACAGATAATAGTACCCAAAAGCAGTCTAATCAATACCTAGGGGAAATAAATAATTTGGAATCTGTTTTTAAGGTTGAGAGAGACTTTATTAGATTAAGAGAAGGCTAGAAAAGAAAGTGCCATTGGAGGGCAGGAGGGGAGAGAAGGGTCAGGGAGGTTCCCCTCATCTCAGCCTGCCTCAGTGAAAGTTGAGCTCAACATCTCAATACTGACAACTGTGATGATCACTCCTTTTCTTCTTTATTCTCTTGTTTTGTGAAATAGGATCTTACCATGTTGCCCAGGCTGGTATCCGATTCATGAGCTTACATAATATCCTGCCTCTGGCTCCTCAGCAGTTGAGACTATTGGGATTATAAGTATGTGCCACAATGCCTAGCTAATAATTAGATCTTGATTTCCAAAGTACATTAACTGGCTGGGAATGCAGCTTAGTGGTAGAGAAATTTCTAATGTCTAAAGCTCAGGGTGTAATCAGCAAAACAGAGTGGAAGAAAATGAAATAAATTTAACTATCCTGCCATATTATCTAGTCACTAAGAAAGAAATGGATAAATATGGATATAGCTTTCTTAAGGACTTCTTGAAGAAAAAGTAGATGTTCAAAACCTCCTATTTTTATTTTAAAAACATTTTAATTAATATTTATTTATGAGAAAGAGGAGATAGAGCAAGAGAGAATAGGCACACCAGGATCTCTAACCACTGCAAACAAACTCCAGACACACACATCACTTTGTGCATCTGGCTTATGTGGGTACTGGGGAATTTAAACTGGGTCCTTAGACTTTGCAGGCAAGCGCCTCAACTGCTGAGCCATCTTTCCAGCCTGGTTTTAAAAAACAATGTTTTGTTTACTATTTATTTGCAAATAGAGAGAGAATGGGTACACCAGGGCCACTTGCTACTGCAACCAAACTCCAGATGCATGCTTCACTCTGTGCATCTTGTTTTACATGAGGACTGGGGAATCGAACCTAGGCTATCAGGCTTTGCAAGCAAACAAGCAAGCACCTTTAGCTACTGACTCATCTTTACAGCCCCATAGTAAAAAAAAATGTTAAGGGCTAGAGAGATGGCTTAGCAGTTAAGGCACTCGCCTGCAAAGCCTAAGGATCCAGGCTCAATTCCCCAGAACCCATGTTAAGTCAGACGCACAAAGTGGTGCGTGCATCTGGAGCTCGTATGCAGTGAACAGAGGTCCTGGTGTGCCCATTCTCTCCCCCTACCTCTCTCTCATAAATAAATAAATTTTTAAAAATTTTAAAAACAATCAATTCCTTTAGAGCTTGTGGTTGTCAAACAACTGAATAATCACACTGAAGTGAATCATATGTTTTATAGTTCTGAAATGTTCCTGCTTGCACCATATACATGTGTGTGATGTGTGCACACTCATACATATAAATACAATGTTTTGCACGTTTAGAAACAACTAACACTCATATAAAAGAAAACATTTCTGGGCTTGGGAGATGGCTTAGCAATTAAAGTGTTTACCTGTGAAGCCTAAAGACCCAGGTTGTTTGTTTGTTTGTTTGTTTGTTTGTTTGTTTTGGGGCTTCCAAGGTAGGGTCTCACTCTAGTTCAGGCTGACCTGGAATTCATTATGTAGTCTCAGGGTGGCCTCAAACTCAGGACAATCCTCCTACCTCTGCCTCCCGAGTGCTGGGATTAAAGGAATGTGCCACCACCACACCCAGCTCCAGGTCCCAGGTTTGATTCCAGATGCACAAGATGGTGCATGTGTTTGGAATTCATTTGCAGTAGCTACAGGCCCGGGCACGCCCATTCTCTCCATCTCTCTTCTTTGTTATCTCTCTCTGTTTGCAAATTAGTTAATTATTTTTTAAAAAAGAAAACATTTCTGCTTTATTAGAATGACAATAAAAATACTATAGTTCACTAATAAAATGGAAATCAAAACCCAAAGGGATTTTTATTGTTGTTACATTTTTGTTTAATAGCTTTGTAAAAATATATCTGGTCTATGAAATATGTCTCAGTAATATGCAAATATAGTCAGGTAACTATTAAAAGACTAAAGGCTACTATTGCCAAGTTGCTGTGGCTAAGCATCAACTGAAGGACAGAAACCCAAAACGCATCTGAACTCTTCAATGACAAGCTCAAGGATGTAGCAAGCAAAATCAAAAGGGGACAGTGTGCATCTATCTGTGAATTCTTAATATCTGACTCCAGCCGAATGAACCAAAACTTCAGTTTAGCAGAACAGATGTGTTACATCATGTCTCACACGTGAACACAGCTGGGAGGCACAATCAAAGCTAGTACAGCATAAAGTGACAATACAAAAGGAGGTGTAGATGAACAAGTAAATTATCATAGTCTAAGGAAACACCATGTAGTAGGAAAAACAATTTTTCAAACTGCTCAGTCAGTATTAAACCATTATGGTTGGACGCAAACTTTGGCATACTGCCAGGGTACAGAACTGCTGACATTGCCACATCCCTAAATATCGCTTACTTTATTTAACTTGAAACCATCAATCTTGTTTGATATATACTTTTTAGAGGTTTCTTTCAACACAATACAGAAATAGTTTAAGTAAAAACTAAAATCTCTGCTTAATGAAGTGCCAAATTTTAGCAGTTGGAAGGAAATTTAGCAAATCAACCCTAATCCAAATTTTATCCCAAGCTAGATTCTAAATGAATACATTTAGCAAAGACTCAATTTATGACACAAATATGCCTAAATTATAACTTCTTTCAGAAATTCTACAGGACAGACGCCCCAAGGAATTGTAAGTTGTCAAATAGAGTACAGTGTCATAATAAGGCTAAAACTCTAGGAACCAAGAGCAGCAGCAAGGAAAACTCCTTCAGGATGTACGCAGGTGATGTTTGACTATGGTGGAAAGCAACGAGTTTCCATGGATGCATGGCAATGGAAAGGACTAACACTGCCAGTGGTGAGAAAGAATGGACTCCAATACCCTAGCCAGACAGATATTCTTTCCAGCCGCACTCCCTCATAGGGTCCTCTCGCCATACCTGCATGTTTATCCTGACATGGTCTCCTCTTGCCACACCTGGATTCTTGGTGCTCCTTCTCTAAACACATTCTCTTGTCCAGGGACCTGTGCATCGGCTCTTCCCACTATATGGACGGCTCTTTCCTCTGGTTTCTATGAGGCTGCCTTCAAGTTTTCACTTCAATGTTAGCTCCTCAGGGAGAGCTTAACTGGCTACCTTCTATTTGGCTTTGCTTTATTTTTCCACATTACTTATTATTACTTAGCAGATTACAAAGTCGCCTTGGTTACTTTGTACCCCTCCCACAAGAGCAGCGGTAGATCTGTTTGTTCATCCCACAGTGTCTAGGCAGGGCAAACAAGAAATAAACATGTGTTGACATGGGAGAGAATGAACACGGGACCTGAGCTCACACCCACCAGTCCTGGTCTAATGGAGGAAGCAAATGCAGCCCTTAGACTATTCTGAAACACAAGCAAATACACCGCTGGTAAAATCTAATTTACAAAGATCCATCTACAGAAACAGCTTCTGGCACTCCGCCACTATTCAGACAGCAGACTAATCTTTTTATACCTCTAGCTCCATGTCTCCAGCAACACTGTCACTCATACGATGTCCAAAATGCCACCATAGGGGCCACCCCTGCCACAACTCCCTCTTCCCACATTAACCTTCACTGTTACCCAATGAACAAAGGTTTAAATTTTTTTTTCTACTGACATGTTGGGCAACAGGAAGATGTATTTCTAGTTTCCAAATTAAATCCATACTTCAGAGATGGTCATTCTCTACTTGCAGTAGCAGCTATACTGAGAGTGAGCTCAAGAACCCATTATGTTGTATGATGTCTAATCACTGTTTATTTGTTGGCTTCTGTTATACTAGGGATCGAATGCAGCGCTTTGCAGGAACTAGACAAATGGTCAATCACAAGCTACATCTCTCACTTATTTTGAGAGAGTCTCATTAAGTTGCACGGGATGGCCCTGAACTCACTCAGTAGTAGACCAGGCAGACCTTGAACTCACAATCCTCCTGCCTCAGCTTCTTGAGTACTCGGGATTACAAGCTTACGCAATTCAGGTTTGTCTAATTACTAAATGTAACTATGGAAAAATAAAATTTTAACTTTATTTCACTATGCTAGTATATCTTTTCTATACTGCAAATGGATGGCACTGCCAATGGTTAAGAAATTCAATAAATTAAAAAATTCAGTAACACGTTAAGCAAACAAGTAATTTAAAGTGATTTCACTCAGAAGAATTTTATTCTGGATTAATGCATGATTCAGAATTTTTAATAAAACATTAGTATTTAAGTTACACTAAACCAAAACCACATGGAATAATGGAACATGTCTTTCTTACTGGCAAAAGCAAAATAACTTAAGGAAACAAAGAATCAGCTAAAGATGTCTCACTTCAAGCAACACCTCCACAGACTACACTATCATCTTAGGCAAGCTGACACTTTCACACTTAATTTTTAATGGCAGAAACAATTTCCATCTGGGACTATCAGCATAAAGTGCTGGTCTTGGCACAGATTCAGTACTGAATTGAAAATCCATTTCTGGATACAAGCAGAATGCCCCAGTAGTTATATCTCACATTATTCCTACCCATATGTTTTACCACTATAAGTGGGGCTTTTTGTTCTCAGGGCACTGGAATCTAAAACACGTTCTCAATCATTTATAAGTTACCCTTGCTCTCCAAGTCATTCTCTCTCAAACAGAAGTTTTACAAATACTATTTCTTACAAGAAAAAACAAAAAAAAAAAAAAAACCAGGTCAAATGCATTTATGTTTATAAAAGAAAAGAAGTCAAACCAGAGGCTGAAATCATAGCTGTCGGGTATATAGAATCACAGCTCTAATTATCAACCACATTAAAAAAAAAAAAAGCTGCTAATTTATTCAGTAAGTAGTTACAGCCAGCAGTTTAAAAAAAAAAAAAAAAAAGCCAGGTCCTCAACTCCCGTGCCCCTCAATGAGAAGACTTCATCCGAAAGTCACGCTGGGGCATGGAAACATCTTGGACAAGGGCGTGCGAGGAAGCCAAAGTTGCTTGGCTGGGAGAGGACGAGGGCGGACCCGCGGGCAGCCGCGCCCGTGCACCGCCAGCAGTGCACGGGAAGCCGTGCGCCTGGCCCTGGCCGGGAAGGTGGGGCGCGGGGTTCCGGGCTGCAGGTGGGCTGCGGCTGCCGGGCCTCACCCGCACGGGCGGCGCGCCCACGAGGAGGACCCCCTCCCCCGGCTCCCACGCAGCCCGTGCAGCCCGACACGCCGAGCCCGGGGCGGCTGGGCGCACGGAAGGGCCGCAGCGCTCCCGACAGGCTCGCTCGGAGGAAGCCGCTGGGCGCTGCCCGTCGCCAACGACTCCCGCACGGTTGGGACCTGCCGCGGCCGCATACTCACGTAAGGCTGGTAGAACTTGGACAGCCGTGGCTTCCCGTGGTTGTTGAAGATGAGGATCGCCTTGATCATGGCTGGGCCGGGCCGGGCCGACCGGGTGGGCGCGCTGGGGGCGGGGGGGGAGGGTGGGGGCCGGGACGGAGGCGGGCGCGCGAACCTCGCCTCCGGGATGTCGCCTGCGATCCTTCCCCACCCGCCCCCTCCCGCGCGCGCCGCGCCGCGCCGCGCGGGCGCACGCATGCGCGATCTCGCGTCGCTGGGCGGGGCTTAGGGGCGGGGCTTGGAGGATGCTACAGAGAGGTGGGGCGCACAGGGCAGCGGAAACGTTTCCAGACCGGAACCTATTTGCCCCGGGGTTGCGTGCGCGCACGGATGCTTACCCACGGTCTCTTCCGCAAGCTCGCTGCAACCGGAAGATATCTGTTGCTGTGAGACCTGCCATTAGTTCCAGAAAAAAAAATTTTTTTTTTAACCCGATAATGGATGACTATCTGACAAGCTCACTTCCACCCCGGTGGGTTGTTTCCCCAACCACTACCCGACCCAGCTCCCTAACTAGCGCCGGGCCTGCCCCCCTGCACGTGCTCAACGTCACTTCCGTCCTGGCTGTGCACAGAGCAAGATGGCGGAGGACCCGGATGCGGTGCTGCAGCTCCCTCCTTCCTCTGCCGCTGCGGGCGGCGAGGGGCTCTCGGAGACCTCCCCAGAAACGGGCACTCCGGAGCCCCCGTCTTCTGCTGCAGTCTCGCCAGGGACAGAGGAGCCTGCTGGCGACACCAAGAAGAAAAGTAATTTTCAGAGCATTTTCTAGCGGAGATGGGAGGTTGAGTTGCGTCTCTCTAAGGGGTGGAGGGCCAATAAAGTAGCAAAATTTTTTTAAAAAAGGTTTTTTTTACTTTAAATTTATTTATTTGAGAGAGAGAGAGAAAGGCAGAGAGAATGGGCGCGCCAGGGCCTCCAGCCGCTGCAAACGAACTCCAGATGCATGTGCCACCTTGGGCATATGGCTTACGTGGGTCCTGGGGAATTGAACCTGGGTTCTTTGACTTCAGCTCTCCCCCCCCATTTTTTTTTAAAGCAAAATTCAATGCCGGGTGTAGTGGCGCATGCCTTTAATCCCAGCACTCGGGAGGCAGAGGGAGGGAGGATCGTTGTGAGTTCAAGGCCACCCTGAGACTACATAGTGAATTCTAGGTCATCCTGGACTAGAGCGAGACACTACCTTGAAAAACCAAAAAAGAAAAACAGAAGAAAACGAAAAGCAGCAAAATTTAGAGTAGGGCACTTCCCAGACTTAATTTATTAGTTTGTAGTTTGGATCTGCAGTCTTCTGGCTGGAGGAGGTGTCTCTGGTCAGATGTTAACTGTTAAGATGTTAAGGTGGGATGGTAGGTTTGAAATTCCAATTTAAAGATATGCAAAGTTCTTAGTTCCACCTGGAGTTCCCTGAAGTGTGCTCTGTGGCTTTTGGCTTCTATCTCTACTTGAATCTGTCAGCTTCTTCTGCCATTATGGAACTTCCCCTGGATCTGTAAGCTTCAATAAATATTCCTTCCTCCATAACTGTGCCTGGTTTGGAAGTTCATCTCAGAGAACCTAAAGCTGTCCTCTACAAATCACTTGCCACTGCAAATAAATTGCCCTATTGCAAATGCATGTCAGACTACTTGGCCCTCCAGCTTCAGATTCTGGTGACTCCTCCTCCTACCATTGTCATAGGTGCCTTGGGATCACAGATGCATGAGCCACTTGATATCTGGCTTTTACATGGGTACTGAGGAGTTGAATGCAGGCCAGTAGGCTTTGCAAGCAAGCACATTTAGTTATGGAGCCATCTTGTGGCCCCTTTTATTTTAAGGTCTAGCAGTCTTAGTTTAGTACTTGACCTGATGATGTTCTTTTACAAATTGAGCTCTAAGATTTTTTTGTCTTGGTTTTGAGATAGCTTGGAGAGCCAGGCGTGGTTGCTCACACCTTTAATCCCAGCACTCAGGAGGCAGAGGTAGGAGGATGGCCATGAGTTCAAGGCCACCCTGAGACTACATAGTGAATTCCAAGTCAGCCTGAGCTAAGAGTGAGACCCTACCTCGGGGGAAAAAAAAGAAAAGAAAAAAAGAAATAGCTTGGAGAAAAAGAAGCTTAGGTATTTCATACTTACTACTTTAATATTCAAAAGGGTTGTTGAAACTGACCAAGGTTGTTGGCTCTAGTGGCATGAAGCTTTTCACACACTGGTACTAAGATCCTTCTTAAAAATTCTGATGTGATTGGCATGCACAGCCTGTATCTTAACTATTTCCCAGTTGATCTCATGTGTAGCCAGGTCTGAACTACAAGCATATCACTTTTAGAATTAAAAATAATTGCAATAAATACTTTGCCTTCCCCAGCATTTTGCCCTTGGCTCTTTTTTCAATAATACAATTCAGTGCCTAATTGTCACGAGTTATTAATAGCTCCAGGGGCTTGAGGGAACTGGGAATGAAGATGTGAGAAGCCTGCTAAGCAAAATCTTCATTATTTTCTCCAAATTCATCCTATTCTCAAAGTTCTTGGGGTGGGGGAAGGATACTTAAATAGTTCTTTGCCAGGAAGATCATGTGTTTAATATAAGAGTGAGCTCTGATCCCACAGAATCCCAACTGTCGATGCCAAAGAACAGGGCCAGTGTGTAATAGTACAAAGTAAGCTTTAGGGGGCAGTACTACACTGTTGTTTTCAGCTTTGCTCTTAAATCTTGTAAAGGGAAGTCACTTCAAGATGCATATTCAGTCCTTTTCTTTTACAGTTCACAGCTGTATTTTGAATTCTTGAAACCTTATCATTTGTCTCTGGAACTTCTTTTTGACCTCTAATTTTATTATCTTTTTGTATGGCTTGCTTTCTCATGCTGTGGTTAAATATCTGACAAGAAGCTTAAGGAAGGATGGATTGACTTTGGCTTACTTGTCAATGTTACTAGTCCATCACAGCCAGGAGACACAACAGCAGGAGCTTGCAGTGGCTGTCCACATTCAGTGAGGATGAAGACAGTGATGAATGTTGCTGCTCAGTTGGGCCGTCTCCATTTTGTTCAGTCCAGGACCCCCAGCCTTTGGAGAGTAGTGCCACCCATAGTTAGGGTGGGTCCTCTGACCTCGCTTAACCTAGACTAGAAAATCACATTCTCAGAAATCTGTTTCCATGGTGATTCTAGAGCAAATCAAGTGACAACCAGAGATTAACCATCACCCTTTTTTTTTCATTAAATATTTTATTCATTTATTTGAGAGAGAAAGGCAGAGAGAGAGAGAATGGCCATGCCAGGGCCTTTAGCCACTGCAAAGCAACTCTTGACACATACACCACCTTGTGCATCTGGCTTATGTGGATACTGGGGAACTGAACCTCGGTCTTTACGCTTCAAGGCATGCACCTTAACCACTAAGCCATCTCTCCAGCCCAACCATCACCCTTGTAATAATAATTGTTTTCCTTTGTTTAAAGTCTAGTATTGAGGGCTGGAGAGATGACATAGTGGTTAAGGTGAATGCCTGAGAAGCCTAAGGACCCCGGTTCAATTCTCCAGGTCCCACATAAGCCAGGTGCACAAGGGGGGGGGCACACCCATCTGGAGTTCGTTTGCAGTGGCTAGAGGCCCTGGTGTGCCCATTCTCCCTCCCTCTCTTTCCCTCTCTCTGTCTCTAATAAATAAATTCAAATAAAAAATATATTTTTTAAAAAAAGTCTAGTATTGAGTTGGAGAGACAGCTCAGCAGTTAAGGTGCTTGCCTGCAAAACATAACAACCTGGGTTCGATTCCCCAGTACCCACATAAAGCCAGATGCACAAAATGGCACATGCATATGGAGTTTGTTTGCAGTGGCTGGAGGTCCTGCCACACCTATTCTCATTCATATTCATTACACCCCTCGCTCTTTCTCTGCATGCAAATAAATAATTTTTTAACTTTTTTCTTTGTTATTTTAGAGAGAGAGAGACAGAGAGGAAAGAGAGCATTGGCGTGCCAGTGCCTCAGCCACTGCATTTAAACTCCAGATACTTGCATGTATGACCTTGCACTTGCCTCACCTTTGTGCATCTGGTTTATGTGGGATCTGGAAAGAAATCGAACATAGGTCCTCAGGCTTTGCGGGCAAGTGCCTTAACCAATAAGCCATCTCTCTAGCCCAATAAACTATATATATATTAAGTATAGCTAGGAGTAGTGGCACACCCCTTTAATCTCATACTCGGGAAGCTGAGGTAGAGAAGTCACTGTGAGTTCAAGGCCAGCTTGGGCTATAGCATGCATTCAAATATCAGATATGTGTTTCTCACGTTACTGTTTAGAAAGGGTATGCCATTTCATATTCTCAACAACATCATGAAACTACTTAACTTAATAATTTCATAGGTGAAAGATACATGAGATTATTTTACTTTGTTTTTGAAAGCTTAGATATTGTTTTATATCATTGTAGACTACTTCTATTTCTTAGAATGAACCTGTTATATTAAAATGTATCTTAAAGACTAATCCTATGGGGCTGGAGAGATGGCTTAGTGGTTAAGGCACCTGCCTGCCAAACCTAAGAACACCGGTTTGATTCTCCAGGTCCCACATTTAACCAGATGCAAGGGCACAATGCCATACTTGCCCACAAGGGGGCGCATGCTTCTGGAGTTTGTTCCACAGCAGCTGAGAGGCCACTGATGTGCCCATTCATTTCTCTCTCTCTCTCTCTCTCTCTCTCAAGTTAAAAAAAAATTAGTCTTACAGGGAGAACTTTGAAGGATCAAGGTGAGGAAACAAGTGAAGAAGAATCTAAGTTTTTTGGTTTTTGACATTTATGATACCAAGCATCCCTGGCTGCTACATAGCAGACAGATACAGTTAAACAACATTATGAGGCTGGAGAGATTGCTCAGTGGTTATAGGCAATTGTTTGCAAAGCGAGGTGGCCAGGGTTTGATTCCCCAGTGCCCACATAAAGCCAGATGCACGAAGTGGTGCATATATCTGGAGTTCAGTTGCAGTGGCAGGACGCCCTGGCCTGCCCATACTCACTCTCTTTGCCTCATTCTGTCTGTCTCTCATAAATAAAATTTTTACAAAGAGAACATTGTTTTGAGTTTCCTAAACTATCTTGTCACATCCTTATTAGGTGCATCAGTATAATTGTCAGTAATTTTTTTTTCTTTTACAGTTGACATCCTGCTAAAGGCTGTGGGAGACACCCCTATAATGAAAACAAAGAAATGGGCTGTAGAACGAACCCGAACCATCCAAGGACTCATTGACTTCATCAAAAAGTTTCTTAAGCTTGTAGCCTCGGAACAGTTGGTATGAAACCAGTAAATGATTGCTTCCTTACAGAAATTCACACTAGTTCCTAGGCAATAATGAGTAACACATGTTAGAAATACATACATAACTACACATTGCTTTTTATATCTTACTTGTGAGATTTATGTGCTTTATCAGATTTGTGTGGGAACCCTGAAATTGGATAAATTTGAGATGTGCTTTACAATGTGATATAATTTTGACAACTTCCATACTTACAGACAATCAACCATGATAATTCCCTCTCCTCCCCCACTTTCCCCATCACAAATCTACTTTCCATTATATCCTCTCCCTCTCTCAATTAGTGTCTCTTTCATTTTGATGTCATCTTTTCTCCTATTATGAGGGTCTTGTGAAGCTAGTGCTAGACACTGCGAGGTCATGGATATCAAGGCCAATTTCTGTCTGGACAGTTACATTGTAAGGAGTGGTACCCTCCCTTTGACTCTTCCATTCTTTCCACCACCTCTTCTGCAATGGACCCTGAGCCGTGGAGGGTGTGATAGAAATGTTTCAGTGCTGAAAACTCCACTATCACTTCTTTTCAGCACTATGGTGTCTTTGAGTGAAGGATCCCTTTAAGTATTTTCTGTAGAGCCGGCTTATAGGTAATATATTCCTTTAGCCTGTTTTTGTTGTGGAATGTCCTTCTACATCAATGTGAATGGATAGCTTCACTGGATAAAGTAATCTTAGTTCACAGTTGTTACCTTTCAAAACTTGGAATATATCATTCCTTTAAAAGCCCTTTTGGCTTTTAAAGTTTGTGTTGAGTAATCTGCTGTGATCCTGATGGGCTTGTCTTTATAAGTAACTTGCTTTTTCTCTCTAACTGCTTTCAATATATTTTCTTCTATGATTGTTGAAAATACCTACTATGCCTTTATAGTGAAATTCTTCTCCTTCTAATGTACCCTGAATTCTTTTCTTCTTTTTTTAATTTATTTTATCTATTTACTTATTTTGAGAGAGACAGAAAAGTAGATAGAGAAAGAGAGAAAAGGTACTCCAGGGCATCCAGCCACTGTAAACAAACTCCAGACGCATGCTCCACCTTGTGCATCTGGCTTACATGGGTAGTGGGGATCGAACCAGGGTCCTTCAGCCTCGCAGGCAAGTGCCTTAACTGCTAAGCCATCTCTCCAGCCCTGAATTCTTATATTTGATCTTTTCATAGTGTCCCAAATATCTTAAAATTCCCATTCAGACCTTCCTATTAGCATGCTTTTTCTTTGTTGGACTGTATTAGATCTACCATCTGGTCTTCAAGTTTAGATACTCTGTTCTTTCCTTTCTTATTTGACTTACTGGGTTTTTCATTGCTAGTATTTCTGATTGATTTATCTTCAGTATTTCTATTTCCTTACTCTTGTCTTGTAGTGACCTCCTTATTTCACTAAATTGGTTTCCTGTGTCTTCTTTGATTCCTTTGACTTCTTTGAACATAGTTATAATCATTCTTTTGAAACCTTTTTTCTTAGACATTTCATCTAAATCAGTTTCATTGGAGGTCATTTCTGATGGATTTATAATTTTTGGTGGAATTATATTATCTTGATTTTTTTGTGTTTCTTGTATTATAAATTTAGATATTTTTTCACCTTGGGTTAATTTGATGCTTGGGTTTTCTAATTGCCTGCAGTATTTTTAGATGTGTAAATCTGACGTTGTTTATCTTCAGGGTAGGAGCTTAAGGCGCCAGGTCTAGCTTTTAAATGACTCTCAGAGTAATAGCAAAAGTGACCCTAGGTGTTGGGTTTGCCTACAATGTGAGTATTCTAGTAGCCTGCATGGAGCAAAATATAGGCAAATTCTAAAATTTAACTGGGGCAGGATGTGGTAGCTCACACCTTTAATCACAGCACTTGGGAGGCAGAGGTAGGAGGATCGCCATGAGTTCTAGGCCACCCTGAGACTACATAGTGAATTCCAGGTTAGCCTGGGCTATAATGAAACCCTACCTTGAAAAAACAAAAATAAAAAATAAAATAAATAAAATAAAATTCAACTGAACAATATACACATTCAATCGAAACCAGCACGGAGTATTTATGTGAGAATAGGTATTAAAACAAACAGATCATCTAACAAAGCCAAAGTCCTTAATGGTGTGTGTTGCCCCACACCCTTAATGCTGTCAACTGGGAGGCTGAATTTCTGGTCTGTAAAGGGTTCGAGGTCAGCCTGTGGCCAAGTGAGACCCTGTCCCCATGAATGACAGAAAAAGAGACAAAGGCACTTTACATCAGGAAGCAACAAAGGACAACCCCAAAATATACTTTATATAAGAATGGCAAGGGGCTGGAGAAATGGCTTAGCAGTTAAGGCATTTGCTTGCGAAGCCAAAGGATCCCAGTTTGATTCTCCAGGACCCACGTAAGCCAGATGCACAAAGGGCACATGCATCTGGAGTTTGTTCGCAGTGGCTAGAGGCCCTGGCGTGCCCATTCTCTCTGTGTCTGCCTCTCTTCTCTCTCTCTCTCTCTCAATCTCTGCTGGCAAATAAATAAATAAATAAATAAATAAATAAATAAATAAATAAATAAATAAATAATCAAAGAAAAAGAATGGCAAGTCCCTCAGTATTATGGAAAGCAGCCCATGACTTGCATTTCCTTCTTCCTATTCTTCCAAACATTCCAAATCCCTCACATGTTTTGTACTCAGGAAAGAAACATTGCTATTCTTTTAAACATAGCCAATCTGTACATTATGATCCCATATTGGTAAAACAAAACCTATAAAGCATCCAAACATATATACTATATAAATAAGTGTACTTACATATTAAATATAAAAAAAAAGAATGGCAAGTCCAACCATCCATCATATCTAACACATAATCTGCCCTGGCATGGAAGATGCAGCTAGCACTTCCAGTGCAGGTTTACATAGCAAACTTGGTGGCAGTTCCTGACCTGGTGTAAGTAGGCCCTGTTGTTTTAATTTGCATTTCCCTGATGGTTAGGGATGTTGAACCTTTTTTAAGTGTGTGTTAGCCATTTGTATTTCTTCCTCTGAGAACTCCCTATTCAGTTCTCTACCTCATTTTTTGAGTGAGTTGTTTGATTTTTTTTATTGTTTAATTTTGTGAGTTCTTTGTACATTATAGATATCAGGCCTTTGTCAGTTGTATAACTAGTGAAATTTTTCTCCCATTCTGTGGGTAATCTATTGGTTCTGCTTATGTTATGTTTGTGCAAAAGCTTTTTAGCATCATAAAATCCCACTGGTTGAAAGATTGTTTAATTTACTGGACTACTAGGGTTTTGTTCAGAGAGTCTTTCCCCACTCCTGTATCATGGAGAGTTCCTCCTATTTTTTTTTTTTTTTCTGCCAATAGTTGAAGAGTTACAGGTGTTACATTGAGGTCTTTAATCCGTTTGGAGTTGAGTGTGTGTGTGTGTGTGTGTGGTGAGATGAGTGGGTCTAGTTTCATTTTTCTACATATGGTTATTCAATTTATCCAGCACCATTTGTTGAAGATACTGTCTTTTCTCCAGTCTGTGTTATTGGCACCTTTGTTAAAGATCAAGTAGCTGTAGACACTTGGCCTAAGGACCAGGTCTTCTGTGCTGTTCCATTTCTCTCTCTCTTTCTATTTTTATGCCAGCATCATGATGTTGTTGTTACTATGGATTTGTAATAATACTTTTAGATTGGTTATGGTTATACCTCCAGAGATTTCTTTTGCTGAGAATATGTTTGCATATTCAAGGCCTGCTGCCATTCCATATGAATTTTGAAATTAATTTTCTATCTCTGTGAAAAAGATGCTGGAATTTTTATTGGTATAGTGTTAAATCTATATAATGCTTTTGGTGGAATTGCCATTTTCACAGCATTAATTTTACCTATCCAGGAGCGTGGGAGGGCTTTCCATCTTCTCAAGTCATCCCAGTTTCTTTCTTAAGTGTTTTTATGTTTTCATTATATAGATCTATCATATCCTTGGTTAGTATTATTACAGGTATTTAATTTTTTTTGAACTGTTGAAAATGGGACATCCTCGCTGATTTTTTCTGTATATTTGTCCTTTGCATATAGAAAAGCTACTGATTTTTTTTTGGTTTTTCGAGGTAGGGTCTCACTCTAGTTCAGGCTGACCTGGAATTTACTATGTAGTCTCAGGGTGGCCTCGAACTCATGACGATCCTCCTACCTCTGCCTCCCAAGTGCTGGAATTAAAGGCGTGTGCCACCACGCCTGGCATGCTACTGGATTTTTGTGTATTGATTTTGTGTCCTGCCACTTTGCTGAAGAAATTAATCACCTTTATAAATGTTGAAATGGAGATTTTTTGGGTCACTTAGTTATAGGATCATGTCATATGCAAAGAGAACTAATTTGACTTCTTCCTTTCCAATTTGTATCCCTTTTCTTTCTTTCTCCTGTTTCATTGCTTAGGCTAGGACTTCCAGTACTATGTTGAAGAGCAGTGGTGAGAGTGGACACCCCTGTCTTGTTCCCAATCTCAGTGGGAACTCCTTGAATCTTTCCCCACTAAGTATTATTTGGGCTTTAGGTGCTTTATATATAGCTTTTATTGTGTTGAGATATAAATAGTCCATGCCTATTCTCTCTAGTGTTTTCATCATGAAGTGATGTTATATTTTGTCAAAGGCCTTTTCTGCAATTATTGAAATGTTCATGTGGTTCTTATGATTAAGTTTATTTATGTGGTGTATTATGTTGACCGATTTCCATATGTTGAACCATCCCTGCTGCATCCCTGGGATGAATCCTGCTTGATCAAGGATGTGTTTTTTTGTTTTGTTGTTTTTTTTTTTTTTTTGTTTTTTGTTTGTTTGTTTGTTTGTTTCAAGGCAAGGTCTCACTCTAGCTCAGGCTGACCTGGAATTCACTACGTAGTCTCAGGGTGGCTTCGAACTCACGGCAATCCTGTGCCTCCCAAGTGCTGGGATTAAAGGCGTGTGCCATCACGCCTGGCAAGGATGTTTTTTTTTTTTTTTTTTTTTTTTTGGAGAGAGAGAGACAGAGAGAGGGAGAGGAAGACAGATAGAGATGGGTGCACCAGCAGCCTCTCAGCTGCTGTGTACGAAATCCAGATGCGTGTGCCCCCTTGTGATCAAGTGCGGCATTGCGCCCTTGCATCACTTTGCATCTGGCTAAACGTGGGACCTGGAGATTGGAACCAGTGTTCTTAGGCTTAAGAGGCAGGCGCCTTAACCTCTAAGCCCAAGGATGTGTTTTTTAATTCGGTTTGTGAAGATTTTATTCAGGATCTTTGCATCTATATAGGCCCATAGTTTTCTTGTTGTAGCTCCATCTGGTTTTGGTACTTGGGTGACTAGCTTCATAAAAGGAGTTGGGGAGGATTTCCTCTTCTCCAATTATGTGAAACAGCTTGAGAAAAATTAGTTTCAGCACTTCAATGATGGTTTGATAGAATTTGGCCAAGAAGCCATCTGGTCCTGTTTTCTTTTGGGGGAGATTTTTCAATCTCCATGGATGTGATAGGTTTGTTTAGGAGCTTGATCTGCTCTGAGTTTAGCTTTGGGAAGTAGGTGGTATGTGTCTAGGATTTCATCCATTTCTTCCAGATTATCCAATTTTGTGGACTGTGTCCTGATGATGCTTCCAGTTCCATTGATGTCTGTTGTGACCTCTCCCTTTTCAGTTCTGATTTTGTTAATTTGAGACTTCTCTGTTTTTGCTTGATCAAATTGGCCAGGAGTTATCAATCTTGTTTATTTTTTTCAAAGAACCAGCTCTTCATTTCATTGAATTTGTTCATTTGTTTTTGTTTTTTTTTTTTGGTTTTTTTGGTTTTTCGAAGTAGGGTCTCTCTCTAGTTCAGGCTGACCTGGAATTCACTCTGTAGTCTCTGAGTGGCTTTGAACTCATAGTGATCTTCCTACCTCTGCCTCCTGAGTGCTGGGATTAAAGATGTGTGCCACCATGCCTGGCTTCATCAATATTTTTAAATTGTTTTCTTAGTTTCTAATTCATTATTTTCTGCTTTGATCTTGATTAATTCTAGAAATTTTACAATTATTTTTTACTTCTTCCACAACCCATTCATTGTTTAAAAGTGTGTTGTTCAGTCTCCAGGAGCTGGTGGAGTCCCTGATGTGTCTCTTGTTAATTTCTAGCTTTAAAGCATTGTGATCTGATAAGATGCAGGAAGTTATATCAACTTTCCTGAATTTATGAAGGCATGCTTTATGGCTTAATGTATGGTCTGTTTTGTAGAAGGTTCCATGGGCTACTGAGAAGAATGCATATTCTGTAGAATTGGAGTGGAATGATCTGTAGATGTCTGTTAGGTCTAGTGATCTGTGGTGTGGTTGAGCTCTGTTATTTCCCTGTTGATTTTCTGCTTGGATGATCTGTCTGTGGATGATAGTGGAGTATTGAAGTCCCCAACTATGATGGCGTTGGTGTTTATTTCTGTTTTGTTGTCAAGTAGGTTTTGTTTTATAAACTGTGGTACACCTATGCTTGCATATAAATTCATGATTGTGATGTCCTCATGCTGGGTCCTTCCCTTTATGAGTAAGAAGTAGCCTTCTTAGCCAGGCATGGTGGCGCATGCCTTTAATCCCAGCATTTAGGAGGCTGAGGTAAGGAGGATCACCGTGAGCTCAAGGCCAACCTGAGACTACATAGTGAATTCCAGGTCAGCCTGGACTAGAGTGAGACCCTACCTGGAAAAAAAAAAAAAAAAAAAAAGTGGCCTCCTCTATCCTTTTTGATTCCTATTGGTTGGAAGTCTATATCAGATGTTAATATAACAGCACTTGCTTGTTTCCTATTTTTCTGTTTGCTTGGAATATCATTTTCCATCCTTTCACCCTGAGGAGGTGTCTGTCTTTTTTAGTGGTGAGATGGGTTTCTTGAAGGCAGCAAATAGAAGGGTTCATTTTTCTGATCCATCCTGTTAATTTGTGTCTTTTGATGGGTAAGTTAAGGCCATTATTAATATATGTAGGTGTTTTGAGGTAGGGTCACACGCTAGCTCAGGCTGACCTGGAATTCACTGTGTAGTCTCTCCAGCCCCCATTTTTGTCCTTTTTTAAGCCTGCGGTAGTTTTGGCTATTCTAATCTTCTTGTAGGCACTTCAGATTGGTTGTTTGACTCTTGTGTGTGGCATATTTCCTGATGTATTCTCTGTAGGTTTGGCTTTGTGTTCATATAATCACAGAGCTGACTTTTGTTACGTATTCACCATCTATTATGAGGGATACTTTTCACTGGGTATAGTATTTTGGGTTAGAAGCTATAGTTTTCAAACTTTGAAGTGTTCCATTCCAGGCCTTTCTGCCTTTCAGGGTTTCCATTGGGAAGTCTGAGGTAATTCTGATGGTAATGCTTTTGTAGGTACGAGTTGTTTCTTTCTTGCTACAAGCAGTCTCTCTTTGTTTTCATTGTTATGAGTTTTTTAATTTTTTGTTTATTTATTTAAGAACAACAGATAGAGAAAGAGGCAGATAGATAGAAAGAGAATGGGTGCACCAGGGCCTCCAGCCACTGCAAACGAACTCCAGATGCATGTACCACTTTGTGTATCTGGCTTAAATGGGTCCTGGGGAATCAAGCCTCAAACCAGGGTCGTTTGCCTTCACCGGCAAGCACTTAACCACTAAACCATTTCTTCAGCCCACATTGTTATGAGTTTTAACTACTATGTGCCTTTGGTCCTGTCTGTTTGATGCTCTATGAGGTTCTTACATCTGAATGGGCCTCTCTTTTTGCAAGATTGGAATTTTTTTTTCAGTAATTTTGTTGAATATGTTCCCTATGCCTCTGGTCTGGATTTCTTTCCCTTCTGGTATACCCATGAAACGCATGTTTGGTCATTTTAGGGTATCCCACATGATTTTTTGTCTTGTCTTCCAGCTCAGAGGTTCTGCCTTCCACATGAGTATCTCTGGTAGTGAGGGTTCTAGAGAGGTACTACATGAAGTTAATAGTGTGTGTCAGTGAGGGGACTTAGAGGGGAAGGAGGGTACCTGGAGCTTAAATTGGACTGGCCTTCCTTGCAAGTACAGGGTCAGGTGCTGCTCTCACAGGTTATCCTTGATGATTTATGCTGTGTCTTAAGCTTTAATCTTTGCTGACTTTGCTATGGTGGTGGTTTGCAAGGATGTATTTGTATTATAATGGCCAACATTTGGTCAGCCCTTGCCCACCTATTCATGTCCCTCTTTTGTAAAATAAGTGCTTTAATTAAAAGTGTACAAATACCTTGTATAACCCCCTTTTTAGATTATTACAGGCTGAATTGTAACAAATGAAATGTTGGTGTTTATAATAAAATAGTATAAAATCTGTGGGGAATTTTTAAGGCTTAATTACAAAAGGCTGGGGGCTGGGCTGGAGAGATTGCTTAGCAGTTAAGGCACTTGCCTATGAAGTCTAAGGACCCAGGTTCAATTCCTCAATACTCATGTAAGCCAGATGCACAAGGTGGTGTATGTGTCTGGAGATCATTTGCAGTGGCTGAGGGCCCTGGCATGCCCATTCTCCCTGTCTATTTGCCTCTTCCTCAATCTCTCAAATAAATAAAAAAAAAAATTTTCCAAAAAGAACTGAGGCCACTGTTCTAGGAACAAAAGTTCTTTTATTTGTATTTATTTAGGAGAAAAAATGTGATCTTCATAAAGATCGCTTAAATTGATAACAAATAAAGAGCTTAGGGGAGATCTCTTGAGTCTGAATAAAGAGTTCAAAATTATTCAGTAGGAACCTATAAAAATGTAAGTGAATTAAAAATAAATCTCTGTATATTTTTCTTTTCTTTAGTTTATTTATGTGAATCAGTCCTTTGCCCCTTCTCCGGATCAGGAAGTTGGAACTCTATATGAGGTAAGTAATTCCCTCCCTGTGTATATGTACACAAGGTACATCTTATATAGTAGGGTTCATTAATTCACATCTTTAAGAGTTAGCATGCCATTCTTATTATCAGTGGGAGAAAAAAAGATAACTTTGTTCTCTTTTTCTATAACTTATTAAATATAATCTTAATAAATAATAATGATTAAGAATCCAGGAATAGGGTTGGAGAGATGGCTAAGCAGTTAAAGCACTTGCTTGCAAAGCCTGATGGCCTGGTTCAGTTCCCTAGCACTCATGTAAATCCATATGCACAAAGTGGCACACGTGTCTGGCATTCATTTGCAGTGGCAGGAGGCCCTGTCACACTTGTTCTCTCTCACACATGTTTTAAAAATAAAAGAATCGAGGAATAAAATCATGCTCAGGTCATCCTGTGTTTTGATTCTGTTTTTCCTAATCTATATCTAGTTTCTTCTATATTACTCCTATAATCCAGGTCTGACTCCTAAGAAATTGAAATACTACATAGGGATAGCTTTGACAGTTTTGTTTTTTTTTTTTTTTTTTTTTTTTTTTTTTGTAGTTTGATGGAAATAATCATGAGTGTGTGCATATTGACACTTTTAGAAAAGAGCTGGAATTATATTTCAATCAGATGTAAGCATTACACAATAAAAATAAGTCCATATCCAAGATACTCTGTTTTTTGTTAAACATTTATGAGTATTAATATGTCTGATTAAAAACTGCCTTATAGGATCATATATCTGTATATGGATGTTTATGGAACAAATGACTTTTAATATGACAAAAAATGAGTTTAATTTGTTATCTTTATTTCTTTTTGTAGTGCTTTGGTAGTGATGGCAAACTGGTCCTTCATTACTGCAAATCTCAAGCCTGGGGATGAGTCACAGAGAACAACTTGTTACAACTTGATATTCTCACAAAAGATACAGCCCCAAAATGTTTTGTGCTATGGCAAGAGACTTCATGGATATGAGCTGTTCAGCATGTATCTACTATGACTCATGTTTATGCATAAGTAAACATCTCTAGAGTGGATGGAGTCACAGATTTGTTAATATGAAAATCATCATGCAGATTGATATTAGAGATGCCCATTGCTCCTCCTTTGAAATTGCTGTTTCCGATCTGCCCCAAGGCTAAAAGGGAGACTGAAAGTTGAGCTGCTGTCAAGATGACTGAAATGTGTACTTGTATAATTGGCACTCTGCTGATTTTTTTCCCATGGTAAAGTTAATTTGCTAAAGAGTTTGTTATTTTAAGGTTTTTTGTTTTTGTTTTTGTTTTTTTTTAATTATTCAGGGAACTTGGGGATATGGGATGATTGCATTTTTATTTGCCATGTTACCAAGTTACCTTGTCCTGTTGGCTGCATACCGTACATAGTCCAGTAGAGGGCAGAACAGCAAGCAGAAAGGAGAAAGGGCTGTTCAGGCCCTTTTCTAGCTTATGAAGAACAGAAGAGCAAGCATGTGGATGGATGGGAAGACCTTTGGAGGTTAGGCATAGTTTACAGTTAATGAGGTTGAAAAACAAGTAATTTTGCAAATTCGGGACAGTGACTCTATAGCTCTTTTCAGTCCTATCATTTGAGATTTTTGAGTCCCAAACTGGGGAATGGGGGGGAATGTAATGCACACTTGTCATCCAGTAAACTCAGGTTAAGGCAGGAGGATTAGGAGTTCAAGACCAGACATGGCTACAAGAGAGCTTGACCAAAATACAACTAAGATTCTTGAATACCTTCCGCCCTGTAGTACTGTTGTCATTTATTTATATTATGTCAGAACAATTCACTGAATAAACCTGACATTACTGAATACTGAGAAATTTTTTCCAAGACCTATTTATTTTTAATTTATGTTTTGACAGTGTTGAGGAATCAAACCTAAAGCTTTATTCATGCTCAGCATGTGCTCTACCCTAAGACACATCTCCAACTTACATTTGTTTCATAATGTGTTTCCAAATTGAAAACATTCAAAGCTAATAGTTGGAAAATAGCCTCCAATTTTACTTTGTTTCATGCCATAACTATTGATGATGGTAGACTAGTCATTGCTTGACGTGAGATTTACTTTCTTCTGTTATTGTGCCATATTGTAAAAAGCATAATAATAAGAGTTGGGCTTGATACGTACCTGTCAAGTTAAGACTCTGTCTCAAAAAAAAAAAAAAAAAAAAGACCCTACCTCCCAGAAAAATTACAGTAGATTGAGTAGGCGGTCCAGGCAGGATTTAAGGTACACAATAGGATTCCACATGTTTATTGACAGAAGTAGTAATAGAAATGAGATTTTATCAAAGAACGTGAAGTTTTTAATAGCATCTCAATCAGTTGTTGGCATTAGGAGGCACCACATAATAACTTATAGTTCATTCTCATCTCCTGACCAAGAATGTGGATTTTTTTATTTCCCCTTTTACCAGTGTTCTGTAGTGAATTAATGCTGATAGATTAAATTATATAAAATTAAAAGATTAGAAAAGAACTTTATGCCATCAAAGCTGGGAATGACTAATAGATTCAATATGGAAAATGGTCTCTCTGTCCTTTCTGTTGGAATATATCTGTAGATATTTAACAGCAGAAGTATGTTGAATTTGTTAAACTTCCTGCTGATGTTCCAGATAATGGAATGCCTCTATGCAATCAAAATTACTTGAGTTTGAATTTAAAACATTATTCTTTTCATCCAATTAGTTTATTAGATTAAAGGTTAACTAAATATGTATACCTTATTTGTTTTCTTCCTCTAACAGCCTTTAAGAGTATGTGGGTATCTACACTTTTTCAAACTATGTTTTACGTAGTTCCTTGAGCTTTACACAAATAACTGTCCTGACTTTGTAAGTTTGGATTCCACAAGTCATGTGGTGTCTAGTCCCTCAAACAATTTATTTGAAAATATTCTTGAAATTGAAATTTGGAAGAAACAAACACCCAACCCGTAGTTCTGTTTACAACTTTGCACATGTAGGAGAATAAGCCAATAACAACACACTTTATCTTGCTGTGCAAGAGGCCGTCAGTGAGGTAAGGTACGTATGACACGAGGATATTGCACTCCTCTCTTGAAAAATATTTATGTCAAGGGTTTCATAATGAATTTTCCATATTAAGGCATAAAGTAAGTTGAGAGTGTTTTATCTCTACCCAAAATAAGATTGAACACTTCCTGGAGTCTGGTTTCTAGAAGTTTTAATCCTAATAGGATTTTAAATGTCATGTTCTCCAACATGATGAGATGAGAAAACTAAAAATTGAAGGGCTTGCCTCAGATTATGTAACACTGGTCAGCCAGTTTACTTGTGTACACCCCAAGTATGAAAACACTGTGTGCTGAAGCAAATATGAAAATGGTGCAGTTTCTCCTTGGTTTCCCAAGGATTATATGTTGAGTAAGCTTTTGACACTAGGGAATCCAGTTGCAGGCCACAAAATGACAGAGTAAATGTTGAGAAAACTTCTGATTTGTCTTACAAAGTACTATCTTCCAGATCAGCTTTACCTTCAAAATGTGTTGAATCCACCCATTTCTTGCCTCTTCAGTTATCCTCTTGAGCCTATTCCATCATTATTTTTATAACAAATTTCATACATATTCTCCTTATGTATATGTGATGCATAGTTTTCACTATACTACCTGAGTGATTGGCTGTCCTGCAGCTACATTCCTGCCAAAAATTGCTAGCAGCTTCCCATGTAAAAGTAAACTGAGGCCGGGTGTGGTGGCGCACGCCTTTAATCCCAGCACTCGGGAGGCAGAGGTAGGAGGATCACCGAGAGTTGGAGGCCACCCTGAGACTACATAGTTAATTCCAGGTCAGCCTGGACCAGAGTGAGACCCTACCTTGCAAAACCAAAAAAAAAAAAAAAAAAAAGTAAACTGAGGGTGGCTAGAGAGATGGCTTAGAGGTTAAGGCGTTTGCTAACAAAGCCAAAGGACCCATATAAAGCCAGATGCACAAGGTGGCGCATGTGTCGAGAGTGTGTGCAGTGGGTAGGAGGTTCCAACTCACCCATTATCTGCCTCTGTATCTCTCTCCCTCTCTGAAATAAATAAAATATTTTTAAAAATCTTTAAAAGAGAAAAAAAGTCAGCTGGAAATCAGGTTGACCCACAAGAGTTTATGGTACTAACATGTTGGCTCTTAGTAGTGACATCTCAGGCAATTATTATTTAGTATTATCCATTTTGTAACTACCAGACCTTCTTTACTACTTGACTGGCTTTATGTTCTTGATTTCCTGCATGTGCTCCTGCAGTTCACCACCCTTTCAACCTGACTCCAAGGTCTGATTCAGCTTGTAACTTCCTTGAAGTCTATGGAATCACTCACGGAGTCATTTCATCTTTCGTATCGTAACACTGACAGCAGACTGCCACCAGTACAAAACTTAGCTGCATGTTGCCTCAAAGGCAGTCAGGTATTTTCATGCCATTTTTGAAGGGGGGTGGGGGCTGGTTGGTTTGTCTTTTCAGTGAGTGGAATTAAGTGGGATGAACAAAATGATTAACAAAATGTTTAGATTATAAAGCAACAGGAAGGAAATATGCAGAATGCTTTATACAGCAAAGGGTAATGGAAAATATTTGTAAGGCATGACAAAGTTTAATGCTTTTAACATAGGAAGAATTCATTTCAGCTAGGAAGACAAAACAAATATGGGTGGAAAGAAAATGTTGCCGGATCTGCAACTTGGTGGTAGAGTCCTGGATTTAATCTGAGCAGCCTAGAAATAATTTAAAATGCAATTTGCAGGGGAAAAATGGCCAATAAAAGCATGAAAGGCCTTAGTCCTTAAGTGAAAAAGCAAAAACTGAAAACTGAGGTACTGATTATTAAATTTCAGTACGTTAAATCCTGACCAAATATTGGAGAAATATGTTTTTTCATTCTTGGTGAATGGAATATGGATTGGTACTTTATTTTTAGGGGACAGTGTGGTAATATCTCAAAAAAAAAAAAAAAACCTTGAGACTGAACTTCATGTATTGAGTGTCTTCAGCATTAGAATAAGACAATTTATGGGGAAGTAACAGATTTTCATATTTGTAATAAAAATCTTGTATGTGTTTTTAATTTTTTTAGAAATAATAGCTTGGATGTCCTTTAATCATAGCACTGGGAAGTTTGATAACACTAACCTTTGACTATTTTTTTGTTTTTTAGCATTAGTGAATGAAAAATAAAACGTGTCCACTAGTGTGAGTAGAATCTTGGAAGAATTTAAATCAACACCCATAGTTCGTTTACATCACAGCAGAGAAACATGAATCATACATTGGTTATGTTTAGGGAGCCAAGGGAAGCCCTGACCAATTTGAAATGACTTTGTGACACAGAACTGCCTTAAGCCATGTCAGACTGTATCTCTGCTTCTTCCATGTGTTTGCAGCTACCGTATGTAGACCTGTGAAGCACCTTCCCCCTTCCTCATCCCCAGGCTCTGAACTGCAGCCCATCCCTGCGTTTGCCTGGCTGCTTTACTCCTCTTCAGAGCCACTCCAGTCTATGCAAGCCCTGACAGACAGCTTTACCTTCAAAACGTGTGGAATCCACCCACTCCTTGCCTCTACTATATCCTCCCTAGCCTATTTCATCATAATTTTTGTTATTGTTGTTTTTGCCTTTTCTCGAGGTAGGGTCTTCCTCTAGCCCAAGCTTACCTGGAACTCACTCTTTGTAGTCCCAGACTGGCCTCAAATTCACAGCCATCCTCTTCTAGCTCCTCAGTGCTGGAATTAAAAGTGTACATTTACCACAGCTGGCTCCATCATAATTTATATAATGAATCCACTATGTTCACATTATTTAGATGTGATAATATTTTCCCACTATGATAGCCAACTAGCTGCCCTATAGCTGCACTTCAGCCAAAAGTTTCCAGCAGCTTCCCATGTAAGAGTAAACTGGAAATGTGGCTGACCCATGAGAGCCTGTGTGATTTGCAGTCCCCCTTTCCTACATTCTGCCATATCCAAGTTCATCCATTTGCATATCAGATACTAAGATTGCACATGTCTGTGGGATAGCTTCCAGTGAATTATTGGCCAGAGAGGCCCCTGATGCCCCCAAAACATTACAGACTATTGCCAAGGATCTTGGTTGCCCACTAGACCTAGATGGTAAGACCTTATTGCTAAAGATTCCACATGCTTGGGTTGCAGGTCACTGAGAAATCAAAACAGCTGAGCTGGAAACCTCCCTATTGACTGGCTCTCAGAATGCTGGAATGAGCTATGCTGCATGGAGCCTTTTGGGAAAGAGAAGTTAAACAGTGGGCTCTGCAAGCCTTATGGCTGGCCAGCCAGCCAAGCCCAGTGTGCCAGGTGGTACAATAATGGCATGTCTATTATGGAGGAAACTAATTGTTCTCTGATTGGACTGGAGGCCCACTCCATGGGAAGGGAATACATGCCTGGTACTGAAAACCTAGTCAAAAACCTATGACTGGGGAGGTCATGAGCCCTAGAAAACACTTAGGTTTATGCCCATGTATCAATGCTACTCTCACTTGTGGTTAGAGAAGCTTCTCTTTTTCAGATGACAGTGACCACTGGGGTGACTCAAAAGTCACCACAATGCTGAGAAGTGACAGTGGAGTGTTCAGCATTAAGTGAGACACCTCTATCACACCCTCCAAGGTTCAGGGACTATTGCAGAGAGGGTGGTGGAAAGAATAAGAGTCAAAGAAGAGAAGGACAATGCTACCATCCAGACACAAAGTGACCTTGGTATTCATGATCCCGCAATGCCTGACACTACCTACACAGACCTTCACAGTAGGAGGGGGAAAATAATGGTATCAAGAGTTACCATCGAGGATTTCAACCAAAAGAGACTGGTTAAAAAGAACAGGATTCAACAGAGAAGGGCTTGGGAGAGGAAATGGGGAGGGTGTGAGCAGGGATCATAATCATGGTATATTGTCTATATTTATGGAAGCTGTCAATAAATAGTATTTTTTTAAAGAAAGACTGGATCCATCTGAAAGCTTTTTGCACTTGGTGTATTTTTCCTCCACCTGGAAACTGCCCCAGACGGATGCATTTGCCTCAGTTCCTTGCTCAGACATCATTTTAAGGAAGTCTGCCCCGAGCTCCCTCTAAATTGACAATGCCTCACTGTCCAGCTTTTCCTACTTTTATTTTTTGCTCTCTGTGTATTGTATACAGTATCTGTGTGCCCATCTCTCCATGTGGATTGCATTAGACTGAACCCTCTGAGGACAGTGACTTAAACCCTAGGGAACTTGTTCGTATGAACCGTGCCTGGCTTATACTACATGCTTTTGAGAACATGGTGCATGTGTGGGTAGACAAATTATTTCAGGCCTCTGGTGTAGGTCTTTTCTGGTTTGTCCCCATGCCAGTGTCTTAAAATGGAATGCAAATCAACATAGCAGAACTCTGCCCCTTCATGTTTTGCTTATATTAGTAAAGTTTATAGTGTCAGTAACCAGTTAAATTACAGTGTTCTTAGGAAGAATTCTGATGCCCTTGCTGGATTTAAACTCAATTCCTTTGGGAATCCCCCAAAGAAAAACTAAATAAAGCTGTTCTGGCCAGTTATCAATAGGCTTTTCCAGATCCCGGCTTGTTTATAGTCCCCAACATGCACAGAGCTGTGTGCCAGTCATCAATGGGCAAGAATGTTTGCTACATGCGCATTAAGACCTGAGTTTATTCCCCAGCTCCCACATCAAATGCCAAGCTTGGCCGTGCACTCCTGAAGGTCACCCTGCTGAGTACTGGCAGCGCCATGAGGAAGATGGTGACTAGTGCCCCCGTTGTGCAGGGTGTTTAGAAGGAAGGAGGGAAAAAGCTCACTAGGGAAAACAAGCCAGGGTAAGATTTGGACTTGCCAAAAGGGCCTGGAATCTAAGCAGAAGGAAAATTTTGAGCCAAAGAATGCATATGAATAAGCACCAAAAACAGAGACTTAATTCAATTCGGCTACAATTTGTAACATGGAATAGTAAAAGGTGAACAGATTTTTTTTTTAAAGATACTTTAGAATCAGAACATGGGGAACTTAGGCCAGGCTGAACAGTGATAACCAGAAAACCCAAGTTTGGTGCTATAATTAAAAAGATGTGAGGAAAGAACTCGCATGGGGGAAAGCAGGAGCCCTCAACCAGTGTGTGAGTGTAGAAAAAAAGGCTTGCGTAAATGAAATGGTAATATGGATAGGCAAACGAGAAAACAAGAGATTTCTAGAAGTCCAAATAGGCCACAACTGACCTTAAAAGTAATATATATGTAGAGAGAGAAAAAATAATATAGAGAGGTAAATTTTGGCTCCTACTTGGTTTTAAGCAATCAGCAAGAAAATAGCTAGGAGGTAAAGTACTACTTAGAATGACACTTGTACCATCATCACTGTTCAATGGCACGCAGTATTCTTGATAATTCTGCTAACGTCTCATCCACTTTGCGAGACCTAGGAGAACAGGGATGGACCTCGCAGACACCACCACTCCGCTGCCGCAGAGCTTTCAAAATGAATGCCTGGGTCTTCATGGTGGAAGAGAATTACGCCTTTCATTTCTGCTGTTAATTTTTGGACTTTGGGTGCTTAACTGTTATTGTCACCTTATCCACAGGTAGCCCACATTCAGACAGTCCTGTGACAATCTAACTTATCTACCTGGGTCCCCCACAGTCGCCCTCCAAGGCCTGAAAGTCTATAAGAATGGGAACCCTAAAGTGCCCCAATTTACTCAATGCCCGCTTCCCCTAATGCCTTGCTTTTTTCTTTCTCTCCAACTTTTTCTTCTAGGACTGCCATTATGGACCCTACCAATGCACTTGCAGAGTCCTGTAAATCCACTGGAGAAGTTTCCCAACTGCCACACCCGATAACCCCACTCAGCCTGAAGAAGACTGATTGGTCATCACCCCAACTCCCTAATGACAGGGTTACTTCTTGCAGAGGGGCCAGGTTGTGATCCAGCCACAGTGGAAACTAAGGCAGTTTAGGGTGACTGGGCCCCACCCTTGAAGGCTTCAATGGGCTAGAGGCCAGAAGGATCTGACTTCTCCTTATTTCCTGCCTACAGGAGTTCCCTAGGTTTGTTTTTCCATAACTAACCTGAGTTCTGCCTAAGGAAGTTCCCCTTTGCTGGAATTAGATTCCTGAAAGAATTAAATCTGAACTTGGCATTTTGGTTATTTAATTTAGCCCAAAAACTTGGTGCCAGGGCTGGTTAACTCAGCCTCCATTCAGAACCTATAAATGACCACATTTTGGGTCACTAGATGGGCTTTACCCCTCCTGCCTTCTCATGGGCAGGTTCTTTATAATCTCTCCTTTTTCTTAACTTACTCTAATAAAGTCTCTCTAAACTTAAAAAAGTGAAGGGCTAGAGAGATGGCTTAGCAGTTAAGGCACTTGTCTGAGAAGCCTAAGGACCCAGTTTCCATTCCCCAGTATCCACATAAGCCAGATGCACAAGGTGGCACATGTGTCTGGAGTCCATTTGCAGGGTAAAATAGCTGGGTATGGTGGCACATGCCTTTAACCCCAGCACTTGGGAGACATAGGTAGGATTGCTGTGAGTTCAAGGGCAGCCTGAGACTACATATTGAATTCCAGGTCATCCTGGGCAAGAGTGAGACCCTACCTTGAAAAAAACAAAAATAAATAATTTTTTTAAAAAACTGAAAATAAAGCCAGGCATGGTGGCACATGCCTTTAAGCCCAGCACTCGGGAGGCAGAGGTAGGAGGATCACTGTGAGTTCGAGGCCACCCTAAGACTACATAGTGAATTCCAGGTCAGCCTGGGCTAGAGTGAAACCCTTCCTCGAAAAAAAAAAAAAAAAAAAAAAAAACTGAAAATAAGATCCAGAGAACTGGAACAGTGGCTGATTGGAGGTTTCTGAGCCCCCATGGGCCTGGTTGGACAAACAGATCTTCTAAGAGCTCAGCAGTATGCTCCAGTTGAGTTTCTAAAATTGATTTAAGGAGCCAAAAAGGTGTTAGAGGGTATAGACATAAAATTAGGAAGATGTGGGAGGCATGTACACCGAGATGAAATGATGAGTGAGGACTTAAAGAAATAAAAAGATAGATATATAGGGAAAAAAATCTTTGAAGATCAAAAAGATTTAGAGAAACTGAATTGTCAAAATTTAATGTTCTCAGGTATAAAATACAGAGAAGATAAACTTATGTTAAAGTACACAACTTTTAAAATATTTATTTGCAAACAGAGATACAGAGAGTATGGGCTCACAGGGCCTGTAGCCACTGTAAATGAACTCCAGATACATGTGCCACTTTGTACATCTGGCTTTTCATAGGTACTGGGGAGTCAAACCCAGGTCTTTAGGTATTGCATACAGGCAAGTGCCTTAACCACTGAACCATCTCTCCAGCCCAAAGTACAAGACTTATCAGTTATTTTCTCATTGCTGTGAACAAATACCTGGCCAAAAACAACTTAGGAAAAGGGTTTAATTCTGCTTACAGTTTTGAGATGGTGTCATGGCCAGGAAACCATGTCAGTAGAAGCAGATTTTGTCCCCTCTCACCAGTGTAAGGAAGCAGAGGAGAACAGGAAGTGGGGACTGGACCAGAAAACCTCAAGACCAACCTCCAGTGACCCACTTCCTCTAGCTAGGCTCCACCTCCTAGACGTTTCACAACCTTCCCAATCCGTGCCCCCAGTGGACCAAGTGCTCAAACACATGAGCCTTTGGGGGACACTTCACATCTTAATCACAAGACAAAATCTAGCAAGAATAAGTTTTGAGAACACATGTTAATCCACTGGGCGTGGTGGAGAACGCCTTTAATCCCAGCATTCGGGAGACAGAGGTAGGACTATCACCATGAGTTCAAGACTACCCTGAGACTACAGAGTGAATTCCAGGTCAGCCTGGGCTAGAGCAAGACCCTACCTTGAAAAAAATAAATAAATAAAAAAGTTAACTTGATCTCAAACACTTTTTTTTACTATCACACCTAGCAAAAAAGAATCTCTAAGGTTGGTTTCTGGGATGTTTTCTATAAACTGGTATCTCTTAGTGGTTTTTTGCTTTCTTGAGATGGTCTCACACTGTAGCCTAGGCTGGCCTGGAACACACTATGTAGTTCAGGCTGCCTCAAACACAGCAGTCCTCCTGTGTCAGCCTCCCAGCTGCTAGGATTACCGATGTCTGCTGCCACACCTGGCTTTAAGCAATGGTGATTGAGCTGTTAATTGCCCTTAATAACTGTGCTAGAGTACTTAGCCGTGTTAGATGTTAATCAGAGATGCTTAAGACTGTGTGGCATGGTGCAAGGGAGTTGGCAGTGGTTAAATGTGCTTGGGAAATAATCTAATTTGTTATCTTTTGTATTTTCCTTTTTCAACCATGCTTGATTTGTGGTCTTCCCAAAGCATGCTAGGTGCCACACATTAGAAATGTACTTCCTTAAGTGTGTGCACCAGAAAGCTCCTTTAAGCATAGGCCTAAAATTGAAGGATTCAGAGCCTTCTAAATAACTGCATGGCCATCGCCCCCTCACCCCTAGAGAAAAAGAAGCCTATTTCCACCACAGACTGAAACCTTGGGCTCTTCGCACATTTAATCAGTGTTTAAAATCAAAGCACCTGTGTGTATGGCCTTCTGTCATGTCATTGCTCTTACTAGAAGCTCGAGCCTCCTTTGTTAAAAGGGCTGGAGAGATGGCTTAGCAGTTAAGGTGCTTGCACAGCCAAAGGACCCAGGTTTGATTCCCTAAGACCCACGAAAACCAGATGCACAAGTAGGTGCGCGCAACTGGAGTTCATTTGTACTGGCTATAGGCCTGGCGTGCCCATTCTCTCCCTCTCTCTCTTTACCTGCCTATTTCTGTATCTCTCAAATAAATAAAAAATTTAAAAATATTTTTTAAAAATTTAGACTATCCTACTGTATAGTTAATTTTTTTAATCTACTCAATTTCACATGGCCTGTTTTTTGTTTGTTTGTTTTATCTATGGACAGTTTCAACACACAAAACAATCACTCCCTAGCTGGGAGTGGATCGCATCTTTGATCTTCACAGACACTTTCCTTGCACGTGGAAGAAGGGCTCCCTTTCCCTCCCTCCGGCGTCCACTCTCTCAACCCCACCCCCACCCCCGAGTTCTGAACCTTTCATTCCACCACCCTACCCGCCCCTGTCCTTTGTGGACCGTGCCCAAAAGAGGCGGAGTTAGGTGACAGGGTGGGATGGACGGCCTAAACTAGCCGCCAAGGCGGGGGATAGATTACGCGAAGCCCATGGCGAGCAGGGTGAGTGGGCGAGAATGGGAGGGTCGTGCGGGGGCGGGGGCTGGGAGCGCTGGAGAGCCTGGGCTGCACCCGAGGGCCTGGCCCACCCATCCCCTCTGTCTCCGCCTCCCCCGGCTCTCCCTCTACACCTCCCTCCACCCCCTGCGGGCTGATGGTACGTTCTAGCTCGCTCAAGAGCTTAAAAAAGGACCCTGGAGGCCGAACCCCTCAGATGTGGTCCTGACCGATGCGCCACACTAGTCTCCGGCCACACATTGCGGTGCGTGCGTGTCTCCAAATCGTCGCGGGAGGTTTGCGCGGGCTCGAGGTGTCCCCAGGCGTCGTGGGGGCGGCGACGGCGAGGGTCTGTCCCCCCTTCCCGGGTGTCCCCGGTCCCCTCCGCGGCTCCTGCCTGCCTGCCTACCGTGAGCGCGCCTCCCGCCGCGCGGGATGGAGCCGACCGAGGTGCTGAAGCCGCGGACGCTGGCTGAGCTCATCCGCGTCCTGCACGGGCTCTTCGCGGGCGACGAGGTCAACGTGGAGGAGGTGCAGGCCGTCCTGGAAGCCTACGAGAGTGACCCCGCCGAGTGGGCGCTCTACGCCAAGTTCGACCAGTACAGGTGAGCACGCTGCTGCCCGGCGTGGAGGCTGCGACCCGGACCGGCTCCGTGCGCTCTGCTCTGCTCTGCGGGCGGGCTGGCGGGCGCGCACACTGGACGCCCCGGCCCTGGTCGCCACCCGCGGGGACAGCAGGCGAGCCTGTGGGCAGGGGAGGCCACCGTGGGGCAGACAGGTCTTCTGCTCTCTCATCCAACCCTCCCCACTCCCTTCTCCGCGTCCAACCTGGGGAGAGCAGCGACCTCCTCTCCCGAGTGGTCACCCACCCCAGGCTGGACGTGCAGGGGACATCCCGCCACCCCCCTCCCCAAAGCAAACGCAGTAAGCTCCGGCGCCTGGAGGTCAGGTACTCCCGGAGAGAATCAATCAGGCCAGCCGTGGAGAAGGGTGCTGGGGACATGCTCTCAAAGTCAGTCCATCTGCACCCCTGGAGCCCTTGAATGTCAGTGTCAGCTGTCCCCTCTCCCAAACCACTCCAGCCACTCGGACTGCAGGCGGGTTCACTGAGATCGTTATGAGGTTGGGGAAGGAGGGAGGGTTGCAAACTGGGCACACCCCACCCGATTTTTTAAGCCAGGAAACTTTTGTCTTTTATCCTTGGTTCCCTGGATCTAGAAAACTAATGACTTCTGCTTCCCAGCGTGCTTGAGTAAGATGCCCTGGGAGCCCGGGACCTTTGAAACCCTGGGTTGGTGTTTAAGAAAGACTAGTGGGTCAGTCCCCTGGGGCCAGAAGTAAAATTCAATCTCCAGAAAAGCTTTGCGCTTTGCAGAAAGGCAGCCCACAGACACTTCAGTCCTTCTTCCTTGGGCTTGATGAGGTTAAAGCCATCCAGAGGGAGTTGACTGAAGGCAGGGAAGGAATGGAATGTGTCTTCCTTGGAAATAGTTTCTCTGCTGCGTTGCCTCCCCCTAACCTGTAGGGTGTGTGATAAAGTTTTGTCAGCTAGGTGGGTTCAGTGATGTTTTAGTATTTTAAAACAGAACTCTGATTTCCTACTTGGCAAGTGAGGACCTTAGGAATTTCTTTTGATTCCTATCACTCAGTTGTTGGCCACAGGTCCGGTAATGTCATGGCTGTCAGTAGACCTACCAGAAGGTCCAGTTCTTAAAATTCTGCCAGTGTGAGACCGGTGCTGTTGTCTCCATTTTCACAAGCAATGACTTGTAGCAAGAAGCGCTGGAGACCCTGCACAAGATCTGCTCTTGAAGTTCAAATTGGCATTATTGTTCTAGAGCCCACGCTCTAAACCAGGCTTCTTAACGTTTTTCCATTTATTTCCCCTTTTGGCCTGAAAGAGTTCAGTGGTTAAAGGCACTTTCTTGGGCTAGAGAGATGGCTTAGAGGTTAAGGTGCTTGCCTGCAAAGCCAAAGAACCCAGGTGTGATTCCTTAGGACCCACGTAAGCCAGATGCATTAGGTGGCACACACATCTGGAGTTCATTTACAGTGGCTGGAGGCTCTGGCACATCCATTCTCTCTCTCTCTCTCAAATAAACAAATAAATAAATATAAATATTTTTAAAGGTGGTTTCTTGCAAACCCTGATAGCCTGGTTTCGATTCCCCAGTACCCACATAAAACCAGATGCACAAAGTGGCACATGTGTCTGGAGTTTATTTGCAGTGAAAGGAGGCCCTGGCATACCCATATTCACTCCTCTTTCAGTGTGCCTCTCTCTGTCAAATAAATAAATAAAAATATTTGAGAAATTAGTATTCAAAGCAACCATTTACTACTAATGAATCATAAAGAAGCTTATTTTAAAACAATTTCTTGGTTATCCATATAATTTCATCATTTTTTAATTAAAAAAATTTGGGGCTGGAGAGATGGCTTAGCAGTTAAGGCACTTGCTTACAAAGCCAAAGGTCCTCAGTTCAAGTCCCCAGGACCCACGTTAACCAGATATACAAGGTGGCACATGTGTCTGGAGTTCATTTGTAGTGGCTGGAGGCTCTGCTGTGTTCATTCTCTTTCTTTCTATCTGCCTCTTTCTCGTTCTCTCTCTCTCTCTCTCTCTCTCCCTCTCTTTCTTGCAAATAAATAAATAAAAATTTAAAAACTGATTTGCATGTGTGTGTGTGCATGTGCACCGGGGTCTCTTGCCACTGCACTTGAATGCTTGTTTAGCTTTATATGGGTGCTTGGGGAATTGAGCCCAGGCCAGCAGGCTTTGCAAGCAAGCATCTTTAGCTGCTGAGCCAACTCCCCAGGCCCAATTTTACCATGTAGTAAAAATGAAATTTGCAAACTAATGAGATGGATAGGCTTGCTTATCTTTACATGAAGTATGATATCTCAGTCGAACATTTGATACTGTAGGATTCAGAGCATCTTAAGCGGTTTTTAGAGTTGCTTGAGATTTTGATTTTATAATCATCACTGAGCATTCTGCTTTACATACAGATGTTGTACAAAATGGCTTAAATATCTTCCTGGCCACTTCAGAAATTGTTGGAAATTCTGACCTAATCCTCAGACAAACTTCATTTAATGACATTTTATGAAACTTAGGTCAGGAACTCTCAAACAGCAATTTTTAAATTTTCATTTATGTTTACTTATTTGAATGCATGCGTGCGTGTATGTGTGTGTGTGTGGGGGGAACACCAGGATCTGTCTCTGCTACAGACACACACCCATCCAGCTTTACATGGGTGGCTAGGGGGAATTGAAACAGAACCAGAGACTTTGCAAACAAGTGCCTTTAACCACGGAGCCATCTCACCAACCCATTCAAAAGCAATTTGAAAAATAATTAAGCTGAGCTTGGTGGCATATGCCTTTAATCCCAGCACTCTAGGAGGATCACCTTCAGTTCGAGGTTACCCTGAGACTACATAGTAAATTCCAGATCAGCCTAGGCTAGAGCAAGACCCTGCCTCAAAAAATGACAAAAAGTAATAATTAAATATGCTAGTACAATACAAGCCAGTGATGCACTAATTTGATACTTACATGCTGAAGAATGATGGAAGAAAAATATTTAAAGCCTTTATTTCCTATATAAGCTATATGTTTCTAGAAGAGCTGAAAACTGTGTATGTACAGTAAAATCTATAACTTGTACCATACAAGCTTTGAATCTAAACAGATGTACTGATGGCATGCACTCTGCAAAGTATGCATGTGGTATATGTTCCCAACCAAGAAAGCAGTGAGGTCACATGATGCAACCCAGGCATGCACTGCCAGAAACTGATTCATTATCTGTTGCATTTGATTTTTATTTCTATTTCTATTTATTTATTTACTTTTGGTCTTTCCGATGTAGGGTCTCACTCTAGTTCAGGCTGACCTGGAATTCATTATGTAGTCTCAGGGTGTCCTCAAATTCACTGTGATCCTCCAACCTCTGCCTCCCAAGTGCTGAGATTAAAGGTGTGCACCACCACGCCCGGCTTGTAACATTTGATTTTGAATTAATTTTAGGTCACTGTGCATTTTACTATTGCCAAGTAGCTTAATGACCCCCATGTTCAGTTATGGGACCCAGAGTTTCAGAAGCCAGACTCTAATCCACTACTCAACATCCTCTGGACAGACCTATGATAAACACTTCTGTTACAGTAGTATATCTGATTACTTACAGTGCTGGCCAACGGAAACTAACCAGCGTAAGCTGTAACTGCTCTTAATATTTAAATTTCTGTTTCATTTATTTATTTGAGAGTGGTGGACAGACAGAGAAAGAGACAGAGAGAGAATGGGCGCACCAGGGCCTCCAAGCCACTTCAAAGGAACTCCAGATGCACGCGCCACCTTGTGCATATGGCTTATACGAGTCCTGGGGAATTGAGCCTCGAACCAGGATCTTTAGGCTTCATAGGCAAGCACTTAACCGCTAAGCCATCTCTCCAGCCCAGCTCTTAATATTTAAAACAAGTATTTCCAGGGTCATTGGACTAGTATTCATTGACAAAGCAAACTTTTTTACATACACTCCAAAAGGGTTGTTGGCACCAAGTCACAGCTCATGGAGATCAGGGTGTAGTCCTGGATGTCACTTGGGTGGGCAGTGGGGAGAGTAGAAATGAATTTTGTAGGGCTGGAGGGATGACTTAGCGGTTAAGGTGTTTGCCTGCAAAGCCAAAGGACCCAGGTTCGATTCCCCAGGACCCACATTAGTCAGATGCAGAAGAGGGCGCATGCATCTGGAGTTCATTTGCAGTGGCTAGAGGCCCTGGCGTGCCCACTCTCACTCTCCCTCTCTCTCTTTCCTTCTCTCTCTGTCTCAAGTAAATAAAAATTAAAAAAAAAAAGAAATGAATTTTGTAGCATTTGGCCTCACAATAGGTGCCTGGTACTCTGAAGCATTCTGAATTGTGACCTTGGGGTCAGGGGCAATGCAAACTACACACCAGTGTGTCCAGATAGTGAATTCTGTAGAAAAGAAGGACCCAGTTGACTGTGATTTAAAGGCTGTGTGTACAGCCCCTTGCTAGGTTATAAAGAGCTACAAAGTAAGAAAGACTAATTCCTAAAAAAAAAAAAAAAAAAAAAAAAAAAAAAAAAAACATACTTACAAAGCAACTCCTTGGGATCCTGTTTGCAAGCACCTGGCCCTGAGCCTGGGGGAGGGGAAGAGGGACTGGGCAAGAGGGGAGCAGCCTGAAGGACATGAGTTAACTGAGGACCAAGTGGACAGACACGACAAAACCAAGTAGAGACCTGTCCTGAAATGTGGCAGTCTAAAAAAATGTCATTACCAAACTTTGCTAGTGAGATGGTAGCAATGGTACCCTTTGGACCAAACAACAATTGCAAAGTTAATTTGTCACCACCTATGGTAGCAGTATGCTTTAAAAAAAAAAAAAAAAAAAAAAAAAAAAAAAAAAAAAAAAAAAAAAGCTGTTTGTGTTGGATATTTTTTCTGCCAATCATTTGTTTCTTCTAATTGTAAAAAAAAAAAAAATTTAGTAGTCTGACCTAATGTAGCCTTTGTTCTCATACTTAGGTCAGCCCCCAACTTATTTGTGTAGAACTTTTCATTTTGAATGCTTTTGAATGTGGTTTGTGTCTGGCCTTTACTAGTAAAACTAAGGAGAATTCTAGAACAGCTATTAATGAAACATTGTTTCTCAAGTCCTACTTTGCTACTGGAAGGAAAAGAGCCCAAAACAATAGCAACATTCTTTCCTGGAGTAATAACTCACTTTCCAAATACCTTGTGTGGGAAAGTTACTTTTGGTCAGTTTGAAACTGATAAACAGAGAAACATGGAATTTGGAAATCTTTCTCCCGTTACCTCAGTAAATGCAATAATTCAAAAATACAGAAAGATCACAAAATACAGAAAGTCAAAAATCAACTGAGAAATACTTTTTGTTTGTGCTGGACTTCGAACTATAAAACCATATTCAGTGGTTGGAGAGATGGCTTAGCAGTTAAGGCATTTGCCTGAAAAGGCAAAGGATCCTGGTTTAATTCTCCAGGACCCATATAAGCCAGATGCACATACATCTGGAATTTGTTTGCAGTGGATGGAGGCCCTGGTGTGCCCATTCTCTCTCTCTCTCTCTCTCAAATAAATAAATAAAAACCATATTCAAAACTCTTAGAAGTAGAAAATTTAACATTTAATAGGGGTTGAGGAGATGGCCTACTGGCTAAAGGCACTTGCTTGCAAAGCCTGCATGCCCAGGTTCAATTCCTCAGTGCCCACATAAAGCCAGATATACAAAGTGTCCGGAGTTCATTTCCAGTGGCAGGAAGTCCTGGCCCATTGTCTGTCTCTGTCTCTTTCTTTCCCATAAATAAACTTTTTAAAAATTAACATCTAAAAATTTGGGCTGGCCATGATGGTATACACCTATGAATCCAATACTACGGAGGTAGAGGTAGCAACAGGAGTTTAAGGTCATCCTCCATTATACAGTGAGTTACAAGAGATCCTGTCTCCAAATAATGTAAATAAAAATGGTGCTTTGTTACTTATATTTCACTTATTTACATTTATTTCAACATCAGACTTCTGGGGGCTGGAGAAATGGCTCAATCACTAAAGGTGTTCACTTGCAAAGCCTGATAGCCCACGTTCAGTTCCCCAGTACCCACATAAAATCAAATGCACAAAGTGGCGCATGGCTCTGGAGTTCATTTGCCATGGCAGAATGCCCTGACACAATCATTCTCTCCCTCTTTCTCTCTCTCATGCTCTCCTTGCAAAATAAATAAATAAATAAATATTAAAAAATAAAACTTCTGGGCTGGAGAGATGCTTTAGCAGTTAAGGTACTTGCCTGTGAAGCCTAAAGACCCAGGTTCAGTTTCCCAGTACTCACATAAGCCAGATGTACATGGTGGCATATACATCTGGAGTTCGTTTGCAGGGCTAGAGGTCCTGAACACCCATTCTTTCGCACTCTATTTGCCTCTTTCTCTCTCTAAAATAAATAGTTTTTAAAAAAACACAACCTGTAAGCCGGGCGTGGTAGCGCACACATTTAATCCCAGCACTCGGGAGGCAGAGGTAGGAGGATCGCCGTGAGTTCAAGGCCACCCTGAGACGATATAGTGAATTCCAGGTCAGCCTGGGCTAGAGCAAGACCCTACCTTGAAAAAACAAAAAAACAAAACAAACAAACAAATAAAAAAACCTGCGAATATGTTTATTTTTTAGGTATACTCGAAATCTTGTGGATCAAGGAAATGGGAAATTTAACCTGATGATTTTATGTTGGGGTGAAGGACATGGCAGGTAATATAATGATTCATCAAGGTTTTCTTTCTCCTCCTCCTTTCTTCTTTTCTTCTTCTTGTGGTGCTAAGAATTAAATCCAGTGTCTCACGTATGCACTAGTGAAGTGTGATACCACTGATAGACATCCCAGGCTATTCAAGATATTTCTTACAGCACTTGGCCCAGCATATAGTAGCAAGGATAGGAATAGTTCTCCAAAGACTAATCATCTTTTAGAGCTGGTTATTGTCGCCTCATCTCAACAAATCTTCCCATGAGAATTAGCATGGAGGGCTCAAGCATGTGCTATGTATATTAAAACTAGCTCCCAAAATGAGCAATAACTTTAAAAAGCCAAACACTCACCTTAATTTAACCCCTTGGTCTTTTATGGAGTTAAACTGTTTATGCAACTGTGCTTAAACCTGACCTTTGTGGTTGAGGTGTGTAAACAAGTGTGGGACCAAAGACCAAACCAGCATGATTTCAAGTCAGAAAAACACTTCACAAATTCAGAGTATTTCTCTCCACTTCTAGGTAATTATTTAGCTTCTTTGCCTCCACTAAAAGTTGCCCTTTAAAAATGAGTTTCCTGTTAGCCTGTACTAATTTATCTTATTAACAACTGACTATTGTTACCTTTTAAAACAGATCTTTCTCATTTTTCAGTTAAAAAGAAAAAACAAACAGTGTAGTCCCATATTTGGGGAGAAAAGAAATGTGATTAATAAGGCTTTAGAAAGTTAGGTATTTAGAGTATATTTATTTACTCATATGGGATGGAGTAGTATTTATTCATTCTTTCAAAAATTTTTGAAAACAGCAAAGGCTATCATGTGGACTCAGGAAACATGTATATATGTGTGTGTGCGTTTGTGTGTGTATATATATGTGCATATATAGGGCATGGTAATAGAATTAAACATAAAATAAACACTAAAACACACAAGTTCATATATTGTATTTACAGCCACTACTGCTTCCTATACCCAGATATTATCTAATCTAAGATTACTTAAATAAATTGTTTTTACCTCAAATACAATTTGCTTTGTCCCACCAACAATGGGAAGTCATCACAGGTAGGCTGCCCTAACCCTACACAAGGTAACATTATGTTACCTTAGCCTTGCCTTGTAATTTTAGGATGATAGCATATGTACACCTTCTCATGACCTCTTTGAAGGAAGAAAGAGAAAAAGCCTAGAGGGAAACATTAATCTACCTCCATATGGTACAATTATTATAGACGATTATCCTTATGCTTTTTATAATTTCTCTAATAGTTTTTTTTTCTCATGCTAGAGATAGAACCCAAGTCCTCACATACTAAGCAAGCACTCTTCTACTTGTCTTTTCTTTTCTTTTCTTTTTTGTGGTTTGTCAACCTAGGGTTTCACTCTAGCTCAGGCTGACCTGGAATTCACTACGTAGTCTCAGGATGGCCTCAAACTCACGGCGATCCTCCTACCTCTGCTTCCCGAGTGCTGGGATTAAAGGCGTGCGCCACCACGCCCGGCTTCTTCTACTTTTAACGTACTTTCATAATCAAATTCTAGCTCATCTTAAATGAATTAAAAGCTCCATTTTTGTTGTCGTACATACTTAGAATCATAGCACTAAGGAAGCGAAGGCCAGAGGATCATCCGCTCCAGGCCAGCCTTGGCTACATAGTGAGAACCTGCTTCAAAAGAAACAAAAACTCAAAAAACAAAACAACAACAACAAAAAGCAAAGGGACAACAAACAAACCTTATTTGGGGGAAAATAAAAGGTTTTTAGTCTTTAGCAGGGGATAACATCAAAACTGAAAGAAAACATCTAAAACTTTGTTATGGATATGTTATTAGCATGCCCTGAACAATATTGAATTATAAATTAATGGATTTCAAAAATTCATGTAAAGACTGCCAAGATAGCTTGGAGGGGAAAGTGCTTGCCACACAAGCATGAGTTTAGACCTCCAGTACCCACATAAAAGCCAGTCATAGTGGCATGTGTTGGTAATCCCAGTGCTGGAGAGCGGGAGACAGGAGAAGCCCCGGGGCTTGCTGGCTAACTACTTCCACAGAATCTGTGAGCTCCAGGTTCAGTGAGAAACCCTATGTCAAAAACATGCACTAGAGAGTGACGGGGGAAGACCCCCAACATCAACCTCTGACCTTCACGCACATACACACACACACACACACACACACACATGCACATGCTTGTGCACATACATGTGTGCAAACACATACCAATGTATACACACACCACACCCAAATACACACGTGAAAGTTAATAAAATGTCTTTAATGCATCTGAAATGGATTTAAGCTTAAGTCCTTTTGACAGTGTGTAGGGTTCCGCTGCAGGCTGACAGGTCAATGGGATAACTACTGAGCTCGACTGTCCTTTTGTGTATATACAGCAGTATCCATGACCACACAGACTCCCACTGCTTTCTGAAGATGCTGCAAGGAAACTTAAAGGAGACATTATTTGCCTGGCCTGACAAAAAATCCAATGAGATGACCAAGAAGTCTGAAAGGACCTTGAGGGAGAACCAGTGTGCCTACATTAATGGTAACAACTTATCTTTTCTCTTAAGGACAAATGGGAGAAGCTGAACTCTTATCTGAAATACTGGTTACTTACATGTGCACTGGAACTCTACATGGCATTTTGAGAAAAATGCTTGGAGAATGACGGACCACGAAGGTTTTATTTTCCAAGGTTCTGCATGTGGGTTGGACTCAGTTATTCAAAACATGTACTTGTAGATTCTTTTTCACTAAAAAGTCATTTACCTGCCAAAACTTAGAACGCTTAGAATAGGATATGAAATTTACCTTTTGTAGTCTTTCAACAAAGACTTGTAGGGGAGAGGAGGGGACAATGCTTACCAGTGGCCCCACTGAGGAGACCCCCCAGTGGGGTGAGGGCATAATAGTATAACCCAATGAGAAGATGACCAATTTGCAATATGTTCACATATTAATGTTCTCAATTTAAAAACTAAAATTTGGGTCCAGGCATGCTGGCACACACCTTTAATCCCAGCAACTCAGGAGGCTCCTGTAGAAGGATGGCTATGAGTTTGAGGCCAGCCTGGGACTGCAGAGTGAGTTGCAGGTAAGTCGGTACTAGAGTGAGACTCTACCTAAATAAATACATAAGTAGCTAAATAAATTTGATTTTAAAAAAGCCAGACAGAAAAATAAGAGTTTTATCCAGTTGGAAATGGTATAATGTTTGTGTGTTAGAAAATGTAAGGCCGTGTTCTGGAAGTGATTAAGAACATTAGCTAGTGCCTATTTTTCTATAATGCATACGGCAAATCTAAGAGTCGTCCCTCAAGGGAAATTATTGGGCAGTGATTTATAGCTATTTTACTAAAAATGCATTCTTTCCCTTAAATGTCTTGTGAGATAGACCAAATACTTCTCAGGAGAGGCAGTGATTTCTATATTCCTTAAAAAGAGACAGAGAGAGACCGTGACCTTCCAGAGGCTCATTAAAACCCATGAGATTCATAATTTCTTATTCTCATCTGCAATTAAGATTGCCCACACATCTGAAGTCACTCAGGGCTAAAATGGGACCCAGGATTGTAACCGAAGCAGTTTGATTCCAAACATATGCTTTTAATCTGGATGCTTTCCTACTTCTATAAATAAAATATTGCATAGAGTTTCTCTGGCCGATCCAGTTCTTCCTTCATATATCTTACAGTCTGGTGTCGGTTTTGTTACTTGGCCTGACTTTGTTAGACTGTTAGTTTAGGAATGCAGAAGGTCGGATTGTATGGGAAACTTTCCATTCACAACACAAGGATGTGTGTCCTATGTAATAGGACATTTTAAATTCATTTTCTCGAATACTTGAGGGCTGCTATATTTAAGGCATTCCAGATTTACAAAAACAAGAAGGCAGCTAAAAGCCTGTCAGAACAACCATTTTCGACTAGAATTAGAGTCTTTGAAAGTACATTAGATCTTGAACAATAAGTAAGTTTTGTCAGGGGTCCCCAGTGCAAGAGACTGTAACAGCCACACATGTAAGGTGAGGGGAAGATGCAGGCTGGGGATAAAGGCTTTGGCGAGGCCCTGAGGAACTGGATGACCAAAGGTGTGCTAAGTGAACAGCAGTGGTCACCAGCTCCAATGAGTCTGTCCTGGTGTCTTTTTTTTCCATAGAAATTGTGAATTTCAACCGAGCGTGGTGACTCTTTTGAACTATAAGTTCAAGGCCAGCCTGTGGCGACAGTGAATTCCTGGTCAGCTTGGACTAGAGTGAGCCTCTACCTCGGGAAGAAATAAAAAAGAAATTGTGAATTCCAGTTTCTTTTTTTTAATTTAATTTTTATTCATTTACTTAAGAGAGAGAGAAAGAGGCAGAGAGAAAGGAAGAGAGAGTGAGGGAGAGAATGGGTACACCAGGGCCTCCCGCCACTGCAAATGAACTCCAGACACATGCACCACCTTGTGCGTCTGGGGAATTAAACCTGGGTCCTTTGGCTTTGCAAGCAAGTGCCTTAACCACTAAGCCATGTCTCCAGCCCATCATACATATAACTTAAAGCTACAAGATTTTAGTCTCTGATTTTTGCAGACTAGAGGTAGAGATGGATGACACTCAGGGGGGAAATATTTCACGAACAGGGGAGACTGTGAATGAAGACATAGTCCTTGCAAACGTATACTTCAGCAATGGAGGCAAAGGGAGGGGAAGAAGGAAGGCTTGGAAAGGAAATAAGAGGAGAATAAAGCAAGATCAAGAAGAAGGCCTGCCAGAGAAGCTTTCTGCAGTCAGCAGAGCGGTCGCTTTGGTAGCAGCACACAGCAGTGAGTGGAGAAGAGGGGAGAACTGGAGCAAAGACCACGGTGCCTGTTGCAATTGGCAAAAGGTCACTGGGCCTGGACTTAACTGGCCTTGATAAAAATCGCCAAGAAAGGTAAAGTGTTACTGTGACAGAAGGTACACCAGAAACATAAAGGGAAAAGAAGCAAAGATCAAAATATAATAATGAAGGTGTGAGATGATTAACGATGATTCATGATGAACCTTGGGCGTTTCTAAAGAATGGGCAGGATCTGTGCGTACAGGATTGTCTATCACGAATTGCATTGCATGTGTACCTGCAATTAAAGAACAACAAGTTGTATAAATAGTAGCCCTTAGGAACGTTGAATGTTTGATTACAATTGTGCATAAGCAAGTGTAGTATGAAGGCAGTGAAGTAAAGGAATCAAAATATTTGAATATGTGAAGATTAGGTCCCAGTGTTAGAAGTAAGGAAAACGGAAGATCCAGAACATTGTAACTTGTTTAAAGGCAGCCTGGCTGGTCACTCTGGCTTGGAGTGGATCCTAAAGCTTCTGGGCTTTGTTTTTGTTTGTTTTGGTTTTGGGGTGTTTGGAGAAAATGTCTCACTCTGTCGCTCTGGCTAGCTTGAACTCACTGGTAAACTAGGTTAGCGTAGAACTCCTGTTGATCCTCCTGCCTGCCCTTCCAAAGGTCCAAATCATAGGCACGTGCTGTGGTGTCGGATTTCACATTGGTTTTATTAACCAGGGGTGGTGACACACTGTGTAATTCTTTCTTTCTTTCTTTCTTTCTTTCTTTCTTTCTTTCTTTTCTTTCTTTTTCTTTCTTTCTCCTTCCTTCCTTCCTTCCTTCCTTCTTTCTACAATCTTCTTATAGATTTTTTTTTTCTTCTTCTTCTGGAAGTAGGGTCTTGCTCTAGCCCAGGCTGACCTGGAATTCACTATGAAGACTCAGGGTGACCTTGAACTCCCAGTGATCCTCCTACCTCTCCCTTCCGAGTGCTGGGATTAAAGGTATGTGCCACCATGCCCGGCTAAGATATTTCTTTTGACTGGTGCTGTACAGATGGGTTGATCTCTAGGCCAGGGCTCAGCCAGAGGTTCCCCTCAGTGTCTTGGTAAGTTTTCCCTTTTCCTAAGTTGATTTCTTGAGCTCATGTTTTCTTTGTTCTGGTTCACACCCATGTTTTGCTGAGCATATTTTCCAGTGGCTCTATAAGAAAAAGTCATGGGAGGCAATTTTTTTTTAGAACTAACTTACATATCTAAAAACCTCTGGAATAACCCTTGCAACTTGACAGGTAATTTAGCTGATATTAATGGTCACCCATTAGTTATTATCCCTCAGAACTATGAAAGTAATCACTTCATCTCTAAGTTTATAGTGTTCTTGTCAAAAATGCAACAGGATTCTCTTAATCTTTTTATTTTTTAAACTTATTATTTAGTTGCAAGCAGAGAGAGAGAGAGAGAATATAGACATATCAGGGCTTCTTGCCACTGCAAACAAACTCCAGACACATGCACCACTTCGTATATCTGGCTTTACGTGGGCACTGGGGAATTGAACCCCGGGTCAGCAGGCCTTGCAAGCAGGCACCTTCAACTTCTGAGCCATCTCACTAGCCCACTATTCTCTTAAATCTTTCTATGAAGCTTTTTATTTTCAGTGCTGAGGACCAAACCCAGGGCCTTGCTCTTAATAGGCAAGCACTTATCCACTGAGCTAATTCCCCAACCCCTTGTTTGTTTATTTTCCTTCCTCCCCTCCTCCCTCCCTCTTTCTTTCTTTCTTTCTTTCTTTCTTTCTTTCTTTCTTTCTTTCTTCCTTTCTTTTTTTTTTTGATGTAGGGTTTTGCTGTAGCCCAGGCTGACCTGGAACTCACTATGTAGTCTCAATGCTAAGAATTGAAGCCAGCACCTTGTGCCTTGCAGGCAAACACTGTACCACCAAGCTACATTTCTAGCCTTCTTTATTCTCTGAAATGGGAAACAGCTGGGAAGATGCATGAATGTTACATACATATACTACAAAAGCAGTTCAGGGCTGGAGAGATGGATGAGCAGTTAAGAGTACTTCCTCTTCCTTGCAAGCATGAGGGTCTGAGGAGGTCTGAGAGACTATTCAAGTTGGATTCCCCAGGACCCACATAGACAGCTGGGCATGGCCATGCATATCTGTAACCCCAGTCCCATAGGGAAGCAGAGAGAATAACACACAAGCACAAAACAAAAACAACAACAAAAACCCCAAGCAGTTTAATTTTAGTTTATATTAATTCCATACACATCACTAGTAATGAGATTATAAGCTATAACATTTTTTACCTTCAGCTAATGTCTTAAATTCTTTGTCTTTTCTCCTCTCTTTCTCACTTCCAGATTCCATTGGGTTACATCGAGTAGAGAATATCAGTCACACAGAACCTGCTGTGAGCCTTCACTTGTACAGTCCACCTTTTGACACGTGCCATGCGTTTGATCAAAGAACAGGGCATAAAAACAGAGTCACCATGACATTCCACAGCAAATTTGGAGTCAGGACTCCATTTGTAAGTCCAGTCTCTTTGTCCTAGGTTTCAATGACTTGTGGGTTGGCAACATTACGCTGCATGCCTTGCTTTTGTTGTTCCAAATATTATCCGAATATTACAAGTCTTAAATGTTCTTAACAAATGATATAACAAATGATATAATTTTAACAACATGATAAAGGTTTGTTATGTCCTAACATTCCTTATACTTGGGAGATGATATATTCATTGATTTTTGCTTTTAAAAATTAGATGCAAAGATCTTTTAAACTATTTATTTATTTCAGATAGAAAGAGAGAGAGATGGGCATGCCAGGGCCTCTTGCTACTGCAAATGAACTCCAGACGCATGTGCCACTTTGTGCATCTGGCTTTACATGGGTACTGAGGAACTGAACCTGGGCCATCAGGCTTTGCAAGCAAGTGCCTTTTGCCACTGAACCATCTATTCACCTAGATTCAAAGATCTTATTAAGAAACTTCAAGGGCTGAAGAGATGGATCAGCAGTTAAGGCACTTGCCTACAAAGCCTAACGACCTGAGTTTGATTCCCCAGGACCTACATAAAGCCAGATGCACAGAGTGGCACATACATCTGGAGTTTGTTTGCAGTGGCTGGAGACCCTGGTGCACCCATTCTTTCTCTCTCCCTCTCTCCTCTCTGTCACTCTCTGTGTGCAAATAAATAAAATATTTTTTAAGAAGAAGAAACTTGGGGGCTGGAGAGATGGCTTAGTGGTTAAGGTGCTTGCCTACAAAGCCTAGGGACCCAGGTTCAATTCTTCAGGTCCCATGTTAGCCAGATGCACAAGGTGACACATGCATCTGAATTTCGTTTGCAGTGGCTAGAATCCCTGGCATGCCCATTCTCTCTCTCTTTGTCTTTCTCTCCCTCTCTCTGTCTCTAATAAATAAATAAAAACAAAATGATTTTTAAAAATATTTAAGCTGGGCGTGGTGGCACACGCCTTTAATCCCAACACTCGGAGGCAGAGGTGGGAGGGTCACCGAGAGTTTAAGGCCACCCTGAGACTACATAGTGAATTCCAGGTCAGCCTGAGCTAGAGTGAGACCCTATCTCAAAAGACCAAAAAAATAAAAATAAAAAAGTATTTAAAAAGAAGAAGAAACTTCAAGATGTGAATTAGGAAAATGGCTCAGTAGATAAAGTACTGGCTGCATGATCATGAGTACCTGACTTCAGATCCCTAGAATCATGTGGAAGTCTGATGTTGTGGCAGGTATTTGTAATCTCAGCCATGCCGATGGACAAGAAGGGAGGCAGAGACAGACGCTAAGGGGGCAAGCTAGCCTACTAACACAGCATTGAACAATGTGAGCCTGCCTCAAAGGAGGTGGAAGCTGAGGACCAGCACCCAAAAAATTGTCTTCTGATGTCCATATGCCCACTGTAATAGGCATGCATTTTCCTCCCCACCCCCATCATGCACACACAACACACACACCCAAAATTAATAAATAAAATGTACTTAGAAAAAAGAAAGTTCAATATGTGTGTAACAATAGTCAGTAAGCTATATATATTGAAAGTATTGTTTTTTTTTAAATATTTTATTTTTATTTATTTGAGAGAATGATAAAGTGGCAGATAGAAAGAGAGAGAGAGAGGGAATGGGCACTCCAGGGCCTCTAGCCACTGCAGATGAACTCCTGATGCATGTACCACCTTATGTGCATCTAGCTTATGGTATGGTATGGTATGGTCCTGAGAAATCGGAACTGGGTCCTTAGGCTTCACAGGCAAGCACTTTAACTGCTAAGCCTTTTTTGTTTGTTTGTTTGTTTTTCAAAGTAAGGTCTCACTCTAGCCCAGGCTGACCTGGACTTCACTATGTAGTCTCAGAGTAGACTCGAACTTATGGTGATCCTCCGACCTCTGCCTCCTGAGTGCGGGGATTAAAGGCGTACGTCACCACGCCCGACTGCTAAGCCATTTCTCTAGCTCATTGAAAATATTTTGCACTTGTGTGTTTTGACTGTAAAATTTTCTTGCTTTCTGAGGCATGATGCTATTTAGATCACAAGTAAACAAGAATATGCTATATACTAACATGTCTCTTTTTGAGGAACATGTATTTTTACCCCCAAAATACAACCAGCACTAATATGTTATAGTTTTCTCCTGCCTCTGGCAAAATAAATTGGAATCGACTTTATTTAGTACATGGAATGTCTAGCAATAGTGTACAAGAACAATCCTCAGATAAGTCCTTGCCCCGCTGTGCCCTTGTCTGCCACATTCTGAACCCTGGGAGATACTCTTATCATAGGAGCAAACCAACAAAACTGCATTGCCATGACCAGGTGTTTGTGCCCTGCTCAAAAAACAAGCCTGTTTAGATGCTTCTGTGAAGATTCTCACACAACTTTCTTTTTCTTTTCCTATAGCCAACTTCAGGTTCACTGGAGAACAACTAAGGCGAACCAAACTCAGCAAGGATGTGCTTTCAAGTCTGCTGAATGTTTGTCTTGGACAGAAAGGCTGCCTACCATTTGCTGTCCAGTAGCAACTTGAATAAGCCCATGCTTAGACCTCCTGCTAGGCAGATGCTAATGACAAGGCATTGAGTAAGCAAACAGCGCTCTGAGCTACATGGAAGAAAAATAATCTTGTGATTTTTTAAAAGGCCAAATCAAATTCCCTTTTTATTCTGTCCTCTAATTCCATTGAAACTATACTGGGTATTCAGTTGGGCTGGGGGAGGGGTAAAGCCATTGGAAACACTTTGGTCTCCGAGCTGTTATTGTTATCAATAAGTAAAAACAAGAAACTACAAACTATCAAATGCCTGTTTTGTTACCTAGAGGACTAAAGGTAGAATTCTTTAATATACTTTGTATGTTCTTAATATTTGAAGAGAAATTTTTGAAACTATGGACTTTATTTTTTCAATCCCGGTTTCCAAATTCCTAGGCTATGGAAAGTAGAGAAGCTTGGGGTGGATATATGGCTAAGCAGTTAAAAGCACTTGCTTGCAAAGCCTGCCACTGCCAGCCTGGGTTTGATTTCCCAGTACCCATGTACAATGCACAAAGTGGCACATGCATTTGGAGTTCATTTGCTGGAACATAGAAAAGCTTAAAGTAGTTTGTCACTTCGTAATGAAGGGTGAAGAAATGTGCATATATCCAAACCTCCTACCAACCAAAACATAAACTCACATCTGATGTGTCTCATGGTCATAGTCAGAGATTTTGTACTGCTGCCAAAATTTCCAAATAACTTTAATAAAACTGGATTTCAGCAAAATTTGAAGAAATCGGAACTGGGTCCTTAGGCTTCACAGGCAAGCACTTTAACTGCTAAGCCTTTTTTGTTTGTTTGTTTGTTTTTCAAAGTAAGGTCTCACTCTAGCCCAGGCTGACCTGGACTTCACTATGTAGTCTCAGAGTAGACTCGAACTTATGGTGATCCTCCGACCTCTGCCTCCTGAGTGCGGGGATTAAAGGCGTACGTCACCACGCCCGACTGCTAAGCCATTTCTCTAGCTCATTGAAAATATTTTGCACTTGTGTGTTTTGACTGTAAAATTTTCTTGCTTTCTGAGGCATGATGCTATTTAGATCACAAGTAAACAAGAATATGCTATATACTAATATGTCTCTTTTTGAGGAACATATATTTTTACCCCCAAAATACAACCAGCACTAATATGTTATAGTTTTCTCCTGCCTCTGGCAAAATAAATTGGAATCGACTTTATTTTAGTACATGGAATGTCTAGCAATAGTGTACAAGAACAATCCTCAGATAAGTCCTTGCCCTGCTGTGCCCTTGTCTGCCACATTCTGAACCCTGGGAGATACTCTTATCACAGGAGCAAACCAACAAAACTGCATTGCCATGACCAGGTGTTTGTGCCCTGCTCGAAAAACAAGCCTGTTTAGATGCTTCTGTGAAGATTCTCACACAACTTTCTTTTTCTTTTCCTATAGCCAACTTCAGGTTCACTGGAGAACAACTAAGGCGAACCAAACTCAGCAAGGATGTGCTTTCAAGTCTGCTGAATGTTTGTCTTGGACAGAAAGGCTGCCTACCATTTGCTGTCCAGTAGCAACTTGAATAAGCCCATGCTTAGACCTCCTGCTAGGCAGATGCTAATGACAAGGCATTGAGTAAGCAAACAGCGCTCTGAGCTACATGGAAGAAAAATAATCTTGTGATTTTTAAAAGGCCAAATCAAATTCCCTTTTTATTCTGTCCTCTAATTCCATTGAAACTATACTGGGTATTCAGTTGGGTTGGGGAGGGTAAAGCCATTGGAAACACTTTGGTCTCGAGCTGTTATTGTTATCAATAAGTAAAAACAAGAAACTACAAACTATCAAATGCCTGTTTTGTTACCTGGAGGACTAAAGGTAGAATTCTTTAATATACTTTGTATGTTCTTAATATTTGAAGAGAAATTTTTGAAACTATGGACTTTATTTTTTCAATCCCGGTTTCCAAATTCCTAGGCTATGGAAAGTAGAGAAGCTTGGGGTGGATATATGGCTAAGCAGTTAAAAGCACTTGCTTGCAAAGCCTGCCACTGCCAGCCTGGGTTTGATTTCCCAGTACCCATGTACAATGCACAAAGTGGCACATGCATTTGGAGTTCATTTGCTGGAACATAGAAAAGCTTAAAGTAGTTTGTCACTTCGTAATGAAGGGTGAAGAAATGTGCATATATCCAAACCTCCTACCAACCAAAACATAAACTCATATCTAATGTGTCTCATGGTCATAGTCAGAGATTTTGTACTGCTGCCAAAATTTCCAAATAACTTTAATAAAACTGGATTTCAGCAAAATTTGAAGTTGTCTTTCTGATGTGATGAAAGCTTCTCATAAAGCATACTTTTTAAAGATTAGATTACCAGAAGCAATGTGAAAGATCATTTAGTTTTGTGTGTGTGTGTGTGTGTGTGTGTGTGTGTGTGTGTGTGTATGTATTAGGGATCAGATCACCCAGGGAGTCTTGCATCTCAGGCAAGAACTCCATCACTGAGCTATATTCCATCTCAAAAGATGCTTTGTTTGTTTATTTATTTATTTATTCTGGTTTTTCAAGATAGAGTCTTGCTCTAGCCCAGGATGACCTGGAGTTCACTATGTCATTTCAGGCTGGTCTCAGATCTCACAGCGATCTTCCTGCCTCTGCCTCCCAAGTGCATTAAATCCCAAGGGATTAAAGGTATGCACCACCACGCCTGGCTAAAAATGATGCTTTTATGACAAGAATATGAGGGTCCAAAAGCAGCATTCAAAAGTAACTGTTGGCTTCTCATGTTTCCACGTTTGGTCAGAATACCAACACAGGAGACATTTTGCCTGAAAACTCTGTGTCTGTGTCTATATGTGTTCAAACGTAACCTTGTTTCCAAGGTGCAAAGTTGGAGATTTTACAGATGGCAAAGATTTCTACTGTATTAACAGTGTGAAGTGTCTGGCAATGCCAGCCTGCATTACGCTTTCATGAGCACCTACTGGCTCAAGTCTCCCCTTGAAGGGGCCATCCTTCATCTGCTGCAGCCCTAATTCACTTGTGTCCCTTGTTGACATTCCCTGCAGAGCCTATGCACTTGAATGGGATGCTCTGACATAGACATTTCTCTTTTCTTTTCTTCTTTTTTTTTTTTTTTTTTTTTGTGATTTTTGAGGTAGGGTCTCACGGTGGCCTTGAACTCACAGCGATCCTCCTACCTCTGCCTCCCGAGTGCTGGGATTAAACGCGTGCGCCACCACACCCAGCCAGACATTTTTCTTAATATCTTTATTCTCTTTGAGAATATTATCTTTGGACTCCTACTTAGAAAAGTCAAGTCTGAAAAATTGTTTCTGGGGAACTCTGTCTAAATTGTGTTGTTTTAACACCTCAGAATTACAGCTTCGCCTTATTCTCTGACACTTACTGAATGTTGACCACATAGTAAAGAATGTTAGAGGTTATTTGGACACTAGCAAAATTAGTTCTGAAAAAGCAAGCTTCATGAGTCACACCCTATTGCTCTTCTACAGAAACTGTGATTATTTAGCACAAACAGCACCCTAAAGCAATGTAGATCACTGAGGCAGACAAGCTAGGAAATGCACTTGACCAATCCTGCCTTCTTCTCAATGTTGGACTGAGCAACCTATTAGCAACCTGGGACCACCCCCCACCACCACCTCCACCAAGCTGTATGTGCACCCCAGACCAAACAATGAAAGAAATTTCTCCTCACTTTTTAGCTATTATTTGTGATCAGTCTCTATTCTTAAGTTTTAAGAAAAACAACATTTACTATCCTATCTCTGTGCACAACTAAGGTTTAAATATGATTAAAATCAGCGGCATCAGGGGAAGGTGTGTGTGCAGTAGAGAAAAGGTTAAACAACTTGAGTTTATCAATCAAATCAGAGCATTACCCAAACTGCGCCCCTAGCAACCAACCCCTCATGCTTGTGGACTCCTTAAAAGGAAGCCCTGGAGCTGGGTGTGGTGGCACATGCCTTTAATCCCAGCACTCCAGAGGCAGAGGTAGGAGGATCGCTGTGAGTTCGAGGCCAGCCCACATAGTGAATTCCAGGTCAGCCTGGGCTACAGTGAGACCTTACTTCAGAAAAAAAAAAAAAAAAAAAAAAAAAAAAGAAGAAGAAGAAGCAGCAGCCCTGGACAGTAACCAGGACCCTTGAGTACTCCCCCTCAAGTGGCTCACTGTCCCTCTTGGCAGTGAAGGCAAACCTTCATTATCTCTTTGCTTTTCACCAAATTCTTGCCGCTTCACTATTTGTGTATGCCTTTCTTCAAGTCTTTGAGAGAGATGCCAAGAACCTGGAAACACCCCGAGACACTGGCACCACTACGATAGCTCTGTAAGTCAGAAGTCTGACAGCTTCGCAGGGTAAAATCCAAGTGTACTCAGGTGTTGTCCCTTTCTAGGGGCTCTGGGCTGGCTCTGTTACTTGCTGTTGGATTTTTCCAGCCTCTTGACTGCCCCCTTCCTGCTCCAAAGCCAGCGGTGGTGGGTTCAATCCTTCTTCTCGCTCTCTGAAGACCTTCATTTTCCTCTTCTAGTCCCCTTCATCTCGAGGTTGTGCCCTGAACCCTATCTCTTGCCAGAGACATTTAAGGGTGATGAAATTAGGATATAAATGTATTTGTGTGGTCCTACTATGTACCCCCACACATACACAAGCCCGACTCGCTCAGCCCTAGATCTTCCAATTCATCCCATGGTGATATCAGATCATAATCTCTAAATCTCAGCTAATTTAGGGATGGAGGAAGCTAAGTATAATCCATCCCTGAACACAGTTCCTCTGTAGATATTGAGAATGGTTAAGAAGCTTGCCAGAAGTGTCCCAACTATCAGATCAGATATCTGGGATTTAAATTCAGGATTGGACTCAAGCAATTTTGCTTTAAAATGTATTCTTGGGCTGGAGAGATGGTTTAGCAGTTAAGGTGCTTGCCTGCAAAACCTAAGGACCCAGGTCCAACTCCCCAGAAGCCACAAAAGATGTACATGGTGGCACAGACATCTAGAGTTCAGTTGCATTGGCTAGAGGCGCCCATTCTCTCTCTTTCTCCCCTATAAATAATAGATACATTTAAAATGCATTCTCCTGTATTTGCGTCTTTCAATGGAGAAGCAACCTGAATTGCTTCCCATGTTTGTGGATCCCATTATATAAAAACAAAACATTATGGAATCGTTATTTTATACTATGTATTTTTTTGTAATTAGCACCTATAACCCAAACAGAATGTCCTATATGTGACAAACATGATAAAATATCAACTCAAGGATCCTGGTGGAGACAAAGCACAGCCCAGATGTCCCTGCTGGCAGCACTGCCTAGCCCGTGCCCTAGCCTCTGTGACTGGCCTGATCTTCTTCACTCATAACGTCCCCACGGGAGCTGCTCCCTGAGAGCTCCGTATTTACTTGCATCACTGAGGTGGTGTGGCACATATGACAAGGCAAGACATCAAATGGATCTGTTGAGGCGAGAAGACACTGAAATCACACTGGTTTCTAAAATTCTGTATAAGGATGTACAGACTTGAGGAGAAGAGAAGAGGATTGAGCCAAGGGTGGAGGATCCAGATCACCTGAACATCACCTTAGCTTTCAGTGTCTCCCCACTCACCAGTGCCACTCCCTGTGCCCAGCTCCTTACATGGCTGGGTCATTCATGCTCTTGAGATTATAGAGGAGGTGGTGCACACCTGGACTGGAAGAATAGCTTCAGCAAAGAAGATGTGGCAAGACAAAGAACCATTCTGCCAACCAGGGGTGACCTGAGGGCACTATCCCCCTGGGCATTCAGAAATCCGGAAATAGAACTAGAGATGGGCTTATGAAAGCTGTAGGGACAAAAGGAACAAGGAATGGCCCATGCATACTTTATCTGTGTATGGTTGACCAGGAAACAGAATAGAGTTGAAGATTCACCAGAACAATGCTACGCTTTGGTGGCTTACGTCCCTGCTACCACACTCAAACATCTCCAGTCAATGTGAATGAGAACTAGCTTCAGAATGTCAAGTAAAGTTATATAGATGTAAAAAAAAAAAAAATAGCTGGGCATGGTGGCGCACACCTTTAATCCCAGCATTCGGGAGACAAAGGTAGGAGGATCGCCATGAGTTTGAGGCCACCCTGAGAATACATAGTGAATTCCAGGTCAGCCTGGGCTAGAGTGAGACCCTACCTTGAAAAACCAAAAAATGAAAAAAACAAAATAAATAAATAACCCTCAACACCTATAACACACAAGTATGGTAATGCCCCTTTATGAACAGTGGTTTATGGGACGTCATATTTATTTACACTTATTTTCTGAAATTAAGAGGCGTTAACATGTAGAAATGCAAGGCCAACAGTTAATCTCTTTACAGAAGCAGCGTTTTTGTATGTAGCTGACACTGACCTTGAACTCATCATCCTCCAATCCTCCAGCCTCAGCCACTCCCCTGCTGGGATTTACAGGAATGTATTTCCAGACTGGGTAGGAATATTTTTTTTAATGTTTAAATATTTTTCAAAATTAACTTTATTTTTTTCAGTGCAGAGCATCTGTCTAGGGCCTTATACTTGCTAAGCAATTGGTGGTTGTTCATATTGATTAGGACTCAGAATCACCCATGGGGGTTATCTAGATAGGTTAGCCTCTGTATGCATCTGTGAGGGATTGTTTTGGTAAGTTTGATTGTTTTGGTAAGTTTGATGGAGGCAGGAAGACTCACATGAACTGGGGAAGGCATTATTCCTTGGGCCAGAGTCCTGGACCTGTATGGAAAGGCGAGCTGGCTCTTCATTGCTCTACTCTGCTTCCTCACTGTGAACTGAATGTGCACAGCTGCCTCAAGCTCCTGCCACCATTGCTTCCTACCAATGCAGAGTGTAACCTAGAGCTGACACTGCAATAAACCCCTTCTCCCTTAAACTGATTGTTGCCAGATTTTTGTCTCAGTAACAAGAAGGTGACTGGTACAGTAGTTAATTTTTTTTTTTTTTTTTTTTTTTTTTTTTTTTTTTGGCCTCCATCTAGGCCCTTATACATGCTAAATGAGTGTTTTACCTCTGAGCCACCTTTTAAAGGTCAGAGTGGGGTTTCCTTTTTTTTTAAAAAATATTTTTATTTACTTATTTGCAAAGAGAAAGTGGAGGAGAGAAAGAGAAGGGTACACATGGCAGGGCCTCTTGCCATTGAAATGAATCCCAGGCACATGTGCCACTTTGTGCCTCTGGCTTTACATGGGTACTGAGACGTCAAACCCAGGCCATTACACTTTACTAAAGCAAATGCCTCAACCACTGAGCCATCTCTCCAGCCCCACAGTGGGATTTCTAAGAAGCATAAGAGGCATGAGTCTCTTTGTCTAAGGAGTGTCTACATATTTCACAAATGTCTCTGCTCTGTTTCTCAGGACATTTCAGACTTTCATAATTATTTATCCAACAGGTAGGGTGTTTCTGGGGGGTGGGGAAATGCACATAAAAGAATGACATCAATCAGACACAGAACAATAAATATTGTGTGAGTGTACTTATTTGAAGTACCTAGAATAAGCAACTTCAGAGACAGAAAGTGGGATAGAGGTTACTGGGGGCTGGAGGGAGGGAGGATAAAAAATATTATTGTTTGATAGGTAATAGAAGTTACCTATTAAAAAGATGATGAAAACTTTTATGTATAGATGATGGTAATAGATTCACAGCCACATAAATGAATTTAATGCCACAGAATTGTATAGAAGAAATGTGATTTCCAACAATGATAAATTATTCCAAAAATTATATGTGAAAAAAATGTGTATATGTATGTTTTGGAATAGATATGACACAATGACCATAAGTGCTACAAAAGATAAAAAGCATGAGAGGAAAACGTGTTTTCCATTCCTATCACCAAGTCACAGTTTCCTTCTCAAGAGGCAGACATTATACCACTTCTTTGTTTCCTCATTTTCGCCCCCCCCTTTTTTTATAAGCAAGGCAATATTTTAAAGTAAATACTCGGCACTCAGACACTTTTTCCACAGCAGAATTCACTCAGTTCCCTTTGCATGGCTGCTTCGTGTGATTCCAGTACATTAAGGTCCCATAGTTCAATTAAACGGCCTTGGACTGGTAGACTTTCACGCGCAGACATTTCCAAACCTTTCACCACTGTAAACAATTCTGTTGAGAACACCAGGAGGGTCATGTCACTTTACAAATATCAATTGGTCTGTTTCTCTATTTTAAGTCAAGCATGATGGCAGCCCTAGGAAAAGAGGTAGCAAATGAAAGGTCCCTGCAGGGCACCTCTTAAAGCATACCTCTTAAAGTCTTCACTCTTTTTTTTTTTCATTTTTATAATACTTTAAAAAATATTTTATTTATTTTACTTATCTGATAGAGAGAAAGAGAAAATGGTCATGCCAGGGCCTCCAGCCACTGCAAATGAATTCCTGACGCACGTGCTCCCTTGTGCATCTGGCTTACTAGGGTCCTGGGGAATCGACCTGGGGTCCTTAGGCTTTGCAGGCAAGCACCTTTACCACTAAGCCATTTCCCCGGCCCTATAATACTCTTTTATTTGATTGAAGAATGTGCCTTCTTTGTGTACACTGGAATGTTATATTCCCTATGTATTTTATAGGGTTATAAATGTCTCTCATTTAAAATATTACCCCAAAATAAATTTCAGGAAAAAAAACCACCTTTGTGAAATTAAACTTTTTGACAACCATAAGGACAAACAACTCTCAAACACAACTGGATTAACAACATTTCTTGTCCACTTAACTACGTAACAGACTTCTTGTCCCAGTCCCCTTCCTCAGAAAAATCTCATGTGAAAACCAAGCTAGAGATGAGGAGTCTTTCCTGATGTAGTTAGGGGAAAGGGAAAGGCCAGAAATTGCTTTGGCAAGCCCTCCCAGCCCAGCCATTTGAGTGTGACAGCTGTTTTCTATATGGCACTCTCTTGCCGTGGAGGGCCAGTGTTCAGACGGGAGTCCTGCTCTCCAGCCAGTTGGGAACATGCCCAGAGCCATTTACCAATTCCCACTGCCAGGGTGTGAAGCCTTGCACCTGCTTCTCACCCACCACAAGTGCAATGCGAGGGCAGTGGTGGGGTGCACCCACACGCACTCAGGCTCCACCGGGACTCAGGCTGGGACCAGTGGAAGGGGGGTACATTTCACTCCAGACCTGCTGCCCCACTCACTCTTTACTCTTCTTCCCATCAACTTTCACCCCTGTCCCTGTCCACCGGCTGAGTCACACCAACTCCAGTACTATCAGAAATTTGTCACTCACACAGAAATAACAGATCACAGTGAAGAAAGCCCCAGTGTCGTGATCTCGTCATGGTCAATTTAGATTTCCATTCCGGCCTTAATTAGAAGAGTTGCTGCATTCTTGATGCGTGTTCCTTTTTTTTGTTTTTTTAATGGTTTTTTGAGGTAGGGTCTCACTGTATCCCAGGCTGACCTGGAATTCACTATGTAATCTCAGGGTGGCCTCGAGCTCACAGCAATCCTCCTACCTCTGCTTCCCGAGTGCTGGGATTAAAGTAGAGGCATGTGCCACTACTCCCAGCCTCAGTTGTTCCTATTTTCTTTTCTTTTTTTAACTTAATATATTTTTTATTTGAGAGAGAGAGTGAGAGAGAGAGAAAAAGAGGTAGAGAAAGAGAGAGAAAATGGGCGTACCAGGGCCTCTAGCCACTGCAAACAAACTCCAGACACATGTGCCCCCTTGTGCATCTGGCTTATGTGGGTCCTGAGGAATCAAACCAGGGTCCTTTGGCTTGATAGGCAAATGCCTTAACAGCTAAGCCATCTTCACCAGCCCAAGTTGTTCCTATTTTCATCATTGAGCTTCCTGTGTGTTTGAAGATGTGACAGCTTTATGGGCTGTTTGAAAACATGACTCATGTGTTGTTTACTGAGAGAGGCTTTTTGTTTTAATTGGATGTTTTGGGGGACAAAGTTCTCACTATGTATCCTGGATCTGGAACTCACTATGTGTACATCAAGCTTGCCTCCAGCTTAAGGTGGTCCTTCAGCCTGTGCCTCCCAAGTCCTGAGATGACCAGCGTGCACCACCACACACTATTTTTGTTTGTTTGTTTGTTTGCTTGTTTGTTTGTTTTTGAGGTAGGGTCTCACTCTAGCCCAGGCTGACCTGGAATTGACTCTGTAGTCTCAGGGTGCCCTCAAACTCACAGCGATCCTTCTACCTCTGCCTCCTAAGTGCTAGGATTAATGGTGTGTGCCACCAAACCCGGCCAAAACAGGTATTTTTGATAAGTGAGGAAACTGAGGCAGGTGAAGTCAACCAAAGTGAGCAGGTACAAACCCATACAGTGCCATGGGGCTGGACTTATGTTCAGAACATTTTCGATCAAATTAGTAGATTAAAACTGGGTGGGGTGACGCACACCTTTAATCCCAGCATTTGGGAGGCAGAGGCAGAAGGATCACGGTGAGTTCAAGGCTATCCTGAGACTACATAGTGAATTTCAAGTCAGCCTGGGCTAGAGTGAGACCCTACCTCAAAAAAACAAAAACAACAACAAAAAATCAAATTAGCAGATTAAAAATTCATCACACTAGAAACACTTATTCCATGTAAATTAGTCTTCACTATAAACTGGGGTAGTTTTCTTCCCACAGAGAGCCTGTTGTTCAAAAATTTGCCATCAAACCATGAAGTGCAAGGTTAAAAAACAGTTCAAAGTAAAGACAAGATTTCCCAAGACTATTTAATCCACATTTTTAGCTTTTTGTTTTTATTGGACTTGCAAAGTTTTTTGTTTGTTTGTTTGTTTTTGAAATTTCACATGTGACAGAGTTATTATTACAGCAGAAAAATAAATCCTTTAAGATAAGACAAAAGACACCACTTCTCCCTGCCCCATTTCAGAAACAAGAAAATTCAGGAACACATAAATACATTTTTCCCCAAAGGACACACAGCTAGGTAAAGGAAAAATAAATAACCACAGTTCAGCCCAGGGCACATTGGACCTTTGGCAAAAGAGAGAAAAAAAGAATTAAGCAGGAACAGAAAGCCAACGGTGTGGCCCATGCAATGGTGACTATATGGCTTCTTGTCTGAAATCTATCCACTAGTATCTGACTTCATAGCTTAAAAAATATTCATGAGGCGCCTACGCATGTTACGTTTTCTAAGTGTGCCAATTCATAGTATATCCCAGCAAAGGCTGGGGCTGCTCTGAGCTTCAGTCTTACTTACTGGGGTAGGTAATAAACTTTGGGACCGAGTCATAACTACCCTGTGGCACTAAGTTGTCCCAATTTGGACTTACTCAGCTACAAATGGCAAAATGTGACCCAAGCACCCAAATGGGCCTGAGGAGAACAAATTTGTGCCACTGCAAAGTCCCGAGGGAATTTAGACCAAGGGGTTCATGCAGTTTATTTGGACTCTGTCTCACTCACCATGTTTCTTTCACTCTGAAGTCTGTCTTGGTGTTCACACCAACCCTTCTAGGTTCACAACCTGAACTTTCAGTTGGCATGTTGGACAGATGCTGTTACGGTCTGTCCATGGCGGATGATGACTGTGGCTTTATGTATCTCTGACTGCACCGCGTGCCTCTCACTGGCACCTTCCTGGAGCTGCAGAGTCCAGTCTCGGCCTTGGCCTGCATCCCACGTGTGTCTCTGGACTCAAGACCAGAATTGAAATGCAAATTGGGATCACCAGGGAAATGCAATGTTCTATTATGAGAAGAAAAGAAGAAGGAAGACTAAACGCTCAGATTTGATTTCCCCTTCCCATAGGACATATTAAACCTGTTCTCCTAACTGGACTTCTATCCCACCATCATCTTGTCGTTGTCATTATGAGTTATTCAAATCTCTATCCTAATGATTGTCAGTGGGTTGAGGATGCAACTCAGGGGTAAAGTGCTATGCACAGTCCCTGACTTCCATCCCCAGCACTGGAGAGAGAGAAAAAAAAGAATACATACACACATATATATATATATATATATAGGTTTTTTTGAGGCAGGGTCTCACTCTAGCTCAGGCTGACCTGGAATTCACTATGTAGTCTCAGGGTAGCCTTGAACTCTCAGCGATCCTCCTACCTCTGCCTCCCGAATGCTGGAATTAAAGGCATGAGCCACCACCCCTGGTGAATATTCATTTTTAAAATCCCTAGTGATCATTCTTAAGTAGCTAGGAACTGTCAGGTGTGTTGGAACCACATTCCAGGTCCTACAGTAAGCACACCTCACATTCCTACCCCATCTACTTCCTCCCTTCTGAGCTAGGTCCTCCTTTCTGTTCTTAACTTCCCTTATGCTCTGACCACATATGCCTCACTGGTGAGGTCCTGTTGCAGCTGCCTAACACCCTACTCTGCCTTATCTATCAAAGTGTTACACCCAGATCAAATACCAGTTCTTCCAGAGGTTGCCATGGGGAGGAAGGACTCTCTCCACCCTTGTTAACTCATTGTTACTTCTTCATTTTTATTTATTTGAGAGACTGAGAGGAAGAGACAGAGAAGGAATTGCACACCAGGGCCTCCAGCCAAAGCAAACAAACTCCAGACGAGTGCACCCCCTTGTGCATCTGGCTTACGTGGGTCCCAGGGAATCGAACTGGGGTCCTTAGGTTTCTCAGGCAAATGCCTTAACCACTAAGCAATTTCCCCAGCCCTACTTCTTCATTTTTGACTTACATAGAATTGTATCTTCACTTTCTTATAGCATTTGCCACATTCTGCTCTTACAATTGCTCTGCCCACCACCTAGGCTGCTAAGGTGCTGGGTGGACATTCAGTGGGCCTCAGCCAGCTCTTGTTCTTTTGAGTTGTACAGGACAAGTTTTAAAAAGAGACAGTCATTTGTGTCTTGTGTTAGTTGCTTTACAGAAACCAGTAAGTTTTGTTTTGTTTTTGGGTTTTTTTTTTTTTGATGAGGATTTTTCTGATTGCATTTTCCTTCCCCCATTTCTTGGTTTAGATTACCTCCGCATTCTTTCCCCCAGGGACTGAAGATGCTTCCGGAAAGTCTTTCTTCCTGGCCCGTTTCAGGTTCTTTTTCAAAAGCCTGAAATGATATAGAGATTAGGGTACTCATGGGTTGGGTGGAGTGAGGAGGCCACTTCTAGATGCTTCTCAGGATGGCAATCAAATGGAAAGGACCTATTTTGCTTTCTTTTTCTTTTCTCTTCTTTTCTTCTTCTTTTTTTTTTTTTTTTTTTGTGGCAGGGACCTTTGCCAAATCTGAAAGCTCTCTCTCTCTCTCTCTCTCTCTCTCTCTGTGTGTGTGTGGCCTCGCTCTAGCCATGCTCTATGTAGTCTCAGGCTGGCTCTTGAACCCACAGCAATCCTCCTACCTCTGCCTCCCAAGTCCTGGAATTAAAGGTGTGTGCCACCACACCAGGCTGTTTGAAAGCATTTTGAAAAGAACAGAAGGCTGCTTGGTTTCTAAGCCTCAGATCTCAGTGTGTCCAGACTCACCACAAAATAGGATCATTCAAGGAACCACACAGATTTAAGCAATAAGCACATTAGTGGTTATCAAGATGACATGAAGACTAAATGTATTTTGTTAATTTTCTCAATATCTCACTCATATGTTTCCTCAAGTCTTCCTCAATACTACAGAAGGAGAACTTCCTGTAGCAAAAATAAAAATAGTGGCTGGAACCTGAATTGAAAGGTCCTGGAGAGGGTGAAATAAAGTCTAACCTTAAATTTCTCCTGTTTCCCTCTCTCTCTCTCTTTTTCCTATCTTTTTTCTTTTCCCTTGGCACTGGCCTGTAATTCCCTGTACTAGGATGCAGTTAACATCCACAAGGAGCTGTTGATCAGAGACACCTACCAGATCTCCCGAAACAAACAAGACAGTCTTCTGTCAGAGCACTTGATGACCCACCAGATGGTAAGACCCTACTGCTGGAGATGCCAAACGCTGTTGGCACGGACCATGGAGAGACCTAATTGGAATCCAGACAAGAGCCAGTCCCCAGACAGCCCATCCAGTGCTGGCAGGTGCTACATGAACTACTAGAGGAAAGTGGCCAACATCCGTCCGAACAACTCAAAGTCGAAGTGACTCAATGGAAAGGTTGGATATGGCCCACAAAGGACTTATGGAGCCTGTCTTCTTCCTGAGGCCAGAACTGGAGATGCAGCCATCGGCCCAGTCATGCATATGAATCATTGGCAGCCGTGTTAGGCTTGGCAACACAACAGAACAAAGGACGGGTTGCACACGTGTGAGACATTCTCAAAAACACATGCTGCTGGAAAGAAGAAGGGTTCAGTGGAGTGGGATTTGGGAGGGGGGAAAAGGGAGTATGGAGGGAGGGGATTATGATATATTGCTTATGTATCTGGAGGTTGACAATTAAAAGGTAAACACCCCCCCCCACACACACACACACACGCACGGGAGTTTCTTCACAAGGATGTGGAGGTCGGGCTGTGCCCTGCTCTAAGTTACTCCGTATTGTGGGAAACGATGGCTTTCAGGTTGTGCCTTGCCCAGGGTGACTCCATTTTGAGAGCACGCGCACAGGCAGGATGAGGGTACAGCAGCTTCATCTATACCCCATAAGGATGACACTGAATGGTGATGGCTCCATTGGCGGAGAATGCCCAGTGATCCCCAGGGCTCCAGCTCAGCTCGTTCCCCATGTGATGCAGAATTCTCTAATTGCTGTCCACCTGACCATGCAGATCTGATCCTGTGCTTTACTTCCGCAGTTCTAGCCTTGCTCCTGTGGCCTCTGTGGAGCTACGCTTCTGAAGCTTGCCTCAACCTATGAGCCTTCAGCACAGTTCTGTGTGGGGCCCTCTGACTGGGTTCATTAATGACTTATCAACATCTTCAGTGACTGTCTTTGCGTCGGTGTGAGTTTTCTGACTCCGGTAAGGCCTTGTTGAAGTGTATGTCCTCTTTAATCATGTTCTAAACATTTTGTAACCTACATATATGTAAACATATTTTCTGTGTGATATAGGATGTGTGATCTGAGAGTTAATATTATTGGCTAAGTTGGGCGTGGTGGTCCACACCTTTAATCCCAGCACTCGGAAGGCAGAGGTAGGAGGATCATGGTGAGTTCAAGACTACATAGTGAATTCCAGGTCAGCCTGGACTAGAGTGAGACCATACCTCAAAAAAATCAAAAATAAAAAAAATAAAAATTACTAGCTAAAAGAATAAAATTAATAAAAAAGGAATAAAAGAATATCAAGTGAAATCAGAACTACTTGGCAAATTGCAGCTAATGAAACTGACATAGCTTGTGAATTTATTATTTGACAAATTATGACAATATGAAAATTCATCCATGTGTGCAACTGTATTTCTCACATAGTGCCTTCTCGACAAAGGACCAGGATCCAGTCATGACAGTGGGGTCTGGCGCATTTGCCATGAAGAGACTTAATAGAAATATGCTCTGAAGTTTACACTTGCCTCCTGTTAAGAGTTTACTATAGAAACAATGTCTCAAGGCAAATTTCACCTGCCACTGATTCCTTCATGGTTGCTGGGGAGTGCTATAGCCACTGGGAAATAGCACATGCTCTGGCGAATAAACCCCCTCCCCCATACTCAAGTAGGAAACCTTCATTAAACTCAACTCAGTGGGTCTCTCTCCTCTTGTTCTCTCTCTACCCCCCCCCACACACATGTGCACACGCATAGTCACACGCACATGTGCTTGCCAAAGGAAAAAAGACAAAAGTGGAAGGGGGACTGATTTTGAAGAAGGGGTTTAGTGGAAGGCAGGAGTATGAGGAATGGGAACAGAGGAGACAGCTGGGAGGAGATTATGATTGAAATATGTCAAATACATATATAAAATTGTATAAATAAGTAGAACCAAAATTTATTAAGAAGAGATTTTTTTCTTTTTGGTTTTTCGAGGTAGGGTCTCACTCTAAGCCAGGCTGACCTGGAATTCTCTCTGTATTCTCAAGGTGGCCTCAAACTCATAGTGATCCTCCTACCTCTGCCTCTGAAGTGCTGGGATTAAAGGCGTGCACCACTAGGCCCTGCAAGAAGAAGTTTTTAACACAGATTTAAGTGCAGGCCTTGGGAAGAGGTAGGTCAAGTACTCAGGGAGAGAATATTACACATCTAAGGATGAGCATGGGATTCCCAGAAGAGAGGAATGAATGCTCACACATCTTTACAATGGCCATGTGTATGGTTTGGGGGGTTTGGAAGTTACGTGTTAAAGGCATTTACAGAAATTTACATGAGTTCTTAGGGCCCTTCCTGAGATACATCCAATAGGATCACAACTGATAAGGCAGAACCATAGGTCATAAGGGTTTATAAGGAAGTGAAGATAGGTTTTTAATGGCAAGAATAAAAACAAAACAAAAAAGATATATTTTTACTGTGAACATAATGTATATTCTTGTTTGTGAGATTTTCAGAAAATCACAGGTTCATAGTGAGGAAAGGAGCACGGTCATATACACTTGGAAATTAAGCATGGTTCATTACTATTTTAACATTCTCTTTTTTTCCTTTTAAAAAGATTTTATTGATAACTTACATAATTATAGACAATAAAACATGATAATTCCCTCCTGCCCCCCCACTTTCCCCTTCGTAACTCCACTCTCCATCATATCCCCTCCCCCATCTCAGTCTCTCTTTTATTTGTTTTAAATTTATCTTTATTAGATATGGACATACTTAGTATGTAGGCAACACATATTGGTATCATCCTTTCCCTCATGCCTGCCCCTTTTCTGAAGAGGCCCTCTATTTTAACATTCTTTTAAAAATATTTTTATTTATTTATTTGAGAGAGACAGAGAGAAAGACACACATAGGAAGAGAAAGAAAGAGAAAATCTAGCTTACATGGGTTCTAGGGAATTGAACCTGGGTCATTAGGCTTCATAGGCAAGAACCTTAACTGCTAAGCCATGTCTCCAACCCTATTTTAAGATTCTTATTTGAAATAGTTCCATATAAAAATAATATTGTGGCCTGGAGAGATGGCTTAGCAGTTAAGGCACTTACCTGCAAAGATAAAAATAATATAAACCTTAGGTAGACTGGCTGCAGAGGAATCATGAAGCAGAAACGCAACATCGTTTATGTGAAATTGGAGGCTCCTGCTTCTTCCAGTACTGCAGCACCCTGGGCAGGAGTCTGTGTGAACTGTATTCTGGATCATTCCATTTTTCTTGTGTTAGTTACTTTTGCCTTGTTGCAACTGACTGCCCACATAAGCAAGTAAAAAGAGAAGGGACCTATTTTGGCTCCTGGCTTTAGAGAGTTGGGTACACGATCCGTTGGCCCCATGAATTTGGACAGAATATGTGGCAATGGGAGCATGTAGAAGATGCTGTCAATCACTTCATGGTGGATAAGCAGAGAAAAGGGGACACACACAAAAAGAGCAAGGTTAGACCTAACTCCACAAGGACCCACATCCAGTGAACCCACTTTCTCCAGCTACACCTCTTGCCCTGTCATCTCCTCTCAACAAGTGCCATGTAATTATGTCAACCCATTAAAGGACTAACCCACTCATTAGACCTGCCTTCATGATCTACTATTCTGCCAATACCCTCACACCCTGAAACAGGTTTTACTAATCTCCTAATTAATCATTCCTTAATCTCATTGAACAATAAAGATTACCCAACATAATTCTGGATTCTGAAACTTCAGGCATTTCCTGTTATTCTTTGGGCCCTGGAGGCAAATTTTTGTGGCCTTACCTCTTCTCTCACCTCAGCTTTGGTGACGGCAGTTCATATTTGATCCCTCCCTTTCCCCTTTTTAATTTCCTCATTGTAGAGTGCAGCCCCAAACCACCTCAGGGTGAAGGTCACAGTGCATGGGTTGCTCAGTCAAAAAAGCTTGAACCTTCTTTAAAAAAAATTTTTTTTTAATTTACTTATTTGTAAGCAGAGGGAGAGAGAGAAGTAACAGGCATATCAGGGCCTCTTGCCCCTGCAAATGAACTCCACATGCATGTGCCACTTTGTGTCTCTGGCTTTTTGTAGTACTGAGGAACCAAATGCAGGCCACAGGTTTTGCCATCAAGCACCTTTAACCACTGAATCATCTTCCCAAATCAAGCATTCTCATTTTTTTTTTAAAGATATCTATTTTAGAGAGAGAGGCAGACACAGAGATAGAATGGGCACACCAGGGCCTCCAGCCACTGAAATGAATTCCAGATGCATATGCCACCTTCTGCATCTGGCTTATATGGGTATTGAGCAATCAAATCAGGGTCTTTAGGCTTCACAGGCAACTGCCTTAACCACTAAGCCATCTCTCCAGTCCCCAGCCTTCTTTTCTATTCCCTTGTTTTGTTTTGTTTTTTCTTTTTTTGAGGTAGGGTTTCACTCTAGCTCAGGCTGACCTGGAATTCACTCTGTAGTCTCAGGGTGGCCTTGAACTCACAGCCATCCTCCTACCTCTGCCTCCCGAGTGCCCAGCTTCCCTTAGTTTTTTTTTTTTAAAGATTTTTAAATTTATTTTTATTGATTTATTAGAGATGGAAAGAAAGGAGAGAGAGAGAGAGAGAGAGAGAGAGAATGGGCACATCAGGGCCTCTAGCCATTGCAAACGAACTCTAGTTGCATGTGCCACTATGTGCATCTGGCTCATGTGGGACCTGGAGAATCGAACCTGAGTCCTTGGGCTTCACAGGCAAACGCCTTAACTGCTAAGCCATCTCTCCAGCCCTTCCCTTAGTTTTTTGAGGCATTGTCTCATTCTGTATTCTAATATGGCCTTGAATTCATGGTAGCAATCCTCCTACCTCAGCCTTACCAGGGCATGAGCCACCATGCCCAGCTTATTTGTTCTTTTTTTAAAAAAAAAAAATTATTTATTTATAAGGGGAGAGAGAGGGAGACAATGGGCGCACCAGGCCTCCAGCTACTGTAAACGAAGTCCAGATGCATGTACTACTCATTGCATCTGGCTTTATGTGGGTACTAAGGAATTAGACCCTGGTCCATAGGCCTTGCAGCACCTTAACTGCTGAGTCATACCTCTAGCCTTGTTTGTTTTGTTTTATTTATTTGAGAGACAGACAGAGAGAGAGAGAGAGAGAGAGAATGGGCATGCCAGGGCCTCCAGCCACTGCAATCGAACTCCAGACAATATGCTCCCTTGTGCATCTGGCTTATGTGGGTCCTGGGGGATCGAATCTGTGTCCTTTGGCTTTGCAGACAAGTGCCTTAATGGCTGAGCCATCCCTATAGCCCTTGTTCATTTTTTAAAATATTTATTTATTTGGTAGAAATGGAGAGAGAGAAAGAGATAAAGAGAGAGAGAGGAAGAGAGAGAATGGGCATGCCGGGGCCTCCTGCTGTTGCAAACAAATTCCAGACACATGAGCCACTTTGTGCATCTGGCATTATGTGGGTACTGGGGAACTGAACCAGGGTTTTCAGGTGTCACAAGCAAATGCCTTTCACCACTGAGCCATCTCTCCAGCCCTTGCCTTTTTTTTTTTTTTTCTCCCTGAGGTAGGGGTAGGGTCTCGCTCTAGCCCAGGCTGATCTGGAATTCTCTATGTAGTCTCAGGCTGGCCTCAAACTCACAACAATCCTCCTGCCTCAGCCTCCCGAGTGCTGGGATTAAAGGCATGCGCCACCACACTTGGCCCTTGCTTGGTTTTTGAGACATGGTCTTCTACAGCTCCAGCTGGACTCAGAAATCAGTATGTTGGGCTGGAGAGATGGCTTAGCAGTTAAGGCACTTGCATGCAAAGCCTAGCAACTCCTGTTCAACTCTCCAGGTCCTACATAAGCCAGACACACAATGACACAAACATGCAATGTCACACATGCACACAAGGGGGCCCATGCATCTGGAGTTCATTTGCAGTGGCTGAAGGCCCTGGCATGCCCATTCTCTCTCGCGTGCGCACGCATGCCTCTTTCTCTCTCTCACTCTCTCTCTCTCAAATAAATAATAATTTTTTTTAAAAAAATCAATATGTTGGGCTGGAGAGATGGCTTAGTGGTTAAGGCACTTGCCTGCAAAGCCAAGGCATCCTGGTTCAATTCTCCAGGACTCACATAAGCCAGATGCACACGGGGGTGCATGCATCTGGAGTTCGTTTGCAGTGGCTGGAGGCCCTGGGCACCCATTCTCTCCCTCTCTCTCTTTCTCTCTCTCAAATATATATATATAGATAGATAGATTTTTAAAATCAATATGTTGTCCAGCTTGGCCTTGAAATCCCAATTCCCCTGCCTCACTTCCAATGTGCTAGGTCTCACGCACACTAGGTAAGTATTGCATGAACTGAGCCACAGCTCTAGCCTAAGAGACCCGAGTGCTAACTGCTCTGACATTAGCTTGTGCTGGACTATTAAGCTTTTACTTCTTTGGACATTGGTTTCCTCACTGCTCAATTAAAGGATCAAAAAAGGGCTGGAGAAATGGCTTAGTGGTTAAGGTGTTTGCCTGCAAAGCCAAAGGACTCAGGTTTGACTCCCCAGGACCCACGTAAACAGATGTACAAAGGGGCACACGCAGCTGGAGTTCATTTACAGTGGCTGGAGGCCCTGGTGCGCCCACTCTCTCTCTCTCTCTCAAATAAATAAATAAAAATAAAAAGTATTTTAATAAAGGATCAAAAAAAGGGGGGAGGCTGGGGAGATACCTTAGAGGTTAAGGTATTTGCCTGTGAAGTCTAAGTATCCAGGTTCAATTTCCCAGTACCCACGTAAGCCAGATGTACAAGGTGGCACATGCATCTGGAGTTCGTTTGCAGTGGTTGGAGGCCCTGGTGTGCCCATTCTCTCTCTCTCCCTCTCAAATAAATAAAATTTTTAAAAATCTAAAAATAAAAATAAAAACAAAAACCCTAGGCCCTATTGGATCCTAGGATTCCTGAATTTGCCCCAAAACCCAATGTTTCATAAGCAGTGAAAGTAACGTGGGATTAATGCCCCAATCCTAAAACTCTTTACCCACAGCCAGCTGGGCTTTAATGCCTTAATGTAATTACATTTTGTCATTACAGTAGTAGTTGTATCTGGGCAGATCGGTAGCCCTGCTGATGATTTTTTCCCTCCCAGCAGATTTCAGGGGGTCTTTAGAGAGACCCTTTGACTCTAACTCTGGCACAACTTCATCTTTGTGGGATCTCCCCACCCCACCCCAGTCTATGATGCCCCTTTGATGAGTTTGGAAGGAAAATGCACTTCTGGGAATCATATTGTCTGAAGATCTAGAGGCATGAATGGTTATCTCAGCCATGGTGACCATCAGTGCTGAACCACGGGGACCCACTCAAGAGTCATCGAAGCCTCGTTATCAGAGGACAATGCCCCATCTATCCACTTTTTCTGTCTCTGTTAGATTTCACTCCTGACAAACTCCCACCTTCAAGGCTGTGGTGTGGACAGAGAGAGCCAGCTCTATCAGAGGACACACAGAGCATGTCAAAGGACATGTTAACACAGGACAAAATAAAACAATCTCCCACAGTTCCTTCTCTTCGTTCAAGATCAACATGCTCTCACCGCAGCAGGAAAACCCACAGGACTGGACATCCCTGGCCAAGCAAACAAGGGCGTTAACTCTCAGGTTGGCCACAGGGATCCGCTAACCAGAAAGGGTGAGACAATTCTTGGCAAAAGCAAAGCTCTTCCTTCAGCCAGAGGGACTGAGGTCCTGAAGTGAAAAATCAGCAGTCTGGGGATACGGTTCAGTAGGATGCTTGCCTGCCATGTGTGAGGCCTGGGTTCAAGCCCCAGCACTGCAAAAAGAAAGAAAGAAAGAAAGAAAGAAAGAAAGAAAGAAAGAAAGAAAGAAAGAAAGAAAGAAAGGAGAGGGAGGGAGGGAGAGGAGGGAGGGAGAAAGGAGGGAGAAGGGGAGGAGGGAGGGAGGGAGGGAGAAAGAAAGAAAGAAAGAAAGAAAGAAAGAAAGAAAGAAAGGGTGGGAGGGAGGAAAGGAGGAAGGAAGGGAGGGGAGAGAGAGAGAGAGGAAGGCAGGCTAGAGAGAGATGGCTCAACAGTAAAAGGTGCTTGATTGCAAAGCCTGACAAGGCTGAGTTCAATCCCCTAGTACCCACGTAAAGCCAGATGCACAAAGTGGCAACACATATCTAGAGTTTGTTTGCAGGGACAAGAGGCTCTGCATGCCCACGCACTCTCTCTCTCTCTCTCTGTCCCTCCCTCTCTCTTTCTCCTCTCCTTGCAAAAATATTAAACAAAAAATAAATTAATTAAGCCAGGCATGGTGGCTCACACCTTTAATCCCAGTACTTGGGGGGCAGAGGTAGGAGGATCACCTTGAGTTTAAGACCACTCTGAGACTACTAAGTGAATTCCAGGTCAGCCTGAACTAGAGTGTGACCCTACCTCAAAAATAAATAAATGAATAAGTTAGAGAATGCTTTGTCCATTCATATGTATAAATACCAAAGCATAATACAAAGAAACTCCTGCTATCTCTGGACAAACTGTTTCCAGCTGCCACCACCAACTTCTGGGACATGCTGTTCTTTCCCTCTTAACAAGCAACTTCTTTCCACACAGCCTTGCAGCCATGAGCATTTAACTAGTTGGACTGGAGGCTCACTCCATGGGAGGGAACACATCGCTGATACTGAAAGCCTACAACAGGGGTAGTCATGAGCCCTAGGGGTGTAACATCTGCTGGTATCTGGCTAAATGTACATACTATGCTCACCAAACTGCCCAGTAAGCACTTCTCTTAATGTCCATACCCATATATTAATGCTACTCTCACTTTTGGTTAGAGAAGCTTCTCTTTTCAGGTGGCGGTGACCTTGGGATGACTCAGAAAGCACTATGGTTCTGAGAAGAAGGGACAGAGGAGTGCTCAGCACTGAAACATCTCTAACATATCTTCCAAGGCTCAGGGTCCATTGTGGAAGAGGTGGCGGAAAGAATATAAGAGCCAAAGGAAGAGTAGGACTCCTTACAACATGCTCCTCCAGATACAAAATGGCCTGGATATCCATGACTTCACAGTGCCTGATACTACCTACACAAGACCATCATAATAGGAGGAAAAGATGATGACATCAAAATAAAAGAGAGACTGATTGAGGACTGGAGAAACGGCTTAGCGGTTAAGGCCTTTGCCTATGAAGCCAAAGGATTCCAGTTCGATTCTCCAGGACCCACATAAGCCAGATGCACAAGGGGCACATATATTTGGAGTTAGTTTGCAGTGGCTGGAAGCCTGGCTTGCCCATTCTCTCTCTCTGACTGCCTCTCTTCTCTCTCTCTGATTGCAAATAAATAAATAAAAAGAGATTGATTGAGAGGGGATTTGATGGAGAGTGGAGTTTCAAAGGGAAAAGTGGGGGGGGGTTACCATGGGATATTGTCTACAATTAAGGAAGTTGTCAATAAAAAATTTTAAATAAAAGAAAAGACAAAAGGTCGAGTGTGATTGAAGAAGACACTTGACATTGACCTCTGGCCTCCACACACACACACACACACACACACACACACACACACACACACGTGCACACATGTTCATGGGCATCCTCCCAGAGCACATACACACATACAAACGTATGTGAACACGCACCACACATGCCCATGTGTCTAAGTAAAAGGTGGATGGGATTCCTTAGGAATGACACCCAAGGTCTGTTTCCACATGATGTGTATGCATGTGCACAAACACCAAAGCAACAACAAAAAAGAAAAGCAGTGAAAAATCATAGACTAAGCCAAGAGCTATGGGGAGTTGAGCCTAGGGAGCTCTTCTGCCTAAAGGACGGGTGGGTAGGTGCCTATAATCCCAGGACTTGGGAAGCAGAGACAGAAGGACGAGGAAGGAGTTCAAGGCTATATCCTCAGCTACATAGCAAGTTCAAGGTCAGTCTGGGCTACATGAGACCTTGTCTCCAAAACAAAACAAAACAAGTGAAGGATGGATGGAAGTTTTAGAGGTAGACCCAGGGAACAGGATATTACAGACAGAAGGGAATTCTTAGAATCCCTAGGGTTCCCATCCTTTCATTAATCATCCACTTAAAGAGGTTTAGCTCTTTAGGAAAAGTCTAGAGAGGGCACCCTTCCCTAGAAACTGTGGACAGAGAGTTTTGATAGAGTAGTTGTATGATCAGAGCTATGGAAAAGTCATTCCAGAGCCCTAAGGAATTGAACAAGGAGATCTGAACCAGGAGTTGGCTGCAGAAATGGACAGCAGGGCAAAGGATAGAGAGAGGAGCCATTTCCAACACAGGATCCCCAGAACTTCGTCGATTGGGGGAAGGAGCAAGAAAATGGTCGAAGATGCCTCAGACCTCTGCAGGGTCAAAGGAGAGGGGCCCTGATGCATTTGACGTAGCCAAGTCAGGACGAAACACAGCTTGGGAAGACAGAATTAAGTTTGGCTTTGAGAAGTTTCATAGGGAAATGGTATTCATTAACGTACTTGTTTATGGTACTTTTCTTATTACACTGAATTTCCATGATATTCATAGAACATGGCCTGCAGGAAAAGGTCAGGAAAATGAATGTAACCAATGAAGTAACAAAGATGGGGCACCTGGGGCTGGAGATACATCTCAGTGCCCAGAGTGCATACATGAAGCCCTGGGTTTGATCCCCAGAAGTGCATCAGCTGGGTGTGGTACTCTACACCTAAAATGCCCAAGACATGGAGACAGGAGGACAGAAGTTCACAGTTACATAGTTATTGCATGACACCCTGTCTACAAGCAGAAAAAAAAAATCGAGACAGCCTAGCCTGTGAAAACTACTCAGAAATGAACAAATTTACTTCATTTACTTGGGTAAATAGCTTGCTATGAAATATGGTAGAGTGTCTTTCTTTAGGTATATGATGGGAAAAACGTTACATTTTTCAAAAGAAAAAGTTCCTGTGGATGTCACTGAAGGAAGTTTCAGGGCCTGGGAGATGGCTCGGTGGTTAGAACCTATTGGCCCAGGTTTGATTCCCCAGGTAAAGTCAGGCACACAACGTTGATGCATGTACCTGGAATCTCTTTGCAGTAGCAGTAGGCCCTAGTTTGTCCATTCTCCTTCTCTTTCTCACTCTCCCTCCCCCCTTTCTGCCTCAAATAAATTCATAAAACTATTTTTCTTTTTGAAAAGAAAAGATCATTTCAGTGCCTTTGAAAATTTAGTCCTATATATTTGCCTTTATCTTTCTCTAAGATCAAACATTCCTGCATATATTAGCTCAGCCTTTCTTAGAACATCAAGATTCTTTCCCCAATCTGCAATATTTTAAGATCCATGTAATAAATATGACCTGACAACTGCTCTTGAGTCTGACACGTCTTTCATGAACCACACCAGAGACTGAAGCAGTGCCAACTGGGGGGAATAAAAGTTGTTTTCAGTGTATAGATATAAATCATTATTAGTCTGGGAAAGCCCAAGAACAACTTCAATTACTCCAACTTCAAAATCTGAAACTGTGGCCATCACAGAACTCTTTTATGAAGTAAGTTTACACTTTTGAGAATAGCCATAAAAATGTCATGTGGCGCTGGAGAGATGGCGCAGCGGTTAAGATGCTTGCCTGCAAAGCCTAACAGCCTGGGTTTGATTCCCCAGTACCCACATAGAGCCAGATGCACAAAGTGGTACATGTGTCTAGAGTTTGCAGTAGCTGGAGACCCGGATGCATTCATTCTCTCTCTCTCTGCCCTGTGTGATGGTGCACACCTTTAATCCCAGCACTTAGGAGGCAGAGGTAGAAGGATCACCCTGAGTTTGAGGCCAGCCTGAGACTACATATTGAATTCCAGGTCAGCCTGGGCTAGCTCGAGACCCTACCTCAAAAACCAAACAAACAAGCTGGGCGTGGCACCACACGCTTTTAACCCCAGAACTCGGGAGGCAGAGGTAGGAGGATCACTGTGAGTTTGAGGCCACCCTGAGACTACATAGTGAATTCCAGGTCAGCCTGGACTAGAGTGAAACCCTAGCTCAAACAAAACAAAACAAAACAAAAAAAATAGATAAAAATAAAAAACAAACAAACAAAGTCATATGTCTGCTCCTTTCATCCTGCCTTCTCTTCACGCAGTGTAAAGCACCTGGTGAGCTGGCTCACTTACAGATACTTAAGAGGCTGGGGAGATGGCTCAGCAGGTAAAGTGCTTGCCACACCAAAGGACCTGAGTTCAGATCCCCAGCACCCATGTAATAAAGCCAGGCACGAGAGCCTGTGTCTGTAATCCCAGAGCTGGGGAGGCAGACACAGGGAGATCCTTAGATCCAGCGAGCTGCCAAGTCTAGCTGTCTTGGTGATCTCTGGGTTCAGGACAAGAGCTTGTCTCAAAAACTAAGGTGAAGACTGACTGAGCAGGACTCCCAACATCAACCTCTGGCCTCCACATGCATGCACACACATGTATATGTACACCCACATATATATGGCATGCATACACACAACACATACACATGCAAAAAGGAAGAAGAGAAGGCAACAGGAGTAGATTATGATCAAAATATATCCATGCATGAAGATTGTCAATAAGAGGTTTTTAAAATTCAAAAAACAGCCAGACGTGGTGGTGCACGCCTTTAATCCCAGCACTCGGGAGGCAAAGGTAGGAGGATCGCCGAGAGTTCGAGGCCACCCTGAGACTACATAGTTAATTCCAGGTCAGCCTGAACCAGCGTGAGACCCTACCTTGCAAAAAAAAAAAATTCAAAAAACAAAATTGCAAGATTCATGTAAACAGAGACCCAGTCTAAGCAGAAGATAGGATGTTAGGGAGGTGCTGGGTGTCAGCACGAGGTGGGGGCAGTCACACTGGAAGGAGCTTAACAGAGATCAGACACTGAGTCAGAAGCCCCTGGCTTCCTAGCTGAACCCCGGGCATAAGAGCATGTGGACAGGCTAGGGCAAGATGGAATGAGAAATGGGTTCTCTGCTTTTGCCTCACTGTGACAATGCCTGACAAACCATGTAAGGGAAGAAGACTTGGGCTTGCTCACAGTTTCAGGATGTTTTAGTCCAGCATAGTGGTGCAGACACAGAGGAGCAGCCTACATCACGCAGGCTGTAGTGTGTGGTGGAGGCTGTTCACATCACAGCAGACAAGGAGACAGAGGACGTAGGACCAGCACTAGAAGTGGGTCCAGGTATATCCGACCCATGGCCCACTGGCTATATCCATCCCATATAACTATGAGTGTGGCCCAACACACAATCGTAAACGTACTTAAAACATAATGAGATTTGCTTGTGATTTTTTTTTTTTTTTTTGGAACTTAATTGCATAGTTCTCTAGTGTAACCTATGTAGATGACAATGCCTTGTTGCTATGTCAACAGGTTGGACAGGCCTGCTTCAAAGACATGCCCATAATGACCTACCTTTGTCTGCCAGGTCCCACTTCTTAATGGTTCCATATCCTTCAAAGTTCTGCCACAGGTGGGAATCAAAGCATTCAAAACATGAGCCCGTGGGGCTGGAGAGATGGCTCAGCAGTGAAAGGCACTTGCTTGTAAAGCCTAATGGTCTGGTTTTGAGTCCCTTGTACCCAAGTAAAGACAGATGCACAAAGTGGTGCATGTGTCTGCAGTTCACTTGCAGTGGTAGGATACCCTGGTGCATCCTCTCTCTCTTTCTTATAAATAATAAATAAATATTTAAAAAAACAAAAACCATGACCTATGGGGACCCTTCAGATTCAAACCGTAACAAATAACAAGAAGTGTAAATCTCACTTGTGCATTCACTGCCTGACATCATATTCACATGTTATTTCACTGATCTTTTTTGGTTTTTGTTTCTGTTTTTCAAGGTAGGGTCTCACTCTAGCTTAGGCTGACCTGGAATTCACTATGTGGTCCCAGGATGGCCTTGAACTCAGGTCATCTTCCTACCACTGTCTCACAAGTGCTGGGATTAAAGGCGTGTACCATCACATCTGGCTTTTGCTTGTTTTTGAGACAGAGTCTCTAGCCCAGGCTGACTTAGACTTCCCTATGTACCAGAGGGTGACTTTGAACTGCTGATCCTGCTGCTTCCACTTCCCAAGAGCTGGGATGACAGGCATGTGCTACCACTTGTTAAGAATTAATCCCGGGCTTCATGCACGTGAGACAAGCACTCCACCTAGGGTCCCAGTTACCTCCCAGGTCCTCACCTGACCTTTACAACATTCTTGGGAGGCAGCTGATTTACAGATAAGAAAATCAATGGCCCAGAACAAACTGCAAAGGGACAGATTTCTGATTGGCACCGACTGGATTGCGGAATTCTCAACTGCATGTTGAAAACCAGATAAGTAAGATTTTGGACATGAGACAACAGAGGAGGGAGACTCTTTCCAAACCCTCCTGGCTAATGGCCTTTTTTTTTTTTTTTTTTTTTTTTTACAAGTTTTTACTTGTCCATTTGACTGAAAGCTAATCTCTAACTTCTCATATTCCTAATAGATATTCATCCATTTGCTCATTGTTATACTAAAACAGGTTACAAAAGGGTTCTATTTCTGTTCTACCCATTATTGTGGTATGTTTAATTTCTTAATTTCATTAAAGGAAGGGGTAGTACTTCCTTTATCTCCTGTCCTCTCCTATCCTCCCAATTCTGATGTGGTGATGTGGAGTTTTGTGTTTTTGTGTAGGGTTTAGGTGGTTTTTATTTTATTTATTTATTTATTTATTTATTTATTTTGTTTGTTTGTTTGTTTGTTTTGGTTTTTCAAGGTAGGGTCTCACTCTAGCTCAGGCTGACCTGGGCTTCACTATGTAGTCTCAGGGCAGCCTCGAACTCTCAGTGATCCTCCTACTTATGCCTCCCGAATGCTAGGATTAAAGGAGTACACCACCACATGAGACAGGCTTTTATGTATACAAGCTGGCCTTGTGGATTCCTGTGGCCCTGGAGCTGGTCCCCCAGGGCTTTGTTCATGCTAGCCAAACCCCCTCCTCCTAATTCCTTTCTTAAATTTTTTTTCTCATTATTATTTACTTATTTATTAGAGACAGAGAGAGGGACAGGGAGAGAAAGAGAGTGAGAATGGGTGCTCCAGGGCCTCTAACCACTCCAGATGCATGCATCTCTATCAAATTGACACATAAATTGGTTATATCTCCCTATTAAAAGCTAGATAGATGCTGGGCTGGGAGTGTAGGTCGGTGTAGAGTCCATGGTTACTCTGCATGTGCCTGGATTTAACACCCAATGCCCATCCAAAACTAAAACCTAAAAACTCACCAATACCACTTCCAGAAATCCTTTCCAAAGAATTTGTAGCTATACAGGTAGTCAAAGATGTAGGTCACTGAGGTAACCATTTGAAACGTGGACATGTGGTCGTGATTTCATTGTGAAATGTGGACATGTATTCTCTTTGCAAAATCCATTCCATCTCCCTATTGAAAACTACACAGCAGTTTGGATAACTGACCTAATGGGGAGTCTGTACATCAGGGTAATCACAACCTCTGTGCAACTGAGCAATTCAGAAATAGGAATGTGACCCAAGTTTAGTCAACGTGATATGAGGGATTTTTTTAAAATATTTTTTTAAATTAGGGCTGGAGGGATGGCTTAGTGGTTAAGGCACTTGCCTGCAAAGCCAAAGGACCTCGGTTCAGTTTCCCAGGACCCACGTAAAGCCAGAGGCACAAAGTGGCACATGTATCTGGAGTTTGTTTGCAGTGGCTGGAGGCCCTGGCATGCCCATTCTCTCTCTCTCTCTCTTTCTCTCTGCCTCTTTCTCTCAAATAAATAAATAAAAATAAAGGTGCACGCTTTTAATCCAGCACTCAGGAGGCAAAGGTAGGAGGATCGCCATGAGTTCAAGGCTACCCTGAGACTACATAGTGAATTATTATCCCAGGTCAGCTTGTGCTAGAGTGAGACCCTACCTCGAAAAACCAAAAAAAAAAAAAAAAAAATTATTTATTTATTTATTTTGTTTTTCGAGGTAGGGTCTCTCTCTAGCCCAGGCTAACCTGGTATTTACTATGCAGTCTCAGGGTGGCCTCGAACTCACGGTGATCTCCTACCTAGCCTCCCGAGTGCTGGGATAAAGGCGTGAGCCACCACGCCCGGCATATTTTTTATTAATTTATTTGAGAGGGAAAGAGAGACAGAAAGAGGGAAAGAGAGAAGAGAGAATGGGTGCACCAGGGCCTTGTCACTGCAAACAACCTCTGGATGCATATGCCACTGTGCATCTGGCCTTATGTGGATACAAGCCAGCACCTTTAATGGCTGAGCCATTTCCCCAGCCCAGATGTGAGGAATCTTGAGTGAAGTTTTCTGATAAAGTTTTTGTTGTTGTTTTTTTCATTCTTTTTTGTTTTTGTTTTTGTTTTTTTTTTGAGGTAGGGTTTCACTCTGGTCCAGGCTGACCTGGAATTCAGTATGTAGTCTCAGGGTGGCCTCGAACTCACGGTGATCCTCTGCCTCCCGAGTGCTGGGATTAAAGGTGTGCGTCACCATGCCCAGCATGTTTTTTTCATTCTTAAGAGAGAATTATAGAAGCCACACATCTTTCTACTTTTAGTCCTGCCAGTGAGCGAGCTCTTGTGGCTTGAGTATGCTCCCAAGGTCTCATGTGTTGGAGGCTTGGCCTTCAGTGTGCTGGTGTTGAAGTGGATTTTAAAAGTTGGAGCCTGGTGGAGGCACTTAGGTCATTGGCAGCACTGTCCTTGGGAAGGAATAAAGTGATTCTCATGGGACCATTGAGTTAATTCTTGTGAGAATGAGCTTATAGAAGAACCCGAGCCTGACCTCCAAATGGATCTCTGGCTCCTCATCCGGCCACACGATCCCTACCACTCACCTGCTCTCCTTAACGAAAGCCATACTAATGCCAGCACCCTGGCTACAGTGGTAATCTTAAGTTTCTTGGATGGAGAAACAGGTGGAGGATTAGGAAAACACACCTGTAGGAGTGTCTGTGATGGTGTTTCTAGAGACTTTTAGATCGTGAGGGTTCACGACCTAACAAACGGATTGGTCTCTTGGGGTCATAAGAGGATAGTTCTGGCGGGAGGGATGGCTTAGTGGTTAAGGCATTTGCCTGCAAAGCTGAAGGACCCAGCTTTGATTCTCCAGGATCCACGTTAGCCAGATGCACGAGGGGGTGCACGAGTCTGGAGTTCATTTGCGGGGGCTGGAGGCCCTGGAGCACCCATTCTCTCTGTCTCCGTCTTTCTCTGTCAAATAAGTAAATAAATAAATGAATGAATAATATTTTTAAAAGATGATAGTTCTATATTACATTATTTATTTATTTAAGAGAGAGAGAGAGAGAATGAGAATGGGCACCCCAGAGCCTCCACCTCTGCAAAGGAACTCGAGACATATGTACCCCTTGGTGAGTCTGGTTTTTACTGCTGAGCCATCTCTCCAGCACAATGTTGGGTTTTATTGGGAGTTGGTGAAAGGTCAGAGGCAGCGTACAGTTAGAGGAAGTATGTTACCAGGAGGGCGGAATGTCCTTGTGGTTAAATCTTGCCCAGGCTCCTTCCTACATTCCCATTTCTCTGCTTCCCATCTGCCATGATGTGAACAGCTCTCCTGCCGCCATAGTGTCTTGATCAGGTGCATGGGGCTAAGAGACCATGGCCTGAACTCTCTAAAGACATGAAGGGGCCCGGAGAGATGGCTTAGTGGTTAAGGTTTTTACCTGCAAAGCTAAAAGATCCCGGTTCGAATTTCCAGGATCCATGTAAGCCAGATGCACAAGAGGGTGCATGCATCTAGAGTTCGTTTGCGGTGGCTGGAGGCCCTGGTGTGACCACTCTCTCTCTCTTTCTCTCCTTCTCTCTCTCTGCCTCTTTCTCTCTCTCAAATAAATAAATAAAATATATTTTTAAAAAAAGGCATGAATAAAATAAGCAATTCCCCCTTAGGTTGTTTATGTCAGGTATTTGGTCATAGCAATGCAAAAGCTACATACTAGACTCTTGGATCTCAAGAACTATGAGGTAAATAAACTTCTTTTCTTTCTTAAAATGATTTTATTTTGTATTTATTGAGAGAGAGAGATAAAGGTAGATAGGGATAGAAATGGGAGGAGTGAATGGGTGGGTCAGGGCCTCTAGCCATTGCAAATGAATTCCAGATGTATGTGCCACCTTGTGCATCTGGCTGATGTAGGTCCTGGAGAGTTAAATTTGGATCCTTTGGCTTTGCAGGCAAACATCTGAACCACAAAACCATCTCTCCAGCCCCAAACCTCTTTTCTTTAAAAAGTTAACCAGCCACAGATATTTCAATATAATAATAGAAAACAATATTAATAGGTCATTCTATAGCTCTCTGGTCACTGCTGTCCAGAAGCAAATGGGTGGACTAGGTGCTGAGGATGTCAGGGTAGGAAGATGGGTTCTTGATGGTGCTGCTTTCCTTCTGGACTTCCAGTTACATGATTCTAAAACGTCTTTTTTGTTATTCCACTTCTGATCAGACTTTCTGTCACTTTGAGCCAAGAGTACCCTAATTGAGTTAATGTCCACCATAGCCCTGTTAGTAACAGAAAATAGCTAAACAACCTAAATGCTTATTTAAACAAACAAAAAAAAAAAAGGAGTAGGGCTGGAGAGATGGCTTAGAGGTTAAGGTGTTTGTCTGCAAAGCCAAAGGACCCAAGTTTGATTCCCCAGGACCCACGTTAGCCAGGTTCACAAGGGGGCGCATGCATCTGAAGGTTGTTTGCAGTGGCTGGAGGCCCTGGTGTGCCCATTCTCTCTCTGTCTCTTCCTCTTTCTCTCTTCCAAATAAATAAATAAATAATATATTTTTTAAAAGGGGAGTGATTAAATACATGTAGCCACTGATTATAAATAAGGAGGATCCATATGCACACTTTTGAAAATTTTCTCTCTGCCAAATGAATACATTAAAATAAAATATTTTTCAAAAAGGGAGAGAATAAATAAATTAACTATACCATATCCATATTGTAGAATATCATGTAGCCACTGATTCTAAATAAAGAGAATCCACATGTACATATTTTAAAAATTCTTCAAGATATTGGTAAGTGTATATGATACTATATATAAAGCCTTCAGTCACAATTCCAACCTCTCCTTCCCTCCCTCGAAGCAGGTCATAGAAATTTTAATATTCCCCTGCCTTTATCTTATTATAAAGACATCCTCTGACCTATTTAGTCTGATAATGGTCATAAGGACATATTCCAAGCCTTGCTTGGTTTTCCCCACCTAGTCTGCTAACAAATCATGTCTCTGCCATGAGGTTTCCATAAATACCCAAAAGAACCGGGTTGGAAAGCATGGAGGCCTCGCTCTTCTTACCCCACACTGCACCCTGTAGGTCTTGTCATTTGTGTCCCCTGAAACATGGCCATTTATCGTCCCCTGTCTGATAAACCAGTACATATGAGTAAGTGTTCCCTGAGCTGCTTGAGTAAAATAATGGAACCCAAGGGTGGTATCTCAACTTATAGTGGCTTGATAAGAAACACAGGCGGAAGCCCCTGTGAGTATAGAGCTCACATCCAAAGTGGGCAGCTGCGGTCGTGGGGACTGAGCCTTCCACCTAGCGGGCCTGACTGTCTCCACGCAACTTCTTTCAGAAGTGAATCGATCTGACTAGAAGACACCCAGCTGATGTCTCCTGTAGTGAAACTGCTTGCTTGCTTTATGAATGAAAACTAAAGCATGATGTGTGAAGTGATCTGTGTTGTAAGACTTTCGTAGGAGAAACTGAGTCAGAGTTGATTTTTTTTCTTCTGTATGGTTAGACAATACTTACTAGTATGATAAAAACAAGATGTAAACGGCATTCAAATAACCTAAAATACTTCGTTCTTAGCCAAATATAGCTTTTAAAATTACAATTTTTAAAAAGAGAGAGTCTGGGCAGAAGCACCTGACAGCGGCGGATAATGCTGTGCCCAGAAAGAGAGCATTGTTGTAGCATAATCCTAGTGCCAAGGATGGACTCCTTCCCAGTGAGTTGTTGGTCAGGGAGGCCCTTGAGGTCCTCCCAAATTATGTAGGCCATTGTGAATGGTCTTGGTTCTCCATCAAAACCAGATGGTAAAACTTTATTGTTGAAAACACCATATGCTTCTGTTGCAGGACACTGGGAAACCAAGCTGGAGCAGAGCTGAAAGCTTCGTCCCTGCCAGCCGGCTGTCATAGTGCTGGAAAGTGCTTTGCAGCCTGCCAGGGGAGAAAAGTCATCAACAGACCCTGCAAACTACACAACTGGAGATCCAGGCAAGGCGTGCCCACTGGTGCAGTAGTGGCATGATTATTATGAGGGTCATCAACTACTCTCTGATTAGATTTCGGGGGGGGGCCTGGCAATAAATATTTTAATATCTGTTTCATTTTTATGATGACAAATAATTTCAAGTATATTTCCTTTTTTCTTTTTTATGTATTTATTTATTTATTTTTAATTTTTTATTGACACGTTCTATACTTACATACAAAAACATATATTTCCCTCCCTGCCCCCATACCCTTTTAGAACTCCAATCTCCATCATATCCCCTCCCTCTCTCCATTAGTCTCTCTTTTTATTTGATGTCATCATCTTTTTCTTCTATTATGAGGGTCTTGTGAAGGTGTTGCTGGGCACTGTGAGGTCATGGATATCGAGGCCAATTTCTGTCTGGACAGTTGCATTGTAAGGAGTCATACCCTTCCTTTGGCTCTTCCATTCTATCCGCCCCCTCTTCCGCAATGGTGCCTGAGCCTTGGAGAGTGTGACAGAGGTGTTTCAGTGCTGGGCACTCCTCCATCCCTTCTTCTCAGCATATATTTCCTTTTTTGTTTGTTTGCTATTTAAATACAAAGCTAAATCACAAAATAGGTACAAGCAAGACATTTAATCTCACAGTTAGATGTTCCTGTCGGATCCTCCTCCAATTCTGTGACCAGGGGTGTGGGTGGAGGGTTCAGGGAAGACTTTCTTAGGTAGCACCATCATGAGGTCAGGGGTCAAGGGCAAGAGTAGGTCCTCATACCTGTATCCATTCACACTTACCTGGCTCTCGAGCCCCAGTCCTTGGATTGAAGGGGAACAGTGAGGATCAGGTCCTCCCTAGGGAGGGAGAAGGAAGCCACCTGCTCCTGCTACCACATTTGAGCCTTCTCCTGGTTTCCTGGCCACTGAGCTGCTGGCTGCCACACACACCTGGTCTCTGAGGCTGGCAGGCTCATCAGGACACCAGGGAATCTAACAAACAGGTCTTGGCAGCAGAAGAGGGAGTGAAACGGGGAGGGGGATTAGTTTTAGTAATTTCTGGTCCCACTACTCTCTGATTAGATTTGGGGTGTACTCCACTGGAGGGAATTCATGTCTGGTATTGAAAACAGTCAAAACCCTACGGCTGGGAAGCTACTTCTATTGTTTAGCTGAATGGATATATTGTGTCCATCAAACTGCCTTCTAAATATTTATGTTTGCGTCCACAGGTTAGTGCTGCTCACTTTTTGTCAGAGAAGCTTTTTTTTGCAGATTGTGGTGACCACTGGGGAGACTCAGAACTCGTCAACGTGCTCAGAAAAAGTCACAGTTGAGTACTCAGCACTAAGTGTGACATCTCTGTCACATTCACCAAGGGTTAGGGGACATTATGGAAGAGGTGTCAGAAAGAATCTAAGAGCCAAAGGATGGGGAGGAGTGCTTTGGAATGCTGTCTTTTGGCTTTATTGTTTTGTTCTGTTTTTCTTCACTTTAGCCCAGATTGACCTGAAACTCACTCTATAGGCCCAGGCTGCATTTGAACTCATGGCAGTTCTCCTACTTAGGCCTCCTGAGTGCCTAAGTGTGGGCTACTAAAAGTGCGTGCTATCACACATGGCTGGAACGTTGACTTTTGGACATGAAGTGGATGGTGCCTGCGTGCTCTCATAGGGGCTGTTGTAACCTGCACAGTATCTGGCCCATCAACACCCTGTCATGGATGATGAAGGAGGGAAAAAAAGACATCAAAATAGCAGACAGACTGCTTGAAAGGAGTTCAGTAGAAGTAGTATGGGGGAGGGTATGATTAAAATGTCTAAAGTACATGTTTTATTTATTTTTAAAATATTTTATTTACTTATTTGAGAGAGAAAAATACATAGAAAGAGGCAGAGAGGATGAGTATGGGCTTCTGACCACTGCAAACAAACTCCAGACACATATACCACTTAGTACACCTGACTTTACATTGGTACTTGGGAATCAAACCTGGGCCATCAGGCTTTGTAAGCAAGCAAGCATCTTTAACCACTGAACCATCTCTCCAGCCCCAAGTACATGCTTTAAAAAAATTCCTAAAAATATAATTGGAAAGATATACAGATCTAAGAAAGAAAGAAAGTGGAAGTGTGGGAAAGGAAAAGGAAAAGCATAATTTTCTTTCTTTTCTTTTCTTTTTCTTTTTTTTTTTTTTCCAGGTAGGGTCTCACTCTAGCCCAGGCTGACCTGGAATTCACTATGTAGTCTCAGGGGGCTGTCTAAGGCACTGAGTACCTCCCTAAAGACATCGCATGCTAGTGACACACACCTGTAATTCGAGCACTCGGGAGGTGGAGGCAGGAAGACATAAGGAGTTGTTAAAGGTCAGGCTTAGCTACACAGTGAATTGGAGGCTAGTCTGGCCTACAAGAGCCTGTCTCAAAAAACAAACCAAAAAAAAAAAAAAACCTTCCAAAAACATAGTTGCCTTGCAATTGTGTAAGAATCTATTTACACAATCTCCCCACCACAGGGACTTCGCTCACTGATTTCTTTGTTCATTGATTCATCCAACAAATGTCTGTCATTTGCTGGAATGGTACATGTGTCATGTGTCAACGCGTTTAGGTTATAGTACCGAGGAGTTCAAGTAAGAGCCTTTACCCTTTGAGCCTGTACCAGGTAACTCAATGAAAAAGTAATTTACTGTACCTATGCATGCTACACAGTGGTTGAGTATCTGCCTAGCCTTAGTGCAATCTCTGAAACTAAAGGCAACAACAAAACCTAATCTATTTGTTACTGGGAGGGGATTTTTGTGGCTGTAACTAACATCTGCAGCTAGCTGACCATAAATCAAGGAGATCTTTCTCAATAACCTTTATGCTCATCCAATTACCCTCAAGGCCTTTAAAGGTAAATGCAGGCTCTAAAGGTGGCTTCAGTTTCTTGTCCATTTTCCAGTCTCCTGGCCTGCCCTGTGCATTCATTTCCGACCTGCCCACACAACTGTGCGAGCCAGTTCCTGTGATAAGTCTGAACAACTACATGAACCGTGGTGCCAGTAACAAAAATGTGAAGCCTGTGGCAGACATATGGAAGAATTCCAGAACCGAGCACACAAAGCTTTAGGGCTTTTTTGGTAAGTGAATGAGAGAAATGGTGATTTTCATTGCCATCATTGTGTTTAGGCAAAAGGCAGATACCTGTGGTAGATGGATTCAGGTGTCCCCCATAAGCTGAGGTGTTCTGAATGCTAGGTTCCCAGTTGATGGAGATTTGGGAATTAAAGTCTGGAGGCAGTGTATTTTTGTAGGTGGGCTTATGAGAATTATAGCCAACTTCTTCTTGCCAGTGTTTGGCACACTCTCCTCTTCCTGTTGTCCATCTGATGTTGGTCAGGGGGTGATGTCCACCCTCTGCTCATGCCATCATTTTCCCTGCCATCATGGAGCTTCTCCTCAAGTCTGTAAACCAAAATAAACCTTTTTTCCCCCATGCTGCTCTTGGTCAGGTGTTTTCTGCCAGTAATGTTAACCTGTCTGTAACAATAATATATTGTGTTTTTGTAAGTTTTAATATCATCAGCTTATTTCAGAAAAAAAAAAAAACATACTTTTCAATTTAATGACCTAAAAGAAATATCTTATTATTATGTTGAACTGGGCTTTAAGGGAACTTTAGTGACAGTGAAATTGAAGGAACAGAAACATTCCCCATGTCATGGGAAATAAGCATCTTTGGTGCAATTACTATAGACTGGGAACACACATGTAATAAAAAAATAGGTCTTCCTTTTCTTTGTTTATAACTTTTTCAAGCCAGGTTATTTGTTTTCATTGCCAATCAACATTTTATTTTGCTGAAATATTTCATCTTTGTAACATTCTCAAGCTATTACTCTCCTTTGGAATAATTTAAACAAACAATCCAGTATGGATTATTATGACTTGTGGTTGAGGCCCTGGAGTAAGGCTTTACAGAACCAGTAACTTTCAGATAGAACCCAAATCCATTTAAATGTGCTTCCAAGTGATTCTTAAGCATGTTAAGAGTTGGACATTACTGAAAATGAAAAAATATATGCATTTTTATAATAAAAATTCAAAGTATATTTTTATTTTTCCTTTTTGTGTGTTTAAAGTATTATAGATCTATCATTCTCAAAGTAAGCAGTTCTTTAGTTCTTTTGGGGTATAATGATACATACATGATACATACTTTTTTTTTTTCCTTCGGTTTTTCGAGGTAGGGTCTCACTCTAGCCCAGGCTGCCCTGAAGTTCACTATGTCATTTCAGAGTAGCCTTGAACTCATGGTGATCCTCCTACCTCTGTCTCCCAAGTGCTGAGATTAAAGGCGTGCGCCACCACTCCAGGCACTGATACACACCTTTAATACCAGCATTCAGGAAGCTGAGGCAGGAGGATCATGAGTTCAAGGGCTGTATAATGAGACCCAGTTTCAAAAAACAAAGACAAAAACAAAACCAGAAAAATCGTTTTAAAAATCTATGAACTAGGAACTCTTTAAAGGGCCCAAGAACCCCTGAAATCTCCAAGTCCTTTTCACTGAATCCATAGACTCAAAACTGTTTTTATACCACTACTAAGATTTTTTTATTCTCATTCTTTCATGAGTACATAGTGGAATGTTTCCAAGACTGAATGACAAGGGGACTATGACAAATCAAATGCAGAGTCAGCTGGAGAGCCCTGGCTTTCCTCTCTAAATTAGCCTTTAGAGATGCTCTAAATAGCAGGATGAAATGGTGGTGCGTGCCTTTAATCCCAGTACTTGGGAGACAGAGGTAGGAGGATTGATGGAAATTTGAGGCCAGCCTGAGACTACATAGTAAATTCCAGGTCAGCCTGGGCTAGAGCAAGATCCTACCTCCCCCATCCAAAAAAAAAAAAAAAAAAAAAAAAAAGGATTCTCCAAGTATAAAAAATAGCCCATTTCATTACCTTCTTTCTTTCTTTTTTAAGAAAAAAATATTTCATTTTTTTCCTTCTTAAATGTTATGCTAGAGCTAGAGAGATGGCTAAATGGTTAAAGGCTTATGATGCTTGATGGCCTAAGTTTGACTCCCCAGAGCCCACATAAAACTAGCATAAAGTGGCATACTGGCCCATATTCTCTCTCTCTCTCCCTCTATCCTAAATAAATAAATAAATAAATAAATAAATAAATAAATAAATAATCTTTAAAAACCTTTTGTGCTAACATATAATGAGTTAATTATTGTTTAAGACAACTTAACAAGTATATATTTTTCAAATCACATGGTGTTCATTTCTAACTAGTTGGATATAAATAGATATAATCCACATCCAAAAATCTCTTTGGTATATTCAATAATTTTTAAGGCATGGGGGTAGTTATCCTAAGCCAAAAAACTTGAGAACTGTCCCAAATTTATTGTTCCTTCCTAAAGCATGTTAAGATTATCTCAGTGACAACTCTTTTCTGGTCCTTGACTGGCTGTGCATTCCGAATCCTTTGATTGATAGTTGAACAACGGCTTTACCAGGTGAGTGACTACCCTGTTCAAAGGATGCTGGGAGAACCTTTTGACCATTCAAGAGCAGGCAATGATGGTTTCCATGAAGACTGAGTAAAAAACTAGAAAAACAGGCTCTCAGAATTCCATCCAAGCAGCCAAGTCTAGCCAACACCGAAAGCGGAATAGATGGGCTGTTATTGAGACAAAGATATTTTAGGTACACATAATCTTACACACTTAAAATAGCATCCTCTTTGGAACAAGCATGCTTAGAGTCAATATATCTTTCCTGGCTACTTTATCTTGAGCAAATCAAAACAGGTTCTCTGTCTTTTTGTCTGGGATTTATATTGGAATGTAACATTCATTCATTATTCATTCTCTCCTTTATTCAGCAAATATTTATTAAATAGCTCTTTAGCTCTGGACACAATGTTAAGCACTGAAAATACGGAGATAAATGACCTAATGTCTGACCTGAGGTCTGAGCAGTCTGTGAGGAGGTAAATGTCAAAATACACTTAAATCATTGAAGTGACTTTGATGGAAATAGCTCTCCATGTTCACACCCTTGACTATCTTTCTTCAGTTTCACATAGCATTTATCAACATGATGTACCATGTATTTACCTTAATAAGAAAGTGTGGGTGGATTGCTGTCATGTCATTTAACTATGTTCCAGGCAGACAGGCACTTTGGTTTTGGTTTTGGTTTTGGTTTTTTTGTTTTTCGAGGTAGGGTCTCACTCTAGTCCAGGCTGACCTGGAATTCGCTCTGTAGTTTCAGGATGGTCTCAAACTCATGGCCATCCTCCTACCTCTGCCTCCCAAGTGCTGGGATTAAAGGCATGTGCCACCATGCCCAGCCTAAGGGACTTTGTTTTTTTAACCAATTTTTTTTTCAAATGACACATGGTTGACAGTCAGCAACTATTGGTTGAATGAAAGTTTTAAAAAGGAAACCAAAAGCTGGGTGTGGTGGTTCATACCTTTAACCCCAGCACTCAGAAGACTGAGGTAAGAGTATCACTGTGAGTTTGAGGGCAGCCTGGGCTACAAAGTAAGTTTCAGATCAGTCTGGGATACAGTAACACACTGCCTCAAAAAAAATTATAAAAGAAAAACAGAAAAAACCCAAATACAACAATCTTTTATTTTATTTATCTGAGAGAGAGAGAGAGAGAGAGAGAGAGAGAGAGAAGGAGAGAGAGATGGGAAGAGGCAGATAGAGAGAATGGGCACACCAGGGCCTCCAGCCACTGCAAATGAACTCCAGAGCATGCGCCACTTTGTGCATCTGCTCTATGTGGGTACTAGGGAATTAAACCTGGGTCCTTAGGCTTTGCAGGTAAGTTCCTTAACTGCTAAGCCTTCTCTCCATCCCCCAACATTCTTTGTAAAAACAACATATAAAATATTATTTATTTAAAAGAGGGAGCAGAGAGAGAGAGAGAGAGTGAGTATGGGGTACCAGGGCCTAACAATCATCTAAACAGTGTTAATGAGAGAATTATAAGTTGATGTATTAGTTACTTTACTCATTGCTATGGCCAAAAGCCTGACAGGAAACAAGGACAGAATGTAATTCCCATTTTACAGATGAAAACATTGGTGCTCCGAGGGGTTATGAGAGATGTGGCAGTGCTGGACTCTAGCAGCCACTTGTGGCCACAGAAACCAGACTACATTCTAACAACATTCCTTTGGTCTCTATACGTGTCTTGTACTCGGTATCACCTGTTTTCTAGAACACACCTCTTCAGTTCCATGAAAGCTGCATGTGGTGTAGCTGGGTGCTATGGCAGACCCTGCTCACTGCTCCATCCTGTCAGCCGTCCTCTCCATAAACACTTTGTTCTTTGGGACTGGAGAGATGGCTTAGCTGTTAAGATGCTGGCCTGCAAAGTCAAAGGACCCAGGTTCAATTCTTCAGGACCCACGTAAACCAGATGCACAAAGTGGCACATGCATCTGGAGTTTGCAGCAGCTGGAGGCCCTGGCGCGCCCATTCTCTCTTTCTCTCTGCCTCTTCCCCTCTCCCTCAAATAAATAAATAAATAATTTTTTTTTTTTTTAAAAAAAGACCTTTGCTCTTTGGCTCATTTGGCCAAAACCAGCCCCATGCTGCTTGTGCGGATCCCAGCCTGTGAGCTGGAGTGCTGGCAGAGGAGCAGCACTCAGACTGTTTCTTTCTCATCCTCAACCATCCACAAAGCTTCTGGTAAGAAGAAAGACTGGAGACATGGCTTAGCGGTTAAGGCACTTGCCTGCGAAGCCTAAGGATCCAGGTTCAATTCTCCAGGTCCCACGTAAGCCAGATGCACATGATGGCACATGCATCTGGAGTTCATTTGCAGTGGCTAGAGGCCCTGGCATGCCTATTCTCTCTCTATCTATCTCTAACAAATAAATAAAATATAAAATATATTTTAAAAAAAGAAGGAAGACTTGTTTGATCTAATCATTACAAAGTGATTTGTATTGTGATTCAAGAACTAGATTCTTTTGGGGGGGGGTTGATTGGTTTTGTGTGTGTGTCATGTGTGTGTAATGTAGAAATTCCTTTTGGAAAGATCACTCTAATGATCAAAGAGTTTGAGATAACACTTTAAAGAAGCTCTGGCCCCAAGCTGAGATTTTATTTCCATTTAATAGTTTGCATAGCCAAGGGGAGGGGTAAGTGAACAAACAAGATGTGGCAATTTGCATAGCAATCATTTCTGTAGTCAGGCCACCCTAACAATGGACTCCGGTTTACTTTGTCTTAGCCTCAACTGTCTTCTCTCTGGGTCCTTCCTAGACAGTTTTCTCTTTCAGATTTTTTTCATCTGCTGATAAAGATAAGTTTATGTTGGGGTCCCCTCTAAGGCCAGCCCAGGAAGGACAGCAGGGTCTCTGCAGAGTTGGGGGTGAGAAATGCAGAATCAAGACACAGACTCTGGGAGTTGAGTGGAAGCAACAGAGGGCAAGCTGCTGCAAACTCCTTTATTCAAGGAAGTGCAGGGGGTTTTAAAGGGGTTTGGCTGGTCAATCATTGTATGGGGTGGTCCCCTTTTTGTGACCAATGACAGCCTGTCTCTGGACAGGTCATATCGTAGCAGGTTTCTCGCGAGCATGGGACTGTAGCTGTTGTCATGCCAGGCCTGCGCAGAACGCCATGTTCACAGAAGCCACTTCCTGGTTTCTTCTGCTATGTGGTCTGGCTAGGGCCAGATCTGCATTGTGCCATACAAGTTTAGCTCTTTAGTAATTAACTGTTAGAGTAACTCGGTGAATCAGTTCAACTTTTAGCTTCTTTTCTATCACAATGTGATGTGTGCATGTGCCCTAGTGGCATGGCATGCACTCACTTGTGACAGGTGGGAGGTGCTTGCAGATCATCAAGTATTATGCTCCATAGCTCTTCTGTCTTTTGAGTTGAGCCAGAATATCTTACTGATACCAGACCTTGCTGGTTTTTTTTTTTTTTTTTTTTTTTTTTGCCTACACCAGGTGATTCCTTGGTCTCTGCTCCCCTTTGCAGGACTGGGGTTATAAACCCTGGAGATCTGAACTCTGACATGTCGTAGGTTCCCTAAGACTCTAGTGCATTTAACCACCAAGCCATCTCTCCAGTCCTGTAATTATTCCTAAAACACTATTACATCCTCCATCTTCCTTTTCTCTCCTCCTCATGCTTCTCCTCCTCCTCCTTCTTCTTTTTTCCAAGGTTGGGTCTCGCTCCAGCTCAGACTGACCTGGAAGTCACTATGTAGTCTCAGGGTGGCCTTGAACTCACGGGGTGATTCTCCTACCTCTGCCTCCTGAGTGCTGGGATTAAAGGCATGTGGCACCATACCTGGCTCATCTTTCTTTTTAGAAAAAATTTGGGGGCTGGAGAGATGGCTTAGAGGTTAAGGCACTTGCCTGCAAAATCAAAGATCTAGATTCAGTTCCCTGGAACAAATGTAAACCAGATGGGCAAGGTGCATTTGGAGTTCGTCTTCAATGTCTGATGGCCCTGGCGTGCCATTTCTCTCTCTCTCTCTCTCTCTCTCTCTGCCTCTTTCTCTCTCTTCTCTCTCTCAAATAAATAAAAAATTTTTAAAGTTTTAAAGGATTATTTATGTATTTGCAAACAGTGAGAAAGAGAAGGGGGGGTGAGGATGGGTTAGCCAGGGTTTCTCACCATTACCAATGAACTCCAGATGCATGCACCATCTTGTGCATCTAGCTTTATGTGGGTACTGAGGAATCAAACCTAGGCCATTAGGCTTTGCAAGGAAGCACCTTTAACTGCTCAGCCATCTCCCCAGCCCTTGCTTGCATCTTTCTATTCAAGGAGCATCACACAGTAAACTAATTGATTTTACAGCTAAATCAAAGGAGAGTATGGGAAGAGTTATGCCTTAACAGTTCTTGTTTTTAAATGTACCAGACCAATGTTTCTCAAGTTTAATGATTAAACTTAGGAGCTAGAGTTCATTCTCTTTTAAATAAATAATTTTTTTTTTTTTATAGTGGGGTCTCACTCTAGCTCAGGTTGACCTGGAAATCACTCTGTAGTTCTAGACTGGCCTTGAACTCACAGCATTCCTCTTGAGTGCTAGGATTTTTAAAAATAATTTTAATTTTTTTGTTTATTATTTATTTATTTGAGAGCATCAGACAGAGAGGCCGATAGAGAGAGAATGGGCGTGCCAGGGCGAACAAGCTCCAGATGCATGCCCCACTTTGTGCATCTGGCTTACATAGGTCCTGGGGAATCGAGCCTCAAACCAGGGTCCTTAGGCTTCACAGGCAAGTGCTTAACCACTAAGCCATCTCTCCAGGCCCTTTGTTTGTTTGTTTGTTTGTTTTTAAATAAAGCCCCATGACTTTGTACACCTACTTCAGTGATAAGAATGCTACTTTATAAAAGAAAACTTATTCTAGAAGTAAAAATGTTCTAGTCTGCAACAGTACATTAGCACTACAAATATTCTTGTATTAACAGGTAAGGTGATTTTTTTAACACTATCTTTAGAATGAAACGTGAACATCTAAAATTCCACAAGAAGCTCCCAAGCCCCAAAGAATGCAGCCCAACCTGCCCCACCAGGTTTGAGAAAACCTATACCAGGTACAAGTTTATTTCTACACAAAAGCATTGTCAGTGGCATAGGTAGCCGCTGGAGGTCCTGCCAGTGTAGATAGAACACCACACCTGTCTCCTTCCATACAGGTAAAGCATGCACAATGCTTCTCATTTGCTCAGGTAAGGTGCGGTTCATTTGCATTCTGGTTGTCTGCTGAGGGAATGGCTGACGTACTAAGTCCAGGGAAAACCCCTCTTGGGCTGATTTCTGTTCTCCCAAGCAGACACCTTCCTTCCATCCCACAGCGGAAAGAGCACCGAGGCCTTTGAAAAGCTCAGTCCTCTGAGGCTGTTGGTTGCCCGTGTCAGACTGGAATATTTAGCTGCTTGCCATGGGGGTGTCTCAAAGGATCATTTTCAGCCAGAATTCAGAAGGATCATATTACAATGTTATTTGTCTAAGAGGCACTTGGCACTGGTTCAGGAAGCAGCCTCCTTACTGCATAGCCTTCTTAAGCAGCATATGGAAGAGGAGGAAACCAGAAGAGGCTTGGATTAACCCCTTAAAGGCAAATCAAGAAAGGGGTTGTAGGACTTATAATAACCTAAGGGGCTCCTGTGTGGGACTCCTCTACAGTGTTGAGAGGAAGTTCAGGGTCATAATTAGCAAACGTTCTATTTGGCTACTAAAAGACTACCATTTCAGGGCTGGAGAGATGGCTTAGTGGTTAAGGCGCCTGCCTCCTAAGCCTAAAAGAACACCGGTTCCAATCTCCAGTGGTTCCAATCTCCAGGTCCCACGTTTAGCCAGATGCAAAGTGACGCAAGGGCACAATGCCACACTTGACCACTAGGGGGCGCACACATCTGGATTTAGTTCTCAGCAGCTGAGAGGCTGCTGGCGTGCCCATCTCTGTCTTTCTCTCTCTCTCTCTGTGTCTCTCTATAAAAAAAAAAGACTACCATTTCAAAAATACTAATCTTGAAAGTTTACATGAAAATGTTATTATTATTTATATTATGGGAAGGAACAATGTCTTTTGTTTGTTGTTTTGTTTTGTTTTGTTTTGTTTTGTTTTGTTTTGTTTTGTTTTGAGGTAGGGTCTCACTCTAATCCAGGCTGACCTGGAATTCACTATGTACTCTCAGGCTGGCCTTAAACTCACAGCAATCTTCCTACCTCTGCCTCCTGAGTGCTGGGATTAAAGGCATGTGCCACGGTGCCACCACACATGGTGCATTTTTTTAAAAAAATCAGGATTGCACTATGTAGTCCAGGCTGGCCTTGAACTTGTGATCCTCCTTCCTATCTTAGCCTGCTGAGTTGCTGAGATTATAGGCTTACACCACTATACCCAACTTCTTTGGCAAAACTGTGACGTTCTTCAGTGGTAGGATGGGAAGTGATTCTTTTTTCCCCTGTCATTCTCTGAATTTCTGTATTTGTCCAGTGAGCCACAAAGAGGGAAGAGCAGGCATGGAGATTCAGACTTAGTGGCTCCACTTTCTAATATGATTCCCATGTGACCTTGGGTAAGTTATTAATCTTACTGTACTTTTGTCTCTTTCTGTAAAATGGTGAAAATATTACGATCCCTAAAGGCTCTAAAGGCTCTCAGAGGGAATAAACAAGACAATCCCAGTAAAGCCTTAAAGAATGTCTGGCTCACCCTCAAAATTTCCCTTTTATTACTATTACCAGTATACTTCATTGCCTCCTAGACTCATTTTTTTCCTGTCTCATTTTTACCTTCTTTTTAAAAAAAAAAAAAAGTGTGTGTGTTTTTTTTTTTTTTTTTTCTTTTTCGAGGTAGGGTTTCACTCTAGCCAAAGCTGACCTGGAATTCACTATGTAGTCTCAGGGTGGCCTCAAACTCATGGTGATCCTCCTACCTCTGCCTCCCCAAGTGCTGGGATTAAAGGCATGCACCATCACACCTGGCTATGTGTGTATGTTTTTTTAATATATATGTGGTATTTTGAGGCAGGATCTTGCTCTACCCAGGCTAACCTGGATTTCACTATGTAGTGTCAGGCTGGCCTTGAACTCACAGCAAATCCTCCTACCTCTGCCTCCCAAGTGCTGAAACTAAAGGTGTATGCCACCTTTATACACCATATATATATATAATACATACATATATACAGTATAGTATGTATAGTAATTATATATAATATATATATTTAATTATTTGCAAGGAGACTGAGAGGAAATGGGTGTGATAGGGCCTTTTGGCACTGTAAACGAACTCCAGATTCATGAACCACTTTGTGCATCTGGCTTTATGTGGGTACTAGGGAATCAAACCTGGATCATCAGGCTTTGTTAGCAAGTACCTTTACCCATGGAGCCATCTCTCCAGTCCTCATTTTAACATCTTACTAAGGATGTATCTTATAATCGATAATGTGATATGTCTTAGTAACTATCCCTCTTTATCTGTCTTACGTATACAGATACATTGTGTAACAGTTTTACTTTGTGTTGGGTGGAGAAGTCATTTCCCACTTGCCTATTTCTTCTTCTTTTTTAAAAATATATTTTATTTATTTATTTTAGAGAGAGAAAGAGGCAGAGAGAGGGAAAGAATGGGCGCCCAGGGCCTCCAGCCACTGCAAATGAACTCAAGATGCATGCGCCCCCTTGTGCATCTGGCTCACGAAGGTCCTGGAGAATCAAACCGGGATCCTTTGGCTTTGCAGGCAAATGCCTTAACCGCTAAGCCATCTCTCCAGCCCTTGCCTATTTCTTCTATGTGATGATTGTACACATACCTACTGCTTATGGTCTGACTTGTCTGCCTGCTGCTTTTCCACTCCAGCAGGGTGTTGTCCCCCAGCCTGGAGCATGGCTGCAGAGACTCATTCCTTCCTTGCCAGGTCTCCTTGGAACTGATCTAGCCAGAGCAAGTCTCACTCCACTTGTTCTTGCCCTGTGGGGAGTTGGAGGCACTGTAGCGTGGAGAAGGTAAGAAGGTTAAATTCAGTGAAGTATTGGACTTCAGGGCTTTTGCAGCCAATGAGAAGGCACAGAGGGGTGAAACTTCATTTTGATGGCAAAGTTCATTAAAAGGAAGCTCTAGCTAGGTCACGCCAATAGTTGACAGTGGTGGTCTGATTCAGCCAGCTGTGCGGTTAGCATTTGACTTGAAACCAGAGGCTCTGACTGCTAAGAGGTCCACGGGGAACTTTGAACTTGTTGGTTACTGCTGCTTATGAGCCTTTGTGCATAGGGGAATGGCTGCCTTTATGAAGATGGGCCCAGCAGAGCTCAAAACTTACTCCCCACTGTGTGATCTCAATGTGGCTCAGAGAAGAAGGCCAGCTTCCATGGACTAATAACTGGAAGCAAGACAAATTAGAAACAAGCCGGGCATGGTGGCGCACGCCTTTAATCCCAGCACTCGGGAGGCAGAGGTAGGAGGATTACTGTGAGTTCGAGGCCACCCTGAGCCTACGTAATGAATTCCAGGTCAGCCTGGGCTAGAGTGAGACCCTACCTCCAAACACCAAAATAATAATAATAATAATAATAATAATAATAATAATAATAAAAAAGAGAGAGAAACAGCTTCTATGACCAAAGACAGACAAGGCCAGTTCACCGTGTGTCACATGTCCCATCTAGACTTGCAAAAGCCCTTCATGGTAATCTGATTGACTCCATGGGAGCTATTGTAAAACCCTGTAAATTGAAACTGCTATTAGTCAAAATATATTTTTTGAATTTTCATTTATTTATTTGTGAGAGGAAAGTGAGTGAGTATGAGACAGAGAATGGGCCTGCCAGGGCCTCTTACTACTGCAATTGAACTCCAAATACTGCATCACTTTGTGCATCTGGCTGTAGGTGGGCATTGGGGACTAGAACCCAAGCCAGCAGGCTTTGCAAGCAAGCACCTTTAACCACTGAGCAATTTCCCCAGCCCCAAAACAATTTTTTAAAAATATTTTATTATTTACTTACTTGAGAAAGAGAGAAGAGGGGGGTGGAGAATGGGCATGCTGGGACCTCCGGCCACTGTAAACAAACTCAAGATGCATGTGCCACCTTGTACATCTGGATTACGTGGGCTCTGGATCCTTTGATTTTGCAGGCAAGTGCCTTAACCACTAAGCTATCCATCCAGCCCCCAAAACAAATTTTATTTATAGGCATGGACATGAATTCCTTTGGTGAAGGGACAACCCTCTTTCCCTCATCCTTCTACCACCCTATCCCCATGCAAAGCCAGATTTATGCTTTTTGTATTGGCACATTCATTTCACCTTTCCTTACCCCATCATATCTTGTGCTTCCTTGATTTCTCTGTTAATTCAGTTGCCTGGTTCCTTTCTTTAATAACTTAGATGAGATCTTTAATGTGTCCACTTTATATCTGTATGAGAACCATGACTTTACTTCTTTTGAAAATATCTTCGGAGCTGAGTTTGGCAGCATGTGCCTGTCATCTAGTCCTAGAAGGCTAAAGCAGGAGGGTTATGAGTTTAAGGCCAGTCTTGGCTTTATAGCAAGTCTCAAGAAGAAAATATGGGTCAAGGTAGAGCTGGGATACCTTGCTGTTGGTCAGAAAGACCCCTGTGACCCCAAAACAAAAACAGGCAATTGCCAAAGCTCTTGGTTACTCACCAGAACTAGAAACCACAAGACTTTGTTGCTGAAGATACCACAAGCTTCAGTGGTAACACACTGAGAAGTCAAGTTGGAACTGAGTTGGAAGCCCCCTCTCTGCTAAGCCTCCTCTCTGTCATAGCGCTTAAAAGTGCTACATAGGCTGGTGGGGGAGAAAATATATCAATAGCATCACCCAGCAGCGGAATCTGTGAGCCATGTAGTTGGCCAGCCAGGCAAAGGGTACCCACTAGTGCAATAGTGGCATGACCATTATGGGGTAACCAACTGCTCTCTGATTAGATCTGAGCACTACTTCAGAGGGGAGAAATCATGCCTGGTACTAAAAGCCAGCCAAAAGCCTATGACTGGAGCCGGGCATGGTGGCACACGCCTTTAATCCCAGCACTCGGGAGGCAGAGGTAGGAGGATCGCTGTGAGTTCAAGGCCACCCTGAGACTACATAGTTAATTCCAGGTCAGCCTGGGCCAGAGTGAGACCCTACCTCGGAAAAAAAAAAAAAAAAAAAAAAAAAGCCTATGACTGGGAAGGTCAGAAGCCCTAGGGAGAAGGGGAAGCTACTTATTCTGTTTGGCTAAATGGGTGTGCTATGCCCATCAAATTGCCTTGTAATATTTATGCTTGTGCCCATAGACTAGTATTGCTCTCACTTTTTGTCAGAGAAGCTTCTTTGTGCAGCTTGTGGTGACTACTGGGGAGACTCACAGCTTGTCAAAGCACAGAGAATAAGTGACTGTCAAGTGTACGGGGCTAAATGAGACATCTTTATCACACTCTCCAAGGTTTAGGGAGCATTGGGGAAGTGGGGACAGAAAGTGTAAGAGCGCGATGATAGGGAGGCGAGCTCTGGAACACTGTGTTCTGGACACGAAGTGGCCGCTGCCTTCATGACCTCATAGTAACTGTGGTCACCCACACAAGACCTGCACAATAACTGGGCCCAGCAACATTCTGACATGCGTGGTGGAGGAGGGCAGAAAAGACATGAAAGTAGGATAGGGGGCTGTTGCAGTTAGGTTCGCATTGCTGGCAGAAAACACCTGACCAAGAGCAGCTTGGGGGGAAAACAGTTTATTTTGGCTTACAGATTCAAGGGGAAGCTCCATGATGGCAGGGGAAAACGATGGCATGAGCAGAGGGTGGGCATCACTTCCTGGCCAACATTAGGCAGACAACAGTAACAGGAGAGTGTGCCAAACACTGGCAAGGGGAAACTAGCTATAACACCCGTAAGCCCACCCCCAACAATACACTGCCTCCAGGAGGCATTAATTCCCCAATTTCCATCAGCTTGGAACCTAGCATTCAGAACACCTAAGTTCATGGATTCAGAACACCTGAATCAAACCACCACAGGGGCCAAAGAAGGTAATGGAAGAGGATTATGATCAGAATGTTATTTACATGTATGAAACTTGTCAATAAAAACACACAGCTGGGGGCTGGAGAAATGGCTTAGTAGTTAAGGCACATGCCTGCAAAGCCTAAGGACCCCGGTTCAATTCTCCAGGTCCCACATAAGCCAGATGCACAACGAGGTGCATGCATCTGTAGTTTGTTTGCAGTGGCTAGAGGCCCTGGTGTGCCCATTCTCACTCTCCCCCTCTCTCTAATAAATAAAATAAATAAAACAAAAATAAAATCTTTAAAAAAAAAACCTTGGGGGCTGGAGAGATGGCTTAGTGATTAAGCGCTTGCCTGTGAAGCCTAAGGACCCCAGTTCGAGGCTCGATTCCCCAGGACCCACGTAAGCCAGACACACGAGGGGGCGCATGCATCTGGAGTTTGTTTGCAGTGGCTGTAGGCCCTGGCGCACCCATTCTCTCTCTCTCTCTCTCTCCCTGCCTATTTCTGTATCTCTCTCAAAAAAAAAAAAAAAAAAAAAAAAAAACCTTAAAAAAAAAAGACTTCAGTCGGGCGTGGTGGTGCACACCTTTAATCCCAGCACTTGGGAGACAGAGGTAGGAGGATCGCTGTGAGTTCGAGGCCACCCTGAGACTACAAAGTTAATTCCAGGTCAGCCTGGGCCAGACTGGTGAGACCCTACCTCAAAAAAAAAAAAAAATACACAGCTGGACGTGGTGGCACACTCCTTTAATCCCAGCACTCGGGAGGCAAAGGTAGGAGGATCACTGAGAGAGTTCAAGCCTGAGATTCCATAGTGAGTTCCAGGTCAGCCTGAACTAAAGTGAGACCCTACTTTGGAAAACCAAAAAAAAAAAAAAAAAAAAAAAAAAACCCACAGCTGGAGAGGTGGCTTAGTTGGTCAAGTGCTTGCCACAGAAGCACGAAGGCCCAAGTTTGGATTCCCTGTTCCCATGTGACATACCTGGAGTGACAGTGCAATAATCCCAACACTGGGGAGGTGGAGACAAGAAACTCTTGAGACTAACTGACTAGGTAGCCTAGTCCAGTTGTTGAGCTCCAGGTTTCGTAAGATACCCTGTCTCAAAGAATAAGGTGGACAGTCATAGACACCCAACATCAACTCTGGCTTCCAAATACACACACACACACACACACACACACACACAAGGCTCCTGCACACACGCATGCAGGCACACACACGTATGCATACCATACATATACAGAAAAGAAAAAAGAAAGGAAGGAAGGGACATATGTTTTAATACTAGAAGTGGGATTCAAAGTGGAAATTTAGGAGGCTTTGAGTACAATGGGTGGGAAGGTCGCTACAAGTAAGACTGGAAATGACGTGTCCAACGCTTGCCCTCTGATGGAAGAGTCCTCTCTGCTGTCAGCAAGGAAGGTGGTATTTGGATCTTATGCCTGTTCCTTTGCTCTTCTGTCAAAGCTCAAGCAAAGTAAGGGTGTCATTTTGTCATTTCTCTCAAAATCCACAGTTGTGCTTTACTACTTTAATGGTAAAATGTATTTTACTTATGATAATTTTCTAATTCTTTGAAGTAAATTGTACCCTAAATAAATACATATCTAAAATTAACCTGAGAACCAATGTGTTGATATACATATATACACATGCACCATACACTCCCAGGCCTTTTAATATTTGCATGAAATTTTTTAAATATTTGATAACCTAGGGAGATATTTTAATACTTTATTCAAGTAAAATATCAGCTTTAGGATAAAAATGAACCTTGCCTGAGGATAGTGATTTAAGCAAAAATGCATCTAAATTAAAATAATTTTATTAGGGGCTGGAGAGATGGCTTAGCAGTTAAGGCACTTGCCTGCAAAACCTAAGGACCTAGGTTTGATTCCCCAGAACCCACGTAAGCCAAATGTACAAGGGGGCACATGCATCTGGAGTTTGTTTGCAGTGGCTGGAGGCCCTGGTGTGCCTATTCTGTCCCTCCCACTGTCCCCATCTCTCTCTTAAAGAAATAAATAAATACAATTTAAAAAACAACAATAATAATACTTTTATTAGACTCTCGATTGCCAAAGACATCATTCACTAAACAACTTTCTCTATAATAGAATATAAAGAAATTAAGATATATGAAATCATATAAGTGTACATATAAAATATTCACTATTTCAGATTCATGACTAACTAGCTCCTCAAACTCAGCTATCTCTATTGTTGTTTCTTTTAGCTCCTTGCCCTACCTATATACTACAAGAGGCCAGGGAGAGGGAGGAAAGGGACGAGGTAGCAGGAGGAACCTGAGCTCCTCAAAAGTGCCTGCTCTTTTATTATTATTATTATTGAGAGAGACAGAGAGGAAGAGGCAGAGAGAACAGGCATGCCAGTGGCCTCTCAGCCTCTGTGAATGAACTCCAGACACATGTGCCCCCTTGTGGGCAAGTGCGGCATTGCACCCTTGCATCACTTTACGTCTGGCTAAACGTCGGATCTGGAGATCCAACCAGCATTCTTAGGCTTGGCAGGCAGGCGCCTTAACCGCTAAGCCATCTCTCCAGCCCCAAAGCACCTGCTCTTAGTTACTGTTCTCTGTCTCTTGCTGCTGCACCTGCTTCTTGTCCTTAGGTGAGTTCCTTTCCGAGTACCCTCTAGCCTCTCTGCTGCCGACTTGCCGTGATCACAGAGCTCTGAGTCTTAGGCCAGACCCAGCTGGATTTTTATGTTAAGATCTCTATTCAAATTTCTAAAGGGGCTATTTTTCAAAGAGTCGAATAATCTTTGAAAAATTAAGCACATTTTTAAAATGTTTTGGATAGAAAAACACTTCAACAATATAAGGTGAATAAAAGTCAAACTTTCCTTGATGACTCAGGGCCAGCAGTATGCCCATGATTGCTGGCACTTTTCCATAACAGATATTTCCTACCATGAAGCTCACTTAAATGCTGTGCTTGGGGCTCCACTTATGGATATAGCATCATGTAGTCAATGTCCTTGTGAAGTAGAAAGTAGAAATCTTGATAAACCGAGCCTGAAATAAGGGCAAATGGGCAGAGTTATTGGTGTTTTTCCACAGACACAGCACATTACCTCAGGCAAATTTGAGGCCTTCATTTTGAGTACACTGATGCCCTTGGAATTTGGCTCTTGGATCACAGCTGAATCTCTGAACTGTGACTAAGCATTGTGCTATTTCCTAATCCTGGTGTCCTGAGGAATATGTTCATAGCAGGGTACAGCCTAGAGTGGGTAACGGATTAATTAATGTTCACCTCACAGAAGACCAGTTACATTGGCATTGATTAAAAACTCTGGAATTGGACTGAAGAGATGGCTTAGTGGTTAAGGCACTTGCCTGCAAAGCCAAAGGACCCAGGTTCAATTCCACAGGACCCACGTAAGCTAGATGTACAAGGTGGCACATACATCTGGAATTTATTTGCAGTGTCTGAAGGCCCTGGTGCACCCATTCTCTCTCTTTATCTCTCTATCTGCCTCTTTTTCTCTCTCTCTCTCTTTCTCAAATAAAAGAAATTCTAGGGCTGGGGAAATGGCTTAGCGGCTAAGGTGTTTGCCTGCAAAGCCAAAGGATCCCAGTTTGATTCTCCAGGACCCACATAAGCCATATGCGCAAGGGGCAGATGCATCTGGAGTTCGTTTGCTATAGCTAGAGGCCCTGGTGCGCCCATTCTCTCTCTGTCTGTCTCTTCTCTCTCTCTCTCTCTCTCTCTCTCTCTCTCTCTCTCTCTCTCTTCTTGCAAATAAATAAATAAATAATTTTAAAGTGTTTTTTAAAAAAATTCTAGTATTAAAAAGAACTGTATTACTTTCTTCTTCAGGTGATCTACATGTCAGCTACACACACACTCAAATGAAAAAGAAGTGTGCAGTAAGCTAAAAGGGGGCTATAAGGGAGGAAGGAGAGGGGAGGGCTTAAGGGGATGGTATTGTATATGTGTAAATAGATGAACAGATTACTGGGGGTGGTATGGCATAAGTGAGGTCAGGGGAAATTTTTTAATAAAGGAAGTGAGGAGGGAAGGTTAATCAAAATTAAAAAAAAATTAAGAGGGTATGAATAAGCTGTATGGGAACCTACTTGCTTGGACAATGGTGCACCCAGAAGCCATAAATTGTTACTAGAAAAATTTCAGTGCCAGGGATGGGATACTTTCCGGTGAGTTGTTGGCCAGGGAGGCCCCTGATGGCCCCAAAACATTACAGGCCAAGGCTTTTGGTTTCACACAAGGAGTAGATGGTAGGACCCTATTGCTGAAGACTCCACATGCTTGGGCTGCATCTCTTCCCTATAGACCAGCTAACAGATAGCTAGAACAAGCACACTGCATGCACCCCTATGGGAAAGAGAGGACATCAGTGGACACTGAAAGCCTTACATTTGGTCAGCCAGGCCAAATGAGCCAGTGGGTGCAATAGCGGCATGTCTGTTATGGGGGAAACCAACTGCTCACTAATTAGACTGGAGGCCCACTCCATGGGAGGGAATACATGCCTGGTACTGAAAAGCCTATGATGGGGGAGGTCATGAGCCCTAAGGGTGTAATGCCTGCTGGTATCTGGCTAAGTGCATATATTATACTCATTAAACTGTCCAGTAAGCACTTCTCTTAATGTCCATACCCATATATTAATGCTACTCTCACTTTTGGTTAGAGAAGCTTCTCTTTTCAGATGGCAGTGACCCCTGGAATGACCCAAAAGGCACCATAGTGCTAAGAAGAAGTGACAGAGGAGTTTTCAGCACTGAAACATCTCTATCAAACCCTCCAAGGCTCAGGGTCCATTGTGGAAGAGGTGGCAGAAAAAAATTAAGAGCCAAAGGAAGGGTAGGACTGCTTACAATGTAATTTTCCAGTCACAAAATGACCAGGATATGCATGACTTTGCAATGCCTGATACTACCTACACAGGACCCTCATAATAGGAGGAAACAATGATGACATCAAAATAAAACAGAGACTAATTGAGAGGGGGAGGGGATATGATAGAGAGTGGACTTGTGAAGGGGAAGTGGGGGAGGGGAAGGAATTATCATGGTTTATTCTATAATTATGGAAGTTGTTAATTTAAAAGTTTTAAAAAATTTAAAAAATAAAAAGAAATGTAAATGGGCTGGAGAGATGGCTTAGTGGTTAAGGAGCTTGCAGGCAAATCCAAAGGACCCAGGTTCAATTCCTCATAAAGCCAGATGTACAAGGTGGCACATGCACCTGGAGTTCATTGGCAGTGGCTGGAGGCCCTGGTGTGCCCATTCATTCTCTCTCGCTGCCTCTTTCTGTTTCTCTCAAATAAATAAATCAATAAAATATTTTTTAAAGATTTCTAGCTAGAAGCAACTATATTGGGATTAATATTGAGAGCTCTGAGGGGGTTTTGCAGGGAGGCACATTAGAATGATCAACAAACCCATTTTTGGTAGATTTTAGAAATGTATGTAAGTAGATGTGAAGGAGGGATAGCTTGCGTCATTAAAGCTCAGAGCATCGGGCTGGAGAGATGGCTTAGTGTTTAAGTCGCCTGCCTCCAAAGCCTAAGAATGCCCGTTCCAATCTCCAGGTCCCACGTTTAGCCAGATGCAAAGTGACGCAAGGGTGCAATGCCGCACTTGACCACAAGGGGGAGCACACGCATCTGGATTTCATTTGCAGCAGCTGAGAGGCTGCTGGTGCGCCTATCTCTCTCTTCCTCTCCCTTTCTCTCTGTGTCTCTCTCCAAAAACAAAAAAAAAAAAAAAAAAAACCAGAGCATCCATGACTCACAACCAGAGCAATGAGCAGTAATGCACACACTATGGCTTCCTTATCTTTCCCAACAGAAGGCTGCATGGTTTACGTAACATTAAAAAAGGGTCAGAACAAAACAAAACAAAAAAATTTCCAAAATAAGTTGTTCTTTTTTTTTTCTGCAGATCAAAAGTATTTCTAGACTTTTCTGTCTGATAGAAAACTGAGCTGAAAGTCATTCTTTGGTATCCCTTGGGAGATTTGGTTCCAAGATCTTCAATCCATGCCATAATCTGTGCATGCCTTATATAAAATGGCACAGTGTTTGTATGGAACTGTATATAACTCACACATATCTTTCTGGGAATTTTAAATGGTCTTTAGATCACTTATAGTATATACAATGGTCTATATAAACACTGTACTATATTGTACAGGGAGTAATTACAAAAAGATAAGTTTGTATGTTCAATATAAGCAAGTAAAAGTAATATTTTTGCAGGATGGAGAGATGGCTCAGCTGTTAAGGCAAAGCCTAATGATCCAAGATGGATTCCCCTATACCCACATAGAGCCAGATGCACAAAGTGGCACATGCATCTGGAGTTCATTTGCAGTGGCTGGAGGCCCTGGCCCGCCCACTCATTCTGTCTGTCTTTCACTCTGTCTCTGTCTCTCTCTCTCTCTGCTTGAAAATAAATAAATAAATTATTAAAGATATTTGGGGGGCTGGAGAGATATCTTAGTGGTTAGTGCACTTGCCTGTGAAGTCTAAGGACTCAGGTTCGACTCCCCAGAACCCACGTAAGCTAAATGTACGTGGTGGCAGTAGAACATGTGTCTGGAGTTTGTTTGCAGTGGCTAGAGACCCTGGTGTGACCATTCTCTCAATCTCTCTCTCTCTCTCTCTAATAAATAAAAAAATAAAAATAAAAATAGCTGGGTGTGGTGGCGTACGCCTTTAATCCCAGCACTCGGGAGGCAGAGGTAGAAGGATCGCCGAGAGTTCGAGGCCACCCTGAGACTACATAGTTAATTCCAGGTCAGCCTGGGCCAGAGTGAGACCCTACCTCGCAAAACCAAGAATAAAAAATAAATAAATAAAAATAAAAAATAAAATAAAAAATAGTTTTGGGCTGCAGAGATGGCTGAGCAGTTAAAAGCACTTGCTTGCAATGCCTAATAGCACAAGTTCAACACCCTAGTACCCACATAAAGCCAGGCGCACAAAGTGGTGCATATGTCTGGAGTTCCTTTGCAGCCATAAGAGGACCTGGTGCACCCATTCCTTCCCTCCCATCCTCTCTCTCTGCTTTTTAAATATACATTAATTAATTAATTAATTAGTTAATTAATGAAGATAATAATAATAATTTCAATCCAAGGATGGTAGACTCTGTGGATATTGAACTCAGAGACATAGTTGTCCAAGCAGATTAAGTACTTACTGCTTGCTTTTATCTTCGTTAGACACAGTCAGACTCACTAAATTTGTTGACTACTCAAGAGAGACACAATCGCTTTCTCTGTCAAAGGAAGTCAGATCTCCAAGAATTAGCTTACAAACCTCAGCGATGACAGGACAGCAGAGAGATGGTTTTCTGCCACAAAGGGACTTACATCAGATCATTTCATTCCATTTCCAGCCTCAGAGTGCTTTGGTGTCAGGCGTGCACTAGAGAGCCTTTTCCCAGTACATTATAGCTGTCTTCACCCTTGGTTATGTGGCGGAGGGAGAGTAGAAAACAGGCTCCTTTAAATCCTGAGGTCTCTGGAAGGAGCTGGCCTAGGGGAAGTACAGAATATTATACCCTAGCTTTGGTTAATTAGAAAGTATACCTGACTGCTTGTTGCTTTAGTCTCTAAGGTCTGTGGCTTTGAAGAACATTTGCAGGCATGAATGAGTCAAAGAATGGAAAATCATGGCGGTGTGTGTGTGTGTGTGTGTGTGTGTGTGTGTGTGTGTGTGACTTAACCATTCTGGTGTGTCTGAGAATGCAAGCCTTCATTTTAGTAGAGGAAGGCTGAGAGCACAAAATGATAGGATTCTCGGGACTGTGGGAGAGCGCCCCGCTGGTTCATAACCATTAAACATATTGATATGCTAAGATCTGTCATTTTAGTCTCTATACACTGTTTTCTTCTCTGCTTTCTTTTTTTCTGTTATAATATGTGGTAGGGCCTTTTCTCTTTTTTGAGGTTCATTTAGATTTATCTAACATTCAGAGTATTTTTGATGGTTTTTATACATGACTATAATGTATTTTGACTCCATTCACCCCCTATACCTTCTCTTGTCTCCCTTTCCCTTCCTGTTGAACCTTCTTCACAACTAGTCCCACTTCTGTTTTTGTTTTTTTTTTTTAATGTATTTTTTCCAAGGTAGAGTCTCACTCTAGCTCAGGCTGACCTAGAATTCACTATGTAGTCTCAGGGTGGCCTTGAACTCATGGTGTTCCTCCTACCTCTGCTCCCCACCCCCCCCCCAGTGCTGGGAATAAAAGCGTGCCCCACCACGCCCGGCCCACTTCTTTTTTGATGTCTTTTTTTTTTTTTTTTCATAACCCACCAAGTTTAGTTAGGGTTGCTTCCATGACCATAGGTGCGGGGTTATTTAACATAGGATGGGCAATATACCAGTAGCTGCACCCTTTCCTTTAGCAACAATTACCTGCCAATAACTCCTTGGGGCCGGGTGAGGGCCTCCAGCTGCTCCTCCAGCCCTGGTGACATTGTTAGGGTCTTGGCGCAGGGTCTCGCCACTGCTGCGCGCACCAGGCATGTCGTGCGTGGAAGACAGCATCCCACAGCACTCCCCTCATCTTCTGGCTCTTCCATTTTTCAGGGAGGAAGTCTGTTAGAGCAGAGAAAAGGTTTATTCATGTTTAACAGCTCAGCCATGTCCCCAAGCTCAACAGCAAGCCCTGAACCAAGGATGAGGGTTTTGTGTCACATTTCATGAGCTTTTTTGGTTTATGTCTATCTGTTGCATGCCTTGGCCAGGAGTGTCCCAGCCATCCTCTGTGCCAACGGATTCCTTTCATATACTAATTTTCTTTTGTTTATTTTTATTTATTTATTTATTTATTTAAGAGTGACAAAGAGGCAGAGAGAGAGAATGGGTGTGCCAGGGCCTCCAGCCACTGCAAACAAACTCCAGACACATGCGCCACCCTGTGCATCATCTGGCTTAGGTGGATCCTGGGGAATTGAGCCTCCAACTGGGCTCTGTAGGCTTCACAGGCAAGTGATTAACCACTAAGCCATCTGTCTAGGCCCTCGTATGCTAATTTTGAAGGCTTTATATAAGGCTTTCTGGACCTTACTCTCCAAGGTGCTGCACTGTCTCAATTCCTCCCTGAGAGCTGTGATCCCAGAACCCTTTGGGGGAAGCAGAAGAATGACAATCCATCTGGCCATAATTTCTCCCCGCCACTGAGGGGCCTAGTTCCTGCCTAAAAGGGCCGGTGGCACTCTCTCCCTATTAGAGTTCCTGTAATTGGAATAGACTGGAGACTCTGCATCCAAAGGACTTTAGTCTAAAAGTGCTGTATCCTAGAAGACATAAATATTAGTAAGCAAGAGTCACATGATCGCGCCAATCAATGGCCTGCTCCCCAACCCCCAAGGGCAAGATCCAGCAAAGCGCCACGACTATGTATTGCCCCAGGAGAGGCAGCCCTGGGTAGCTTGCTGCCAGGAGTGAGATGTTTGGTTATCCTTTTAGCATTAGAAAAGCGAACACATACTGATGGTTATATAATTGAGAATGCGGCAAAGTACAAAAAGAACAATTCTAAGAAGGAGCCCAATGATCAAATAGATTAAAAGGAAAATAGTGTAAGGTTGTAATCGCTGGTTTATACTATACTAGTATAAACAAGTAATGAATAAAACTAAAAACACAGCTTCACATGGAGGTATATGCCTGTAATCTCAGTGCTCTGGAGGCTGAGGTAGAAGGACTGCTGTAAGTTTAAGGCCAATCTGGGCTAGAGTGAGACTGTGCCTAAAAAAAAAGACTGAGAAGATGGCCCAGCAGTTAAAGTCGTCACTTGCTTGCAAAGCCTGACAGCCTGGGTTCAGTTCCCCAGTACCTATGGAAAGCCAGAGGCACTAAGTGGTGCATGTATCCGAAGTTCATTTGTAATGGCAGGAGGGCTTGGTGTTCCCTTCTCTTTACTTCCTCTCTTGCTCTCTCCCTCTGTCCGTATCTTTGCATATAAATAAAAAAAATTTTTTAAAGTAAAGTTACATTACAAATAGATTTATATGTAGGATTTATTTTTGCATTGACTAAGTTGGCATCTTTTTTCTCTTGTTTGAGGAGTATTTTTAAGCTTTTTTAAAAATATTTTTTATTTTTATTTATTTATCTATTAGAGACAGAGAAAGAGTGAAAATGGGTGCACCAGGGCCTCTATCCACTGCAAACAAACTCCAGATGCATGCACCACCATGTGCATCTGGCTTATATGGGACCTGGAGAATCAAACTGGGGTCCTTGGGCTTTGTAGGCAAGCACCTTAACTGCTAAGCCATCTCTCCAGCCCCTATTTTTAAGCTTTTTAACAAGCTTTTTAAGTTTGCAGGTGTAAACAGCTTCGTCTTTAATATGTTCTGTAGCCTGAGGATATTCTAGCGAATATCCTCTTGCATTCTTTTTGTGTTTTTTTACATTTGTTGTAAAATATGATGTTACTTTAAAAAAATATTTATTTCTTTATTTATTTGAGAGAAACAGAGAGAGAGAGAGAGAATGGGCGCACCAGAGCCTCCAGCCACTGCAAACAAACTCCAGATGCATGTGCCACCTTGTGCATCTGGCTTATGTGGGTACTGGGGAATTGAGCCTCGAACAGGGGTCTTTAGACTTCACAGGCAAACAATTAACCGCTAAGCCATCTCTCCAGCCCTGATGTGACTTTGTTAATTCTAACATAGCAAAACATGGCATAGTGATGATGCTGACTCGCACCAACTCTGCTTCTCTCTGCTTCCCATTATACGGTGGTTCAACCTCCCCCTCCAATATAGCTGAGATATTCTTTCAACAAGCTTCACTGGTGACAATTCATTCTTAGCCACAAACCTTCAAAAGCACTAATATTGCTTGTCACCCCACATTTCCCTAGTAAGTATCATTCTCTCCTCTTTGAGAACTCTTTTTAATCTTCTACTCAAAACATCCTATACACCCCTCCTCACCCCCACTCTGGGCTGAGGGTCCTGTGTTGTTCTTCATGAAAATAGCAAAAATACAATAACACAAATTGCATACTTAGAAGTATCAGTATGAGGGCTGGAGAGATGGCTTAGCAGTTAAGACACTTGCCTAAAAAGCCAAAGGACCCAGGTTTGATTCCCCAGGACCCACGTAAGCCAGATGCACAAGGTGGTGCATGCGTCTGGAATTTGTTTGCAGTGCCTGGAAGCCGTGGAGTGCCCATTCTCTCTATATATCTGCCTCTCTCTCATTCAAATAAATAAATGAAAATGACAATAAATTTGAGAAGAGCAGTATCAGTATGAGACATTAGACTTGCTTTTCTATACCTGAACTGAAGTCTTACTCTAGCACTCATTGCACTGCTGGTAGACAATTGAATCCCATGTTTCTTTAGTTTTCCAGTATTTTCCAACTCAGTGCATTAAGACATTTTGTCTTTCCTAAACTTTTCCCGAAGTGATGTTTAAGGTCTTGGGATTTTATATAGTGTCATCAAGAAGAGTTATGCATTATAGCCCAGAGTGCCAAAAACTTGAACAAATGATCTACGAGGAAGTGTCTCTTACAGAAACCCCAGAGCTTCTAAGTTCAATTGCTGTAACGTGGATGTGTGTTCCTTCCAAAAGTCATGTTGGAACTTAATGCCTAGAGCCCTAGGTCAATGCTGTTTGGGACAAGGCTTTTGGGAAATCAAACTTGATGAGGTGATGGGGGGGTCCCCATAGACACAAGAGTGGCTTTATAAGAAGTGGAAAAGGCAGGAAGCCTGCTTGGTCTGGACATGTTATAGCCTGTGTTATCTGAAAACTGCATAGGTCCCCAACCACAGGAAGGCCTTTGCCAGAAGCTGAGCAGACACCAGTACCATGGTTTTAGATTTCCCAGCCTCCAAAGCTATGAGCTTATCAAACCTCTATTTTTTTTATTAATTGCTCAGTTTGTAGCATTTAGGTAAAACAATAGAAAACAGGCTTAAGTTATCAAGACAGTTGTAGGAAGGGGCAACTTAATCCAGTAGGTATGAAATTTGTGATCCTTCTGCCCACACCACAGAGCCTGGTTGTCAAGACGATGGAGAGGATGAGTTTGAACTTCGTGTAGCTACTCACTTGGGATATTCTGTAGTATACTGAAGGGAATCTGTGATTAATACTAGTGGTCTCAGCAATATGACTAGGAGACACTTTAAATTTTATTTTTGTGAGACGCTGTTCTGTACTGTTGGAGCATCTAGCTATTGTTGACGTTTTCCTTTCCCATCTATTTCTTAGTGTTAATTCTCATCTAAGCATACAGCTAGGGCTTACCTCCAATGTTTGTGATGAAATAGTTCCTACAATTTTCTACAGCTTCCCAAGGAAGACTTCATAGGAACAGTATTGTCTGAGTTTTTGAACCTTTTTCACATGCGACCTGCAATTTATTAAAGTTACACGTTTTTACTTGTTTGGCCATTTCAACCATGTGTATTGTCACGTGTGTATTTTGATCGTATTCATCCCCATCACCCTCTCGTCTCCCTCCCACTTCTGCTTAGCCCTTTCCTGTGCTGAACTAGTGTCTCTTCTATTTTCATGCCATTTTTATGGTTGTTTCTATGAACATGGGTTAGGGGGTTATTTACCAGAGTATGGGTAACTTACCAGGGACTACACCACTAAAGAAAATGTCTCCCTCTCCCCCAGCAACTACTAATTGCCAATAGCTGCTTAAAGAGGGTGTAGGACCTTATGAATATAACTGTCTATGGATAAATCCACAAGGAGGGGTGGGACCTCATGACCTTCCTTCATTCATGAGCACGATGATGGGCCTAATCTTGTGCAGATCATCACAGATGTTATGAGTTTGTGAATTCAATGGCCATATCATAGCTGGAAGACATTCCACAACACTCCTCCCCTTTCTCTGTCTCTTCTGTTCTTTCTGTTTTAATGTTCCTTGAGTCTTGGAGGGACTGATGTAGGTTTTACATTTAAAGCTGAACACTTAAGTTATTTATTCACAGCACATTGCCAGTTATGAGTCTCTATTGCAACTACCTCCCACTGCAGTAAAGAGGCTCCTCTAACTAAACTCAGAGGTTTATGGGCATAAGTATAAATATTTAGAAGGAGTTTGATCATACCACATGTCCTTACAACAAGAGCAGCTTTCCCACGAGGACTTATGATGTCTCCAGGCACAGGCCTGTGACCAGGTTTACAGCACCAAGCATGAGTCTTCAAGGGCAGCCATCATTACAGAGGATGGGACATCATCCCTTCCAATGTTTTCCTTCCTCGCAGAGGCGGCAGAGCCCCGTTTCTTAGAACTCCACTAAGAGGAGTTCTTTTCCAGTGCCATTGTTTACCACAGTCGCAACCAGCACTGGCCCGTTATCACCTCTCTTCAGTGTGGAGGTCTCTAAAGGGTTATGTGCCTGGAGAAATGTGTTATTCCAGGAGACTTGTTCTTTTGTCTCTAAACTCTTCCTGGGGCCCTTTGGACTGTTTCTATTTTATGTTGTTGTTGAAAAATCCAGCCGGGCGTGGTGGTGCACACCTTTAATCCCAGCACTCGGGAGGCAGAGGTAGGAGGATCACGGAGAGTTCGAGGCCACCCTGAGACTACATAGTGAATTCCAGGTCAGCCTGAGCTAGAGTGAGACCCTACCTTGAAAAACCAAAAGAGAGAGAGAGAGAGAGAGAGAGAGAGAAAGAAAAACAGAAAAGTGATTTTGGAATGTCTAGGGTCCCCCTGCCTCCTTCCTGTCAGTTACATATTCACATGAGTAACTTTATGATTCTCTCTAAGGAAGCTGAGCAGGAAGCAACACCTTGGTTTCAAAATTAAAAGCCCGTTTTAGTGGAACTGGTAAGATGGTTCAGGGGTTAAGGCTCTTGCCTGTGAAGCCTAAGGACCCAAGTTTGATTCCCCAGAACCCACATAAGCTAGATACACATGGTAGTGCATCTGGAGTTTGTTTGCAGTGGCTGGAGGCCCTGCTGTGCCCATTCTCTCCCCACCACTCCTGTCTCTTTAATATAAATAATTAAAAGGCCTGTTTTTTGAAAGAGAAGAACACAAGCAGAGAGACAATAACATTCCAATGTTATCATTTTAAATTTTAAAATCATCCTTAAAATGTTTATATTCACACAACTACATGCACACACTTCTTTTTCTTGACAACTTCCATAAATATCAACAATGCACTATGAGTCATAATCCCTTCCTCCCACCCTTTCTTTTCTCCCTTCCTAAACCCCCTGTACTGAATCCCTTCTTCTTTCCAACTAGTCTCTATTCTGTTTTGATGTTATCATTTTTTCCTTCTATTATTCAGGTCTTGTGTAAAGTAGTATCAGCCACTGTGAGGTTATAAATATCTGGGGCACCTTGGCACACACTTCTTAAATTAAGCATACCAAGAACAGGAATTTTATCACACAGTAAGTTAGAACAACATAGAATGAAGCAACCATAGGTTTGCTACACATATGAAACATTATTAAACCACAGCACACACAGCAAATAAAGTAGAATATGTCTGCTTTTTTTTTTTTTTTTTTTTTTTTTTTTTTTTGGTTTTCCCAGGTAGGGTGTCACTCTAGCTCTGTTTGACCTGGAATTCACTCAGTCTCAGGGTGGCCTCGAACTCACGGTGATCCTCCTACCTCTGCCTCCCAAGTGCTGGGATTAAAGGCATGCACCACCATGCCCGCTGTCTCCATTTTTTTTATTTTTATTTTTTTTATTTTTATTTTGTGGTTTTGCAAGGTAGGGTTTCACTCTGGTCCAGGTTGACCTGGAATTCACTATGTAGTCTCAGGGTGTCCTCGAACTCTCCGCGATCCTCCTACCTCTGCCTCCCGAGTGCTGGGATTAAAGTCATGCACCACCACGCCCGGCTTCTCTATTTTTTAAAAAACTTTTGTTTGAGGTAAGGTCTCACTCTAACCCAGGCTGACCTGGAACTCACTCTATTGTCCAGACTAGCCTTAAACTCATGGTGATCCACCTACCTCAGCCTCCCCAGTGTTGGAATTAAAGGCATGAGCAACTGTAGCTGGCTATGTACTTGTATCTTTGAGCTGTAACGAAGGCCTGTGGAAAGCACAAAGGATGCAGGGATGAAGCTTGCTGTGCAGGCTTGGGTAATTCCTTTCCTGTTTGAAGAGGTGCAGAGCAGAGGGGGGTAGCAGAGGTAAGCTTAATTTTTAAAGGCCTCCACTATCCTGTTGAGAAACAGGGCAGTAAGTTTTCCTCCCTTGAGTGGCCGCTCTGATCTTATCATAGGCAGTAGGTTTCTCAATGCAATTTCTCATGCCTGTGAGGAGGCTCTCTGTCACAGGCCTGCATCTAGGAGTCCCTGTTGTAGTGTGTAAATCCTAAGCACTGGGTTCCTGATCTGGGAGAATCTGTCCTTTGATAGATGGTCAATGAGATTATGAGCAATGCCTCCATTTTCATGTCTTCTACTAGCTCCTTTCCAGGTCCTCTGTCTCACCTCATGGGTACAAGTAGCCAGAACCAAGTATAGGTCCTTGAATCCTTTGACCAACCTTTCCATCACCTAGCCTAAATTGAGGCTAGATGATGTCACAACAAAATATTAACCTTCATATAGGATATATGAAGGTTATATATAGGATCAAACTTAAGGACGTGCTGTAGTGGGGAGTCTGAGGGAACTGACTATCCAAAGGGAAGAGACAAGAAATGGAAGGTACCCCTCTCACCCATGTGCAGAGTCCTAGAGAAGAGGTGACAGCAGACTCCAGCCGGCCTGTCAATTCTCTCATGCTCCCAGTCATCCCTGGTAAGCTGAGAATAGCCTACAGGAGGGTTACAAATTGGATAGAGGCCCCAACCCTTCTGAGCTTATTCATCCCTGGCCAGGGTTTGAACTGTTTATTTACTTTCAAAAAATTATTTAGGGGCTGGACGGATGGCTTAGTGGTTAAGGCGCTTGCCCAAGAAGCCTAAGGACCCATGTTCTACTCTCCAGATCCCACGTAAGGCAGACTCACAAGGGCTAGGCAAGCACAAGGTCGCACATGCTCACTAGGTGGTGCAAACATATGGAGTTGGATTGCAGTGGCTGAGGTCCTGGTATGCCAATTATCTCTCTCTTTCCCTCTCTCTCTCTCTCTCTAAGAGAGAGACAGAACACAAATAAGGTTGCACCAGGGCCTTTTACCTATGCAAATGAACTCCAGAGGCACGCACCACTCTGTGCATCTGGCTTTTTGTGGGTACTTGGGACTCGAACCTAGGCCATTAGGCTTTGCAAGCACCTTTTAACTGCTGAGCCATCTCTCCAGCCCCCTGAACTAATTGTTTATATTGTCTTTCAGGGGGCTATGTCCCCAGATGCGGGGATGCAAGACCCTGATATGGGTGCCTCTGGAGTTATTGCTTTTACCTCAGTAGATCAGATCTCTCTGTTAAGAAGTACTAGGAAGTCTCAAGATGTCAGAGAGGAGGCTTACCTACACACGTGGCTCAGATCTTTTTCTAGATTGCCACCCGGGCTCAAATGCAAATGGGCCGATTTTCCCCTCTGGGACTTCATATTTAAGGATGTGTCTTGTTACCTGTACCCTCAGGTTTGGGATCATCTACAGTTAATGAGCAGGAAGACAAGCCAAAGAGCAAGTAAACAAAGCAGTGCCAGGAAGTGGCAATAGTGGGGTTCAGAGCAAAGCTAACGAGGAGTGCCAAGAACGGGGAGAGGCAAGCAAGTTCTGTGCAGTGTAGGAGAGCGCACAGAGACAGCCACGCTCAAGGGAGCCAGTAACCAGAGAGGCCGTGAGCCCAGGGCCACCGCACCACTGGTCCTCCCCTCCTTCACTTGCCTCTAGACCAAGCTAGTGAAGCGTCCTTTGGTGGAAACTTTCCTTTGCTCTTGTCTCTAGCTGGACTTCCCTTCCTGGGAAACATGCAGAGCTCACTCCCCTTCCCAGTCCCCTTTCTTCTCAAAAGTCACCTCTTATGGAGACTTCATTGGCTCCAGAGCTAACCTTAGTGCTAGAAGTCTGTACTTCCTCTAAATTTTTTTCTCCTTCTCCAACTTTGTAATGGCTAGGCATTTTTGCCTGCTTAGTCCCTGTTGTATCTGCAATACTTAGAATGAAGCCTGTTTTCTGTTAGATTTTCAGTAAATAAGTGCTAAACAGTTGGGAAGATGGGTCAGCAGTTCAGAGAGCTTGTGCCAGGCGTGGTGGTGCAGGCCTTTAATCCCAGCACTCGGGAGGCAGAAGTAGGAGGGGTTGCCATGAGTTCGAGGCCACCCTGAGACTACATAGTGAATTCCAGGGCAGCCTGAGTTAGAGTGAGACCCTACCTTGAAAAACCAAAGGGGGAAAAAAAAAACCAAAACGAGTGCTTTCTATGTAAGCATGAGGGCATCTCTGACCAGACACTGCCAAGTTTGACTCCCCAGAACCCAGGTACAAAGCTGGGCTTGGCCACACACATCTGTGACATCTGTAGACATAAGGGATGGAGACCAGAGAATTGCTGGGGCTCTTGGGTGACCACAGCTCTTGGAGACCACTCCTCTAGGTATATGCAGCTGAGCAATATAACAAAAGGACCCCTGATATTTTCCTCCAGCCTCTGCAAATGCACATGTGTACCCCACACATCACACCACACTCATACATAATTAGTGAATCAATTAATTAATTAATTAAAATTTAATTTTAATGACACACATAATTTTAATTACACACATAATTAATGGATTAGCTAATTCATTAATTAAAATTGTAAAACCCTCTGGTCCAGGCCAGAGTGTTGCTTACACTTTTGGGTCCCCTCCCAGTTTGGGGGAGCTGTTACTTTACTGCTCAATAACACTTTGCTCACTTACCTTCTGCTGTTCTTATTCATCGTTCTTCACTGTTATAAGACAATTAACTGACCCTGACCCTGAAAATGGGTGACACCAGCATGTGAAAATGTAGACCAAATGATGCCAAACATTTTTTTCTCCAATATTTTATTTATTTATTTGAATGAGAGAGAGAAAGAAGGGGGGGGCAGATAGAGAGAATGGGCACACCAGGGCCTCCAGCCACTGCAAACGAACTCCAGATGCATGTGCCCTCTTGTGCATCTGGCTTATGTGGGTCCTGGAAAGTTGAACTGGGATCCTCTGGCTTTGCAGGCAAATGCCTTAACCACTAAGCCATCTCTCCAGCCCCCCCCCCAAGTTTTTTCTTTTAATGACCTCTTGCAATTCATTCCTACTTCTACACTAGCAGACATTGATCTGCTTTCTGTTACTATAGGCTACTGACTATTTTCTAGAATATTCTGTAAGTGGAGTTATTCATTATAGGCTTTTATTACCTAACCTCTTTTACTCAGCGCACCTATCTTGAGATCCAGTCATAATCTGTCTATAGAATTCCTTTGTTTTGTTCCTTCCTATAACTTTCTTAGCTGCAAACACCACAATTTTCTTTACCTGTTCATCTGCTCTTGGACATTTGAACTGTTTGTGGGTTTTGGCAATTATAAATAAAACTGCTGTAAATATTCTTGTACAAGTGTCTGTGGGGAAGTGTATTTCATTTCTTGTTAATTATTCTGATTTTAAAATATGAGTAAATGCAACTGCCCAGACAGAAATTGGCCTCGATATCCATGACCTTGCAGTGCCTAGCAATTCCTTCGCAAGACCCTCAAAATGGAAGAAAAAGATGATGACATCAAATTACAAGAGATACTAATGGAGAGACGGAGGCGATATGATGGACATTGGAGTTCTAAAGGGGAATGGGGGGAGGGGAGGGAAATATCATGTGGTTTTTGTATGTAAGTATAGAAGTTGTCAATAAAAAAAATGAATAGAAAAAAATATGAGTAACCCATGTGAAACATTTTAGTCCCACACAGTCCATCCAGTAATAAACTGCTTAAACAATGCACATCTGGGTGCCAGATCCTACGTTCTATGGTTTTCTCTTTGGAAATGCAAGTCTTGACCCTTGCAGACTTAGCCAGAGATTTTATGTATTCACTGGCCTGAGTTATGGGGAAGTCACTGAAAGGAGGCCATAATTTATGACTCAGTGGCTTTGTCTTGCCTTAGGGAACCTCAGGGGGGTCCACTGTGGGGTCTGGAGGTGGTAAGACAGTACATTCCCTATGTCTCTGATGGACTGAAACCGGCAGAACAGCAGCTGTTAGGTCCTTGGGGTATTTCGGTCTGATCCTCCACCACTCCAGCAAACACACTATTTCTAAAGGGAGCTCCCCGCCCCCCAGGAGGCCTCTTGACAGCGCAGGGCAGTGAGATTTCCAGGAAGGCAGAAGTACAGGAGTCCTTTGTTCTCTGACCTCAGAAGAAATTGTAGGACTGGTCTTAGAAAAATAATCCCTGTTTCTCTTTTCTTTATATCAGTGACAGAGAGAGGGGAAAGGAGGTCACTACCAGCCCTGGAAGGTAGCAGTGTCCCTTGGGATAGCTGCAAAATGGAAACTCAATACAGTAGGTCAATTTGGGGTCACGATAGGGAAATATTAGCCTATGAGAAATCCAGAATTCATGTAGAATTCTGTAGAATTCAACAGAATGGGGCCTGGGGAGGTGGCTTAATGGTTAACAGCACTGGCAAAGCCCATCCTCCCGGTTTTGATTCTCCAGCACTCATGTAAAGCCAGATGCAAAAGGTGATGGGTGCAAGCATCTGACATTTGAGGTAGTAGGAGACCGTGGCACACCCATACACACACACACACACACACACACACACACATACACACACAATCAAATAAGTAAATTAAAACGATTCAATAGACATTCCATCAAGTTCAGGAATTTTGTTTTGAGATGATAAACAGTTCATTACTTCTTCAATTTCAATATTTATTATTGGGCTATTTAGATTTTCTTTTTCTTTTTCACACAATTTTGGTAGACTATTTAGTCTTGTGTTAAAGAATTTTTACATTTTTTCCCTAGGCTTTCTAGTTTTGCATGAATTGTCAGTAGTTTCTTATTATTAATTGTATTTCTGTAGTATCAGTTGTAATGTCTCCTTTCAGTTCTATTTATTTGAGTCTTGTCTCTCTTTCTTTTTTCTGGTTAGTCTATCTAAAGGTCTGTCAGTTTTGTTTATCCTTTGAGAAAATCAACTCTGTCATATTCATCTTTTGGAATTCTTATTTTTCCCTTTTAGTTTTGACTTTATTTCTGCTCGGATATTTATTTCCTTTTATTTACTTGAGGATTTGGTTGGTTCTTGCTTCTCAAAGTCTTTGAGGTATATTGGTAGGTTATTTCTTTGAGATTTATTTTTAAATACATTCATTCATTGCTTTACATTTCCCTCTTAGTACTGCTTCTCCTGTGTGTCATAGATTTCTATATGTTGTGTTGTCATTTTCATTTGTTTCTAGGAATATTTTTTCCCTTTCAATTGGCCATTATTCACCTAGAAGCACATTATTCAATTTCTCTGTGTTGGTATATTTCCCATTCTTCTTCTTGTTGTTGATCTGTAGTTTTAAACTGTTGAGATCTTAGATTTCAGTTTTTTTTTAATTTATTGAGATTTCATCTGTGACTCATTGTATAATCTGTCCTGGAGAATGTTCTGTGCTGGTCAGAAGATTATATATTCTGATGTGATTGAATAATATGTTCCTGAAATATCTGTTAGATTCCTTTGCTCTAAAGTACTGAATAATAGAATAACTCAGATTTATTTTTGTGTGTGTGATTGTCTCTCTGAATGATTTCTCTATTGAATAGAGTGAAGTGTTGAAACCCTGTATCTTTACCAGTGAAACGGGCTTCTTATAGGCAGCAGATAATTAAGTCCACGTTTTTTAAAAGTATCTAGCTAATATATGTCCTTTGATTAGTGAATTTAATCTTTCTTTCATTTTCAAGGCTATTATCAGTAGGTATGAGTTTCCTTCTGTCATTTTTGTTTGTTTGTTTGGTTTTCCAAGGTAGGGTCTCACTCTAGCTCAGGCTGACCTGGAATTCACCATGTAGTCTCAGGGTGGCCTCAAACTCATGGCGATCCTCCTACCTCTGCCTCCCAAGTGCTGGGATTAAAGGCATGCGCCACCCTGCCTGGCTTCCTTCTGTCATTTTGTTGACTTTTTCTATTTATTTTGTCCTTTCCATCTCATTATTTATTTTTGTGATTTGGTGGTTTTCTGTAATGGTAAGATTTCATTCTCTTTACTGTCTCTGTCATATATCTTTCATGAATTATGTGCATTCATGTTTTTTAATGTATTTTATTTTTATTTAACAGAGAGAAAGAGGGAGAGAGAGAGAGAGAGAATGGGTGTGTCAGGGCCTCCAGACACTGCAAACAAACTCCAAATGCATGAGCCACCTTGTGCATCTGGCTTATGTGGGTCCTGGGTCCTTTGTCTTTGCAGGCAAATGCCTTAATTGCTAAGCCATCCCTCCAGCCCTCATTTTTTTAATATAAATAACTTTATTTATTTATTATTTGAGAGAGAGAATATGGGCATGCCAGGGCCTCCAGACACTGCAAACGAACTCCAGATGCATATGCCACTCCAGTTTGTGCATCTGGTTTACCTGGGTCCTGGGGACTCAAACCTGGATCCTTTGGCCTTGCAAGCAAGTGCCTTAACCACTAAGCTATCTCTCCAACCCTCATATGTTTTTATTATGGTGATAATAATTCTCTACCTCTTTCCTTCAGGACTACATTCAATATTTCTCATAAAGCTGGTCTGGTGGTTGGGCTAGTGGTAATCAAACTCTTCAGTTTCTTACTGTTTGAGAAAGACTTTATTTTTCAATCATTTTAATGGATGATTTTTGCAAGATAATATTAAGGATATTTTATTCTCTTTTTAGGATATTTTATTCTTTATTGACAGGTTTATTTTGACTTTGATTATTTCATCTCACTCTCTTGTGGTTTGTAAGATTTCTACTGAAAATCCATTTCACATCTAGTGAATACTTCCTTATATGTTGCTTGATGCTTTATTCTTGCTGTTTTTGGAATCCTCTTTTTGTCTTGTACTTTTGATATTTAAAAAATATTTTTAATTTTATTTATTTATTTGTGAGCAGAGACAAATAGACAGAGAATAAAGACAGAGACACACAGGGACCATTGCGGAAGAGGGGGCGGATAGAATGGAAGAGCCAAAGGAAGGGTATGACTTCTTACAATGCAACTGCCCAGACAGAAATTGGCCTCGATATCCAAGACCTTGCAGTGCCTAGCAATACCTTTGCAAGACCCTCAAAATAGAAGAAAAAGATGATGACATCAAATTAAAAGAAAGACTAATGGAGAGAGGGAGGGGATATGATGGAGATTGGTGTTCTAAAGTGGAATGGGGGTAGAGGAGGGGAGGGAAATATATGTTTTTTGTATGTAAGTATAGAAGGTGTCAATAAAAAAATTAATAATTAAAAAAAAGACAGAGACACAGAGAGGGGCATGCCAGGGCCTCTAGCCACTGCAAATGAACTCCAGGTGCATATGCTACCATGTGCATCTGGCTTATGTGGGTACTGGGGAATTGAACCTGGGTCTTTGGGCTTTGCAGGCAAGTGATTAACTGCTAAGCCATCTCTCCAACCCTACTTCTTCTTCTTCTTTTTTTTTTTTTTTTGAGGTAGGGTCTCGCTCTAGCCCAGGCTGACCTAGAATTCACTATGTAGTCTCAGGGTGGCCTCGAACTCACAGCGATCCTCCTACCTCTGCCTCCCGAGTGCTGTGATTAAAGGCATGTGCTACCACACCCGGCTTCAGCCCTACTTTTGGTATTTTGACACTAATATGCCTAGGAGCACATCCTTTTTATGGAATCCAGTTAGTGCCTTTTGAGCCTCTTTCAAAATTTTTTATTGAGAACTTTAATATATGAACATATTGCAAATCGGTCCTTTTAGCTTCTTGTATCTAGATACCCATATCTCTTAAAACATTTGGGATGTTTCCAGCTACCATTTTATTAAGCCTGGCTTTGATTGATCTCAATACTGTCTATGAAACCTCAATAGTGTAAACTGCAACATTTCATGACAGGCAACACCACTTTCCATTGGTCATCGGCTTCCCGAGTTACATGTCCTCAGGGCTCTAGAGAGTTGAGCCCTATTGGGACTTAGGCAGCTGCTATAGTCTTGGTAGTTCAGAATGTGGTGAGGATTGTCCTCAGGTCCTTTAGGGTGATACAAAAAGCAGTATACCAGCAGCTATGACCCCAAAACCGCAGAGTAAGATGGATCGATGGGACAATAGCTACAGTTCTGGAGCCGTACTCTAGGATGAGACCTAAGGCCATTCCATGGAATGGACACAGATGATACTTGTGTCTTTGACCTCAATAAAGGTAGACTAAAATTTGGGTAATAAATTGTTTTTAATTAATTAATTAATTAATTTTTAAAAACTTTTTTCATTTTCATTGACAACTTCCTTAATTGTAGACAATATCCCATGGTACTTCCCTCCCTCCCCCCACTTTCCCCATTGAAACTCCACTCTCCATCATATCCCTTCCCCCTCTCAATCAGTCTCTCTTTTCAGTTTGATGTCATGATCTTTTCCTCTTATTATGATGGTCTTGTGTAGATAGTGTCAGGCACTGTGAGGTCATGGATATCCAGACCATTTTGTGTCTGGAGGAGCACGTTGTAAGGAGTCCTACTCTTCCTTTGGCTCTTACATTCTTGCCACCCCCTCTTCCGCAATGGACTCAGAGCCTGGGAAGGTGTGTTAGAGATGCTTCAGTGCTGAGCACTCCTCTGTCCCTTCTTCTCAGCACTATAGTGCCTTGAACTGTTTTCTCTTTATACTCACAGTTAACATCAAATCCTTCTGTGACAAAATGTATGAAATCATTTTCCACATCAGGCAATTTTCCAGTCATCTATAGATTACAATTTAAATCATTCATGACACTGTGTTCTTGGAGATATCTTTTGGAATCTAAGGCCATACCACCCTGCACGCGCCCAATCTCGTCTGATCTCAGAAGCTAAGCTGGGTCAGGCCTGGTTAGTACTTGGATGGGAGATATCTTCTGGAGATATCTCAGACCCCACAGCACAAAGGCTCCATCCAACAAAAGTGAGTGCTCCCACTGCAGACAAGAGTTGCACGAAGCGTCTCTTGTGCTTCTGGCCAGCAGACCGTGCGTCAGTGGTCCCCTCCATCCCCTTCTTGATCTGATCATTGCTAGAACAACCTACAGAGCTCAGGACAATAGTTCACTTCCTGGCTTACCAGTTTGTTATAGAACATGCAGCCCAGGAATAGTTAGAGACACGAGACACACACAGCAGAGTGGGAAGGGCCACCTGCACCCTGACAGTCCCTAAAAAAGGGGCTCCGAAGCGATTCCTTTTTCCATTTGGTGTGGCAAAGGCACAAAACGGAGGCTGAGAACCAACAGTCCAATTTTCGTCGATGGTTAATGAATGGAGAAGTAGGAGTCTAGGCTTGCAAATCCCCCTCTCAACCTTCTTTTGGTGTGGGGAAGTCATGGATTTAGCATAAGAGAAATGAAGGGAGGAATTGGTTAATAAATGGGAGGAATAGTCATGTCTTTTCCAAATAAGCAGATTTCTCCTGATATTCAGGGACTCCACCAGTTTATTCCTTTTCTGGGCTGGTGCTTCCTGACATGAGACTGGTGGGTATGTCACTTAGTATGGAAATTAGATTGTCATAAAGTACAAGTTTGTCTGGAGGTCACTCTCATGTCATCTTAGATCCAATGGGTTTTGGCGATCCTACTTGAAGAGGAACTTGTAGTCTTGAGGCACCCTGTCCGCAGACTGAAACAAGTAGTGCCAGGTCAAAGTTCAGCTGGGTCACCTGGCCAGACAGGGTAACAAAGGGGCCTGGCATGTTTGATGTTCTCTTTAAAAGCATCACCCTCCCAGCAACCCCATGTCTTGTGCATTCCAGCAGTTCTCTGGACCCCACTTAGGACTTTGATAGATCTCTCTTTACAGAGGCATTTGCTTAAATCGTTGGCCATTAATGAGCAATTGAGCCTTTCGTCTCTCTCCTCTCCCTGAGGTCCAGGATAGACTGAAGCTTCTAGCCGTCTAATACCTGGTTGGCCCCCCCAGGCAACTAGATCCATCCCTAGGGGTGCCACCAAAGTCCCATCACTGATGTAAACTTAGATGTGCTTGAAAAGCATTTTGCATGAGTAATGACAAACACAGCCTCGTCACCTTTATTGCTAGATCACTGAGAAAGTTCCAATCACTTTAGGAACTATATGCCAAGATCATAAAGATTAATATACATTTCTTTCTTGTTTGGTGTGTGTGTGTGTGTGTAAGTTCATGTGTTTTTTGTTTTTGTTTTTGTTGTTGTTGCTGTTGTTGTTAGGTAGGGTCTTGCTCTATCCCAGGCTGACCTGGAATTCATTCTGTAGTCTCAGGATGGCCTTGAACTTATGGTGATCCTCCTACCTCTGCCTCTTGAGTGCTGGGATTAAAGGCGTGTGCCACCACGCCCAGCCAAGTTCATGTGTGTGAGTGTAGGTACATGTGTGCCATGGTGTACATGTGGAGATCAGAGGACAACTTTCAGGTATCAGTCTTCACCTTCCACCTTTAAAATATACATATATATATAATTTGGGCTGGAGAGATGGCTTAGCAGTTAAGGCACTTGCCTGCAAAGCCTAAGGACCATGTTTGATGCTCCAGGTCCCATGTAAGGCAGACGCTGAAGGTGATGCAAGCACGCAAGGTTGCACATGCACACTAGCTGGTATATGGTTCTGGAGTTCAAATGCAGTAGTTGGAGGCCCTGGCATGCCCATTCTCTCCCACCATCTTTCTCTCTCTCACACACACACAAAACAAAAATGACAAAAAGTTAAAAAATATATTGTATTTATTTGAGAGAGAAAGAGAAAGACAGGCGGGGCGGGGGTAGGGAGAGAATGGGCATGCCGGGGGCTCTAGTCATGACAAACAAACTCCAGACACATGTGCCACCTTACGTATCTGGCTTTACATGGGTACTGGGGAATTGAACCTGGGTCCTTTGGTTTTATAGGCAAGAACCTTAACTGCAAAGCTATCTCTCCAGTCTGCCTTTTTTGAGGCTGGATCTCTTGTTCAATACTGCATAACCCGGCTGGTCTGCAAGCTTCTTGAAGAACTCTTCTATCTCTGTTTCCCTTCTAACATTAGGTGCACTGGGATCACTACATGTAGTGTCTGGTCTTTTATGTGGGTTTTGAGGAGCTGAACTCAAGTCTTCAGCTTGCTGGCAAACACGTTTTCCATTGAGCCATTTATCTGGCCCCTGCATTCTTATTATATCACAGTAATAATGCATCAAAATGAAAAATCTGTCAAGTCTTAAAAGATCAAAAAATTACTATCTTTTTAAACTTTGTTTTAATATTTTATTTTTACTTATTTATTTGAGAGAGGGAAAGAGGCTGAGAGAGAGAGAATGGGCATGCCAAGGCCTCCAGCCACTGCAAACGAACTCCAGATGCATGTGCCACCTTGTGCATCTGGCTTACGTGGGTCCTGGGGAATGGAGCTTTGTGGGGTCCTTAGGCTTCATAGGCAAGTGTTTAACCAGTAAGCCATCTCTCCAGCCGCCCCCCCCCCCAAAATTACTATCTTTTCCAAACCTTGGAGAAGTTTCCTCTCCTGGGCCAACTTGTAACAGACAGTAAACCAACAGCATCTTTTAATGGCACCACTTCTGCTGCTGCCCGCTGGAAGTCAAGAACTTCTTCTGAGGATCTTGTGTCTGACTTTAGGCTGAGAATTACCCAAGCATCTCAGTAACCTCTGCTTCATGCAGAGACCACTTGGCTTGCAAGACCCTTGTTCTTAGGTCAGTCACAGGCCGAAGAGGAAGGAGAATCTTGCATTACTAATTGGTTTTATTAATCACACACCAAAATTATTTATCCAGAAGCTAAGTACTAAATAAATCTTTCTGGAGATTTTTTTTTCAAATCCGTAGTTATGTCCTATTTTATAATTATTTCTGTATTTAGTACTCATACTAAATTACATAGTCTTTGAGAGCAAAGTCCTTCCCTCGTGAAACCCTTTTTATGGAGCTAGGGACACAGAACTCAAAGGAAGAGAGAGAATGGTTGAAAAATAAAATTTAACACTTGAGAGGCACAGGTAGGAGGATCACCATGAGTTTGAAGCCACCCTAAGACTACATAGTGAATTCCAGGTCAACTTGGGCTAGAGTGAGACCCTAACTAAAAAACCCAAAAATATTAAACCGGGCGTGGTGGCGCATGCCTTTAATCCCAGCACTGAGGAGGCAGAGGTAGGAAGATCTCCATGAGTTCAAGGCAACCTTGAGACTACAGAGTGAATTCCAGGTCAGCCTGAGCTAGCATGAGACCCTACCTCGAAAAACCAAAATAAAATAAAATAAAACAATAAAATAATTTAAAAAGAAAAATGAGGAAACAAAGAACAGGTAGGAGTTTAAGCTAGTAAGTTAGCTGAGTTACATCAAGAATGCCATCAGCACATGATGTATCCATACAAAATATATTGTTAATAATAATAAATATATAAAAAAGAATGCCATCAGAACATTGAAATGTCACTGAAATATAGCTGGAAAGATGGTTAGCAAATCTCATAATACTATCAATTCACTCATCCCCAGATCTTAAAGGTTACCTTTCCTACCCTTTCAGCTCAGAGTTCAGTGATCACATATGAAGGGACAACAGGAAAGCTCAGAGCCTATGAACTTGTGTGGATGGGACGGTAATGGCTCTATTCTTAGAGAAAATCAACCAGAAATTAGTTAGGACTTAAGAACAGCTTACAACCTGTTAAGTTTCAGGAAAGAAACTTGTCCACGTAAAGATAACTCTTGACTAGTTAGAGATTGCAAGTAGTTCCATTGGGGGGAAATTATATACACATTTGGCAAATGTTATAAGGAAGGCACAAAATGTGATGATCTCAGAAGGAAAGGACAGGGGCATAGATGAGCCAGAGTAAATACTGATCTTGTTGCAGTCAGGTTCGTATTGCTGGCAGGAAATACTCAACCAAGAGCAGCTTGTGGGGAAAAAAAAAGGTTTATTTGGGTTTACAGACTCAAGGGGAAGCTCCATGATGGCAAGGGAAAACGATGACATGAGCAGAGAGTGGTCATCACCTCCTGGCCAACATTAAGTGGTCAATAGCAACAATAAAGTGTGCCAAACACTGGCAAAAGGAAATTGGCTATAATACCCATAAGCTCGCCGCCTCCAGGAGGTTTTAATACCCAAATTGCCATCAGCTGGGGACCTAGCATTCAGAATACCTAAGTTTATGGGGGACACCTGCATCAAACCACCACAGCACATGAGGGATAATTAGGTTCTTTCAGGTGGTGAGGGAAGTAAGAGCTGCAATAAAAAGAATGTAGAGTTGCATGCACTACAGCCAAAAGACAAGGTGCATTCGAAAACATTGCTCCAGTGGATTCATACAGGCACAACATTTGGAAAACACTGTTGTGGGGTCTTTGTTCAGGGCAATTCGTACAGGTAGAAAGTTGATGGTGTAAGTACTTGGGATGTCAGCATCTCTTAGAGAAGGATATTTTTGGAATAAATGAAATGTGTGAAGCGATTGTGTGAGAAAGGAAGGCACAAAAGGAAAGGAAGACATTCAAAAAGAGAAAAAAGATTTGCTGAAGAAAGGAAATAGGTAGAATCAGGAGCACAGAGGGTGCTAAAGGGTCACTCAGGCAAGGAAAAATGGACTCTCCCACTGCTGCTGAGAGCAGGGATACGGGAAGGGAAATGAAGTCAAACAAGTTGTGAGGTCAGCAGGAGGTGTGGTCGCAGAAAGTGGTTGTTGTCTTGCATCTTAAGAACAGGGGCTGGGCTGGCTCATCTGTTTAGGGGTCATCCAAACACATCCCCCTACCTTAGTGATTCACAGAGGAACACAGGAGAGTGGATGGGCCTCAGCAGATGTGGCATAACTCATTGCCCAAGGTTGTATTGCTGAGCACTAGAAAGAGTCACCAAAGTCATTTAATCAGCCATGGTTTTTTAATAGTTATTTATTTATTATTTATGAGAGAGAGTGATGTGCCAGGGCTTCTAGCGACTGCAAAGGAACTCTAGACCCACGTGCCACCACATGTTGTTGGCTTATGTGAGTTCTGGGGACTCGAATGTGGGTCCTTGAGCTTTGTAAACCAACAAAGCTGTAATGTGACTTCCTTTTAGAATGCAAATTCATATCAAAATTGAGATTTTTCTGGGCTGGAGAGATGGCTTAGCAATTAAGGCATTTTCCTGCTAAGCCAAAGGATCCAGGTTCAATTCTCCAGGACCCACGTAAGCCAGATGCACAAGGGGGTACATGCATCTAGAGTTCATTTGCAGCTGCTGGAGGCCCTGGATTGCCCATTATTTCTCTCTCTCTCTCTCTCTCTCTCTCTCTCTCTCTGCCTCTTTCTCTCTCTCAAATAAATAAATAAATAAAATATATTTTTAAATTTTTTTAAATTGAGATTTTCTGCAATTAATATTCATTCAGTGCTCAAGCTGTATGTATAGGCAGGTAGTTATCTGCACACTTGTTTTACACTGTTGTTGAGAAGTGGTTTTATGTGTCCTAGGCTGCCCTCAAACTTACTATATAGCCAGTGATGACCTTGTCCTTCTGATCTTCCCGCCTCTACCTCCAGAGTGCTGGGATTGCTAATATATACCACTATATCCAGTTTATATGGTGCTGAAGATAGAAGCCAGGGCTTCATGTGATCTACCAACTAAGCCATACCCCCAACCCTCATTTTATAGTTAAACAAAAGAAACAAAAAGGGGTAAAGGGTAAAGAGAATGCTGAAGAATTCTTTTATGGTAAATAAAAATATGGTTTATTGCCATGCATGATGGCACATGCCTTTAATCCCAGCACTCGGATGTATAGATAGGAGAGTTGCTGTGAGTTCAAGGCCAGCCTAGGACTACAGAGTAAGTTCCAGGTCAGCCTGGGCTAGAGAGAGACCCTACCACCAAAAAAAAACAAAAAAAAAGTATAAAAAGGGGCTGGAGAGATGGCTTAGTGGTTAAGGCATTTGCCTGCCAAGCCAAAGGACCCCCGGTTAGATTCTCCAGGACCCAAGTAAGCCAGATGCACAAGGGGGCGCATGCATCTGGAGTTCCTTTGCAGTGGCCGGAGGCCCTGGCGCACCCATTCTCTCTCTCTCTCTCTCAAATAAATAAATAAATAAAAATATATTTTAAAAAAAAGGAAAAAAGGTTTCTTTTGTTTTTACTTTTCCTCAGTGTAGGTGTACTATGTAACTAAAATATGTTTATATTTAGGAAATTGCGTACACACACACACACACACCTCTAAATGCCTCTGCAGATGCAATGGATATGACAAGAAGGCATGACCGTTAAGAGAACAGAACAGTCTGCAGGCCAAATGCTCCAGCCGAATGTTTTCTTTCCACAGGAAAACCACAAGGACTTTTCACTGCAAAGCTGTTCAGCATCCACTGGAAGATTTCCTAAGGGGAACTCACATATGAATTTGCAAAAGGAGCACAGTCATTCCTCTATCTACCTTTTTCTTTCACTCTTCAAATTTGAAGCAACTTTTCAACCAGTGTTCTTTTAAAAATTCAGTTTCTTGTGCCTTCCCACTGGCCCACATATCTACATATGTGTGGAAAAGAATCTGGTCACTGGGAACTGTGTGTTGGGTAGCAGATACGAGAACATGCTGAAGGAAAAGGAGAAGAGAGGTCTTGTGCAGCAAAGGGATATTTCTCCTGCGTCACAAAGTTGTGTTAGGAACATTTTCCTACCATTAATGTGAATTTAGTACTCAACCAATGTGAAGAATATTCCTTCTTACTCACGGTTTTCATTTTTACTAACATGAAAGTTCAGATTTCCCATACCCATTTGGAGTTAGGGTTGGTTGAAATATACTTCGTCGTCCCCTTCCTTTTTCTGTAACTGATTGTGAAACACAACTGAAACATCATGTACTCAGTAGACTGGGCAGGGTTTGAGGTTTCTTTAGTACAAATGCGGACAGTGGATTGAAATATATCCAGAACCGCACACTGTTTGTCAAGCAGACACTCATGCCATGTCTGTTTCAAAGTCATGGCGATCTCAGCTATTTTTACTTTACAAGATAGTTTGATGCAATTTCAGGTTTTTTTTTTTTCTTTTTTACATAAGTTGAAGTTGGGAAATCTTGCTTCCTTCTCATCTATTTGGCTTTGGTTGAAAAGATCCTTATAGTGAAGCTAAATATCAGTCTGAAGTGTAGGAAAATGGAGATAGTTGCTATGGCAGCCCACCTCTGCCACGCCTCATGGTGGCGCTTCTGCCAACCCCTGTCAGAGGTCTCTACCACACAAGATCTTGTCCTCAGGAAAGTATCTGTGAACACTGTGGCTGCTCTCACTCAAGTGGAAAAATTCCTGTCTTTCTGCATGCCAGCAGGTAGGTGGGGTTTCAAATGCCTGTGAGGGCTCATTGTCTTGAGATTCTGCTGACAGAAAATTATGCCCTGCGGATAGAATGGAAGAGCCAAAGGAAGGGTACAACTCCTTACAAAGCAACTGTCCAGACAGAAATTGGCCTTGATATCCATGACCTTGCAGTGCCTAGCAATACCTTCACAAGACCCTCATAATAGAAGAAAAAGATGATGACATCAAATTAAAAGAGAGACTAATGGAGAGAGGGAGGGGATATGATGGAGATTGGAATTCTAAAGGGGAATGGGGGAAGGGGAGGGAAATATGCATTTTTTGTATGTAAGTATAGAAGTTGTCACTAAAAAAAGAAAAAAAATTCTGACAAATATAAATAAATAACTCATACAATTTACTTATTGACAAATATACATAGCAAAATTGTATTAAAATGTTATCAACTAATAAAAATTGATAAGACATAAAAAAAAGAAAATTATGCCCTGTCCACTTCAGAATTGACTTATTTTTTCCCACCCCTGTAAGGTTCAGAAGTGATCATGACCACACAAACCACTCTGAGGCAAAGATGAAAGCTTTCATTAGGGAAAAGCACGAGCTGCCAGGGCTGACTCACACGAGAGGAGTGCAATCCACCTGAGTCCCTCAGGTAGTGGACTTTATAGGGCTTTCAGTTGGAGGAAGGTGAGGAAAGGAAGAGCTGAGGGGAGATCTGAGATAGCCAGGGTGTGACGCCAGAACAGAGACCAGGTGATTTACAAAATAAGGGGAAAGGAAACCATGACCTGGGGGCATTGCAGGCAAGGAGGGAATAATGGTGGGCAGTTTCTTGAGGAATGTGGATAATCCACTTCCTTATGTCTCTGTCTCCATCCTGCTGTCCTTGGTGACTCCATTTTGGGACCTGTCTGACCTAACACCCCCCCATGTGTTCTTGTTGGTCTGTTTGAAGTTAGACTGTGTGTGGACCAAGATGGAGAGTCTTAGCCTAGTCCTGGTAATATGAGTCACTGTGCAGACAACACTGGCATCTGTCACCCTCAGTTCCAAGCAGCTAAGCAAACACCACTCATCTCTGGGGTCCAGAAATCCAGCACCTCCTCACCTCACCAGTGGAGGGACTTCACTGTGACCAGACTGTTGCATTCACTGCAAGAGCGTCATGCCCACAAATGATTGCCTGAGGGGGGACGGGTGGCAGCCTTGGAGATCTCATTCCTCAAAGACTCCAGTCAAGGTTGTCTGCTCACAGGTCTGCAGTGGACAGATGGGTGATACAGTTCAGCAAGGCGGGAAGATGAAGACTTGGGAAAGTGGAAAGCCTTTGCCCACTATTAAAACTCTGACTTGGTTTAAAGTAGCCAGTCTCTCAGCTACATCTAATGGTTGTCACATGAGAATATGGCTGGTTTTGCCAGATCTTTGGATTTGTCCAGTGAAGTCAGATATTTACGTGAAATCTATTTATTATACACAAGTGACAAGAAAAACATTGGCAATACTTTGTCAAGTAGTTGAAAGCATTTTACTTCCTTCAGTTCTTTGTCAGCTTTTCAAGAAGGGTTTCGCCGGACATCTCATTTCAGCCATCACTCTGCCTTGGCACATCTTCGTTCTCCATTCGGCTTTCTCTTTCTCCACAGCATTTGATGACTATCCAGCACCAAGAACAGTCCTGGGCCACAGGAACATGTTCAAGAACATTATTGCCTAAATGACTGCATGAAAGAATAATGGAAAGCAGATCTGATCTATAGGGCAGGTATAAGGGAAGATGACCGAGGTACCTGGGGTAAGAAGCTTGTATGACCTTGGAAATGGGCACCTTACGTTTTGTGTCCTAGAGACCCCCGTCTTTGTTCTTGCCACGGCCATAGGGACGCAGTGACACAGTGATTTCTGTTATGATCCCATAGTTGGGGGGGGGGGATGAAGAAGTTTAAAAGTTGATTCATTACTGGTACTTAAAAAGTTATAACTCCAATGACTCTCTAATTTTCAAATACATGGATATTGACCAAAAATGGCACAGCATCCTTTAGTTGGAATTTAATCTTTCCAGAGATTAGAATTTTCTATTCAGTTTTTTTCTATAAGAAATAATCCAAAGTATGCTCATGAAAACTTTCCATTAGTAAGGAAAGATAGAATTGATTTCAAATTTACAGATTGAATGAAGAGAGTTGAAATTAACCTATTTATTGAAAATTATCAAAATCTAGAACAAATAAAAAAATGATGAATGTCCATCAAGGAAGTATATAATCCACTTTAAAATTGAAATGAAAATAAAACTTTAAATGAAAATAATTTTTTATTTTAAATGAAAATATATTTTTAAAAATTTTTTAAATTTTAAATCCAAATATATATTATATAAACAAATTTATTATTTATATATATATATATATATATATATATATATATATATATATACATATATATATATTTAAGTTATGGACATACTCAGTGTGTAAAGAGCACATGTTGGTACCATCCTACCCTCATCCCTGTCCTCACCCCTCCAAAGGGACCCTCCTCATTGGGGATGACGATTATCCCCATGGGGATTGTGGGTCGTGCATTGTGGGGGCAGCCATCAGTTATGGGGAAGAGGCAATGTCTCTGTGCGTAATGTCCCAACTTGTGGCTCTAACAATCTTTGGCCCCTCTTCCATGAATTTCCCTGAGCCATGTTGGCATGTTGGGTTCGTTTTAGGTCTGCTTCAGTGATGGGCTCTTGGGATCCTCTGTGTCTCTGGATCTCTGGTTTAATAGAAGTTGAGTGTTCTCTGTGTCTATCTCCTTCACCCTTGTGCTGGTACCAGGTTCACCAAGAAAGCAGCACTCTTGCTCATTTCCCAATTACTCTGTGGTTTCAGCTGGGGCCCTGGTGAGGTGCAATGGACTGATTCTTCTCTCAGGTTCTGTGTCCATTTGAAAAAGTGAAGCAGATTCTCTAACGGAGAGTGAAGTCGGCACTGGTTAAATGGGATAACCATTGTTAGTTTAGAGAGAATTTATGGGTGTAGGCCCTCTTGTAGCCCAAGATTGGTGGGAACTTGATATTGGAGAGCAAATTTGTTATCTGGATATGATTCTGACTTGTTTCCCAGTTCCAGATATGGGTTCCTTTCCACTGAGTGGATCTGTTAGCCAATCCAAGAGCAGTTGGTTACTCACCATGGCTGTGTGCCACTATTGCACTTGTGTGAGCATCACATCAGGCTGTTTGCTACTATGTAGCTTAGACCTCGAGTTGCTTGGACAGATGATGGCCATTTTCCCCCAGTAGCTCATGTAGCACCTTCTGGCACTAGACATCCAGCTGACTTTTTTTTCATATATAGTTAGTCCTCTGTATGCATAGATACCATATATGTACATTTAATATTAGATGGAAAATATTTGAAAAAATACATCTCTACTGAACATGTCCAGATGTTTTTCTTACCACTATTCCTTGGACAATATGGCCTAGCAACTATTTACATAACAGTTATATTGTATTACATAGTACTTTAGAAATTTTTTGAAACATGAGGATATATGTAACTTATCTATAAACACTATACAGTATTTATTTATTTATTTATTTATTTATTTATTTATTTATTTATTTATTTGGAGAGAGAGAGAATGGGTGCACCAGCGGCCTCTCAGCTGCTGTGAATGAACTCTAGATGAGTGCGCCCCCTTGTGAGCAAGTGTGGCATTGCGCCTTTGCATCACTTTTTGCATCTGGCTAAACATGGGACCTGGAGTTTGGAACCGGAATTCTTAGGCTTGGCAGGAGGGTACCTTAACCACTAAGACATTTCTTCAGCCCCACTACACAGTTTTATAGAAGAGCCATGAGCTTTTGTGGACCTTGGTGTCCATGGGAGGCTCAGAAACCAATCTTTCACAGATCTTGAGAGACGACTGTTGTGTACTTGCTAATCAAGGAGGTTTATTCTGCTCCCATGTCCACCATAGTGGCAGTATGTGTACCTTAAGATTAATACAATGGCAATTGTAACCGGTTATTAAAATGAAATTCTGGCTAAGTCCCCTGGATATGATCATTCTCAGACCCCAAAGAAGGCAATGAAGCAGACCAGAATACAAACTGCAAAGGACTGTGGGAGAACTGGTTTCTGCAGCAGTTGTAGTGGCAGCAACATCAAGGGAACTTCTGCAGAACAAATCCATCTCCCGGGAGAATCAGGTTTAAACAGCTGCCCTGCCTGATAGTGCAAAGCCCATCCGGACAACAGCAATGGAGGAAGAATGTTCTGTACTCCCCCACTTCCCTCCACACCCCAGAGCCTGGGAGTCTTGCTGGGCAGAACTAGGGGAGGTCAGAGAGAGAAAGCAAAGGCCACCCCTTTTCTCTGTGAAGCCTGCACTTGCTAGGGGAGAGGGAAAGATTTAACTTGAAAGCAAGGAAAGTTTTGCATATTACGTGAGACTAGGAAATTTCATCATTGACAGGAAATTGTTTTGTGATATGAACTGAACTGAGACTATTTCCTAAGCATGGACAGCAAAGTCATGGGACATGGTGAATTTGTTTCAGAGAAATTAAATATTCTAATTAATTTTGCTTCTTTAAATCACTATTATTTTTATTTTTGCATGTGTGTGTGTGTGTGTGTGTGTGTGTGTGTGAAAATGGTGTGTTTGGGGCTGCATGCACATGTATGTGCAGTGTTCCCTGTGGGAAGGGAACATTCTATTCTGCCTGGTCTTTTTGTTTTTGTTTTTGTTTTGTTTTTTGAGGTAGGGTCTCACTGTAGCCCAGGCTGACCTGAAATTCACCATGTAGTCTCAGGGTGGCCTTGAACTCACGGTGATCCTCCTATCTCTGCCTCCCGAGTGCTGGGATTAAAGGCATGTGCCACCATGCCCGGCTTTTTTTTTTTTTTTACTGTTCCAGAGTTTGTCCAGCTCCCAGGATTCTCATATCTCTGCTCTCCTGTAGGACTGAGATTATAGGTATTTGTGTGGGTTCTAGAGATCTGAACTCAGGCAGACTCAGTCCCCCTCAGGCCTCAGGCACAGGAAGTGTACCTAATTGTTAAGCCACTTCTCCAGCCCAAAATGGTTTTCTTAAAATTAGTGGATAGTGAGCTGGAGAGATGCCTCAGGGTTAAGGCGCTTGCCTGCAAAACCTAACAACCCAGGTTCCATTCCTCAGTACCCACAGAAACCCAGATGCACAAGGTGGCACATGCATCTGGAGTTCATTTGCAGGGATAGAGGCCACGGTGCATCCATTCATACTTATTCTCTTCCCCCCCCTCCTAAAAACAAAACAAAATAAAATAAGTGAATATTAATTGCACAAAAATCAAACTCTTCCTTGCAAAATAGCTTCCATTCTTCTTAGTTCATACTTTTCAGTGCAGATATTGTGAAATAAGGTAAGGAAGAATAATTAAAGTGCAGTAAGTGAGAAAACTAGATATATAGGTGGAATAAGGTAAAGCAGTGGGAGAACTGGATGTTAAGGGAAGAAGTCAGATCCGCCACCTATAGTTTTGTGCGACTCAGTTTCTTCATCTTGGAAATAGAGATGTTAATGCAGCTTTGAGGATTCTTGGACAATTGAATGAGATTGTGATATAATATATGCTGCAATGTGGCTTTCAAAACTTGGGCTAGGGCTGGAGGGATGGTTTAGCAGTTAAGGCATTTGCCTACAAAGCCAAAGGACCCAGGTTCGATTCCCCAGGACCCATGTTAACCAGATGTACAAGGGGGTGCACGTGTCTGGAGTTCGTTTGCAGTGGCTGGAGGAGCTGGCGCACCTATTCTCTCTCTCTCTCTCTCTCTCCTCTCTCTCCCTCTTTCTCTGTCAAATGAATAAATAAAAATTAAATAAAAAAAAAGAAAAATCAAAACTTGGGCTGTAGATAGTATTGGACAAATCAAAGGAACGCTTATTGATGTATGTGCTAGAAAGTCTCACCATCTATACTAGAAAATAAATCATTAGTCCCATTATGTTACTCATTGCTATAGGCTTGTGAACATTTCTGCATAAAATGTGTATTGTAAAAAAATATGTTTTTAAACATACAAAAAGGAGTATCTGTGATTTTTTAGGCATTTCAACAGGATAAAGCTTAGTTTGTAAAACATGTAGGCTCAAGGCATGTTTGATGGCAGGCGTGTATAGAGAACAGATGATCCCATCCCATCAGTCAAATGTATGCTGTTGATGATGGTGCATACATTAATACATAAGCAGGTACTTGAAGCCCATGTGTCCTTAGACTGTTCATGAATTGGGACACGGGTAGCTATGTCCCTGAGATTCAACATGCTATCCATTTGTAGAGCTGAATTGTTCTGGGGACTGTTCTTCCTCACTAGAGCCCAGAACCCCTTGGGGAAGCACTGGTTCACCAGTGAGCTGGGAGCAGAGTCACTGGAGGATGGGACAGCAGGATGCAGGATGTATAATTTCCAATTTTTTTAATTTTTATTTTTTTATTATTTTAAACTTTATTTACTTGAAAGAGAGAGAGAGATTGGAAACAGGCATGCCGGGACCTCCAGCTGCTACAAATGATTTCCAGATGCATGTGCCACCTGTGCATTTGGCTTACGTGGGTACTGGGGGAAGCAAACCTAGGTCCTTTGGCTTTGCAGGAAAAAGCCTTAACTACTAAGCTATCCTCCAGCCCCAAATTTTATTTTTCACTATTCAGACTGATTTCGCTGTCTCTCTCTCTCTCTTTCCCCCTCTTCTCTCCCAGGGTAGGTATGAGAATGCCAGATCCTAATTATTAGACAACCTGGGAATATCCAGATGGGCTTGGAATTCACAATCCTTTTGCTTTTGCCTCCTAAGAGCTGGAATTATAGGTGTGCACCACCATATCTGGCTCCACATTGTATCTTCTTTGTGGTAGTGGCTGTACATGATTGAATTCTATTAATAAGGCCAGAGGATACCTCTGTGTCAGTCCTCAACTCCCATTTTGTTTGAGGCAGGGTTTCTCTTGGTCACAGTTGTGTATGCCAAGCTAGCTGACACGTGAGCATCAGGATTCCCCTGTCTCTCTGACTCCTTTCTCACGGTAGGCATGCCGGAATGACATGCTGGGATTACATAGACTCAGGCTATGCATTCAACGTATCTGGGTTCTGTGGATCTGAGCTCAGGTCATCAGGCTTGTGTAGCAAATGCTTTAGCCACTGAGCCATCACTCCAGTCCCTCAGCAGGCCTTTAAAGTCTGTCTGTCTATCTATCTATTTATTTATTTAGGGTGTGTGTGTGTTCATGTATATGAGTGCAGGTGTATACATGCCATGGCACATGTGTAGGGATCAGAGGACAACTTTTGAGTCAGTCCTTGCCTTTCATCTCATTTGAGACAGGATCTCTCATTGTTCACCATGCCATTTGCCAGGCCAGCTGGTCCATGAGCTTCCAGAAAATATAGAAGCCTTCCACAACTTCCAGATTTTATGTGGGGTGTGAGCATTTGAACTCGGGTACTCAGAGTTGTGTGGCAAGAGCATTGTACACTGAGCCATTTCCTCATCCTCAACTATCCCTTTTTGTATTCTCTTTTTATGTTTTTTCACAGTGTTTGAGAGTGAACTCAGGGCCTTGTGCATGTTAGGCAAGGACTCTACCACTGTGCTATATATCCAGCTCCTTAGCGTGGGTTTTAATGTATTTTGTGGCACGGACCCTTTTTGTGATCTCATTAAATTCATGGGTTTCTTTTCAGAGTTTCATTTCATTTTTTAACTTTTTAAGTATATGTTATTTATTTATTTGAGAGAAAGAGGCAGAGAGAGAGAGAGAATGGGCACACCAGGGCATCCAGCCACTGCAAATAAATTCCAGATATATGTGCCCCCTTGTGCATCTGGCTTACGTGGGTTCTGGAGAATTGAACTGGGGTCCTTTGGCTTTGCAGGCAAATGCCTTAACCACTAAGCCATCTCTCCAGCCCTTTAACTTTTTTTGTTGACAACTTTCATACTTATACATCAGTATTTTGATCATAATCCCCTCCCTTTACTGCTTCTTCTTGCCTTCTAGTAAGTAGTCTCTCCTGTATTTCACTGTGTTTTTTCCTCTCCTCCATCGTCCTTGACAGAATGTTAGTGGTTCCAGTTTTGTGCAGGCATTATGTAAGTTGCAACAGCTATTGCGAGATCATAAGTGTAATGACCACGTCCAATCCAATGACAGCTTTTCACAGTACCCCTTCCTCCCATCCTCTGGCTCTTGCCTGCTTTCTGCCCCCTCTTCTACAGTGATCTAAAGGCTCCATTTTACATGCATAGAATAAAACACACAAGGGCTGGAGAAGATGGCTTAGCAGTTAAGGCATTGCCTGTGAAGCCTAAGGACCACTGTTCAGTTCCCCAGGACCCACATAAGCCAGATGCACAAGGGGTCACATGCATCTGGAGTTCATTTGTGGTAACTAGAGCCCCTGGTGTGCCCATTCTCTCTCTGTCTATCTCTCTTCTCTGTCTGTCTGTCTGTCTGTCTGTCTGTCTCTCTCTCTCTCTGCTTGCAAATAAATTTAAAAAATTTTAAATAAAAAAAGAATAAAACACGCAAGAGTACAAAGGACGCCAGTGACATGGAAATTATATCAAATTCTATAATTGGTGACATGGAAATTATGTCAAACTACTTTAAAAGTGTGAAATAGTAATATACAACTTTTCCCTTCCCTCTGTCTTAACTATTTTCTAGTATGTGTTTTTTTTTTTCCTAGTTTAGGTCCAAGTAAGCCCCAAGACCTTCTGTAGAGCGATATTACCCATCCTCAAACCTCCTACAGAGACAGCAGGTGATATCAGCGTGTGGAGGATCACTCAGATCGCAGAGAAGGCAGAGTAAGGCAGGGCCTGAGTCTTCCATCGGGGCATCTGACTGTAACATTTGCTTCAAAAAGAAAAAAAATGCAGTATTGTATTAGCAAAACAAAGCCTTGATAAATGTATATTTTTATTAGCTCAGTAAGTAGCAAGTGTAGTAATTGTCCTATTTCAAGGTAGAGAAGAGCCTGAATGGAACTTTATACTCCAGAACAACCGCCATAGGCAGTGAAATAACATAAGATCTCTACTGGTGGCAAAGTCACAAGTATGTTGACACTGTTGTAATGTTTCCTTTATATCCAACACGGAAAAAAAATGCTATATTTCAGTCAGAGATCACTGAAAGTATTCAAAGCACCTCCATAGAACCTTTGCCTTCCCTCTGTCTTGACTGTTTTCCTAGTTTAAGCCCAAATAAACCCTAAGATTCTCTGTAGTACAATGGTACCCATCCTCCAATCTGCAGACAGCGGGTGGGATCAATACACAGAGGGTAAGTCAGATAAGAGAGAAGGGCGAGTGAAGTAATACAGAGCCTATGTCTTCCCTCGGGGCGTTCGAATATAACATTTGCTTCTTAAAAAAAAAAGTGGTAATGTACTAGCCAAATAGATTAGCCTGGAGTTGGCCAGTGTCATCAGTGTTTAATCAACTGGAATGAACTGCCAGTTCTCCCCACTACCCCACCCTGCATCTCCATAGTGTCTCCTTTATGTTGAAAGGCCTTCCTTCTAATCTCCGGATCAGAACACAGCCATTTCTGAGATTGGTATTTCCTGCTTCCCCAGCTGGAAGCCATCTGGACTTCTTTCTACACTCCCAGAGAACATGTCTCAGAGCCGCACATGGATTTATTTTTTGAGCCCAGGCCATGTTTTGCCTTGGGCTGTCTGTTGATGTGCATGTTTCACGGTCTCTAATTACCTCTAGCTCCTAGAGGGCAGATCACTTAACCCCATTTCTCTCTGACTCCTGCACAGTGTCAGGGTTTGGCAGTACTCAGCGCACTGAGAGTCCGGCAGAATCACAATGTGCATTGGGCCACCTCCCACCTCCCTCCACTTGGTGTCTCGCACCTTCCTCTCTTTTATTGATGAGTTTTTAATTCTTCCGTCACTAAAAATCAAACCCTGATTTTTTTTTTTCTTTCATTGAATGCCCTTGCAGTGTAACAGCAAACTTCCAGGCGAGAAAACTAATTGATGTTATATAGTCTTTAAGAAATGGACATTTATTTGCCAGATCCCTCATTCTCTCAAAAATTAAGGGAAAGTTTACTGTATAAAATATATCATAGCTTTGTGCATCTGACTTACATGGGATCTGGAGAGTCGAACATGGGGTTCGATTGCAGTGGCTGAGGCCCTGGCATGCCAATTCTCTCTCTCCTTCTGTCTCTCTCTTTCTTTCTCTCTCTTGGGCTCTCTAAAGTAAAAGAATAAAAAATATATCACAGCTGAGCATGGTGGCTCCTGCCTTTAATCCCAGCATTCAGAAGGCTATCATAGGAAAACCACAATGAGTTCAAGCTGGGCTACAGAGTGAGTTCCAGGTCAGCCCAAGCTATAATGAGACACTGCCTAAAAAAATAAAATAAAATAAAATAAAATAAAATAAAATAAAACATTAACGTTGGGTATATATGAACCATGATACATGTTTATGAAACTTTTTCTGAGTTTCTTAGGAACAAGGAGAGCAATGCCTCCATGAGGAGTTCTTTTTTTCTTATTGTTCTGTGTAGAAAGCAAAACTTCTAAGAAGAGTTCTCTTTCCTCCTGGTTCAATGGAGAGCTTCTCAAGTAGCATGCTATTAATACGGCCAGTTATCAGTGCCCATGGATTCCTTGTTGCAAGGTGGTTACATTTAAAGACATCAGGGCCTAGGGAGATGGCTCAATTAAAGGCACTTAATTCCAAAGCCTGCTGGCCCAGATTCAATTCCCCAGCCACCCACATAAAACAGGACAGGCATTCAAGAGACTCTGGAGTGGAAGTTGTCAATAAAAAATAAAATAAAATTACAAGAAAAAGAGACTCTGGAGTTGCCACAACCCACCCACCCCCACACTTACAAATAAATAAATAAATGGCTAATAAATATTTGAGCTGGGGAGATTGCCCAGTGGTTATAGACACTTGCTTGCAAAAGCCTGCCTGCCTGGGTTTAATTCCCCAGTTACTCACATAAAGCCAGATGTACATTTGAAGACATCAAAACAATAAAATCTTGCTTTGAATCCTTGTAATGTGTCCTTTGAGTATCAGTTTTGACACCTGTAAGATAACATCATCAATTTCATACTTGTTTGATGATTAACTGAATTAATGCATGTTATGGTGGGACTATGGTCCAGACGTAAGGGTATGATGGTCCCAGAATGACAGTATTGAGAAATGCTGTGGACATTTAACAGGTGGGACATAGTGAGAGATCTTTAGATCTTCGAGGGGAATGAATGTCCCTGTGTGACTGCTTGCTGCAACACACTGTTTCCATGACGCGCTGCCCTCACCCAGACTCAAACCCATTGGGCTTTCAGATTTTGCACTTGGACTGCCAGAGCTATGAGCCAAAAGAAACTTGTCTTTACTTTGTAAGTGGTCTGGGCCCCATGTCTCAGTATAGTGACATGAGGCTGATTAATATAAAGCAAGGGCAGTTTTTAGAAAATGTTTTAGAAATGACAAGAGCTCCATGTATGTCAAAAGTATCAGCGAAGACAAAACACTGGGGCTGAGGAGATGGTTCAGTGGCTAAAAGGTGCTTGTTTGCAAATCCTGTAAGCCCAGGTTCGATTCCCCAGCTGCCCACATAAAGCTGGACAGATGTTGTCTGTAGCAGCAGGAGATGCTGCCTTCCCCCCAACCCCCTGCACACAAATAGATAAATAAGTAAATATAAAAAACACCTCCAGGGGCTGGAGAGATGGCTTAGAGGTTAAGGCAGGAACAGCAAGACAGCTTTAAAGCAAGAGAGAAGACAGGGGACCAAGCACATCCTTTAAAAACTTCATTTATTGACCATTTTTATAATTTTACACACACATATATAAACGTGTTTTGATCTCATTCACATCTGTTACTTCTCCTGTTGCCCCTTCCTCCTATTGAAATGCTTCTCCCAACTACTACCACTTCTACTTTGAAATTGTGTGTGTGTGTGTGTGTGTGTGTGTGTGTGTGTGTGTAAAATGCACTGAGTTTTGGGTCGCTTGCATAAATATGAGTTAGGGACAGAGCACAAGCAACTTACCAGTGGCTATACCACTGAAGAAAATTTCTCCCCTTCCCCCAGCAACCATGAACTGCCAGTAACTGGTCAGGGAGGGATGAGGGCCTCATGCCCTCCTTCACCATCCATGCTGACAGGGTGACGGACCCAATTTTGTGCAAGTTTTTTTTTTTTTTTTTGGGGTTTCAAGGTAGGGTCTCGCTCTAGCCCAGGCTGACCTGGAATTCACTATGTATTTCAGGGTGATCTCGAACTCATGGTGATCCTCCTACCTCTGCCTCCCGAGGGCTGGGCTTAAAGGCGTGCACCACCACGCCCTGCTTTGTGCAAGTCTTGTGCCAGTAATGACAGCTGCTGTCAGGTCATGAGTGTGATGGCCGTGTCTTATCTGGACAACAGCATTCTGAAACACTCTTCTCCATCCTCTAGCTCTTACAGGCTTTTTGTGTCCCCTGTAGTCATTGTCAGTTACAAAAGGAAGCATCGCTAGCCAGCCAATCTCTGGACATAAACATAAATATTTAGAGGAAATTTTGATAGGCACAACATATCCAGTTAGCCAAATAAAAGGAGTAGCTTCCTCTCTAGGGCCTCTGACTGGGTCCCCAGGCCCAGGCTTTTGACTAGATTTGTAGTACAAGGCATGAATTCATCCCATGAAGCAGGCCTCAAAGGCAATCAAAGAGCAGTTGGCTACCCCACATCAGTCACGCCACTATTGCACTAACAGGCACACTTTGCCTGCTGGTCAGGCAAAGAAATGTGACCGTTTCTGGAGCTGGGAAGATGATTCAGTGTTTAAAGACACTTGCTTGCAATGATGACCAGCCTGGGTTTAATTTTCAATACACCCACTTAAGACAGATGCCAAAAAGTGGTGCAAGCATCTGGTGTTCATTTATAGTGGAAAGAGGCAATGGTGCACACATGCACACACACACGTGCACATTCACTTAAAATAAAAGAAATCCATTTTTTTAATATTTTATTTTTATTTATTTGTTTGAGAAGAGAAAAAAGAGGCAGAGAAGGATAGAGAAGAGAGAGAGAGACAGACAGACAGACAGACAGACAGAATGGGTGCACCAGGGCATCCAGCCACTGCAAACAAACTCCTTGTTTATCTGGCTTAAGTGGGTCCTGGGGAATCAAATCTGGGTCCTTTGGCTTTGCAGGCAAAATGCCTTAACTGCTAAGCCTTCTATCCAGCCTGGAAATGCATCTTTATAATATGTGGTAGTTTGACTCCAATATCCCCGTTAACTTATGTACTTTCATGGCTTTTTTTTTTTTTTTTTTTTTTGGTTTTTCGAAGTAAGGTCTCGCTCTAGCCCAGGCTGACCTGGAACTCACTCTGTATTCTTAGGGTGGCCTTGAACTCCCGGCAATCCTCCTATCTCTGCCTCCCGAGTGCTGGGATTAAAGGCATGCGCCACCATGCCCGGCCTTGGCATTTTTTGAGGTGTAACTTGCTGGAATAATTGTGTCACTGGGAGCAGGCCTTGAGGTCTATCAGCCCCCAGTTTGCCAGTGTTAGTTTACTTACTCTACTGCTGCTGTTGTCTACCTGCTGTGGCAAGGAGGTGATGCCCAGCTTCTGCTCACACCATGCTTTCCCTTGACATCATGGAGCATCCCCTCGAGAGTGTAAACCAAAATAAATCCTTTCCTCCCATCAGCTCTTTTTGGTCGGGCCTTTTATCCAAGCAACAAGAAGGTAACTACAACAGAAAATTGGCACCAGAAGACTGGGCTCACTACTGCTAGAGACCTGATGGTGAGGCCTTTGGCCTTTTGAAGCTGATTTGCAAAAAGAATGTGGAAAGATTTGAAACCTTGGTCTAAGAAATGCCTTGCAATGCCAAAGGCAGAGTTTGATGGACCATTTTAGTCAGAGTTGAAAGACCTAAATGCAGTAAGAAGTAAAGAGAGCTGGATGGATGGCTTAGTGCATAAGGCACTTACTGGCAAAGTCGAAGGACCCAGGTTTGGTTCCCCAGTACCCATGTAAAGCAAGATGCACAAGGTGGTGCAAGAGTCTGGAGTTCATTTGCAGTGGCTAGGAGGCCCTGGCACACCCATTCTCTCTTTCAAATAAATGAATATCCAGGTGTGGTGGTGCATGCCTTTAATCCCAGCACTCAGGAGGTAGAGGTAGGAGGATCACTATGAGTTTGAGGTCACCCTGAGACCACATAATGAATTCCAGGTCAGCCTGGGTTAAAGGGAGATCTTACCTTGAAAAACACAATAAATAAATAACATTAAAAAAGAAAAAAGAAGTGTGGACTGTGAGGTTTGGCTTACAAGGGTAAGAAAGAGCTTTGTCCACACTGGGCTGGAAGCATTTTGGTGTGAGCGGCTGGCTGCGTTCTGCCTGCCTGTGTTGTTAGAATTCGAGCAAAGGTGAGTTTAGAAGAAATGGACTGGTGTGAGTAGATTGATGTGGCACAGAGAGAAATGAAAGTTGGGCTGACGATTACAGCCTGCTTTAGCTGCAATTGTTTGCGAGATTACTGTCACTGAGATTAAGCTAGCTGCTCTGCATCAAGCCAGCAGGAAGAATGTCGGCTCATTTGAAAGTAAGGGACAGAATGCTGAAGGAGTGTCCTGCTCTTCAAAGTTGGCTTTATTCCCCCTCTGGATTAACAAATTTGGTAGGCTGCCTGGTACTATTGGGTACCACAAATGCATGGCATGAAAGGGTCATTGGATTTGCAACATGGCTTTTTTTTTTTAATGGCCACTTGGTTGTCAGAGTCCCTGCATAGAGGCCTAAGGGAGCTATGGGGATGGACTGTGGGTATTAGTGGAGCTCCTAGGACTTTGTGAGATACCACGATTATGGGATGGTTGCCAAGGAGAGCTGCTGGATCAGGATGGAGTTTTCCCCAGGCTGTGAGCAGCCCAGCTAGAGGGGCAGAATGAGAACCCCAGAGATTTTGTCACTAGTTATAGATCTCAGAGTTGGAGCTACAGGATTTGGCATTTGCCTCATTTATTTTCGATCTGGTTCAATATTTCCTTGTAACCTCATCTTTTGCAATGTAAATGTTTACTCTGTGCCATTATGCTTTTGGTTTTGCAGCTCACAGTTAACAGACCTTGGAGTCTGGAGATGTTTGAACAGCACTGGGATTCATAAAAACTATGGGGACTTTTAGGCTGGCCATGGTGGCACATACTTTAAACCCAGCATTTGGGAGGCAGAGGTGAGACGATCCCTGTGTGCTCCAGTTTGGGACTACAGAGTGAATTCCAAATTAGCCTGGGCTAGTGTGAGACCCTACCATGGGGGAAAAATAAACAAACTGTGGGGACTTTTAAAGTTGAACTAAATGCATTGCATTGTACAGCATGGATAGTGGTGAGCTTGTCAGGGGCAGAATGTGCTTATTTGAATCTGGTGTCCCCAGTAAACTCATGTGTTTTAAATGCTTAGTCTGCAGCTCATGGTAATTTGGGAGGTGGAGCCTTGCTGGAGGAGGTGATGTGTTGCTGGAAGTGGGCTTTGGGGTATTATAACCAGCTCCCCCCACCATGCCAGAGTTTGGCTCACTCTCCTGCTATGGCAGAGATGATGCCCAGCCTCTGCTCATGCCCTGCCATCACAGAACTTCCCCTTCAAGACTCTAGGCCAAAAAAATAATATTCTTTCTGTTGCAGTCAGGTTTGCATTGCTGCCAGAAATCACCTGGCCAAGAGCAGCTTGTGGGAAGAAAAACAAAAAGGTTTATTTTGGCTTACAGACTCGAGGAGAAGCTCCAGGGGAAAATGATGGTATGAGCAGAGGGTGGACATCACCCCCAGGCCAACCTCAGGTGGACAACAGCAACAGGAGAGTGTGCCAAACACAGACAAGGGGAAGGGGAAGCTGGCTATAATACCCATAAGCCTGCCCCCAACAATATACCGCCTCTAGAGGCTTTAATTTCCAATTGCCATCAGCTGGGGAACCTAGATTCAGAATACCTAAGTTTATAGGGGACACCTGAATCAAACCACCACTCCCTCCATCAGCTGCTTTTGGTCTGGTGCTTTGTCCCAGCAACAAGAAGCTAACTACAACATGGTAATTAGCCCACTCTCATGATATTGCCATTTAATCCGGAACCCTCATGACCTAGTCCCCTCTTAAACACCTCTCCATACTGTTGCATGGGGAGCTGGTTTTTAACCCATGGATTTTGATAGATCCATAAAAGCCATAGCAGAGACCTTTCGCAAAACTGGAAGATTAGAGTGACCTTCCCAGATTGCACCATCATGGCTTCAGTTAGGAAGCAAACCTGCTACTGTTCCTTGATTCAGTGGAAGTAGAAAAAGAACTCCCCAATTAGTAAAATGGAGGGGTGGTGTGGGCTCAGGAAACCTGAGGTTGCTGGCAGAGGCTATTCCCACCAAAGAGACAGGGCTGGATCAGAAGCATTTGATTCCCTCTGTCAGCTGCTGTTCTAACACTATGGGAATGGTGGGAGGTTTATGCCTTAAGCCTAGATGGGTAGTTGCAAACTATGATGTGAAAGCTCTTAGGTCACCTCTTCTTATGCTAGGTATACTCTGTTGGTGGAAAGAACGCGTGAGTTTAATTTTGGCTCCTGTTACAGTTTTAATTTTTTTTTTTTTTGTCTTGGCACCCATTCTTGGCAATCTTTAAAAGACTGCAATGACAGCTTTGGAAAATCACCGAGGACTATTGCCAACACTAACAAACTGACACCAGAATAAATGTTCTATGAGAGCAGCCCCTCCTATCTTATTCTTCAAAGCCCCACACCTTAAAATGGGTATGGCCCAATGTCCCTTTATACATGAGATCATTAATGTTCACAGCTGGTCAGTACACTTTGATGCAGAAAAGTCTTGGTGATATTTTGGTAGTTATATAATTCTAAAAGAAATTGACGATGTTTTGTGTTTTGTTTTTCATCTTGGTTATTCATAGGCACTGTAATGGTTCAATATCTGACTGGGTTTATTGTTTAGCACATGGAAGATACTCAAGTCAACTTGGATTTACTAGGAAAAAAAAACATAAATACCATAATCCAACCCCCCACCCTACCAGGGTTACATTTCAAGAGGCCTGTTGAATGTGAAACTAGAACCCTATGCATAGTGTGCGTTTCCAATTCATAAAAATTTGATGTTGTTCAAAACATTTTTTAAATATTTGATTTCTATTTATATATTTATTTATTAGAGAGAGAGAGAGAGAATCGGCACACCAGGGCGTCTAGCCACTGCAAATGAACTCCAGATATGTGTGTCACCACGTGCATCTGGCTTTCGTGGGTTCTGGGGAGTCAAACCTAAAACATAGTTTGTATTTTTTTCCAGCTTAAGTCAGCACTTATCATGCCCCATGGCTGTAGCTTTTGTAGTCCGTAATGTGATGACATAAATTTCTGTTTCCTTCTTCACAACTTCTTGAAGAAAAGACTCATTCTTACGAGAGATCTTAGCCATCTGAACATATGACTTTCCCCTTTCTTATTTAGTGGGGGACTTTGACTTTTTCGTTTAGAGGAAACGCTCTGCAGCTTCTGCTTGTACTATCCAAGCTGTCAGGTGTCACTGCTTGAGCAGGAGGACTGGGAACTCTCAGCCACAGACCTGAAAACCAAGATGGCTGTTAAGTGAACAAAGAGCCTGTCGCTACACATGGGCAGAGAGGAGACAGAGCAAGATTTTTGCCTCTTAAAACTTGTGTTTATTTCTTAAACCGAGCGTGGTGGTGCACGCCTTTAATCCCAGCACTCGGGAAGCAGAGGTAGGAGGATCACGGAGAGTTCAAGGCCACCCTGAGACTACATAGTGAATTCCAGGTCAGCCTCGGCGAGAGTGAGAACCCTACCTTGAAAAACCAAAAAAAAAAAAACTTTGTGTTTATTTCTTGAGATTTTCATTTACTACTTTCAGATGACTGCTAACTGACTGTGGGTAAATAAAACCAGAGAAAACAAATCCAAGAATGAAAGGCAGGAAGACTATTATATTCACATACCAGTCAACTCCAAACCTGGAAAAGGCTTCCTTCCTGTAGCTCAGGTATCTTCTTGAGGGCTTACCTTCTTTAATTCTCAAAGCTGTGTGGGCCTGGTAGAACAATGATGCAATATATTCATCAAGAGCATTTACTTTGTAGCTAAACAGATCTGAATGTTACCTCTGACTTGGAAAAGAACCAGATGGGAGATCTCAAATAGCAAACACCATGCCTCAGTTTCTTCATTTAAATATGCTTCTTTACAATGTCCCCTTAAAGATTTGATTGAAGAATTAAACAAAAGCAAGTGTTCCTAAATCTTAAATATTGCTCATGCAATATTTCTCACATTCAACTACCACTGAGGCCATTGTTCACATAATGTTTTCTTTAACTTCATTTTTTAAAAAAAAAACCATTGATTTTAGAAGGCCAATGAAATATTCTGATCATTTCCTGATGATACAATTCAATATAACAGTATATAAATAAGAGAGGCTAAACAATGTTATTGAGTTCTAGATGGAAATTTTCATGTTTGTTCAAAAGATTAGCCTGACATGGTGGAACATGCCTTTAATCCCAGCACTCAGGAGGCTGAGGTGGGAGGATCCGCCATGAGTTTTGGGCCAGCCTGAGACTGCATAGTGAATTCCAGGTCAGCCTGGCTAGAATAAGACTCTACCTTGAAAACAACAAATAATAATTAATAATAATAATAATAATATTGTCAGGTGTTAAAGAGATATTTGCTCCAATAAGAAACTTTCTTTTGTACTTAATAAACTATTACTTTATATAACGTGACATGATGCCCTGCTTATGAATCATGGAATATCTTCTGAGGTATTTTCATTGGCATGTACAACACATTTTATAAAATTGAAATATATTTTGTAAAGACTGTCATATTAACAAAATGACACATAGACCTCCCAGCTACGGCTGACTGGATCGTATGCAGCAGTAGCAACATAGTCACTCAGAAACCAGGCTGTGATGTAGAAGAGAGGTGAGAAGAGACTGCTGATAGTTAATCAACTCTTGACTTTCCACAAAAGACTCTGAGGTCAAGTTCTAGAACAGCCCCTAACAGTGGGTAGTGTTTAAATTTTTGTTTATTTTTATTTATTAGCAACAGACAGAGAGAAAGAGGCAGAGAGAGAGAAAGAGAATGGGCATGCCATGGCCTCTAGCCACTGCAAATGAACTCCAGATGCATGCTCTACCTTGTGCATTTGGCTTAGATGGTTCCTGGGGAATTGAGCCTTGAACTGGGGTCCTTAGGCTTCACAGGCAAGCGCTTAACCGCTAAGCCATCTCTCCAGCCCAACAGTAAGTTTTTTAATTAAGAAATTACCCTGGGGCTGGAGAGATGGCTTAGTGGTTAAACACTTGCCTGTGAAGCCTAAGGATCCTGGTTCGAGGCTCGATTCTCCAGGACCCACGTAAGCCAGATGCATAAGGGGGCACATGCATCTGGAGTTCGTTTGCAGTGGCTAGAGGCCCTGGCATGCCCATTCTCTCTCTCTCTCTCTCTCTCTCTCTCTCTCTCTCTCTCTGTGCCTATTTCTGTATCTTTCTCTCTCAAATAAATAAATAAATAAAAATAAAATATTAAAAAAAAAAAGAAAAAGAAAAGAAATTACCCTGGCCCAGGAGAAATTTGGAGACCCTAACCCATCACATAGTTCTCAGATGAGTAGGATGTCCTACAGGCCAAGCAGTGCCAGGAACCTCTCATCACTTCTGTCGGGGCTTAGAGGCTGGCATGGGCAGAACTATACTCCTTCCTTCCCCCCATTTGTGAGTTGAAGTCCTAACTCCTAGTACCTCAGAGTGCTACTGTATTTGGAGACAAGGATTTTAAAAGAGGTAATTGGGTTGGGGATATAGCTCACTGTACAGTGTACAGTGGTACAGTACTTGCTTAGCATGCCCAAGGCCCTAGGTTCAGTCCCCAGCACCACCAAAAAGAAAAACAAATTCAAAAGAGATAATTAAGTTAAAACAAGGCAGGGGCCAGTGGTGGTGGCACATGCCGGTAGGATATTGCTGAAGAGGTAGAGGCAGGAGGCTCAGGAGTTCGACGCCAGCCTGGGCTACAAAAAAAAAAAAAAAAAAAAAAAAAGAGGTAGGGTTAGGTCTTGATCAGATATGGCTGCTCTTCTTATAATAAGGGGTTAGGACATTGACACTCACAGAAAGGCAAGGCTGTCTACAAGCCACAGAGGGAAGCCTTAGAAGAAGTCAGCTGGCTTCCAGGAGTGCAAGAAAATAACATGCCATCTGTCATACTCTGTTACAGTGGCCTTAGCAAGTTAATAGAGCCAATGTTTGCCAGATGACGCTTGAAGAGTCAAACAGTTCATCGTCCATCTACAGGGACACCTGCAATGATGCCTCGTGTTTGAGAAAGCCAGAGATGTCTGATTTCATATAGTCATTCCATTCATCTCTCAGGTAACACCTGCTTACAATCTTCACGTGTTTCTTCTTTATCATGAGCCCCCTCACCTTTATTTATCCCCTTGTAGGGAATCTGCAGCCCCACCTTCTGTGGCTCTTGAACCTTTCTGAGCATCCTTTGCATGCCTAGCTTTCTTCTCATGTCAGTGAACATTCACATCCACCAAGTTCATGGTACATTCTTTCTGTTCATGATGCACCCAAAGGATGCACTGCTACCTGGATCTAAAATGCTTTCCTACCTGGGGGGACAGGGAACTTCGTATCCTTGTGGCAGTTCCAGGAATTCTTACTTGTCGGTTAGTCATTTGTAAACCCTTTGTCATTACACATTCTGTCTCTTGAGAAAAGCCGTCTTAATCCTGTGCATTCAAAGTTCAAATAGATCCTTAAAAATCATTCTAAGAGCCGGGTGTGGTGGCGCACACCTTTAATCCCAGCACTCAGGAGGCAGAGGTAGGAGGATCGCTGTGAGTTCGAGGCCACCCTGAGACTACATAGTTAATTCCAGGTCAGCCTGGACCAGAGTGAGACCCTACCTTGAAACCCCCCCCCCAAAAAAAATCATTCTAGGGCTGAAGAGATGGCTTAGCTCTTAAGACATTTGCTTACAAAGTCCAAAGGACCCAGGTTCGATTTCCCAGTACCCATGTAAGCCTGATGCACAAGGTGGCACATGCGTCTGGAGTTTGTTTGCAGTGGCTGGAGGCTCTGGTATATCCATTCTCTCTCTCTCTTTCTCTCTCTCTCTAATAAAATAAAATGTTTAAAAATATTTCTAATCACAAACCTTGGCCAAGAAATTAGAAATGTCTTTTACCTTCGCATTTGGTGGTTTAGGGCCAAAAGATGATTTGAGCAATTCATAGAAGTTTTGGGGAGGGGGCGTGTCTATCTAACCAGTTCATCCAAGGAGTAATGGGCAAGAGTTGGAAAGAATGATATAACTCATTGTCAGCTAGGAGGCAGATAAAGGAGCAACAATAGTCAAATAAATTCTTTAGATCCCAGATAAAAAGTGACTCCATCTCCAGGGCTGTGGGTAAGGTGTGACCTCCAATGACACAGGTGAGACTTGTGTGTTAGCAGCCCTGAGCGTAAACAGCGGCTCAGCGTGGAGAGGACGGGTCATGGTGATTACTCACTGAAGTTCTGGGATTTGGTTTTTGTGGTCACTGTTTTTCTTCTTGGGAGTAAATCCCTTCCTCTCAGAAATTTTCCTGGCTACCTTTCAGGGCCTGCCTCTTGGTAATGTGTTATGTTCTCATTTAGAAATTTTTGTGACGGCTCAGCCTGTGAGTAGGTGTTCTATGCCACTTCAGTGTTTCCGGGCTCTTGGAGCTTCGAGCCTTCTGGAGAGGAAGTCAAAGGCAGGCTCCAAGTTCTCTCTGGTCCCTGTGCTTCTCCTCATGCACCTTGGACGTCTGTACCAGGAAAGTCCAGGATTTTCTTTCTCATTAAAGAGATCCTATTTGGTGGGAGAGATGGCTTAGCACTTAAGGCACTTGCCTGCGAAGACAAAGGACCCAGGTTCGACTCCCCAGGACCCATGTAAGCCAGATGCACAAGGGGACGCATGCATCTGGAATTTGTTTGCAGTGGCTGGAGGCCCTGGCGTGGCCATTCTCTCTCTCTCAAATAAACAAAAGTAAAGAGCTCCTATTCCCCTGTTTCATAATAACACCATTTACAGGAAGTGAGGCCAGGCAAGCCCTCCCCAGTTCCTCTTGCACATACATGTTTTTACATGGCATATCAACAACCTATAATTTTCAATGTCAAACTTGTCTGTCATGTGTCAGCTTATACCTAGGTTCTGTTCTGTCTCTACGTGCTTCAAATTAACAACAAAGTCCTGTCTCAAGAGTCTCCTGTGCTCTGCCGTCGTCCTTGTGTGTCGGCTTCCACCTGCTTTGAGTCTACGGCCTCAGCTCCCTGATCAAGTGCAGTGCCATGGGAGGAACAGTCAGGGATTCAGGGGCTCCAGGCAACACCCACCTTTGCTATTTTTTTTTTCCCAGTCCCTCTGCCTTTCCACTTGCTTTCTTTTTGTGTTCAGTAGTCTCTCCTGGAGACCAAGAGTCAAAGGGAATTTAACCTGAAGGAAGCTGAGATGATATCCTGCCTTAGGCAGAAGCAAAGCGCTGGGACCACATTCTGGCCCCTGTTCTCTCGGAAAAGTTTCTTTTTGTGAGTGGGACCTGATGGAGCAAAGATTTCTGGGAGAAAAGGGGAAGTTACACATCCCTGCCCTGTATGAAGCAGTCATTTAAAATGAACTCTTGGAGATGGGCCTAGACCTCTAAACGAATAATTCATTCAGAATTAAACCCATGTTTCCTTGGAGTTTCTTGGGTAAGATGTTGTTCAAGGGCTAGATAGATGACTCATTGGTTAAAGGCCTGCAAAACCCAGGTTCAATTCCTCTGTACCCACATAAAGCTGGATGCACAAAGTGATGCATGCATCTGGAGTTCATTTGCAGTGCCATGAGGACTTGGCATGCCCATTCTCTCTCGTTTCTCTCTCTCAAATAAATAAATAAATATTTAAAAATAAAAAATGTTTTGTTCAAGATAAAAGTAAAATGAGTTTAAGGCATGGCTTGAGTCTTTATAATTGGCTATGTGTGTGTCTTTGGCTGACATTTACCCCCCTCACTCCCACATGGGCTCTCTACCCCTTAATGTCCTCCACATGGCAGGAGCTCTCTGCACTTTCTAAGTCTCTTGGCACATTTCTTCTAGGCCCACATGGGCTCTCAGACCATGAGGGTTTATCTATTTTACTGCTAATGGTTTTGTACTTCCCAAAACAACATAATTTAATAATCATCCTTCGCAGTCTTATTTTATCTAAGTCTTTGGTTAAAAGGAAATAAGAACTAAGGGTTTGGGGGGTTCAGGGACTCTATTCCTGAACCCCTAACCCCCTGTTTCATGACCATGTTTTGACTGGAAGGCAGGCAAGGGAAGATGAGCAGGATCTTAGAGGGAGGCAGCCACAGAGCAGAGTTTTAAGAGGACAGTAGAGCGCTACAACCTAATCTTTCTAGATTGAACTCCCAAAGGGCTGACACTGGCCGTTGATAACTTGTGCTAATGCATTCTACAAAAAAAGTCCTATCTGTTCCCCATTAGCTTTCTGGGATCCCATGCTTTCAAGATTCCTTATACATTAGACTGTAGAAGGCAGAACAATGGTGCAAAGGTCCAGATTCCCACATGTGACTATGTTACCTTGCATGGCAAAAGGTACTTTGGAGATGTAACAGAGATTCTGAACCTTGATGTGCAGAGATGACCCTGGCTATTGGGATAACCCCATCTCACTATACGGAGAGAGCTTAATGGTGAAAGAGGAAGAGTTCGTGGAGAGCAAAGTGGGGTAAGAAAGGAGAGTGACTCGGCACTCTAGAGTCACCCAAATCCCACTTGCTGGTTGGGAAGGCACAGGAAGGTGGCCACGAACCAAAGAATGGCCCCAGCTTCTACAACTTGCATAAAGCCCTCGACTGACAGCTGCCAGGGAAATGGGGACCTCAGCCTTACAACCGTATGCATCTGAAATCTGCCAACAACCTAAGAGAGTAAGGAAATGCAGATAGCAATATGATATGATATAATAGAATGTCATAATATAATATAAACCAGTTGACAGGAATAATAATGAAAAGTGTATTTATTTCATTCATCGATTTATTTACTTATTTTTCATACTCTCACCAAGCACCTATGATGAAGCAGGTCCAAAGCCAAGGACTGGTTTAAAGAACATGCCAGAAGATGGTTTAAGCTCTCACAATATTTATAGAAGTCAACAGGAGAACCAGAAACAGGGTTCTGACTCCCTCAACAACTTGATGTGCCTTGCTTCCCTGAACTCAACCTCTCCTCTTGTCTACAATTTCAAAACAGTTGGTCGTGGCAGAGGTGGGTGATGTTTTGCCAGTTCATTGGCATGGGTGGAGCATGAATTTTTCCACCCTCGGTCTATGTGCAGGAGTTCATGGCTCTGCCTCCCTCCCTGTGGCACTCTGGACATTTAGTACTACCCATATCACACTGTTATTCCCCAGTGACACCAGGACATTGTCATAGTTGAGAAGGTTGCCTGAGTTTGCTGTAGAACCATCTAGAAAGCTTGTGAAAACACAGAACCCTAGAGATTTTCATTTAGTAGGTGTGGGCAAGGAACTGGGAAGACATTCCTTTCCTCCGGAGGTCCTGGATAATGTCTCCAGCCCACTGGCCACATTGTGTGTGTGTGTGTGTGTGTGTGTGTGTGTGTGTGTGTGTGTGTGTGTGTGTGTGTGTTTGCCAGGTTGATAGTAAATCTGGAATGTCTGGTAGATTGCTTTATCAATAAGTAAGGTTGATAATGCCATTACAGGCAGAAGGAGAGAGCTAAAAAAAAAAAAAAATGTAATACCAGAGAGACCTGTGCCACAAATCCAGATATTTGAGCCTTAACAGTCCTCCATCCAGTACCTCCCATATTTTTTTTTCCTCAGATGAAAACTTCTTTGCTCTCCTTGCAAATCTGGAATGCCCAGCAAGTTGCCGCAAACGCACCCACTGAGAAAGAGAGGGTCGGAGGAGAGTAAACAGGGTTTCCTTAGGTTTCATTTTAAGTCCAAAGTGGCCTGCTGTCTTTGCCTTAGTAAACAGCATCTACGGTGATAAGACATTAAAAAAAAAAAAAAAAAAAAAAAAAAAAAAGCACTGAGATCTCTATTTATGCAACTTGGCATGAGGACAGGGCCTGTGTCCCGCTGAGGGGCAGGCAAAGGGATTACACAATGTGCTGTGGGGACGTGTTGAGCATCACGTGATCCTGCGGCCTCTCCCAATCCTCACTCTGTTAATCTCCCTTCCAGATTCTCTTGTCCCTGCCTCCACCCCGCCAGGACTGTGTGAAGGTCAAAGAAACGTGGGAACTGCTAAGGAGTCACTACCCTTTCTTCCGGCGTCCTTCCAAAGATCCCTGATCTGAGCTGAAAATGGTGATGAATCTCCACCCAGTGACTCCAGACAGTAACCTTGAACTGCTACACTGAGTCCTTGCGACGTTTTGCCACTGCGGTTGACTGCGTGGGTTCGACTGTCTCTTTTCTTGATTCAGAAACGTGAAGTAGAAATTTGAGTCTATTGTTTTGGGGGAAAAAAATCCAGTTGAAATTCCAAAGTGCTTTCCTCCGTTATTTGAAATATCGAAGTGCCATGAGTTAGGGCCCTGTCAAACACAGCATGCTTGATTCAAAAGAAAAATAGCAGTTTTGTTGTGAAAGTCAGATTTTGCTAAGGTGCTTTTCCTAAACAAAGATATCTCCAGCGCTGTGATTAGGGTTTATCTCCCGATAACTGTGGTAATGACATTTCCTTTGTGCTAGATCTTTGCAACTAGAAAAATAAAATCTTGTATGGCATATGGACCGTTTTACATTCGCAAATCTCTTAACCACTGACAACTCTCACTTATCCTCCCAGAGATTTTATTTTTTGGGTTTTGGTTTTGGTTTTTCAGGTAGGTTCTCACACTAGCCCAGACTGACCTGGAATTCACTCTGCAGTCTCAGGGAGGCCTTGAACTCACATGATCATCCTACCTCTACCTCCCGAGTGCTGGGATTAAACGCATGCACCACCACTCCCGGCTATTTTTTTATTTTAAAATTTATTTATTTTATTTTAGTGTATGTGCGCACCAGGGCCTTTTGCTGCTACAAATGCACACAGGATGCTTGAGCCTCTTTTATGTGTGTCTGCCTTACATGAATTGTTGGTTGGCAGGCTTTGCAAGCAAGTGCTTTTAACCACTGAGCCATCTTCCCAGCTCCTCTGTTGACATATGTATACATTGTACTGCATGCATCATATAGCAATATATTGTTGGGCAAACTGCTTTCACTTATGTGGCAGATGGACTAGGTGGTTTTTAATGATATTCCACCAAGTGACGGGTTTAGTACCTGGATTCCCTGAAAAGACAGCGCGTTCCATGTAAAGAATCTTCTGTAGGTGGGAACTTGTCCAAAGAGTCAGAGCCCAAGTCCTAGGACATGGTTCTTCAGGGAGCATGCTTCTGATTTTGCTTCAAAATGCTTATGTAGACCTGGAAGATAACCCTTTTCTATTGTGCATGTTGAAATATTTAAAATTCAAATAACCACAAAAATCAAAGCAGCCCAGAAATGGAGCTTTGCTATAATGGGTTTGGGGAGGGACTGTCGGCCACAGCAGCTAACCTTGGAGAAGTCACTCAGACTGTTGTGCTCTGTGTGCTTAATGGAGTGAATTAATTTTAGAAGCATAGTGAGTAAACATTTCTACTTGAATCTTATATGTGGGAGCATTTTGAATATACATGTGTATGAATTTGAAAATACTTCTTTAGTGCTGGAGAGATGGCTTAGCAGATAAGGTTTTTGCCTGTGAAGCCTAGGGACTTAGATTTGATTTCCCAGGACCCACATAAGCCAGGTGCACAAGGTGACACATGAATCTGGAGTTCATTTGCAGTGGTTGGAGGCCCTGACATTCCCATTCTCCTCCTCCCTCCTTCTCTCTCTCTCTCTCTCTCTCAAATAAATAAATAAATGAAATATTTTTTAAAAAGAAAGAAAAGGGGCTGGAGAGATAGCTTAGAACACCCATTCAAATCTCCAAGTCCTATGTTTAGCCAGATGCAAGCGATGCAAGTGCACAATGTTGCACATGTGCACAAGGGGGCACATGTGTCTGGAATTCATTCACAGTGGCTGAGAGGCTGTGGGCGCACCCATTCTCTCTCTCTCTCTCTCTGTCTCTCTCCAAAAAAAAAAAAAGAAAAGAAAAAGAAAGAAAAGGGCTGGAGAGCTGGCCTAGTGGTTAAGGCATTTGTCTGCAAAGCCAGAGGATCCTGGTTCGACTCAACAGGACCCACATAAGCCAGATGCACAAGGGTGCACATGCATCTGGAGTTTGTTTGCAATGTCTGGAGGCCCTGGCATACCCATTCTCTCTCTCTCTCTCTCTCTCTCTCTCTTTCTCTCTCTGTCTCTCAAATAAATTAATTAATTTTAAAAAGAAAGAAAGAAAATACTATTTTCACTAGGCACAGTGGAACACTTTAAGTAGTGTTGGCAGTTGGCAAGGTGGTCTCCAAAAAGAATAAATTTGAGCTATTATGATTTCCACATTTTTTAAAGAAAAAAAAATCTGTCTTACTAACCTTGTAGTACTTGCTTTTGTATTATAGTATTCAATCTTTGGAAGAGGTATCAAGTAGAAATTGACATCCACTGCTTGGTACACAGTACACCCAATAGCCTCATCTGCCACTGGAATAGTTATTGGTCAGACATTAAGATGATCCAAAGTGTCGACAAATAAAAGCGATAACTGAAAGCCATTCTGAATTGTCACTAAAGATATTTATCTTGGGCTGGGGAGATGGATCAAGTGGTTAAAGGTGCTTGCTAGCAAAGCCTGACAATTCAGGTTCAATTCCTTAGTACCCACCTAAAGCCAGATGTACAAAGTGGTACATGCATCTGGAGTTTGTTTGCAGTAGCAAGAGGTCCTGGCATGTTCATATTCTCTCTCTCACTCTTAAAATAAATAAATAGGGCTGGAAAAATGGCTTAGTGGTTAAGGCATTTGCCTGTGAAGCCTAAGTACCAAGGTTCAATTCCCTGGAACCCACATAAGCCAGATGCACAAGTGGGTGCATGCATCTGGAATTTGTTTGCAGTGGCTGGAGACCCTGGTGTGCCCATTCTCTTTCTCTCTACCTCTTCCTCTTCTCTCAAATAAATAAATAAAAGTATTTGAAAAACATAAATAAATAAATAAATAAATAAATAAATTTATTAATTTTTTTTTTTTTTTTTTTAGTTTTGCAAGGTAGGGTCTCACTCTGGTCCAGGCTGACCTGGAATTAACTATGTAGTCTCAGGGTGGCCTCGAACTCTCGGCAATCCTCCTACCTCTGCCTCCCGAGTGCTGGGATTAAAGGCGTGCGCCACCACACCCGGCTATAAATAAATATTTTTTAAAAGATATTTGTCTTGGGGCTGTAGAGATGGCTTAGCAATTTAGGTGTTTGCCTGTAAACCCTAAGGACCTCGGTTCAATTCCTCAGGTCCCACGTAAGGCAGATGCACAAGGTGGCATATGCATCTGGAGTTTGTTTGCAGTGGCTGGAGGCCCTGGCATGCCCATTCTCTCTCTCTCTCTCTCTCTCTCTCTCTCTCTCTCAAATAATAAATAAAATTTAAGAAAAGATATTTGTCTTGAGCTGAGTGTGGTGATACATGCCTGTTATCCTAGCACTTGGGAGGATAGAGCAGAAGGGTTGTGAGTTTGAGGCCAGCCTGGGCCATATAGTGAGCTCTTATATCAAAATGCTAACAATAGTAACCACCATAATAATAGTAATAGTCTCGGTGGAGGTCCAACCCTGGTGGTTCTTATGCTATAGAACAGTGGTCCTACAAGGTCAAGGTAATGGATTTGGTCCTTAAATGGAATTTTAACTTTCCATAAGGAAGAATTCTACTGTTTATAGATCATACTCCCAGACTTAGCCAACTGCAATGCCATATCAATCAGAGTTTGCCAGAGAAATAAAAGAATTAGGACAAGAGCCTAAGGGAAGGCAACACGGCATAATTGGTAGCTATGTGTTGTGTGCGTGCAGCAACCATGTAGTATAGAACAACGAATCACAATATATGTTACTGAGGCCAGGCACGGCAGTGCACGCCTTTAATCCCAGCACTTGGGAGGCAGGGGTAGGAGGATTGTGGTGAGTTCGAGGCCACCCTGAGACAACATAGTGAATTCCAGCTCAGCCTGAGCTAGAGTGAGACCCTACTCAAAAAACAAAAGAAAGAAAGAAAGAGAGAGAGAGAAATAAAAAAGAAATAGGGAAAGGGGGAGGGAGGGAGGGAAGAAGGAAGGGAGGGAGGGAAGGAGGAAGGGAGAGAGGGAGGGAGGGAGGGAGGAAGGAAGGAAGGAAGGAAGGAAGGAAGGAAGGAAGGAAGGAAGGAAATATGGTACTGTAAAGGGGAGCTGAAAGGACTAACATGTAAAGGGGAGCTAACAGAGGGTGTATAAGCAATGTTCTTTCATGCTCTGGGCTCAGTCTTTGGATGTGAATTGCTGAGCCTGTGCCAGCAGGCATTAACGCTGCTTCTTTTTTATTATTATTATTTTTTAATTTAATTTTTTTTTAGGTAGGGTCTCACTCTAGCTCAGGCTGATCTGGAATTCACTATGTAGTCTCAGGGTGGCCTCGAACTCACGGTGATCCTCCTACCTCTGCCTCCCGAGTGCTGGGATTAAAGGCGAGCGCCACCACGCCCAGCTAACGCTGCTTCTTATAGGAAATAAAATAAAATAAAAAGATAAGTGCATAGGTGTAGATATACATATAAATGTGTGGGTTTTTTTTTTTTAAATTAATTGTCTCAATGTTGTAGGGCCATTTCTAATCTGGTGGCATGCATGTCTGTAAATCCCAGCACTTAACAAGATGAAGCTGGTAGTTAGATCAGCCTGGGCTACATAGTGAAACTCTGAGCAAAAACAAACAAACAAACAAACTCACTATGTTTGTGGGGCCGGGCAAGTCTGAAATGTGTAAGGCAAGCAGGTAGGCTGGAGACAGACAGGAGTAGATGCCATCGTAAGTCAAATCCCCACGGAATCCTAGGAGGCTGGGAGCTGGGTAGGAGTTCAGGGGCTGGTGTTGTAATCTTAAGGCAGAATTTCTTTTTCTTGGGAACCCTGAGTTTTTGCTCTTAGTACTTGAAGCCTATTAAAGAGGCCCACCCCTGTGATCAAGGTTAATCTCTAAAATCAAATGATGGTGTTAGCCACCCATACAAAATACTTTCACACCATCGCCTGGGCAATTGTTTGGTTAAATAACTGTGCTGCAGCCAAGCCAAGATGACACATGAAGTTAGGTATCTCTTACCTAGAGTAAAACTGGATAAGGCACATGGGTTAATGCGGAAATAGCCTCTCCTTTCAGAAAAAGCGGCACACATTACTCTGTTAGCTTTCCATGGCTGTGACAGAATACTTGAGATCAACAGCTTATAATAAGAAAGGTTTATTTATTTTTATTTTTTTATTTTTTTGGAGAAAGACAGAGAGAGGGAGAGGAAGACAGAGATGGGTGCGCGAGCAGTCTCTCAGCTGCTGTGAATGAAATCCAGATGTCTGCGCCCCCTTGTGGTCAAGTGCACCATTGCGCCCTTTGCATCTGGCTAAACGTGGGACCTGGAGATTGGAACTGCTGGAGATTGGAACCGGGGTTCTTAGGCTTAGGAGGCAGGTGCCTTAACCACTAAGCCATCTCTCCAGCCCAAGAAAGGTTTATTTTGTTTCATGGTCTCAGGGGTTTCAACCCATGGTTGTCTTGGGCTGGTGGAAAGGCAGAACACTGCGATGGGAGTGTGTGGTGCAGAAAAGATGTTTACTGTGTGTCAGTCAGAATCAAAGGGAGAGAAACAGAAAAGAATAAGGTTTCCAATATCCTTTGAGAACACTGTGTCCTATGTCCCACTGACATAACTTCCTCTTATTGGAACCCACTTAAAAAAAATCTTATGTGAGTGTGTAGTATGTATCCATGTGTGTGTGCAAATATGCCTGCTGTCAATTTTTTTTATTCTGGTTAGACTGGCTGACCAGGGAGCCCCAGAGATTCTTCTCTAATCTTCTCTCTGCTCAGTGTTGGGGTTACAGGCATGTGTGGCCACACCTAGCTTTTTCACAAGGGCACTGGGGATTGAACTCAGGTCGTCATGCTTGCACAGCAAGTGCTCTTACTAAGTCATCATAGGTCAGAAAGTTTTACCACCTCCCAAAACCAGGCTACCAGCCTTTGTTTCATTTTGGGGAACATTCAGGAACCCAACCATACCAATTTCTAACAACGGTGGTCAGTATTTCAAACCACAATTTCGAAATGGAATTACATTATGTAGTTAATGTCAAGATACCATTAGCAGCAATCCTATCATGAATGTAGGAGAGTGTAGACCATCCGAGGCACAAACCACATTTCTGGCATTCTTAATCACACCCTCATTAGCAAGATACCACATGCAGAGAGGTACTTAATAAATGTCACTGATTGACTGTCCATACTGACTCAAGGAATCTTAGCTTTGGAAGGGATCTCAGCAATCATTAGTCCAGTGGGATCTGTAGCAAAGGGTTCCTAAGGAAGAACAGAACTGTTAATAGATCCATTGTAAATTCAAAGGAATCACAATCAATTCATTTCCTCAGCCCTAGGTAGTTAGTTCCCAATTTGGTAATGTTAGTGAAGGAGATGACTTGCAGGAAGTTGACCATTTTGAATGGAAGAGTTACAGAAGTTCTAACTCAGGCTTTGTGAAGTCTGACAGGTATCAGTTCTTTGTGACAATGATGTCAGCTCTATTTTGGTGAACCTTGATGCATGAGCCTATTTTCTTGTGTACTCAGCTAGTGAACAGTTCTCTGCTGAAGAACTTTTGGAAATTTTTCTAGAATTTCTGGTTTGTAGAAGGGATCTTGAACAAATGAAGGACAGAGCAGAATCCATCTCTTGGGATAAGGCTGGATGACCCTGGTTAGTACCATGGCCTCCAAGGGTTAGGGTGAAAAAAAAAAGTGAGACCCTTCCCTTAGTCTAAGTGTGTAATCAATAAGAATCCAGAGGATAAGAATTATGTTTACATTAGAACATGTTATCTTCCTGTAATTAGTGGAGAAAGTTGAAATGTCACTCTTTGAGATGGGTGTCCTCCCCTACACTGTGAAATTGATCAACTCAGAGTGAAGAATAAAATAGAATTCTAAAACATGCAGGAAAACAGATAGAATTGGGATATATCAAATTGAGCGATATAACCCAGGATCAGAAAAAGAAATACTGCATGTTCTCTCTTATATGTAAGTCTTCAGATGCTAATTTTTATATGTGTACATTTATGTGGAAGTGAAGGCCAGAAAACTTAAAAAAGGGGCTCTCAAGATGGGGGAGTAGTCTTTAAGAGAACAGCAGATAAAGGAACCCACTGAGATGAAAGTGGAAAGGAGAATTTGGCTGATGGCAAAGTTTAAGCGCAGAAGGTGTCAGGGAGATGTGGGAGAGGAAAGGGTGGAATAGAGGGTCAACCAAAACTAAAGCTGTAAGCAACAACCCACTAAGGTATCTAAATATTTTATCTATTCATTCATTCATTTAGAGAGAAAGAGGAAGATAGAGAAAGAGAGAAATGGGCACACCAGGGCCTCTAGCCTCTGCAAATGAACTCCAGACACATGGTCCACTTTGTGCATCTGCCTTACATGGGTACTGAGGAATCAAACCTGGGTCTTTAGACTGTGCAGACAGTGCCTTAACCACTGGTCCATCTTTCCAGCCCTTGGTAAGCTAATTAAAAAAATAAAATGCAAAAGGAAAAAAGAATTTGAATGGAGGTACCCTACATGTGTGGATAACGCTGCTCCCAGAAGACACAGGTTGTTATATGAAAATCCCAGTGCTAGCGATGGGATGCCACCTGCATCAGTTATTTTCTCATTGCTGTGAAAAAAAAAAAAAGTAGTTAACCAGAATCAACTATGGTAGGAAAGGTTCCCCAGACTTTCCAAAGAAAGCCCCTAGCCAAGGACCACATGTTCAAAGACACGAGCCTATGGGGGACATTTATATTCAAACTACAACACTTCCCTATGGGTTGTTTGTCAGGGAGGTCTCTAAGGGCCACGCCTCCCAACAATGCATGCAATGCTGCAGCTGTTGGTTGCCCACCTGGTACCACACGCTTGGGTCATAGGCTGTAGAGAAATGGAGCTAGAACTGGGCTAGAAGCTTGCTCCCTGCTAGCTAGCTAGTATTCACAGTGCTGGGAGAGAATTGTTATCAACAATCTTATTCAGCTGTGGATCCTGATAAAGTACTATTGACTGGTCAAAGTAAGTTGTGTCCACTGGTGGAATGATGGCAATTTGTTCATGGGGGTGACCAATCATTTTCTGGTTCAATTTGAGGCCTGCTTCACAGGAGGGAATTCATACCTGATCCTGTAAACTTGGTCAAAACCCTGTGACTAGAGAGGTTTGGTCCTTGTAGGGAAGTTTACTTCTGTTGTTTTGTTAAATGGGCATGATGTGTCAGATTGTCTTATCTTAATAACTATGTTTATGCCCCTAGATTTATGCTGTTCTCAGCCTTGGTCAGAGAAACTTTTTTTTTTTTTTTTTTTTTGCCATGGGCAGTGGTAAGTGCAGAGACTCGTAACTGATCAGGGTGCTTAGAAGAAGTGACAGTTGAGCACTCAGCCATAAATGAGAAATCTATATTATCCTCCCCCAGGGTTCAGGGAACGTCACAGAAGATGAGGTAGAAATAATGTAAGAGGGAAGAGACTGGTGTGGAACACTGACTCCCAGGCATGTGCCATGGACATTGCACTTTTGAACTCACACCAGCTGTGATGACTTGCTCAGGACCTGCCCAAGACTGAGCTCATCACTCTGTCACGGAGGAGGGGGCCCAGCACTCCCTGAGGAGCTGTATGCAGCTAATGGTTGATGGAGAGAGAGAGAGGCATTTTCTTCCAACTTTATTCAGTAATGTATAAGCAATGTAGAAGATGTATAAGCAAAGTTGAAATGAAATGAAGGGAAATCAGGTATGGTAGCATATGCCTGTAATCTGCGCATTTGGGAGGCTGAGGCTGTGAATGGGAGGCCACCTGGGCTACAGTGTGAAACCCTGTCTCAAAAGAAAACAACAGTAAAAATATGTGAGGGGGGGCATAAAGTAGAACTACAACCAAGATTCAGTAAAAGGAAAGAAGTGGAAACACAAGGGGCAAAGCAATGGAAAAAGGAAAGATAACGTCTTGAAGCTGCTTCTGTCTGAGTCCTTAAAAACTGGGTATTGCTAGGTATGTGGGGATGGAGAATCAGCTGACCATGTGGACTTCTGGGTTTTCCTATGATTCATGCTGGTGCTGAGTCTGTACTGGACAAGTGTCTGGGGTCTGCAAGAGGCATCTTTGGTTTAGTAACTTGCCTTCTTTGCATTCCAGGTCCTCTGCTGGCCACACTTGGCTTTGCAGTCACATTCTTCCATATCCCCTAGGCTGGCTAACCAGCTGGGGTGTTTCTCCCAAGTACATTGGAGCTTTGGGGAGCAACTCCCATAATGTAATCTGCACAGGTGGACCAATCTTTGCATATTCAAGACATGCCAAGCCTTCACCTCCCTCCTTTGGGGATGTGGCTGCGAATGTCAAGTAGACTCGTGGCAAATAGCTGCCTCCAGAGGTTGATCTGCCTGCTGACCTCAGACTCCAGGCTATCAGACTCCAGAGTTATTCTTCAGTTAGTGACGTCTGCTCGCAGCACCACGGTCAGGATACTTTCCCCTATACACAGCTCATTGCTTGGGCTGAAATGAACCTCTTGCTGCCTGAGCGGTTTGGTTTGTCAGCACCTCCCCTTCTGTCTCCCAGGAATGTCTCTAACCCTGCTGCTATGGCAGGTTGAATTCAAGCTCCTTGGTTTATGGCTGTTCCCCATTCTTAGGCCCTCAGAGTGGCTCGGTTTTAAATACTGAGTTCCTCTCTCAAGGTGGTGCCTGGCCACAGCCCTCTGAGCTTGGGAGCCCCTCTCTACTATGGACCAGTCCTGCTGGAGATGTCACTGTCCCAGCACTGCTTGGACTTGAGGCTTGTAAGAACTGTGGACTTGTCCTGTGGGTAGGGCTACCTGTCTCCCAAATCAGGGCTTCCTGGATGAGACTTCTGTCTCCTCTCCCCAGCCTGGCAGGCGGGAGTGGGGGGGGCACTTGGCTGGAGCTGCATTCACACTGGCTCTCTTCTTTTTGTTTCTTTGCTCTTCTGTTCACACGTTTCAGACATCCTGTCATTCCTTGTGTGGATTTCGTAAGCTTTTCTTCTCTTTTTGGAATAGCATTTATTTTTCCTTGTCTTGGCCCTTCTCTATTACCAGGTCACAGAGGCATCTTCTAACCCACCATCTTACCTGGAACTCCCTATAGATAGTGTGTGTGCATGTGCATGTGCATGTGTGTGTGCGTATGTGCATGTGTGTGTGCGTATGTGCATGTGGAGGCCAGGCATCAATGTCTGATGTCTTCCTCTATCAATGTCCACCCGTTGTGGAGACAGGGTCTCTCTGAAGGCAGAGCTCACTGATTTGGCAAGCCCTAGGGGTCCTCCTGTCTCTTTCTCCCCAGCTCTGGTATTACAGGAATGAGTTGGCACATCCAGCTCTTATATAGGTGATGGGGAATCCAAACTCAGATCCTCACACTTGCACAGAAAACACTTTACCCATGGATCCAGTTCCATATAGGTAACTTTTAAGTAATTATCAGTAACAAAAAAAAAAAATAGTGCTGGAGGGATTGCTCAGCAGTTAAGGCATTGGCCTGCAAAGCCTAACAACCCAGGTTCAGTTCCCCAGGACCCATGTAAAATCAGATGCACAAAGCGGAACATGTCTCTGGAGTTCATTTGCAGTGGCTAGAGGCTCTGATGAGCCCATTCTCTCTCCTGTTTCTCTCACTTTCTGCTTGCAAATAAGTATTTACAAAAAAAAAAAAAAAAAAACCAATTTTCTAACATTTGCTTTCAGATGCTAAGTTTTCAACATGAGGGAACTCTTGCCTCTTCCGTTGTAGTTAAGCTTTTATTTTTTACCTTGAAGCCACCGAGTATGTGTCTTATCTTTCTGAAAATATTTGCTAGATGGCACATATTGCTGCCAGCTACCTTGTCCTCACAAGGAAGGTCAGGAGAATTGTAATCTTTGTTTTTATGGTCTTATCTTTATTTGTCATGGCTCTTTCAACAATTTTATTTTTTAAGTTTTTCAAGGAAGTGTCTCACTCTAGTCCAGGCTGTCCTGAAATCCATTATGTAGTCTCAGGGTGGCCTTGAACTCACGGTGCTCCTACCTCTGCCTCCTGAGTGCTGGGATTAAAGGCGTGCACCATCACTCCTGGCTCAAATTTGTTTTCTTTTTTTAAAAACAGATTTTATTATTTATTTATTTATTTGAGATAGAGAGAGAGAGATACAAAAAGAGAGAGAGAATGAGCACCTCAGGACCTCCAACCACTGCAGACAAATTCCAGATACATGCGCCACCATGTGCATCTGGCTTATGTGGGTTCTGTGGAATCAAACCTGGATCCTTACTCTTCACTTAGGCACTTGTCCTTCGGCGAGTGCTTTAACCACTAATCCATCTCTCCAGCCCTTGCTTTCTTTTAAATTCTGTATTTTTTATAAACAAGATTGTACTCTTACACTCCCTCACCCACCCCAATTCTGCTGAGAGTCTTCAGTGGGGTTATTAGAATTCATTGTGGGGACCAAGAGGCCTCCATGCATCTGGAGTTCGTTGGCAGTGGCTAGAGGCCCTGGCATGCCCATTCTCTCTCCTTCTCTCTCTCTCTCTCATAAATAAATAAAAAATACAACTTAAAAAAGAGACTTATTAATGTTTGTGTCTACTCTTCTTAAAGAGCAGTGGAGGCTTTCTCTGTAGCCTATTGGTTTCCTGTCCCAGGGAATCTGGCTTGGTTCCCAGAACCAGATATGAGTTCATCCCCACTGAGTGAGTCTCATGTCCAATCTGTGAGCAGTTGTTTACTTTCATCAGCTGAGTGCCACTATTGCACAAGTGTGTACTCCTTGTTTGGCTGGTTGATTCTGTAACTGGCAGGATCTCCTGCTTATTCAGTCTGTTGGCAACCATTATTCTCCATTCACTCTTATAGGACTTTCCAGCACTATGAGGGCTAGCCGGGCAGGAACTGCATTCCCTCTCAGTTGCACAGGCTGTGGTGTCTTCGACAATAGGGATTTAGCTTCTAGCTCTTGCACGTGACCAAGTATTTTGGCAGTGACCTGTATTATTTGTCTCCCTGACCAACAGCTCACTATTGGGGAGAACCCAATTCTGGCCCATGGTTTTAGGGTTATACTTGCTCCACCTTCTATAGGGCTCTTCTGTTTGGGTCTCTTCTCCCTCTTACTGAGGGAGTTACTTGTAAAACGGCATCCAGGAGGGGATTCATGTTGCTATAAGTTTTGTGTATTCCTTCCACCACCAGTCCCTCCTTCCTTTATCCCTGAGAACTTTATATCCTCTTACATCCATTCTTCCTTCCTTCTTTCCTTCCTTCCTTCTTCCCTTCCTTCCTTTTTGCTTACCATGGGCTTGTTGTCAAGTAGCAATTCCTCTCCTTCCTCCCTAATTCCCCCTTTTCCTAGCTTCATTCTAGTATCATGTCCACACTGTTGATAATTATAATGGCTTACCATTAACTGAAGCTGGTCTAGGTTAGGAATCACATAAGAGAGAGGACATGCGTTGTTTGTCTTTCTGAGCCTGTGTGACCTAGCTTAGCAGTTTTCCAAGTCCATTTTCCTGCAAATCTGATTATTTCATTTTTCCTTACTGCTGAGTAGCATTCCATTGTGTATATGTACCACATCTTCATTTTGATCAAAATGAAATTTAAAACCAAAAACTTTGTAGTCCTTCCCCATTGTTTCAACATAACCCATACAAAATGCCCCAGTTAGCAATACATGGGAAATAATGAATACAATCTCACCATCTTCTCACTTGAGTTAGTCAAGGATCTCCAGAGAAGAGCCACACAACAAGGATGTGTGTGTGCGTGTGAGAGAGAGAGAGAGAGAAAGAGAGAGAGGCAGGTGGGGGAATGTAAGCAATCCATTTGAGAGGTTGTGGGGCAAGTCCAAATTCTGCACAGTAGAGAAATCTTTAAGGGACAGCTTACGTGCTGAGATTAAAGGCATGCACCATCCCATCCAGCTTGAGTGCTTTATATTCAACAGGAATTCTCATGTTAAATGCACTATTAGATGCTCTGGAGTTAAAAGTAGTTCATAGAAGAAAAGAAACTGAGACATTGATAAACCTTAAAGATAATTATTTAAGCATTTTCTGACATTGAGTTAATAGTACAAAATTACTTCACTCAAAATGGTAGTAACATTAATTCTATTTGCAGAATTTCCTAAATAAAGTGGCATCTTAATAAAAATTGGCAACAGGTGTGTTAATGATCCTCCCTCTCCTTCCTTTAAAGAGACTTGAGTCTACCCACTCATCCTCAACCATCTTGAGCAAATAAATCCTAACCAAATGGCTTCTCTAAAGAGTTGTTGCTGCCCTGAGAAACACCTTTTCTCCAGTAGCTTCTGATTCCTTTCTAGGGGTTTAAGAGTAGGAATCATCTAAGAAAACGCAAATCTATCACAGACAAATGAAATCTGCAGCCAGAGACAAGACTCAAATATAAGTAAATACCAGGCTGGAGAAATGGCTTAGCAATTAAGACGCTTGCCTACAAAGCCTAAGGACCCTGGTTCAATTCCCTAGGACCCACGTAAGTCAGATGCACAAGAGGGCACATGCATCTGGAGTTCGTTTACAGTGGCTGGAGGCCCTGGTGCACCCATTCTCTCTTTCTCTCTGCCTCTTCCTCTCTCTCTCATAAATAAATTAATTAATTAAATAAGTAAATAGTGAGGTCTGGAGTTGTGAGCTCTTGTGTATTTCATGTTGAAACCACGGACCCTCTACCACTCAGCATCTGGTTTCAGTTCTGCAGCAGTTGGTCTCTTGTCAAAGATAGATTCAGTGGTTGCCAACAGCCTTCCCTGAGAGATTAACGTAACAACATTCACATAAACCAGAGAAAAAGCAAGCCATAAACACAATGCATTTTTATTCTAATGTGGTGTCTAATACTTCAGAGCCTGCTCCTGACCAAGCAGCATGAAAGAAAAGCCTTTTCTTTCTGACTCTGCCACTACTCTTGCTTCATCTTGTCTTCAAAATTACTTATGAGAGTGATATTTGTGGGTGTTCTAACTATAGCTCTGAAACCAAATGTTTTCAGTCAAGGTCACATCAACCCACAAAGGGAGTTCTAATTTCCTATTACCAGATAAGTGCTGGATGGAGAAGGATAGAACTGGGATGAGATTCCAGATTGTCCAGAGCACAGTCTGGGGGACTTGCTACTTTTTGTCTATAGTACCATTTTATCACCTTGTCCACATATTCTTCTATAGCTAACTACTTCGTAAGCCTAGGCAGCAGGAACTTTGGAATTTTGGACCCCACGGCTAGTACCCTTTCTTGTAGGTGGTCGAACTTAAGATTACAAACACTCACTCTATGGTCTATAACTCCACTTTTTTATTTGTATATAATTTAAGAATATATATATATTCACTAACTTAAAATTTAGTGTTGGCTGCACAGTGTGGGTCTCACACCTTTAATCTCAGCACTTGGGTCGGGAGGCTGGGGGATAGAGGGTCACTGTGAGATTTGATGCCAGCCTGAGCTGCAGAATGAGTTCCAGGTCAGCCTGGGTTACAATGAAACCTTGTTTCAAAACAAACAAACAAACAAAAATCTAGTGTTATGCCCTTGATTTATATCTTCATACTTTGCTTTCCATATAATTTAAGAAAAATACATCTTAAGGAAATATTAGTTTAATATTTGGAGGCACTCTATATATAAATACATTATTTGCTGACATCAACAACTATAATTAGTGGGGATGAAGCAAGGAAAAAGAAATGTATGGGAAACTATAGCATACAAAAGCATGTCATTGAACCTAAACTTATATAAATTCATGCTAAATTTATAAGTTTTGGGTCTCAAATGCAATCCCCATTGTAATCACAAAGAGAATAACTTACAGATCCAAAAGTTATAACTTTAGCATGAATTTATATAAAAGAAAAATCATGAAAGGAACTAAGAACTATTTTTGATTTCATTTAAAATTTGTTATTAGATGATTTAAGTTTACAAGTTGAGGATTAAGAAAAGATAAAAGGAGCTAGAGAGAAGGCTTAGTGGTTAAGGAATTTGCCTGCAAAACCAAAGGAGCCAGGTTCAATTCCCCAGGACCCACATAAGCCAGATGCACAAGGTGACACATGTGTCTGGAGTTTGTTTACAGTGGCTGAAGGCCCTGGTGCACCCATTCTCTCTTCTTCTCTCTCTCTCTCAAATAAAATTAAATAAAAATTAAAAAGCAAAAAGAAAAGATAAATGGCAGCTGGGCATGGTGGCACATGCCTTTAATCCCAGCACTCAGGAGACAGAGGTAGGAGGATCACCATAAGTTTGAGGTCATCCTGAGACAATATAGTGAATTCCAGGTCAGACTGGGCTATGGTGAGACCCTACCTTGAAAAATAAAAGCAAAAAGAGACCGAGAGAGACAAGATAAAAGGCATTACACTCAATAGAAATAGTTAAATGTGTAAAAATATACAAAACAGAATACTACAACCTTTCAGTAGATTAGTAATCAGAAGAAGAGACACATCTGGAACTAAATGTGAACAGCAATTCCTAACAGAACATAACCAGGAATTTAGCTCATAAATGGTTAGATGTTGGTCCAATTAAACATGACTTTTTAGTTTTTCAATATAACATAGATGATGTTTACTGAGATTTAGTTACAGGACAACTTTCTGCTGAAAGTAATTTTGTCTTCTCTTAGGAGCCCTCTTTGAGGTTCTTGGCATCTACCCTCCCTACTGTCACATGGATATGCAAATGTAAAACTTGGAAGCTGAGATCAGCATATGAGAAAGAACACACAGTGGGTTTTTTGGTTTTCATTTTTCAGTCTGGGTTACCTCACTTGAAATATTTTCCAGTTTCATCCATTTTCCTGCAAATTACATAATTTCATTTTTCTTCATGGCTGAATAAATTTCCATTGTTCATGCACCACATTTTCATTATCCATTCATCTTTTCTAAAACTCTTTTTTATTTATTTGCAAGGAGAGAAAGAGGGATGGAGAGAGAGACAGACAGACAGGCAGAGAGAAAGAATGGGTGTGCCAGGGCTTCTTGCCACTACTAACAAACTCCAGATATATACACCACTTTGTGCATCTGGCTTTACATGGGTACTGGGGAACCAAACTCAGGCCATCAGGTTTTACAAGCAAGTGTCTTAACTGCTGAGCCATCTCTGCAGCCCCATTCATCTTTTGTTAGACATTTAGGCTGATTCCATCTCCAAGCCACCATGAATAGAGCAGCAATGAAGATGGGTGGGGGCTGGAGAGATGGCTTAGTGGTAAAGTGCTTGCCTGTGAAGCCTAAGGACCCTGGTTTGAGGCTCAATTCCCCAGGACCCACGTAAGCCAGATGCACAAGGTGGCACATGCATCTGGAGTTCGTTTACTGTGGCTGGAGGTCCTGATGCACCCATTCTCTCCCTCTCTCTCTCTCTCTCTCTGCCTCTTTCTCTCTGTGTCTGTTTCTAATAAATAAATATAAATAAATAAAAATATGGTGGGCTGGAGAGATGGCTTAATGGTTAAGGGGCTTGCTGTGAAGTCTAAGGACACAGGTTCAATTCCCCAGTATCCACATAAGCCAGATGCACATCGTGGTGCATGCATCTGGAGTTCGTTTGCAGTGGCTAGAGGCCCTGGTTCATTATAGCAGGATACAGAGTCCTTTGGTATATATACCGGGGGTATATCTAGATCACATGGAAGTTGTTTTTTTTTCCAAGGTAAGGTCTCACTCTAACCTGAAATTTACTATGTAGTTCAGGGTGGCCTCGAACTCACAGCGATCCTTATACTTCTGCTTCCCAAGTGCTGGGATTAAAGGCGGGCGCCAGCAATCGGTAGCTTTTTGAGAAACGTCCATACTGACTTTTATAGCTGCACCAGTTTACATTCCTACCAACAGTGAATAAGCGCTCTCGTCCTCTGCAGTGTCAGGATCAGGGTCAGAGATATAAAGAACCAAGGGGAAATTGTTTCTTGGGCCCACGATTTTGTTATATTTAATGCCTGGAGAGAATGGTGGGATCCAAAGCAAGGCTTTGGTGAGAGTAGGGTGCAAGTTTCAATGGTTTGGGGAAGAAAGAGAGGCCATCACTGGGAAGGAGGAGCCTCGCACGGGCTGTGACTGTGATGGCCACTGGGGAGGTCGGGTGCGATTCTTCCTCTCAACGCCCCCGTGCAACATGGCTTATTCACTCTCTGAGCAGTAGGTATTTTACAGTCCCAAGCCTTGTCTGAACACGCTGCTGGAGGGGGGAGGAGAAAGGAGGAAGGACACAGGAGAGTGTTCTTATAATCTAACAGCCAGCATTTGCTGTCATTTGTTTGCTTGATGATAGACTGGGGTGAGATGAAATCTCAGAGCAGTTTTAATTTGAATTTCCCAGGAAGCATTTTTCAATAAATGAGAACAAAAAACCCAACTACAAACTTATGAGAGGCACTGAAAAAGTGTGAAATTTATAGCTATCAATGCTGACATTTGAAAAACGAGATCTCAGGCTAGAGAGATGTGTCAGTGGGTGAGAGGATTTGCTCACAAATATCAGGGCTTGAAAGGGCCGGATTTTCCTGAGCTCAATTTTCCAGCACCTACATCAGCAGCTGGGCATGGCCTTGAATGCCTGTAACCTCAAGCCTATGGGGAACAGAGATCTGAGAATCACGTGTGCTCACTGGTCAGCCAGTCTGACTCAAAAAAGGCAGTTCCGGCTTCAGTGAGAGGCTCCGTCTCAAGGAAACACACAGATGAGCAACAGGACACACTGGACACTCTCCTCCAACCTCTGCACATGTGCACAAAGAGTGTACTCATTTGTGCGCACACACACATGCATACACCACACATATTACACACACACACAGAGAGAGAGAGAAGCGAAAAAATAGCAGACAACTCAAAAGCAAACCCTTGTATATAGTCAAAAGATTTTGAGAAGGAGGCCAAGACCATTCACGGGGGGTCCTTTTAACAAAGGTGGCAGAGAAAACTAGATCTCCATATGCACAAGAATGAAATCAGACCTTTTCTAAACTCCATATGCAAAAATAATTAACTTAGAAAGTATCAAAAAACAAATTTAAATTATTTATTTATTTATTTGACAGAGAGAAAGAGAAAGAGAGAGAGAGAATGGGCATGCCAGGGCCTCCAGACACTGCAAATGAACTCCAGATGCATGCACCCCCTTGTGCATCTGGCTAACGTGGGTTCTGGGGAATCGAACCTGGGTCCTTTGGTTTTGCAGGCAAATGCCTTAACTGCTAAGCCATCTCTCCAGCCCTCAAAAACCTAATTTAAGCTAAAAATCATAATAGAAAACATTGGTTTGATTTGGTGATGGTTTCTCAGATGTAACATCAAACACACAAAAAATTTTTAGAAATTGTATAAATTTTAACATTTTATATATACATCAAAGACAACATCAATAGGGAAAAATAAGCCACAGGATAGAAGATATTTACAAATCGTGTATCTGAGAGGAATGAATATCTAAAATATATAGAGTACTCTTAATACTCAAAAGAAAAAACAAAGAAACCAGTTAAAAATTGAACAAAGGACTTGAACAGGACTTTTTGTCAAAAGATATGCAAATAGTAATAATGGTCAATGACCCTACTATCATTTGGTAAATGGTACTTAAAGTTAGGGCTGGGGAGGTGACTAAGTGGTTAAAGCACTTGCCTGCAAAGCTGAAGGACCTAGGTTCGATTCCCCAGTTCCCATGCAAGCCAGATCAAGGTGGCACATGTGTCTGGAGTTCGTTGTCAGTGGCTAGAGGCCCTCCATCCATTCTTTCTCTCTCTCACTTGCTCTCTCGCTAATAAATAAATAAATAAATAAAATTTGTTTTAAAAATTAAAAAATCTTGCTTAACAGAAAAGATTCAGATATGCCACATCACACCATGAGAACAGTCATGAGGTAGAAATTGGATGAAGGAAAATTTAGAAGCCCCTGCCACAAAGTTAGGTCTTGTACTGCATAGACCTTTTGTGTAAGTTATATCCTGCATATTATAAGCTGCATATTGTTTTGTGTTGACACTGAAGTTTTTGTACTTTTTTATGTGTCTTTTTATCTCTATGGCGCCACTAAAGACATCTACTCACTAGTTAACCATTTTTCCTCTGTTTCTGTAAAACTTGCCTATCGCATATCAAGGTTTCTGGTGTTGGGCCTGGGTTCTGAGCCGGGAGAGCTAACAATCATGAAGAGCCCGAGATAAGGTATAAAACTCTGAGCCATCAGAGCTCAGGGTCCAGGCTTTGGAAGAGATTCCCCTGGGCCCAAGTTGGCATGAAAATAAATGAGTTCTCCACTCAGTCTCTGGTGCTGGTTCTGTGTGTCTCAGTTTCCCATATCAGTCACTATCAAAACAACAAGCCAACAGAAAAAAAAAAAAAAAAAACACTGAGAAGATGTTGAAATCTGAAGCCAACTGCTGGTGGGACTGTAAAATGGTGCCATCATACTGAAAGACATTTTGGCAATTTCCTATAAAATTGAACCTCATGACCCAGAAATTGTACCCTGAGGCATTTAATCCAAAAGAATGGAAACTGTTTCGACAAAGGTGAATGAATGTATACAGCACATTTATTCATAGCAGCCAGAAAACTGAGTGTGTGGACAATTCAGCAAAGTGCAGGACATTTATACCATGGAATACTGTTCCTATGCAAGATGACTTGGATGACTCCCTGGAATTAAGCTGAATGAAAAACAGCTAATCCCAAAAGGTTACCTAGAACATTTTCTAATGACTGGGGTTCAGAAATGGAGAAAAGATTAGTCATTGCCAAAGTTTGAAGGTAGGGAGGAGTAGGAAGGACCTGGGAGATTAAAAAAAAAAAAAAAAGTTGGAAGGGCAGAATTTTCTTATGCTCAACTCAGCCTCCAACCCAGAGAAGCAGGACCCTAAAGATCAGAACCTCTCTAAAGTCCTGAGTGATGTTAGGGACATAAATAGGGACTGGAGAGTAATTTCAGGACCTTTAGAGCATAGAGGAGGGTGGCGACACAAACACCCCAGGGAAGATGTGAAGAAGGCAGCCTTGAATGGCTCCTGTGGACAATTTGCACCCACCAATCATTAGCATTGCAAGGCAAGCAGAGCTATGAACATATTTTTTTTAAAAAAAACTCTGCCTGATTATAATTACCACAAGAATCTCTCTCAAACCACCCAAGCAAATTCCTCAGACTCTGCTAAAAGCCAAGCAGAGGAATAACAACTTCCTGGCTGTTCATACTGTGCCCCCACTGTTATTTACGAAACCCAGACAGTTTCTTCAAGGGTCTAGAGATTTGAACTGTTAAGACTCTCTCCGCACAAACTGCATCCCATTATCCACAGTTGTCACCATTCAGATCCTGTTTGTAAGCTGCTGATTGGATCCCTTGGATGGTTTCCACAAGGGCCACATGCCACTTGACCCCAAACTCATTGTGTTTACAGAACCCCCAGTACAACTATGAAAGCAGAACAGACATTATTTTATTTTTATCTTATTGCATTCTTAACCTCTGTGCCATTCTTGGAGAAGGCAGAAAATAATTTGTTTTCCTCTTTCTTTATTATAATGACAGTCGATCACTCCTCCAGATAGACCTAAGGAAAGGAAAACAAGGGAATAGAAAGATGCAGCAGACAGCTTCAGGTTCGCTGAGATGAACTTCCAGACCGTGCAAAGTTATGGAGGAAGGGATATTTATTGAAACTTACAGATCCAGGGGAAGTTCCATAATGGCAGAAGAAGCTGGCCTGATTTCACAGGATCAAACACGGAGAGAAAAGCCACCTTTCCCAAACCCCAAGAATAGAAGAAATTGGAAAAAAATGGGACTCCTGGGCCAGCCCTTACAGAGTCAAGATTTTCTGAGTCAGGAGAAGGTAGATGTTGTTAAGGGCTATTCCACTGCCCTCTGTAACAAGAAGCCACCATGTCTGGGTGGTTTGTTTGGTGATTCTGTTTTTCTATCTCTTCAATTCCTACAACCATTAAGCTCTGTTTTGCTATATATTTTCTTACAACAAAGATATTTTTTCAGCAAAAAATACAAACTCATAAACATTCAGTTTTATTTTCAATTACTAAATAATGTTTGCAGTAAGTTCATAAACTTAATTCACACTCCAGCCCTGGTTCTTACATGAATCTCTGAGCCTTCTCCACTCTGGCTTCTTCCCAGCTCCCACTTCCTTTCTGGAGATGCATCTAGCCTTGAGCCTCAAGTTAATAACTTTTAAAAGGTGAAAGTAGAATCTTGTCTTGTTAGGATCCATGAGCCAGAAGTAAATGTAAAATAGCCCACCCTCATGACTATAGACACTTGCCCTTCTCAGTCCTATGGTACTTATTATAAGATCAACTTCACAGAAATTTACCTTGTTTAATACAGGTTCTAGCACAAAATTCAAATTCAGTTATAAAAGAGGCCTAAGTATTGGGGCTGTAAAAAATACCTATCTTGAGGGCTGGAGAAATGGCTTAGTGGTTAAGGCACTTGCCTACAAAGCCAAAGGACCCAGGACCCACGTGAAGCCAGATGCACATGGTGGCGCAGGCATCTGGAGTTCATTTGCAGCAGCTGGAGGCCCTGGCACACCCATTCTCTTTCTGTCTATCTGCCTCTCTCACTCTCTCTCAAATAAATAAATAAAAATGTTTTAAAATTTTTAAAAAAAAATCTACCTTGAAATATTAAATATGTGGCACTGGCAAGAGAGCCAAGACAAATGTGGAGGCTGCTACATAGCCACGCCCCAACTGGAATTAGGGTTCGTGCCTGAACAGTGTGCAGAACGAAGAATCACTCAGTTACGGGCATGTAATTCACAGTGTGGTCCCAAATAGATAAGTCCTTTATATCTTGGAATCTTCACAATGCTGATAGCAATTATCCTTGTATGCCAACATGTAGGCTCAGGTCCTCTGGAAAGTAGAGAATTAATGCCAGAATGGAATTAAAATTTCAAGAGATTTACTGGGGAATGCCTACGAAGGATAACAGGGATGGAGGTAGAGCCAGCAGGGGCCGTCCTGCGCCTGCGATGCAGGAGACAGACAGGGAAGGACAGGGGAAAGGGAGAAGACCTTCACGGTGGAAGAAAGCCAGTCAGTCCTAGAGCGAAAGTTGCACAGTAACCACCCATCAGACAGGATCTCTGATACGTATGCCTTGTTCAGTCACTGACTGAATGTAGCCTGGAGAAAACATGGTCCCGGTGTAGACAACTAACTATACTCATGGCTCAAGTTCTCTTTCTTTCTTTCTTTCTTTTTTTAATATATTTTATTTATTTATTTGCAAGCAGAGGGAGAGAGAGAGATAGAAGAGAGGCAGACACAGAGAGAATGGGCACACCAGGGCCTCTAGCCACTGCAAACGAACTCCAGATGCATGTGCTCCTTGTGCATCTGGCTTACGTGGGTCCTGGAGAATCTAACCGGGATCCTGTGGCTTGGCAGGCAAATGCCTTAACCGCTAAGCCATTTCTCCAGCCCTCAAGTTCTCTTTTGAAAGGAGACTGGAGCAGTGCACTTTTATGACTGCCCTCGCCACTCCTTGGGCCACACAGTTCCTTGGCTCCATGTATCCAATGAGCTGTGGACATCTTATCCCCAGGGAAGGTCTTGATGGCTTACTTTGTGGTATGACCTTTTAGTCCTGCAGGACACAGGCTCTTGGTGATTGTACCCAACTTAGACCTGGATTGTTGTTGCACAATTTCATTGACTGTTTCAAATGGATAAGGGTTACCAAGAAGAACCAATAGTTGCCCATGTATTCCACTCATGACTATTCTTGTCTGTCTCTAATAAATAAATAAAATTTTTTTAAAGTTCTCAAAATCCCTTAAAAAATATTTTAGGCCAGACATGGTTATTCATGCCTTAAATCCCAGCATTTGGGAGGCCAAAGCAGGAGAACCACAGTAACACTGAGGCCAGCCTGGGACTACAGAGTGAATTCCAGGTCAGCCTGGGCTAGAGTGAGATCCTACTTCACACCCTCCCCTGTAAAAAAAGAAACATCTTTTCTTTATAAGTGACCCCATTTCTGATATTTTATTGTAACAATGAAAAGACTGGATGAATACAATCCCCCCCCCCAACCACATTGGGTGTCAGGAATTTGTGTGCTAAGTAGCTCTGAGCTATGTCATCAGTTCTAAAATGTCTAGGGGGTGTGAGGGGGTGTGTGCATACACATGTGAGTGGAGGCCAGAGGGTAACCTCAGGTGTCATTCCTCAGGCACCATTCACATTTTTTTTTTCCGAGATAGGGTCTTGCTCTAGCGCAGGCAGATCTGGAATTCACTGTGTACTCTCAGGGTGGCCTCAAACTCACAATAATCCTCCTACTTCTCCTTCCCAAGTGCAGGGATTAAAGGCATGCGCCACCACACCTGGCTACCATCCACCTTTTTTTGAGATAGGGTTTCTCTCTGTCCAGAATTCGCCATGTAGGCTAGACTGGCAAGCTAGCAAGCCCCAGGAATCTACATGTCTGCCTTCCCAGTACTGAGATGACAAGCACATTCTACCATGCCTACCTTTTTTAGTGGGTTACGGGGCTCAGGTCCTTGGGCTTGGAAGGCAAGCACTTTGCCAACTGAGGAAACTCCCCAGTCTGTGACAGATAAGTCCTTTTAAAAATTTTATACACATAACCTACAAATATACAGACAATATATCATGATCAAAATCCCCCATACCCTTCCTTTCCCCCTTCCCTATCTCTCCTCCAGTAAATGCCTTTTCTTTCCAACTCTGATATCTTTTTTTTTTAATATGTATATTTTTTTATTTGCAAAGAGAGAGAGAGAGAGAGAATATGAATGCATCAAGGCCTCTTGCCACTGCAAACTGCAGATGCATCCACCCCTTTGTGTATCTGGCTTTACGTGGGTAATGGGGAATCAGATCCAAGCTTTCAGGTTTTGCAAGCAAGTGCCTTAACTGCTGAGCCATTTCTCCATTCCCTGATAATTCTTATAAAATTATTTAATGCCATTTTAGTATTATAGGTTTATTTTAAAATTACTTATTTGTTTATTGAAGGAGAGAGAGAGAGGCAAGGTGTGTTGGCACACCCTTTTTTTAAATTAGTTACTTTTTTTATTGACAACTTCCTTAATTGTAGACAATATCCCATGATACTTCCCTCCCTCTCTCCACTTTCCCCTTTGAAACTCCACTCTGCATCATATCCCCTCACCCTCTCAATCAGTCTCTCCTTTATTCTGATGTCATCATCTTTTCCTCCTATTATTTTTTATTAATTAATTTATTTATTTGAGACAGAGAAAAGGAAAGAGAGTGAGAGTGAGAATGGGCACACCAGGGTCTCTAGCCACTGCAAGCGAACTCCAGATGCATGCGCCCCCTTGTGCATCTGGCTTACATGGCACCTGGAGAATCAAACTGAGGTCCTTAGGCTTCACAGGCATGTGTCTTAACCGCTAAGCCATCTCTCCAGCCCTTTTCCTCCTATTATGATAGTCTTGTGTAGGTAGTGTCTGGCACTCTGAGGTCATGGATATCCAGGCCATTTTGTGTCTGGAGGAGCACATTATAAGGAGTCCTACCCTTCCTTTAGCTCTTACTTTCTTTCTGCCCCCTTCTTCTGCAATGGACCCTGAGTCTTAGAAGTTGTGTTAGAGATGTTTCAGTGCTGAGCACTCCTCTGCCTCTTCTTCTCAGCACCATGGTGGCACACACTTTTAATCCCAGTACTTAGAAAGCTGAGGTAGGAGGATCACTGTGAGTTTGAGGCCAACTTGGACTACAGAGTAAGTTCCAGTTCAACCTGGGCTAGAGTGAGACTCTGCTGGGAGAGAGAAATGAGAGAGAGAGAGAAAGAGAGAGAGAGAGAGAATGTGGGTGTGCTAGGGCTTCTTGTTGCTGCAAACGAACTCCAGATGCATATGCCACTTTGTGCATCTGAATTTTTTTGGAAATTGAACCCAGGCTGGCAGGCTTTGCAAGAAAGAGCCTTTACCTATGGAGCTATCCCTTCGGCTCCTTAGTCTTAGAGTTTTTCAATGTTATGACTTTAGAGAGGTTTCAGTGGTAAACTTTTGAAAATACAAAATATTACATATTCCTATAAAGAAATGATCAGAGCCAGGTGTGATGGCACACGCCTTTAATCCCAGCACTTCGGAGGCAGAGGTCGGAGGATCGCCATGAGTTCAAGCCCACCCTGAGTCTATATAGTAAATTCCAGGTCAACCTGGTCTAGAGCAAGACCCTACCTCGAAAAACCAAAAAAGAAAAGAAAAAAAAAGAAAAGAAATGATTGGAAATAATACCAAATTCACCACTGGTCAAATGCTAGCATTTTGGCATATTTCCTTGCAGATTCTTTTTTTTTTTTTTTTTCCTTAAAAAGTGAAGATCAAGCCCTCCTCCCCTGTTGCAAGATTTAATCCTTATCAAACTATATCACATAGCAGGGTCATTTTATCCTTAGAAGAAGTGCCTGTAGCCCAGAGGAAGGAACCGGATGTGGCCCTGCAAACCATGAGTGATAGAAGTCTTTCTACTTCAGACGCGCAAGAGAAAAGGGGCTGCAAGGCTGGGTCTGCTCAGGGCGGAGAAGGCAGGTCTTAAGGCAATGCAGCTGTTGAAAGACAGTCTCATATTCAGGGGAGAGGAACTGGGAACACGTGAAATAGTAAATTGCAAATTACTAGGGAAGAAACTGGAGGCGTGGCCCGCAAGGACTGAAACCACGTCTGAGCTAAGGTCATGCTTTCTGTAGTGAAGGAATGCACTTACACACAGAGAGACACACGTGTTTGCCTATGTTTGTAAGTCCTAGGGTCAGGACTGTTGGGGAACAAATTATTTCATCCCCCAATTTCACCATACGGCTGAATGATGCTGCTGTATGCTGATGGAATGTTCTAGAGTGACTCAGTACAGAGCTGGTGAGAAGGCGTGGGGCACTCCTTGGGCTCTCATGAAAGGCTGAGCTGCTGAGTGGAATGAAAACTATTCGCCTCACGCCGAACTGGGAAAATCAAGGGCTTTGTTCTGGTTCTTTTAAAAATTGCAAACTGGAGAAGGGAGTTATGTAAGCTAAAATCAAAGTACCTTCACAGTTCTGTTCAAGAAGTTTGGAAATGTGAGTTACAGAGTTAACCAGTTTAGCCAGGAGTCAATAATTGTTAGACTAAGTGATGGGACTCTTGTGTTTTCTCCAAGCTTTGAATGCCTGACGATTTCAAAACATGTTATCATAATATTAACTCACAGGAGCTCATGAACTTTGTGTCTGTCTTGGTCCAACTTAGGTCCAGTGTCCAGAGCTATCCTGTCCCAGTAAGAGCTTGTTTAATTGCCTAGCTGGCATGCACACATTCCTTTAAACACACAGACAATAGAATCCAACTGGTCAGTATACAGGCAAATGTCACTGTTAACCATAGTCGTGCTATCCTTTGGGGTGTAAAGTGGCGTGTGTCCACTGCGGTGACAGTTCCAACAGTAGCAGTGCCAGAGGGACAAGGCGGTGAGAGAAGAGGACTGGGTTAGGGACACAGAAGGAGAATGCTAGAGAATCTTAAGTACCAAGCCGTCAAGCTCTGTAATGTAACGCTGGGCTCTTCTCTTTCATACTCATCTCCACCTTCATTTTTATACAGTGCCACCAACAAACTTTGTGCATATGTTTCACCTTTATTTTCCACAAAAACCTTACGTCTTCCAAAAGGATGCTATTTCCTAGCCAGGGCTCGCTAGAACATTGTGAGTTCTCATGGATTAGGTATAGCATTAGATTACTCTGGAATTCTTAATTCTTGTCATCACCAGGAAAAGAAAATAACCTTGAAATGTCCTGTATGAAGTCATTTTGTCAACACAGCATTCTCCAAGTACAAACAGCATCCATAGTTCTCATTTCTTAATATTTACTAATACGAGAAGCACTTCACACAAGAACTTTACAGCAATTCTTACAGTCCCATTAAAAAATGATGACATCAAAATGAAAAGAGAGACTGATTGAGAGGGGGAGGGGATATGGTGGAGAGTGGAGCTTCAAAGAAAGTGGGGGAGAGGGAGGGAAGGACCATGGGATATTGTCTACAATTAAGGAAGTTGTCAATAAAAAAAAGTAACTAATAAAAAAAAGTGAAAAGAAATGAGGAGTCTCACTCCACGAGAGAGACTTCATACCTAATCAAAAGACTATGATGGGGTGGTCATCAGTCCCAGGGCAGACACTAATACTGCTGTTTGGATAACTGGATATATTATGCCCACCAAACTGCCCTCCAAACACTTATGTTTATGCCCATATATTAATGCTACTCTCACTTTTGGTTAGAGAAGCTTCTCCTTTCAGATGATGGTGACCACTGGGGAGACTCAAAATTTATCAAAGTGCTGAGAAGAAGTGACAGTGGAGTGTTCAGCCCTAAGTGAGATGTCTCTTATACCATCCAAGGCTCAGGGACCATTGTAGAAGACGTGGCAGAAACAGTGAAAGAGCCAAAGGAGTGGGAGGAGTGCTTTAGAATACTGTCTTCCAAACCCAAAGTGGCCGTGGTCACTTAGGTTTTCACAGTGGCTGGTGCTACCTACGGAAGATCTGCATAACGGGAAGGCGGAAAGGACGATATCAAAATACAAGAGAGACTAGTTGAAAAAGAAGGGATTCCGTGGAGGGAGCAATGGGAGGGTCATGGGAGGGGGTTATGATCACGGCACGTTGTGTATCTGCATGAAGATTGTCAATAACAAGTTGAAGAAAAATGAGGGGCCTGGGCTGGGGAACATCCATTTGCATTCAAACCACCACAAAAGGCATTACTGAAATGCTTAAGTTCAGTGGTTTTTAAATTGTTTGGAACACCACCTTAGTCAGGACAACAGATACTGAAGACTACCTACCCAAGCTGTTCCAGTCTTCTACAGAAGAGAAGGACTTGGTGATAAGAAACAGGAGAAGGCCAAAATGAGAACAATAACACTGGGCTGGAGAGATGGCTTAGTGGCTAAGGCACCTGCCTGCAAAGCCTAAGAATGTCCATTCGAATCTCCAGGTCCCACGTTTAGCCAGATGCAAAAGTGACTCAAGCACACACAATGTCACACATGCACACAAGGGGGCACACGCATCTGGAGTTCGTTCACAGCAGCTAAGAGGCCCTGGCATGCCCATTCTCTATCTGGCTCTCTCTTTCTCTGTCTCTCTCAAATTAAAAAAAAAAAAAAACCAGTAACACTGCAGCAATTACACATTCACAAACATAGTTATCCAAGACAAAATGATCTATCATGGTCAGATACCGTTAAGGTTATAATTTCAAGAACAGAGAGCTGCTCACATCGTGACCCACTCAGGTGAGAAGTGATGGTGGCAGATAACAGGGTTCAACAAGTCTGCGAACTGTGGCAATTCGAAGCTTTCCGCATGTCAGGAACTATGGGAATTTCACAGCATTCAGTGGCTGCTAGGCGCCTTGTCTGACACTCTTCGGAAAACCCTAGTAACTGGCAAGTTCTAGATCATGACCGTTTGATTTAGAAACCTGGACGCATTTACTTCAGTAAGATACAGCAATAGCTTTGTGCATTAGAAACCTATACACAAACAGCCTGCTTGAAGGGCACTCAAATAGCATATTGCTTGGCAAGTTGTACTTCCAGCATCATTGCTTTTAGAGCTACCTGTGGATTACCATCTGCCTCCCTGGGTATATAGCAGAATCAGGAAAGCCTCCTTCCTATACTTTTAGTGAAAATAGTAACATTAATCTGAACCTCATTCGCATGTTTTCTCAAATCCAAAGCTCGTTCCACAGTTTCTATCAATTTCAAGGGCTGTGATGCGGGTGGTCCCCCCCCCCAGTGTCATGTCCTCTTTCTTTGCCTCATTCATGTGAGAGCACTTTGTGCTACACTACAGCAATACAAAGGCAAAATGGCCCTCCTTTCCATTTCCACACACACAGCAAAACCTCTTGAGAAAGGCTCGTGAAAGCGTGTAAGACAGAGATGGAAGAGTGAGACATTAACACAGACACTTCCCAATAAAGGAGTGTTTTCTGTTATTAAAATAACCTTGGGCTGGAGGGATGGATTAGCAGTTAAGGCATTTGCCTGCAAAGCGAAAGGACCCAGGTTCGATTCCCCAGGACCCATGTTAACCAGATGCACAAGGGGGAGCACGCATCTGGAGGCCGTTTGCAGTGGCTGGAAGCCCTGGTGCACCCATTGTCTCTCTCTCTCTCTCTGTCAAATAAATAAATAAAAATTTTAAAATATAACCTTCATCCCCCTCTCCTCCTTTTCTGTCCCCCTCTTCTCTTCCTTGGTCGTGGAATTTCTAGTTTCTGCCCTAGTCCCAGTTAGGCTCCACCTCTTTCTCCCTCCTTGATTCTTGCTGTTGATGCCTGGGGCTCTTCTCACACCTGTTTAAAGGAACAACCCAACCATTTTCTCTCAGAGGAAGAGCTTTAGTGCCTCTAGTAAGACATGGCAGCTGGGCTGGAGGGGTGGCTTAGCATTTAAGGCATTTGCCTGCAAAGCCAAAGGACCCAGGTTGGATTCCCCAGAACCCACGTTAGCCAGATGCACAAGGGGGTGCACGCATCTGGAGTTCGTTTGTGGTGGCTGGAGGCCCTGGCGTGCCCATATCTCTCTCTCTCTCTATCAAACAAATAAAGACATGGCACCTGTGAATGATCTTGGGGCCCAACCCTCCACTGACTGCCAGTGTGGTGAAGGGTTTTGACTTCAATTCTGTTAAGAGCACGGCAGATGATCTGGGCAACCCATCAGGTGTGCAGCAAAGAGCCACTTCCCAAGAAAGGCAGGATTTGCCCCTGAAAGAAGGTAGAGGGGGTGTGGCACAGTATACAGGGTAAATGTTTACTAACTATTTGCGGAGGGAGAATGAACTAGAAGAACAAGCAAGTCAACATAAAGAGGGTGAGGGATAGTGACCTCCAAGGTATAGGCGTGAAACCAGACCAAAACCTGAATTGGAGAGAAAGATCCCTTTCTGAGGAGGAAGGACTGCTCTTTAACTGACATAGTGTGGGAGGGGATACGAAGAAGGCACTGGGGAGATGCTGTGTGCGTGGCTAGGGTGGGCAGGATGGGGCTTGCTCATGCAGGTGCTCTGGAGTTGCTTGGTAAAGGCAGGAACCAAGTAACTGAGTGGGTTATGAGAAGACTCAGCATTGTGAATGGAGATTATCAGTTACCAGAATTTCCAATCTATAAGGTTATCTTTTCTACCATTTCACCCACCATCGGGCAAGGCAAATGAGAAATCATCCTGAGATACGGTTTATGAATATTACAAAACAGAAAGGCATGCAGACAAAGAGATCAACACAGCTGATCAGGGATGGAGAAGATGGGTGGGGAGGGACGTGTGCCTTTTACACTATGGGACACTGGAGCCTCTAGTCTTTCCTCTCTTTTCTTTTTAAAAACATTTTATTTTTTGACAGAGAGAGAGAGAGAGAGAGAGAGAGACAGAGAGAGAATGGGCGTGCCAGGGCCTCCAGCCCCTGCAAACAAACTCCAGACACATGTGCCCCCTTGTGCGTCTGGCTAACGTGGGTCCTGGGGAATTGAACCTGGGTCCTTTGGCTTTGCAGGCAAACGCCAGCCCTTTCCTCTCCTTTCTTGGATGGCATGACAGAGATCCTTATTGAGCAGTAAACACTCCATAGTCACTTCTCGGCAATTTGGGTAGTCACTGTCATCTGCAAAAAGCTTTTCTGACCAAATGTCAGAGCACTAATCTATGGATATAAACACATATTTAGAGGGCAATTTGATCATTTGATGGGCACTGTTTCCAAACAACAGTAGTAGCCCCCCACCCCCCCCAGGACCTTTGATATCTCCAGCTACCAGTTTTTGGCTAGGATTTCTGTACCAGGTATGAATTCCCTCCTGTGGGGTGGGTCTCAACTCCAATCAGACAGCAATGGTCACACCCATAAAAGGCATGTCACCATTATACCAGTGGGTCCATCTTGTCCCTGGCTGGTACAGCATGTGGATCCACCAGTGGGTAAGATGTTCATGACTTTTCTCCACCAACAGCCTGTGCAGCACCTTCAAATACTGTGAAAGCTAGCCAGCAAGAAGGAGGTTTCCAGCGCAGCTCCAGCTTGGTTTCTCTGGGTCACGCAATCTGATCCATGTGTTCTCAGCAATTGAGACTTGCTATCCGAGAACAGTGGCAATGACATGTCTTTATGTTTTGGGGAGGGGGAAGTCTCAGGGCTTCCTTGATCCACACCTTCCTGAGAGGTATCTCACCCCTGGCACTAGCTTTTCCTTTATTGCTTGCAAATATTTTGACGACAAGCTTTGCATCTATATTCATGAGGGACATTGGGACAGTAAATTTTTTTTTATTTTTTTTCAAGATAGGGTCTCCCTGTAGCCCAGACTGACCTGGAATTTATTATGTAGTCTCAGGGTGACCTCGAACTCACGGTGATCCTCTTACCTCTGTTTTCCAAGTGCTGGGATTAAAGGAGTGCGCCACCATGCCCAGCTGGGACAGTAATTTTCTTTTTTGATGTCTTTACCTGTGTGTGTGTTTTTTTTTTTTAGTCAACAAATATATATTTTTTAATTTATTTATTTATTAGAGACAGAGAGAGAGTGAAAATGGGCGCACCAGGGCCTCTAGCCACTGCAAAAAACTCCAGATGCATGTGCCACCATGTGCATCTAGCTTTACATGGGTCCTGGAGAATCGAACCCAGGTCCTTAGGCCTTGCAGGCATGCTCCTTAACCACTAAGCTATCTCTCCAGCCCTTCTCTATTTTTTTTTTAATCTAGGCATTTAAAACTATAAATTTCCCTCTTAGATTTTAAAATGTTGTATTTTATTATCATTTCACTTCAGAAATTTTTAAATTTTCTTCTTAGCAGGGCGTGGTGGTGCACGCCGCACTCGGGAGGCAGAGGTAGGAGGATCGCTGAGAGTTTGAGGCCACCCTGAGACTACATAGTGAATTCCAGGTCAGCCTGAGCCAGAGTGAGACCCTACCTCGAAAAACCAAAAAAAAAAAAAAAAAAAAAAAAAAAACTTCTTGATTCCTCCACATGCCCAATAGTTATTCAATAGTGCATTGTTATCCATGAATATATGTATATATGTTCTATAGTCTTTCCTCTGTTTAATACCATAGTGATCCAATAGAATACAAGGGATTATTTCAATTTTCCTATATTTGTTAAGATTTTCTTTGTGCCCTAATAGGGTCTATCTTACAGTTTTATGTGGGCACCTGAGAAGAATGAGTAGTCTACAGTATATGAATATAATGTTTTGTAGGTGTCTTTTTTTTTTTCTTTTGCCAGATGACCTGTTGGCAAGACTGGGTATGAAGTTAACTATCACTATTGTGGGTGGGTTAATCTGTGACTTTGCATCTAGTCATTCTTCCTTAATGAAACTGTGTGCGCCCATATTCAGTGCATATATGTTTAGAATTGCAATGCCCTCTGGCTTGAGTTTCCTTAATTAGTATAAAGTGACCTTCTTAAACTCTTTTGCCTAATGTTGGTTTGAAGTCTATCTTGTCAGATATTGAAATAGCAAATGCTTGTACCTAGTGCCTAGTCCTATTTACTCGTACATTTCCTATCTTTCATCCATCCTAAGGTATTTTGTGATGAGGTGTATCTGTCAGAGGCAACAACCAGAAGAACCCTGTCTTTTAAAAATATTCCTATTTGCAATGCAAGGAGAGAGAGGGGAAGGATGGAGAGAAAATGGTTATGTGAGGGTCTCTTGCTGCTGCAAATGAACTTCAGACACATGCACCACTTTGAGCATCTGGCTTGATGTGAGTATTGGGGAATTGAACCCAGGCCAATATGCTTTGCAAGCAAGTGCTTTTAATCACTGAGCCATTTCTGCAACCCCACAATCCTGTCTTATAACCCATCCTCGTTAGTCTGTGCCTTTTCTTATTCAGAACTATTATTGAAAGGTGTATATTAATTTCTATCATTTTTGTTGATTTTGTACTACTTGGTGTTTTTCTATTGCTCTGGCATTAACTATTAGTCAAGTATGGTCTATTCTTTCTTGTGGCCTCGTGTGTGTGCTTTTCCTTCTCTTCAGTCCAGAGGAATACTTGAAAGTTATTTCTATAAAGCTGGCTTTATGGTCATGAATTCCTTTAGCTCCTGTTGTAGTTAACTTCACAAAAGCAGCCGAGTGTGGAGGCTCACGCCTTTAATTCAGCACTTGGGAGGCAGAGGTAGGAAGACTGCCGAGAGTTCAAAGCCTGAGACTACATAATGAATTCCAGGTCAGCTTGGACTACAGTGCTGAGAAGTGACAGTGGAATGTTCAGAACTGAGACATCTCTGTCACACCCTCCAAGGCTCAGGGACCATTGCAGAAGAGGTGGCAGGAAGAATGTATGAGCCATAGGCAGGGGAAGAGTGCTTTAGAACAAAGTGGCCATGGTACACATGACTTCACTACCTACGCAAGACCTGCATGAGGGGAAAACGATGACACTGAAATAGAAGATTCAGTGGAGGGGGCATTAGGCAAAGGGAGATTATTATCATGATATATTGTCTATATGGACTGAGGTTATCAATAAAAAGTTAAAAAAGTGAAAGGATACTAAATGTGCATTGAATTTGAAAAAGAAGTTGTCACGTTGGTCAGTAAATATTTCATTAGTAGGATAGGTTTTGAATTCTTTTCCTCCCTGTGAGGTTTCCTTTAGCAAACTGCTGATACGGTCCAAACATATGAAACTGTGTTTGGGATATGTATTACTCCAGTGCATATCAAACCCGTTACCTTTTGAAATGAGTTTCTAGCCCACCTGGGCTGAGTTTTGAAGACAATTCCCTGCTTGTTGCTCTGCTAGGCTTGGTTAGGATGGGCTTAGTGCTGTGTGGGGGAGGAGTGAGGACCCATGGCTTCCTGCAGTCTCTCCTGGTCCTGGCGTTGGCCTAAGAGGGAGGGCAGATTGTAGAATATTGCCTTGTGGTGTTCCCACAGAGCTCAGCTGGTCCCAGTCCTCTGCCCAGGTTCTGATCTTGCAAGGCCAACTCCCAAGCACTTTCCACTCCTCTCCCCAGCAGCGCTGGACAGATTCTGGCTAGGCAAGTTGATATATACTAATTAGCAATGTTTCTTCCTGTTTTTCCACATGAGTTTCATCTGGCTTGCTATGTTCCTTTCCAGATCTTCTTCTCTTGCAAGGAAAGAACATACCGTGCATTATCTTGCCTTTCATTTATTACCTGGGTTTCATTGGTGAGGCTTTTAGTCCACTGTTTCTCAAATTCCAGCTCTTGTGTTTTTTTAAAAATATTTTTGTGAGGAGGGGAATGGAAAGGAGAAAAAGGAAAGGGAGGGAAAAGAACGAACATGCCAGGGCCTCTTGCCACCCCAAATGAACTCCAGACACATATGCCACTTTGTGCATCTGTTATTACTTAAGTCCTGTGGAAATGAACCGAGTCCGCAGGCTTTGCAAGCAAGCACCTTTAACTGCTGAGCCATCTCCCAGCCCCAGATTTTTTTTTAAATTTTTTTATTATTTTTTTGGAGAGAGACACACAGAGAGAGACAGAGAGACAGAGAGAGAGAGAGAGAGGGAGAAGAAGACAGAGATGGGCGCGCGGCGGCAGTGTCTCAGCTGCTGCGAACGAAAGCCAGATATGTGCGCCCCCTTGTGGTCAAGTGCAGCACTGTGCCCTTGCGTCACTTTGCATCTGGCTAAACGTGGGACCTGGAGATTGGAAACGCTGGAGATTGGAACCAGTGTTCTTAGGCTTAGGAGGCAGGCGCCTTAACCCCTAAGCCATCTCTCCAGCCCCAGGTTTTTTTTTTAATGGAGGCTAAAAGATAGGGACCAGGTACCTGCTAGCAAATTTGGAGTGACTGGCAAATCATGTAGTGCTCAATGTTGGAAGTTAGTGAAATATATAAAGCAAAAGACACCGTTCTTCAACCATATGCACACATACACACAAATACAAAGAGTCCATTCTAAAACTGTGATAAACAAAGGTTTATATTCATTTCCCAAACAGCAAAGGTTAAACTTCAGACTCATTGGTACCAATGCACAAATTAGTTAAGTTCGTCTTAAATAAAAGAATCTGACTTAAAAAAAAAAAAAAGGAAACTTTCCACAAAGCGGCCATTGCATTCATGACCTCACAGTAGCTGAAGCTACTGACACCATAACAGAACAAGGACTAGCTGAAAAGAAAGGATTCAGTAGAAGGGTCACAGGTAGAAGGACAAAGGAGGCACTGGAAGGGGATTATAATCATGGTATTATTGTGTGTGTGATGTATACACACACACATATGTTGTAAATAAAAAGTTTTAACAAAACAAAAACTGATGAAGGAAGCTCTCACAATGAACTGGAAACTATCCACTCATTTATTGAAGGAATAATTCTGTTACAACATAATGAGTATTATTAAAGATAAAACAATCTTATGCCAACATATTTTTATTGTATTTCTATTTTTGTGAATCTTCCATTTAGAAAACAGAAGTCACCTTTTCTTTAACCCGTGACTCCTTTCTCTTAACCTTCATTTAAGAAAGGCTTATATAATTATAAAATTAACTTTTCATTTGCACTTTGCAATTGAGTTATTTATAGAGTCCAAAATTGTGGGTTACAATGAAAATAAAATTACACATTTTTACATACTTACTTTGCAAAGCAAAATATATTTTATGCACCAATAAAAACTTATCTTGCTTGAAAATTTTTCTATATAAATATCAGAACAACATATTTATTTTTCCTCCCATTTTCTATTTTTGGATATGCCTTAAGAAAACAAAAATTTTTTAAATTGTCAACATTATATTGGTATTTCTAATGTCAAGATAATTGTTATTACCAAGTGTTCAATTTCTGCAATGACTAATTTTACAAACTCAAAACTGCTACCTATTGTTAGACACTGTACTTTGAAACTGCTTATTTTGGATGGTGGTAACATAAAGGATAAAAGGAATATGAATGTTAGTATGAAAATATATATTACAACATATGAAAATAGCCCTGTTTTCTCTGACTCCAAATGCAGATTTATGTTATTCTTAAATTGGAAGAGAAGACTCAAAAGAACACGCAGATAATTAGACGATAAAGAATCTAACAGATGTGTTACAACTATGGTATACTGTCATCCATGATAATAACAAGGCAACTAATGCAACACATTCATTTGCTAGAAATGAAGTAGTCACAAATAAATGGCATTTTTTCTTTTAACAGTGAATTCAGTGTTTTTCCTGCTAAGTTCCATTACATCTAAAGAATAGAGTGTTAACATGTCATTTCAGATATATCAGCATCTTCAGTTTTCAAAGAAATTTTAACAAATAATTTTTAGAAAATATATCAATCTGCTTTAACAAGCCATTCTCATGCTAAATGGAGTTTTATTCTTAACAGTTGAAGGCCAAGATCTAACTTCAGAAAACGTGGACTGTAACACACCAAGTGCAGGCTAGATGTCATCAATGTCTTCATCATCGTCTCCAATATCGTCAAACTGGATTTCGTCGTCATCTCCTGGGCCAAATGCATCTGTTTCGTTGATCTTGGCATGCTCTGGAAGTTCTCCATATGCCTTCAGACTTCTAGCTTCATCTGCATTATACTTTAAAATTACATCAGCTTTGTTATCTTGATAGTCTCGTAGACCAATCAATATAATGTCTGAAGTGTTTATCCACACTTTCTTCCTCAATTTTCCTCTGATATGGCATAACCGCCTCACACCATCAAAACACATGGCTTCTAAGCGTCCATTCCCCAGCATCTTGACTACCTGCGCATACTCTTGCCCATCCTCTTTAAACACAAGCTCTCTTTTTTCAGATTCATTTTCATTTTTACCTCTGCGCCTATTTTTGCCTCCTTTACCTTTATTCTTTGGCATGGTGGCAACAGCTAATAGTGATTTAGAGCGGGAGACTCTTTTCTGATGGTCCTTGTGATGCTTTTCCAAGAGCTGCTGCTTGAGTGCGCAGGCTAAACGGATCTGCCGACGGTAGAGCTGAAGCGCTGTCTAGCTCCTGGAGCTTTCACGATCCCAAAGCAGGAAATGGTGCTCTAGCAGCTGTGGGTTCTGGTAGGAGTAAAAACAAAAATTTTTTTAGCAAAAGTGTCTTGCAAATATTAAGTCACTGAGAATAGAATAGGCTGGGTCTTCTCTAGGTTACTTTATACTATATGGAATTCAACTTTTAGCCTTTATCCAGCCTTGGATTACACCATTTAATGAAACAAAAGTGTTGACCTTAGTTACTCTGATTTGCGTGTACGTACCAAAAAGAATGACTCTATCTTATTTACACAAGTAAACAGCCCCGTGCCAAGACCAGGAGGCACAAACTAAGTAATTTGTGCCCATAAGTAATAACACCTGCTAGAAGCCTAAGTCAAATGAGCTTATCAACTATGCAGATACAACCTCCTCACCTATTCATTAAAAGGCGCATCCCAAGACCAAAATGTAGTGACATGTTAACTAGCTATCCAGTCACTTGTCACAAGCCACATCCAGGAAAACTGGCACAACAAATTGCTCTGTCCCTGTGCTCCTACTTAAGTACAGTTTTTCTGCCCAAGCCAACCCTCTTCAATGTGACCTTTGAAATGGGCTGCCATCCAGACCTGTATTTGATATCATTGTACCTGAATAGGTGGGTAGAGGTTTGTAATTTCTCATCTGACTCCCTACAGACCTTTCCTTGTTCCTGCATCAGCTCTGTGTGTCAGACTTAAGGATAGTCTCCCTGAACTTTGTAGCCTCTTTAACCCTTTCTTTTTTAAAAAGTATTTTTAAAAAATTATTTGCAAGCTGGGAAGGGATTTGGGGAAGGAAGAGAAAAGGAGAGGAATGGACGTGCCAGAGCCTCCTGCACTGCAAAGGTATGAGCAATAAAAGAACTTGTACTGGGGCTGGAGAGATGGCTTAACGGTTAAGGCATTTGCCTGCAAAGCCAAAGGATCCCAGTTTGATTCCCCAGGACCCATGTAAGCCAGAGGCACAGGTGTCGCATGCATCTGGAGTTCGTCTTCAGCGGCTGGAGGCCCTGTCATGCCCATTCTCTATCTCTCAAATAAGTAAAATATTTTAAAAATGTTTAAAAAGAAAAAAAAAGATTGCTTGGCAAATTGCACCCAATGAAATTGATGTCATTTGTGAATTTATTGTTAATAAGTGTTGACATTGCAGAAAGACATAAATGTGTCTATCTGTACTTCTGACATACATGTTCATTACTGATACTCCTGAGAGAGTTAAGATAATTATTTTTCAGATCTTTAAAAAGTATTTTTATTTATTTATTTGCAAGTGTGTGTGTGTGGGGGGGAATATACTGGGGTCTCTTGCTGCTACTAACGAATGCTAGATGCTGGCACTTCTTTTTGTGTCTGGCTTTACACTGGTGCTGGGGAATTAAACCTGGACCAGTATGCTTTGCAAAATGTTTAGCCATCTCCCCAGCCTTAATTTTTCAGTTCTTCCGATGACTTTAGATGTAGTTTTTCATTTTCTGAGACAGAGTCTCACTCTTTAGCCGAAGCTTGCCTGGAACCTGTGACCTTCTTAATACTAGTATCGTAGGCATCAAACACACCATATGTGATTAGATGTTGTCTTATGTGACACTACTACAGTATTTCCATATCTATAAATCCAATTTGCTATCAGCATTGAGAAATAAATGAACAAAGCAGCAAACCAAAAAATAGTCCTATTGGTTGTTTGCTGGAAAACGATCTGAGCATCTCTTACGAAGGAAATACAACTTGCTTTGTTCAGTCCAAGGGGGAAATCCATAACCAGTCATCAAAACCATGGCGACAGCACTTGTTGCCTGAAGGAAGCAGGATTCTTCTTTTTTTTTTCTTTCTCAAGGTAGGGTCTCACATTAGTCCAGGCTGACCTGGAATTCAGTATACAGTCAATCTCCTCAGGCTGGCCTTGAACTTACAGCAATCCTCCTACCTCTGCTTCCCATGTGCTGGGATTAAAGCTGTGCCCACCACAACCAGCTAGGACTATTCTTTTAATTGCCTCCTTCAGGAAAATGTACATCTCATTAGACAGAACTCTGAGGGAAAGATTAACTCAACCCAGTTATTTACATCTCTAAAGCTATGCTCCATTAACCACTGGTAAGAATTAACTCAAAAAGATTTGATGTCAAAATTCACTCTACTAAAACTGGAAGTGAAAACTGTTAGCAATAAAACTGTAGGCTTTCTTAGTGGCATGGTTACAGAATCCATTCAGCACTGATAGTACAGGAATACTGGGCTATTCTCTGGAAGCCACATTCATGAGTTGAGGGCACACACAGGGACTGTGAGTCAATGGGTTGGTCTGGGAGCAGATCACAGGGTGAAATGGAATTAGCTCAGCATTTGTTCTGCTGGCTCTTGGCACTGCTGAAATTTTATGTCTTTTATTCGTAGATTCTCTGAGGGAAGTTGGGGTAACATTCAGAAGAACTGAATTCTAAGTATTTGAAAAAAGCAGTTTCTAAGAGCCCTAGGGTTTTTTTTTTTTTTTTTTTTTTTGGTCTGTGTGCACTCTGATTATGCTCCTAAGTGTAAATGTCATCTTGGCAGCCTGTACCCAGAAAAAAGAGTGAACAATTGTTCTGGAAAGCTCTATTTGTAGTATAGCCACTGAATGTACACAGGCTCTGCAAGATGATCTTATTTACCTCACATTTAAAATCACTAGCCATGGGGCAGCCCAATGTTCCAGTACAAATCTTTTCATCTTTCTCAATGGTGTCCTTTGCAGCCCCGAAGTTTTCACTTGTGAAAATCTAATTTGTTTATATTTCCTTTGGTTGCTTGTGCTTTTGAGTTTTCTGTCTAAGAAACTCTCAGTACTCAAAGGCATGAGGAACTGTCTATGTTTCCCTGTGAGTTTTGCTGCCTTAGGTTAACATTTGGAAGATGGAATTCAACCTCACCATTTACATTTGATTTCCCACTTGGCTGAGCAGTATCTGTTGAAAAGACTCGTTTCTTCCACTGATTTGTCTTGGCACTCTTGTTGGCACTTCTGTTTTTTGGCACAATTGGCTGTAGATGTGAGAGTTTATTTCTGGCCTCTCTGCTGATTTATATGTCTATCCTTATGCCAACATCACATGCTGCTTAATTTGTGCAATAAATTTTGAAATTATGAGGTATGTGTCACTCAACTTTGTTCTCTGTTTTTGTTTTTCTTTGCCTATTTGAGGTCTTTCACACATGAATTTGATATCCTTACGTTCTATCTGTCAATTTCTACCAAGTGACAACTAAAATTTTGATAGGAACTTCACTTGATCTAGCTAACTTGATTTAAATTTTTCTTTTCTTTTTTGGTTTTTCAAGGTGGGGTTTCACTCTAGCCTAAGCTGATCTGGAATTCACTATGTCTTCTCAGTGTGGCCTCAAACTCATGATGATCTTCCTACCTACCTCTGCCTCTCGAGTGCTGGTAATAAAGGTGTGCACCACCACGTAGGGCCTTGATTTAAACTTTTAAATATTTGTAACATGATAGGTTGATCTCCAGGCTCCACAAATAGAAGACATTATTTACATTAGTTTTCTGGTTCACAATGAAGCAAATATTATTAACAAAATTTTTATTAAGTTGCTATACTACTTTCTTGTTGTTGTGACTAAATACCTGACAAAAAGTAATTTAAGGAAGGGTTTATTTTAGCATATAGCTGGAGGTTCTAAGGGATCACGGGAAGGCATGACAGCAGTAGCTTAAGGCAGCTGCTCACTTTCAGTCCACAGTGAGAAAGCCATACTAGCCTGTACAGCTGGCAGGATGGGGCCACACAAGCCCTCTAGAGCCCAGAGATTCCATCCTGCATACCAGATGCCAGACATATAGATGCAAGATTGGAACTGTAACCTTGAACCAAAATAAACTTTTCCTTCCTTAAGTTGCTTCTTTTCAGATATTTGGCCGCACCAATGAGAAAGTAACTAATACAGATGTTTTTGTCAAAGTAACAAGAAAGGTAACTAATACACGTATTGTCTTGCTCCAGACCAGAACAGTTTTTTTCAGTGCTGTGATAAAAACTGGGGAAGCTGGGCATGGCGGTGCATGCCTTTAATCCCAGCACTGGGGAGGCAGAGGTAGGAGTATCACTATGAGTTTGAGGCCACCCTGAGACTACACAGTGAATTCCAGGTCAGTCTGAGCCAAAGTGAGACCCTACCTCAAAAAACAAGAACAGTGGATTTCCCAAACTCAGTTCCTTATCTACAAACTGACTGTGCACAACATCCATCTAAGCTACACTGTATCACTCTTGTGGGACTTGGTGGCAAGAAAATGTAACAAGAACAATGACACTCATGTTGCCTTTTGTGAAATAAGTGATAAAGTCTTAGATCCTTGAAAAAACTAACATCACAATTTTATATAGAAAAGTAAATTCATCTATTAAAATTAAATAGCAAGTAGCAGGGCATAGTGACACATGTTCATAACCTCAGCACTTGAGAGGCTAAGGAAAGAGTTTATGGCCAGCCTAATATATGCATAGTAAGTTCCAATAAACCCGAGTTACATAGCAAGATCCTGCTGAGGGGAGGGGAATAGAGCAGAGGAAGGAGAGGGAGGAAGAGAGATTAAATAGCCAGCATAGATCACATGATCATTCACTCTAGAGTTGAGAGCAACTGAGCCAGGAGAGCTAAATGAGCACCCCTGGATAAGCAATATGAATGACTGAGAGAAAAATCATGAAAACTCACAATAAGCTTCAAGAAAACCCACTTACTGTGTTGTTTATAGTCTTCAATACTTTGAGAATACCCAAATGGTTGCCTACAATCTGCTGAATACTCACTGCTACTGGATCAGTGGTTCATTCTAAAAGTATGACCCCAGACCAGAAGCATCAACAATTTGGCAATTAGGGAGGTGAAGCTTTGTAGGAGGAAGTATGTTGCTGGGGGTGGACCCTGATGGTTTATGAACCCTAGCTTGCCAGTGTTAGTCTGGCACACTATCCTGCTGCTGCTGCCCACCTGATGTTGGCCAGGAGGTGATGTCCAGCTTGTGCTACACCATCTTTCCCCTGTTATCATGGAGCTTCCCTTGAGTCTGTAAGCTAAAATAAACCCTTTCTTCCCATCAGTTGCTTTTGGTCAGATGCTTTGTGCCAGCAATGCGAACACAATTGCAGCAACTACTGAAACTATAGACCAAAGAAAGTGTATTGAAAGAAGCAAGAGAAGCACCAAGTCACAGAAAGTTTGTCCTATGAGAATAACAACAAATTTCTCAACACAAACTTTAAAATACAAGAGAACTTCGAATGATGTATTTTAACTTCTGGAAGGCAACAACAGATTATTCTATCCAGTAAAGACATCAGTCATCATTGAAGGAGAAAGAACTTTCCATGACAAAAATAGGCTAAAACCAGGCATGTCTTCAATCCTAGCACTTGGGAGGCAGAGGTAGGAAGATCACTTGAGTTTGACACCACCCTTAGACTACATAGTGAATTCCAGGTCAGTCTGGGCTAGAGCAAAAGCCTACCTTGAAAAACCAAAAAAAAAAAAAAAAACAAAACAAAACAAAAAAAAAAGGAGAAAGAAAAGGAAAGAAAAAGAAAAGAAAAAAAAAAAGAAAAGAAAAGAAAAGAAAAGAAAAGAAAAGAAACAGGCTAAAGGAATTCATGACTATTAAGCTAGCTCTGCAGAAAATATCAATGGATTTCTTTGGGTGGAAGAGGAGAAAGCATATACAGGAAACCGCAGGAACAAATAAACCATGCTTGAATAATAGCTGATGCAAGAGAGAAATAGAAAAGCACCAAGTAGTACAAAGTCAACAGGATGGTAGGAATTAATAGACATTTTCCAATAACTCTGAATATAAAGAGTCGCAATTCTCCACCCAAAAAGACACAGATGAGCAGATAAGAGTAAAACGCAGGATCCTTCTGTCTGTTGCCACTAAGAAACTTACTTCTCTATAAAAGACAGGTACTACTTTAGGATGAAAGGATCAAAAATGGTATTTTAGGCAAGCAGGCGTAGGAAACAAGCAGTGTCATTTTTTAGTGTCTGGCACAGGAAGACTGCAAATCAACATTAGAAGAGATAAAAAAAAGGTCAAAACTCATGCTGATTAAGGGAACAGTCCAACAAGATGGCATTACAATTTCACACATATGCACCAATGAAGTGTACCCAATTTCACTAAACAATTACTGGAGGTAAAGTCATAGATTCACCCAAGCACAACAATAGCAGGCAACATCAATACCTTAATCAACAGTTGACAGGTCATCCCAGAAAAGTACATACATAAATAACCAGAAGTTTCAGTATTTAATGGTATCATAGGCAAAATGGACTTAATGGACATTTACAGAACATCCCATCCAAATGCTATAGATTATACAGCCTTCTCAGGTGCTCACAGTCTTGTCTAAAATAGACCATATATTAGGACACAATGCAAATCTAAGTAAATACAGGAAAACTGAAATAATTCCTTGTATTATATCTGCATATAAATTTGAAGGATGAACCTGAGGGTCAGCCCACCCAGGTAGCGGCAGTCTACTATGAGCAGCACAGGGCACTGTGGACCAGTCTCAACAGACACTTCTTTTTCTAACGTAACAGTATAAAACAACTTATCAACCACAAGAGACTATATAACATACACAATTTATGACAATTAAACAATACACCACTGAATGATGAATGGGTCACTGAAGAAACTAAGAAAGAAACCAACAAACTTCCTAAAACACAACATACTGGAAACAATGAAAGCAGTCAGTCCTAAGAGGGACATTTACACCTTTACATGCCCATATGAAGAAAACAGACAGGTTTCAAATAAATAATGACATAAATTAGGGCCTTGGAGAAAGAAGAACAAGTGAAACCAAAAATCAGTTGCTAGACAGAAAGAATTAAGATAAGGGCAAAAATTAATGACACAGAAATGGAAAAAACAATACCAAGAGTCAAGAAAACTAAGAGTTGGTTCTTTGAGAAGATAAACAACATCAAGACACCCTTAGAAAAACTGAAAAGAGACCCGAACTAGTAACTAGGTTAGAGATAAACAGAGAGCCATTATAGCAGACATTAATTAAATTCAAAGTCTTATCTTAAAAAACATATTCTCCACTAAATTAGGACATATCTTAAAAACATATACTCCATTAAATTAGAAAATTTGAATGAAATGAGTAAATTTCTAGATTTATATGACTTAAGAAAACTAAACTATGAGATTAAACAATTTAAGCAGATATATCAAGCAATAAGATCAAAGCAGTAATAAAAAAAAAATCCCAACAACAACAAATAGCACAGACCCAGATGGGTTCACTAATGAATTTTACCAACACCAATGCTTCTCAAGCTATTCCATAAAACAGAAAAGAAAGGAACACTGCCACACTTCTTTTACAAGGCCAGCATTATCCTAAAGACACCACAGGGATATAAATAGCCAAGAATTCAAATTATCCATATTTGCAGATTTACAATTCTACTCTGAAGAGACCAACCCTAAAGACTCTATCAGAAAACCATTAAGAGTTGATAAACACTTTAAGAAAGTAGTAGGATACAAATTTAGCAAATGGAAATCAATAGCCTTCCTGCATGCTAATAACAAACATGCTGAGGATGAAAACAAGGAGACAATCCCATTCAAAATTGCTTCAAAAAAGTAAAATGGAAGCCGGGCACGGTAGTGCTCACCTTTAATCCCAGAACTCGAGAGGCAGAGCTAGGAGGATGGCCATAAGTTCGAGGCCACCCTGAAACTACATAGTTAATTCCAGGTCAGCCTGGACCAGAGTGAGACCCTACCTCGAAAAACCAAAATAAATAAATAAATAAATAAATAAATAAATAAATAAATAAAGCCAAAGAAGTAAAAGGTCTCTTCAGAGAAAACTTCAAACCACTTAAGATAGGAACTGAAGACACTAGAAAAATTGAAAGATAAATCCATGGTAATGAACTGAAAAAAATCTATATTGAGAAAATGGCTATCTTACTTAAAGCAATTTACAGACTTAATGCAATCCCCATATAAATTCCAACTCCATTTTTCACTGAAATAGGAAAGGCAATGCTAAAATTCATTTGGGAGTAAAAATAACCTCAGATAGCCAAAGCAATCCTGAGCAACAAAATAATGCTACAGCTACCACCTTATCTGATATAAAGGTATATTAGAGAGCCATAGTAACAAAAACAGCAATATACTGGCACAAAAACACATGTAGATCAGTGGAACAAAACAGAGGATCCAGCCGGGCGTGGTGGTGCACACCTTTAGGCAGAGGTAGGAGCCTGGGCTAGAGAGAGACCCTACCTTGAAAAAACCAAACCAAACCAAAACAAACAACAACAAAAAAACCCAGAGGATCCAGATATAAACTCATGGAGCTATAGGAATCTAAATCTTTTTTTTTTTTTATAAAATATTTTATTTTTATTTATTTGAAAGAGAGAAAGAGGGGGAGAGAGAGAGAGAAAGAGGAGAATATGGCCTCCAGCCACTGCAAACTAACTCCAGACACATGTTACCTTGTTCATCTGGTTTACGTGGGTCCTGAGGAATTGAACTTTTGGCTTTGCAGGCAAATACCTTATGTGCTAAGCTATCTCTCCATTCCCCGCCATCTAAATCTTGATACAATAAAGACATCCCAAAAATAAAAAATACTCACTGGGGAAAAGATAGTCTCTAATAAATGGTGCTGGGTAGATATCTACATGTAGAAGATATCTCCTGCCATGCACAAGAATTGTTTTAACAGATCAAAGATCTTTACAATAGACCGGACACTCTCAACTGCTAGTGGAAAGGTAGGGCAAACACTTCAACACATAGGTATACAAGGTTAGAACTTTCTGAGTAGAAGTCTAGTTGCTCAAGAAGTAAGCCCGATAATTAATTTAGACCTCATGAAATTAAAAAGCTTCTGTACAGCAAAGGAAGCTATTAATAGAGAGGAGACAGCCTACAGAATGGAAGAAAATCCTTATCATCTCTATCTGACAGAATATTAACATCTAGAATATACGAAGTACTAAAAAGGGGGGGGCTGGAGAGATGGCTTAGCAGTTAAGGCGTTTGCCTACAAAGCGTAAGGACCCCAGTTCGATTCTCCAGGTCCCACATAAGCCAGATGCACAAGGGGACACATGCGTCTGGAGTTTTTTGCAGTGGATAGAGGCTCTGGCATGCCCAATCTCACTCTCCCTCTCTAATAAATAAATAAACAAAAATAAAGAAAATCTTTTTTTTAAAAAGTGTGTTTCTTTAAAAAAATAAAAATAAAAATAAACAAGAACCCAATCCAAAAAGTGAGCTATAAAACTAAACAGATTTCTCAAAAGAAATACAAATGGCCAATAAATATTTCTAACATTCTCAACATTTTTAGTCATCAGGGAAATGCAAATTGAAACTACCTTGGGATTCCATTTCACTCAAGTGAAGGGCTGGAGGGACAGCTCAGCAGATAAGTCTTAATGACCTGGGTTTGATTCCCAAGTACCCACGTAAGCCAGATGCAAAGGGTGGCACATGTGCCTAGAGTTCTCGCCCATTCTTTCTGTCTCCTTTCTCTTTCTCTGTCTGCTTGCCAATAAATAAGTAAAAATATTTTTAAAAAAATAAAAAGAAATCAAGTGACTACAAATGCCTTTGAGAATATGGCGCAAGAGGAACTCCTTATTCTCTGTTGGTGAAAGTGTAAACTAGGCAGCCATTATAGAACTCAGTGAGGTTTCCTAAAAAGCTAAATTAGACCTACCATATTATGACCCAGGTATACATACCACTCCTGGGTGTATGCCCTAAGGACTCTACACTTTAATGTGGAGCTATTTGTTTATTCATGTTGTGATGGTTAAGTTTTGTGTCAACTTGATATGTTTCAGAATTGACAGACATTCCTCATGAGTAGATCCCTGAGGTTACTTCCAGGAAGGATTAACAAGAGGAGGAAGTCCTTCCCTCCAGAGTAGGCAGCCCCTCTGTAGGGGGGCTTTATCTAAGGAAGTTCTGGAAAGGAAAGTATCCCCTCCTCCCACCTGGCTGTAGGTGCTGCTTTCCAGTGTGGACTAAGAGTAGTTTCTCTCCAGGAAGCCTCCAGGCTGAGCAGCTACTGGTTCCTTGAATTCTAAGGCCTGCAAACTGCTATTATTAGTCACCGTAAGCTAGTCCAATAAATTTCCTGTAAATGCAATTCATTCTATCAGTTCTGTTCCTCTAGATGTCTATCAACTGATGAATGGATAATGAAGACGAGGTACATATATGCAATGGGGTTTTATTCAGCTGCAAAAAAAATGAAATAATAAAATTTGCAAGAAAGTGGATGAATCTGGAAAATATTATACTAAGTGAAGAAACCCAGGTCCAGAAAGACATGTGCTTCATGTTCTTGCTCATATGTGGACCCCAGCTTTGAATGTTTAGATTTGTATTTAATTTGGTATAAAAATTAGTGAAGGCCAGAAACTAGCTAGAATGGGGCCATAAGGGAGGAAAGGGGGGATGGCTTAAGGAGAAGTAATAGTAGATATGTAGGTAAAGATACCTACAAATCCTGAGGGTGGAAGGGTTTAAGTATGGTCAAGGAAAAATGACATGGAAACCTATTCTTTCTTAGCTAATAAAACAAACAAAAAAAAGGAGAGTCTGGGTAGAAGTATCCTGAAGGGGTAGATAATGCTGCTGATAAGCTATAGGTTGTTACTATATCAGGAGTGGATAACCCCCAGAGCTGTTTGTCAGGGAAGCCAATGAATCCCCAAAACAATGTAGGTGATTTCCAGTGCTCTTGGAACTATGTCAGGCCAGTTATGCTGGAAACAAAAGCTGCAGAAATAGCTAAATGGAGTCTGGCCTGGCCCATGGCTAGGGAGGAAGAGAAAAGTGGGGTTAGGATGGCCTCTGCTTATCCCCAACATCAAATTCTTTGTCTATGGGAAAGAATAGAAGCACTAGTGGGATTTGGGGATAATGGGTGGGGTTAAGGCAGAATTGGGTAAGACAGGGTGAGGGTGAATAAGGAAGTAAAAAATAAAGGGGAAGCCGGGTGTGGTGGCACATGCCTTTAATCCCAGCACTCAGCACTCGGGAGGCATAGGTAGGAGGATCACCATGAGTTCGAGGCCACCCTGAGACTACAGAGTGGATTCCAGGTCAGCCTGGGCTAGAGTGAGACCCTACCTTGAAAAACAAAACAAAAAACAAAATAAATAAATAAATAAATAAATAAATAGGAAGGAAAAAGGGCCATTGATCACTGCAAGTGTAGGTCAGTAATGGTCATGCTGTGCTTTCATCTGTGCTCAGACTCATTTCACACAACGAGCACATGTCAGTGTATTGGTGTCCATCTAAGTAAAACACAGCCATTTCAATTCTTTTCACAAAACACCAGAGTTAAGGGAATGAGTACAGAACTGGATGTTAGACAATTTCAAAATCCGGTTTTGCCATTGTTAGCTCTATGGTATTAATTTAGCCTTTCTCACCTTTCTTCGATTAAAAATAGGTAACACAATTTGCATAGAATAGGAGTGTGCTGAGAAAAGAAGGCAACAATGTGTGTGATGCACAGGTCATGTCTAATCCACAGAATGTTCTGCTTCTTGACAGCTGCTGCAGCTCTGTGGTTTGACAGGTCTCATGGACCCAGAGCTTATAAAAGCCAGCTCCTTCCATAGATACAACATTCATTTCTTGACACAATTAAAGCTACCATTAATTATAGGTATTTACACCCAGACATATGCATTATTCTGTATTATGCTTCCCTGTGATTTTTATCCATTCCCAGAGCTGATAGGCAATATGAACAAACTTTACATGAACCAGGTGTAAAAAGTAGAGGCTGGGGAGATGACTCAGTAGTTAAATGTGCTTGTTGTGTAAGTCTGTTAAATGAGTTTGGAACCCCAGAACCCACATGAAGTTAAACACAAACATCTACAATCCAGTTGGCCTCCAGAAATGGGTGGTAGAGTCAGGAGACTCCTAAAGCTCACGGCCCAACCAGTCTGGTGCTCATAGCAGCAAACAAGAAAGATTCAAATAAGGTGGATGGATGTGTGCTAGTGGTATAGCAGAGGGCATAGCTGCTTTCAAATAAGGTGGAAGATGAGGACTGACACCCCATTGGTTATCCTCTGACCTTTGCATGCCCATATATAAACACACATACCCCTTCCTCCTACACACACCAAACACAGAAAACAGGTGTACTTCAGTAGTTGAGTGCTTGCCTAGCATGTAAGAGGCCTGGGTTCAAGCCCCAATGCCACAAAAACAAACTGAGTTCAGACAGAAATTAGCTGTATGTCACCTTGTACATCTGGCTTACGTGGGTCCTGGAGAATGGAACCAGAATCCTTTGGCTTTGCAGGTGAATGCCTTAACCTCTAAGCCATCTCACCAGCCTTTAAATATATATAAATATAAATATAAATATATATTTATATATATATACTGTTTTAAAAGTAGATATGTATTACACATAGTTGCATACATCTGTATAAGCTGCTTATTTTATAATAAATTTTGTAGCAAATTTATTAAGTAATAAATTTAGCTAAGAAAATAAGCCTCCTTATTTTATTATCTTTCTCTTTCCCCTTATTTCTCTAAAAAAGAAAAGCCAGGCATGGTGGTACATGTTTTAATCAGTACTCAGGAGGCAGAGGTAGGAGGCTTGCAGTGAGTTTGAGGCCACCCTGGACTAGAGTGAGACCCTACCTTGAAAAATCAAAAAATAAAATAAATAAAATAAAATAACCCCACTAAACTACTCACAATACTAATGACATTTAGTTCTTTCCCTCCCTTCCTCCCTCCCTCCCTTCTTCCCTTCTTTCTTTAAGGCAAGCCCAACAAACTGCCCCTCTTCCATTTTTTATGGCGCACCAGGGCCTCCACCACTGCAATCAAACTCCAGACATGTGCATCCCCTTGGGCACATGTGCGACATTGCGTACTTGCACCACTGTGCATCTGGCTTACATGGGACCTAGAGAGTTGAATATGAGTCCTTAGGACTTGCAGGCAAGTACCTTAAACGCAAAGCCATCCCTCCAAGCCCTAGTTATTTTATTTGAGAAAGAGAGACAGAAAGAGGGAGTATGGGTACAACAGGACCTCCTGCCACTGCAAACAAACTCCAGACACATGCACCACTTTGTGCAACTGGCTTTACGCGGGGACTGGGGAATCAAACCCAGGCTATCAGGCTTTGCAAGCGTCTTTAACCACTGAGCCATTTCTCCGGCCCCTTAGTTATTTCTTAAAATCATCTACCTTAAATCTAAAAACCATCATCTTTTTTTATTCAAAAGAACATACTGAAAAAAAAAGACATAATGGAGAAAAAAAAAGGAACATACTGGGTAATTACAATAAGGAGAACATGATAATATTTTGTGTCATAGAACACTAGTTCCCTAGTATACAACTTTGAAGGGAGAGGGGTCATGCCAATATTTGGCACTTGGGTGAGATCTAGAATATCACTTCATAGGTACCAGTCACACATAGCCTTTGGTTTGCCTCCAACACTCAGACTCAGCACAGCATTCTTCCTTCCAGAATGATTCACAGTTTTCTCTGCTGTTTGCAGTTCCTGTCATACTGTGCGGGGAGACCCCACACTGCGACAATTCCTTTAAAAGAGCTTCTTTGTTTGACTGTTGTCCTCTACTGAAGTACTTAATCTTGAATTTAATCCTTAGAAACATAATTTCTTTTTACAAATAAGTCTCAAGTTATCATTACATGTGGGCTGAGGGAAAAACCTAGTATTATAGAGTACCATATACAGACAACATGCCATCACTGAAACCAGAGTTATATAAAAAGAAAATGTTTGCTTTTACTCCTGGTGTTAAGAAAGTTCACCTAAGACTTCCATCTTTACCCCTGCCTTTTCTCTATCACCTGTACTTTTAACACAATACCTTATTCTATTCGTTCTCCTCTTGACCAATGTCTAAAGTGAATTTTCAACCTAAAAAGGTATCTTGGTCAGGTGTTCTCTGCAGGCAATGTGAACCTAACTGCAACACTGTACAACCAACCATCTCTTTAGATTAGAGGATGATCTAAACACATCCACAGAGACACATAGGGTCCCACAAGCAAGAGACTACATGAGTCTGCACCAAAAGGGCCACCCCCAGACTCTGACCAGACTAGAAGAGCTGAGGCTGGTGTAAACACAAGCATAAGAGCAAGGCAAGAAGTGACCAGCACCCAGGAGACATCACAGAGGAAACTAGGGAACAGGCTAGAGGACACTGAGGATTCAGTGACTTCTTTTTCGTTTATTTTTTTAGAAAGAGTGAGAAAATTGGCACGCCAGGGCCTCAGCCACTGAAATCGAACTCCAGACGTTTGTGCCACCTAGCAGGCATGTGTGACCTTGAGCTTATCTCACCTTTGTGCATCTGGCTAACGTGGGATCTGGAGAGTCAAACATGGGTCCTTAGGCTTCACAGGCAAGTGCCTTAACTGCTAAGCCATCTCACCAGCCTGGATTCAGTGATTTCTATCTTTCCCTGTAAAACCCTCCCATTCTCACACATCACTTTAGAGAAGATCAGAGGAAGAGGACAAAGGGCTCAGGAAAACTGACCATTTACTACAGAGACGGGTCTGTTTTTTGTGTGTGTGTTTGTTCATATGCACACATGCATATAATTATGATAGTATATTTGGATTATCTGAACTAAAATGGAGTATCTTTTATTTGGCACATCTATGGTGTCCTTATATTTTACATAAAGTATTACCCAGGAAAATAAAGACTCATAAAAGATCAGGATATCAATTTCAGAAAATTACCAATTCTGTACATTTAAAGCCAAGTGTGAGTACAAGTATGGTCCTGCTACATAATGTCAATCAAAAATACTGACAATATCTTTTGTGTACCAGGTGAGTGCTGGCATGTAATAAATGTATCAGCTAATATATTAGTAAATTTGCAGGTAATATAGCAGAGGGACCACATTCATGCATGGTTTCTAGAGCAGTTTCTAATCAGAAGCCTTCTGGTCTAATTCCTGATGGTTGAAATTGGGTTGTAGGCTTAGCACAACTTGCTCCCTCTGTACAGATCCTTGGGGTTCACATTTCCTTTCTAAAGATGCCACAAAAAATAAAGTAACAGGCTGGAGAGATGGCTTGGCAGTTAAGGCACCTGCTTGTGAAGCCTAACAACACCTGTTTGATTCTCCAGGTCCCACATTTAGCCAGACGCAAAGTGACACAAGGGCATACACGTCTGGAATTTGTTCACAGCTGCTGAGGGGCCAATGGCACGCCCATTCTCTCGCTCTCTCAAAAAAAAAAAAAAAGAGGAAAACCAAACTAACAATCCCAATCCTTGTCATTTAAACCTGCACATATCTACTACTTCTAAGGAGCGCCGGGAGAGTACAGACATGCCACTTGCATGAAGCCAGCATGGGACCCCGCTTTTAGGTCCTTTCAGATTGTCAGGGAAATCTAAACTAGATGGGGGCTATGACAAGATCCGTGACCTTTTCATTTTCAAAGCTGCTGAACACTGCAGGCCTACCTGCAGACCCAGGAGGCAGAGACATGCCAGGGAGCTCAGGATGGGGTATCTGGGCCCAACACATCATATTTTCACAATCTCTGAGCCCAATTCTTCCAGTCCTCGGTTCCTGTTTAAGTGGCAGAATCGGAAGACCTACTGTTCACTATGACTGCACCAAGTTCTTTGGTCAGTCACAACATGTAACGACAGGGAGGGTGAGATGTGGTGGTTATTAAATGTTTAGCATCCAGGAAAGATGAAGATTGGCTGCCTTCTTTTTACCACTGCACAGACGCTGTGAGAGGTAGTGGGAAACTGAACTACCAAAGGGTGGAGGTGTGGGGCAGCACTGCATCCCTGTCTTTTTTTTTTTTTTTTTTTTTTTTTTTTTTTTTTCGAGGTAGGGTCTCTCTCTAGCTAAGGCTGAGCTGGAATTCACTATGCAGTCTCAGGGTGGCCTCAAATTCACAGTGATCCTCCCACTTCTGCTTCCCGAGTGCTGGGATTAAAGGCGTGCGCCACCACACTCGGCTAACATCACTATCATTTATCTTGGAAAGTATCTCTCAAAATTATTTTAGATGACTACATAAGAGCAAGATGGTTGTTCTAAAATGGGCATTTAAAATGGAAAATTAAAAGGTCACTATTTTGATTATAGGCATGTGGAGGAGTGCACAAACATGTAACTTCCTGTAAATGGCTACAGGGGCCAACTCAAAGAATATATTTGATCTGATTCTGTAGTATATCAATCATAAGGCATTCCCTGTTTTACACATAGGAGTGGATGCCCCTGAGCTCAATATTTTATGCTGTGAGAAATTTGTTTCTTGCATGCAGACACAGTAATTGATTATTAGAGCCAAGACATCTAATGAGGCCACGTTGAGAAACATTTCCAAGAATCCTTGGAGCTCCCCTAAGTACCACTGAGCTGAAACGTCAAATACCCTTACAGCAAGTATCTATACAGCTTACATGGGTTACAAATGGTTTCTGTATTAAAGAGTACGAGGGATATAGCAGTGCCTCTGAGAAATGTTGGCATATATTAAAACATTATCTAATCATGTTTTAAAATAACCCTGTATTGCCTTGCATGAGGGTTGAGGAAGGAATCCAAAAACTTCAGGAGAGTTATGTTGAATGAGATCTACTGCAAAACATCTCTCCCACCCACCAGTTGCTACTGTTGCAACAGAGTCCAGAAAGGTCTTCCTTCACCCTTGCCATGACAATCAGACTGGTCATAGGATCAGTACAGCCATTAAAATGTGTTTTACTAGCTGTCCCCAGTAAGTTGTAAAGAGAAACTGTAATGGAACCAACGTCAGAGAAATTGGTGTTCAGAGTCCAGAACATGGGACAATATCCCACTACCTGGAATGGTGAGAATGCTGATTTCCCATCTGCATTCATTTGGTGCAAATCTCAAAGGTACTAGGGTGAAATAATTGTTGTCAAAGGCATCTGTGGTAGTTTGAATAGATGGCCCCCAATATATTCAGTGTTTTATTAGTTCATAGTTTGCATCTGCAGTCACCTGGCTGGAGGCAGTGTCACTGGGCAGATCTTAAGGTGTGGTGGTGGGTAGGAGTTTTCAATCTAAAGATAAGCAAAGTGTGCCTAGCTGGAGTTCCTGAAGTGTGCTGTGCTGTTTGGCTTTTGGCTTGTAGCTTTTCTCTGTGTTTGGTCCTGTGGAAGCAAGCCAGTTTCTTCTGTCATTATGGAATGCCTGGATCTGTAAGCTTCAATAAATATCCCTTCCTCCATAACTTTGCATGGTGTGGAAGTTCATCTCAGCAAACCTGAAGCTGTCTGCTATAGCATCTATGATAGTTTTCCATTTCTACAATAAAATATCTGGCATAATCAATTAAGAGGAGGAAAGGAGGGTCTGGGAAAATGGATCAGCATTTAAAGGCATTTGCTTTGCCTGCCTTCTTCGATTCAATTCCTAAGCTACCCATGTAAGTTGGATGCAAAAAGTGGCACAAGTGTCTGGCACTTGTTTGCAGGGGCAAGAGATACATGGTATTCATGTGCAGTGGCAAGTGTATGGAACACACACACACCATGTAGAAAGAAAGAAAGGAGGGAGGGAGGGAGGGAGGGAGGAAAAAGACAAGAAGGAGGGAGGGAGGAAAGGTTTCTTCTGGTTCCATTTTGGAGGCATGGCTCTATTGCTGTGCACCTATTGCAAGGAAGAACTTCAGGCAGAAGCACAAGATGGAGTGAAGTTGTTACCTCCATGGCTAAGAAGAAAAACAAAAGAGAAAGAAAGAGAAAGGGTGGGATCCGGAGTCCCACAATCCTCTTCAAGGCATGCCAGTGACCTAAGGGTCTCTCACTATGCTCTACTTTTTCAAAGTTCCTCCTAATAATAGCACCCTGGGTGCCAAGCCTTTAACTCGTGGACCCTGGGAACAGATCAGACCTAACTACAGTAGTACTAGATAATAAAGCAAAAGAAAGGCACATTCCAACCTTAAAAAATGATTTCCTCTAAGTACAGTATGGAACTCTAAACCTTTATTGTGACTACTTGTCACTAAAAAAATTTTTTTAATGCAACATTAATTCCTGGGCTGCCAAATATAACAACTGTTGAACTGACAACCTCTGTATGTCTTTTATTAAATTAGGAAGATGATAAGGAAAAATTACAATCCTTAAAATTACAAGAGCAACATTAGGGCACGTTTTGTACTACAGAACCCAGACCCCCCATCTCATCCCACCCCCAAATCTCTAAAACCCAAAGAATAACAAGAATTTATTAATTCACACCATAAAAATCTGGGGAATGCTAATACAAGTGGATTTCTGAAGGTTTCTGGAGGTGCATTCACTGAGCTGTGCTCAATCAAATACATGAGCCTATCACAAATGCCTGGCACACTGAGGGATATTAAAAGGCAGCAATTCCCTTTCATGAGGTTGAGGAAGGAATTCAACAACTTTACAAGATGTCTATGCCGAGTGGACTGTTATAAGCATTCCTCCTACCCACCTGTCCTGCACTGAAGCACAGAAGACTCATTCATCCTGCTATACTTCCATTACTGGGAAGCACACTGCAACCATTTAAGCTTGCTTTCATCACTGTCCTTAGTAAGATGAGAAACACTGACTAAAAATTGATTCCTGGGACTAGGGATGTAGCTCCATGGTACAGGACATAGTTATCATGCAGAAGGTCCTGGGGTTGATTAGCACTACCACCAGAAAAAGAGAGGGAGAGAGACAGGCAGGGAAGGAGGGAATTAGTCTCTTTGGGGATAAGGAGGAGGGTCCCCCAAAACACTGTCCAAGCAAACAAGACTTTGATAATTATAAAAGGCAGCAGAGTGGGCTGGGTAATTGGTCCTACAAAAAGGAATGAGAGCCAGGCATGGTGGCGTACACTTTTAATCACAGCACTCTGTGTGTCACAAGACACATTAATCATCAGCCAGTTAGTGAACCATTACTAGACATACTTTATTTCTTGTCACCACCATCTTTGAATCGGTCTCCTAATTTCCGTATTTGTACGTCATGAGTCAAATCCATGACTGCAAAATGTCCATTTTACAATAGAATTCCAAATAGGTCTTTTTTCAAATGATTGTATGTGTGTGTGTGGACATGCATGTGGAGGTCAGAAGACAATCTCAGGGTGCTGTTCTTCCTCCTTGTCTGGGAGAGGGTCTCTCCCTTGCTATTGTTTGCTCCTGGGAAGACAATACTAGCTTGGGGATTCCTTCTCCTCCCACTGCTATTGGTACATGGGGATTGCAGCTGCATGTACGACTGTGCATCTGATTCTAAGTGGGTCTTGGAGATCCAAACTGGTTGGTAGATTTGCAGAGCAAGTACCTTTACCACAGATCCCAAATCGACCTTTTATGGTTAAGAATTTTCAATGTTTCTATACTGCCCTAGGAAAAAAACCTCGGTCTTTTAACATGACTTCGCAGAAGCAGTTGTTGATGTGGTTTTCTTATTCATTCCCTAAAAATCCCTTCTCATTCTACATCTCTTTTCTTATTTTTATGTCTTTAGCAAGTTTTTCTCAAGTAGTTCAACTGTGCTACTGAAAACAGAATACAGCATTTGTGGCTGGACAGAAATATTAAAAAGTGAGCCAGTTGTGGTGAGCTATGCCTTTAATCCCAGCACTTGGGAGACAGAGATAGGAGGATGGCTGTGACTTCAAGGCCAGCCTGGGACTACAGAGCAAGTTCCTGACCAGCTTGGGCTAGAGTGATACCCTACCTCAGGGAAGGAAAAGAAAAAAAAAACCCACAAAGCCAAACAAAACAACAAAAAAAAGAATTACTGAAAAGTGAACAGCACCACCTGGTGGCTATAATGATGATGGACTAATGAGGGAAAACAAAATTTTAAACCCAAGAGCCCAAATTTCTTCATTACTCTCAATATTATGGAAAATGGAATTGTTGTTCTGAATGAGTGTGTTTATTACTGTCTTAAACTTTCATTTCATAACATGAAAATTGTTTTTCTGAATAATAGTGTGTTTAGTACTGTCTTACACTTTCATTTTGTAACACAAAAATTGGTTTTCTAACACAAAATTTTTCAAACTTGGATTTAAAATACTGGCTCAAGGGCTAAAGAGATGGCTTAGCAGTTAAAGTGTTTACCTGTAAAGCCAAAGAATCCCGGTTCGACTCTCCAGGACCCACGTAAGCCAGATGCACAAGGGGGCACATGCATCTGGAGTTCATTTGCAGTGGCTGGAGGCCCTGGCTTGCTCATTCCTTCTCTCTCTCGAATAAAAAATATAAAATACTGGCTCATTACCATTCTCATAACCCAGAATGTGTGTTGGATGCATGTTTGTGAAGGAGAAATAAGAGAAAACTAGCTTCTTTTAGACAGTTTCAGTTAGAAACTGAGGCCCAGAAAGAACCAGGAGATGCCAAGCCTCCTTGGCAGGAATGGAACTCCTGTCTGATCTAGACTCATCTACAACTGGCTAGTGCCCCCTGCTGCCCACAATGTAGCATACTACCTAGGTGGCTCTGGGGTCTGCCCTTGAAATCTACAAATCAATCAAGTCTTCCCCTGAATCTGACTAAAAAGAAATACATTTTCTGTACTATAAAGACTGTGGTCTTCTTCCTGTCTCTGCCTGACTCTCCTCACTTTGGCCACAGGGATGCATGTGAATCTGGCCTCTCCTCACCCCCCAGCCTAGTTGGGTGGAGGGAAAAGCTTTGGTCTGGGGGAACTTTTCTGCCTGCCTCTACTTTATAGCTTGAGGTAACTTCTCCCTTTAATTACAGGTATGATTTTCCTTTGGTCTCTAAATCTACCACATGTGTATTTCCCTTACACTCCAGGTCTACCACGTGGATGCTTTCACTAACTCTAGGCCTGTTACCTGTGTGATTTCTCTCAACTCGGAGTAGCCATGAGTACAACCCTCTTTACTGCTCACTTCTCACTGGAACTTCTTGGTCGCTGCTTTGATGTTCTCCCTCTACTACTTTTCCTTAAGCTCCCACCATTTGCCCTCGTAACTTCCTTCCATAGAGAAGCGCAATGTAGATGCTATGTATATTTCTTCTAAATCTCCCTATATAAACACCTTAGTTCTATTTTTCCACGCGCTTGTGGATCTACTCTTAAGGATCTACTTTCCTTAAATAACCTCAACTTTTCTTAAACGAACCTTATAAACTATGCAGTGTTTTCCACCTGAGCGTGTTGTTTCCCACTTCCCACGTGCTTGTGGCTCTGCTCTAGCCTTCTTCCTAGATCCCAATTTCCCTTAAACCCTACAATTCGTGACTTCTATCTAAATAAAGTTAATAATTCATAATTTATACCTGAGTTCATTTTTGCCAATTCTTTGTTAACAGCAGAACAGGAATTGCTGGGCATCGTGGCTCATGCCTTTAATCCCAGCATTTGGGAAGCAGAGGTAGGAGGATCACCATGAGTTTGAGGCCACCTTGACACTACATAGTGAACTCTAGGACATCCTAGGCTAGAGTGAGACCCTACCTTGACAAACCGTAAAAAAAGAACAGGACCCAAAACTGAGGTTCATAAACTTGGGGGACTTCACCTGACCCCCCAAATCCTGCATCATTTGTATGCGTATGGGTATACACATGTGTATGTGTAGATCATAAGTAAATATCAGGTATCTTCCTCTAATACTACTTTATTACTTTTTATTTAATTTTTTGGTTTTTCAAGGTAGGGTCTCGCTCTAGCCCAGACTGACCTGGAATTCACTAAGTATTCTTTTAAATTCACTATGTATTCTTTTAAAAAAGGAAAGGGGTAGGCCAGATGTGGTGGTGCACACCTATAATCCCAGCACTTGGGAGGCAAAGGTAGAAGGATGGCTGTGGGTTCAAGGCCACCCTGAGACTACATAGTGAATTCCAGGTCAGCCTGAGCTAGAGTGAGACCCTATCTGGAAAAACCAAAAATAATAATATAAAAATAAAAGGAGGGGCTGGAGAGATGGTTTAGCGGTTAAACGCTTGCCTATGGAGCCTAAGGACCCTGGTTCGAGGCTTGATTCTCCAGGACCCATGTAAGCCAGATGCACAAGGGGGTGCACGCATCTGGAGTTCGTTTGCAGTGGCTGGAGGCCCTGGTGCGCCCATTCTCTCTCTCTCTCTCTCTACCTGCCTATTTCTGAATCTCTCTCTCTCAAATAAATAAATAAATAATAAAAAATAAAAGGAAAGGAAAAAGGGCTGGAGAGATGGCTTAGTGGTTAAGGCCCTTACTTGCCTGTGAAGCCTAAGGACCCATGTTTGACTCTCCAGATCCCACATAAGCCAGACACACAAAGGTGAGGCAAGTGCAAGGTCACACATGCCCACTAAGTGGTACAAGCACTTGGAGTTCAGTTGCAATGGCTGAAGCCCTGGCACACCAACTCTCTCCCTCTTCCACTCTAAAAGTAAAATAAAAATAAAGGAAAAGGAGGGGCATATTGGTACACACCTTTAGTCCTAGTACTAAGGAGTCAGAGATAGGATTGCTGTAAATTCAAGACTAGCCTGGGACTACAGAGTGAGTTCTAGGTCAGCCTGGGCTAGAGTGAGACCCTACCTCAAAAGAAAGAAAGAAAGAAAGAAAGAAAGAAAGAAAGGAAGGAAGGAAGGAAGGAAGGAAGGAAGGAAGGAAGGAAGGAAGGAAGGGGAAAGAGAGAGAGAAGAGTGAATTTTCAACTTACAATTTCAAGGGGAAGTCTATCATGGCAACAAAAGCAACATGGTGGCATCACATTATCACATTGGCAGGGAGGAATTAAGCGTGACCATGCTCAGCTTTCTCCTTGCTTATAAAGCCAAAGCACCAGGCTTGATTTCCCAGTACCCATGTAAGCCAGATGTATAAGGTAGTGCATGCATTTGGAGTTCGTTTGCAGTGGCTAGAGGAATGGCATGCCCATTCTCTCTCCCTATCTGCCTCTCTCTCTCTCCCCCTCTCAAAAACAAATTAATTAAATTAAAAATACATTTACAGCCCGGCATGGTGGCACATGCCTTTAATCTCAGCACTCAGGAGGCAGAGGTAGGAGGATCGCTGTGAGTTCAAGGCCACCCTGAGAATACAGAGTGAATTCCAGGTCATCCTGTGCTAGAGTGACACCCTACCTCAACCCCCCCCCCACCCAATACATTTGCAATGTTATTATCAGGAGCTGTATAATTTCAAGCAAAAATAATGTCCATTTTGTGGGATTTTTCATGTACAGTTTTGAAGCTGCCCTATAATTTTAGGCAATACTTGTCATTCATTGAACTTTGAATACCAACAAGTAAAATCTATCTGTTCACTGAAGAAAACCCAGACAGGATTGGAATTATGGCTCAGGGCTAAAACACTTGCCTAGCATGCAGAGGTTCTGCATTCAATCTCTACCCAAACACAACCTAGACAAATGTCTCAAGTCATTTAGCTTATTTACTCACTTCCATCAACTACTACCAGGGCCACAGCCCTACTTCCTTCCTCACTTGACTAAACTTCACATGGGTAAACAGAAAGTGATTTATGCTTTGGTTTTTCAAGGTAGGATCTCTTTGTAGCCCAGGCTGACCTGGAATTCACTATGTAGTCTCAGGGTGACCTTGAACTCATGGCTATCCTCCTACCTCTGCCTCCCGATTAAAGGCTGGGATTAAAGGCGTGTGCCACCACGCCCAGCCGAAAGTGATCATTTTTAATTGCCTTGCTTTACGAAGTTTTAGTTTGTTAAGTGTTGTGATATAGCTTAAACATAATTTACCCTTATTTATTACAATATGTTTTCATTTTTGCTTTGAGGAAAGAAAACAATTCATGTCTGATATTACAGAGTATCCTTAAGTACCATATACAAACATTTGATGAAGGGCTGGGACATGGCCCAGCAGTTAAAGGTTCTTGCTTGCATACCCGGGTTGGATTTCTCAGCACCAATGTAAGGTGGCACATAAATCTGGAATTCATCTGCAAACAGCAAGAGACCCTGGCATAGCCATACATACACACATGTAAGTAAATTGAAGCTGGGACCACTATAGACATGGCCCAAGTTCCTGGATGGTTTTCCTTTTTCACTCTACACTCTTTCCTTCCATCTGATAAATTTTTATGTGACCTTGGTATAAGATACATAATTGTATAAAATGAGTGTACAAGTCAAACATTTACCAGTAATTACAAATTTATTTTAAAAACTTCTTTGGAGCTAGGATGGTAGCTCTGTTACCTATGGATCTCAACTTCCAGCACCAGACACAGCACCAACAGCCTCCTAGAAGTTTCATCAGTTACATATGTACATACAAATTTGTTCTATAATCTGCTTGTTTATTCAGCTTTCTATCAATTCTATCTCCCTAATGGAGCCCTGTCCGCATTTTCAAGTCAAGGATTGTTGAGGTTTGCTTTCACTGTGTAGTCTTTTGTGTTTCATGCAAACTGTTGGATGGTTTTTCTAGTTGAGAAAAATGTCACTGAAACTTTGATAAGAATTACACTGAATCTGGGGGTTACTTTTGATAATATTACTAATTTTACGCAACCATTACATTTTATTATATGCATACCAAAGAATTTTTTATGTTTTTTCTGTTTTCGAGGGTCTTACTCCAGGATGAGCTGAACTTCACTTTGTAGCCCAGTCTAGCCTTGAACTCGTGGAGATTCTCCTACTTCAGTCTCCAAAAATGATGGGAATAAGGTGTGTGCTACCATCCTAGCTCCAAAGAAGTTTTTAAAATAAATTTGTAATTACTGGTAAATGTTTGACTTGTACACTCATTTTATACAATTATGTATCTTATACCAAGGTCACATAAAAATTTATCAGATGAGAAGGGGCTTCATGAGTAGAAAAACTTTAGTGTCTGTTCTGTACATTTTTTATTGTTGTTGATTTTACAAGGTAGGGTATCGCTCTGGCACAGGCTGACCTAGAGTTCACAACATAATCTCAGAATGGCCTCAAATTCAGAGAGATATTCCTACCTCTGCCTTCTGAGTGGTGGAACTAAAGGTGTGCACCACTACACCTGCTTCTTGTAGGGTTATTTTGTCTTGTCTAGCTTTTATTAAGGTTCTCCCATGTAGCCCTATTCTGCTGTTTCATAAATATGCCCAAATTTATGGATATTGAGGTAATTCCAGCTGGGAATGTTAACTTTCTTGTCACCATAACAAATATCAGAGATAATCAACTTATAAAGAGAAAAGGTGTATTTTAGTTTATACTTTTAGAGTCTCAATCTATGATTGGTTGACTCAATTGTATTTGGGCCCATGGTGAGGCAGTCCATCATGGAAGAAGTACATAGTCAATCAAAATCACTCGTGGCACTCTCTTCAATCTCCTCCAAGTAATTAAGAACTCTGACATTAGGCCCAATTCTTTTCCCACTGCAGAAGCTTTGGATGCCCAGGCCAAAGTAGCCTTGCATCTTTCATACTCTCCACCTCCCCATTCTCTCACTCACTTCCCTGCCTGACTTCTACCTGCCTCTATTTCCTTCTCATAAGCCCACTTATCCACTGCTCACTGAAGCCCATGCTGGTCATTTATTTAACACAAATAAAACAGGCCTGAGAGATGGCTCAGCAGTTAATGATGCCTATTTGCAAGCCTGTCTCGTGTCCAGACAAAGCCAGATGCAAAGTGATGAATATGGAGTTCATGTGCAGTGGCACAAGGTGCTGACCCATCCATATACTATACTTTTCCCCTCTCCCTTTCTTTCTTAAATGAATATTTTAAAAAACAAAAACAAAAAACAAGCTGAGCTTGGTGGTGCCCTCCTCCCCAACTTAATGCTAGCAATGGGGAGGATCACTGTGAGTTCCCTGGTGCTAGAGTTCCAGGTCAACCTAGGTTAAAGCGAGACCTTGTCTCAGTGGGAAAAAAAAAATTCTTGAGGCCAGCCTAAGATGGAGTGAGACCCTACCTTGAAAAAAAATTGATTTGCATTTTGTGTATCAAAAATGTATAATGTCCTATAAGAAATATTGTATGTTCTACCTTTAATCCCAGCACTCAGGAAGCAGAGGTAGGAGGATAACCGTGAGTTCGAGGCCACCCTGAGACTACATAGTGAATCCCAGGTCAGCCTGGGGTAGAGTGAGACCCTACCCCCAAAACTAAAAAAATAAAAATAAATAAATAAATAAGAAATACTATATGTTAAACTTTTGTTTTTTAATTAGAGACAGAGAGAGGGAAAGTGAGTATGCGTGTGCCAGGGCCTCTATCCACTGCAAATGAACTCCAGACACATGCACCCCCTTGTGCATCTGGCTTAAGTGGGACCTGGAGAGTTGAAGGGGGGCCCTTAGGCTTTGCAGGCATGTGCCTTAACCGCTAAGCCATCTCCCCAGCCTTGTGAAAGTATTTTTAAAATATTTATTTTATTTACTTGAAAGAGAATGAGAATATGGGAGCAACAGGAATTTCCCACCGCTACAAATAAACTCCAGACCCATGCGCCATTTTGTGCCTCTGTCTCCACGTGGATACTGGGGAATCAAATCCCAGCCACCAGGCCTTCAACCACAGAAACATCTCTCCACCTCTACTCGCTTATTTTTAAGCACTCCAAAATACACCAGTGAAGTGATCCCTGACAAGTCAGTCAGGTTTTATTTTTATTTTGAGCCTTAATTCCCTAATCAGTAAGATGGGCACAACTGGGCCTAGGATGTGGCTCTGCCCTGGGTTCAATTCCACACTACCTACATAAAACCAGATGCACAAAATGCTAAAAGCATCTGGAGTTCATCTGCAGTGGCAAGAAGCTCCGGTGTGCCCATATTCTCATTTTCTCTCTTAAATAATAAAAAATATATTTTAGAAGGGGAGGCGGCACACGCCTTTAATCCCAGCGTATGGGAGGCAGAGGTAGGAGGATCACTTTGAGTTTGAAGCCACTCTGAGACTACATAGTGAATTCTGGATCAGCCTGGGCCAGAGTGAGGCCCTACTTCGAAAAAACAACAAAATTATATATAAAGTAAATAAAATAAAATAGGCACAACTACTTCAAAACTGTTGTTGGAAGAGTGGAGTGAGCCTGATACCAAGGAGCTCAACAGATGCTCACTTTTACTTTGAAAAAGCTCCTGGAGAGAGGGCTGAGCGAGTAAAGGAGCTTGGTTTGCTTGCAAAGCCTGCAGGTCCGGATTCAATTCCCCAGTACAGAGTGGTGCACACGTCTGGAGTTCGTTTGCAGTGGCAAAGAGGCCCAGACATGCTGGTGTTCATACTCTCGGTCTAAGTAAAAAAAAAAAAAAAAAAAAACCACACCAGACGTGGTGGCGCACGACTTTGATCCCAGGACTTGGGAGGCAGAGGTAGGAGGATCGCCGTGAGTTCGAGGCCACCCTGAGAATACAGAATGGATTACAGGAACAGAGTGAGACACTCGCTCAAAAAAAAAAAAAAAAAAAAAAAAAAAAAAAAAAAAAAAGGCCTCGCTAGGGCTGGAGATGGCTTAGCGGTTAAGGTGGTTGCTTTTGAAGCCTAAGGACCCAGGTTCCAGTCTCCAGGACCCACGTAAACCAGATGCACAAGGTGACACATGCGTGTGGAGTTCGTTTGCAGTGGCTGGAGGCCCTGGCGCACCCATTCTATATATATTAAAGCCTCTCTAGTAATTACCACGTGCCGACCACGCTCCCAGATGCTTCCCCAGATAATGAAAACCTTGCGACAATGCGTATTTGCAGCAGCTGCAACTCTTACTGTTTTACCGAGGCGGAGGCCAGGGTGTCGCAAAGCGGGCCATCAGAACCCTTGCAAGTCGGCTCTCTGCCCAAGCTGCGTCCTCGCTATTACTACTTACATGAAAACTCCCCTTGATAAAAAGAGCCGAACACACTGCCGCCAGCCCTTAGTGCCCTCGGGCACAACGAGGGCCCTGGGTTCCCTCAGATCTCGCCCAACCCAGCACTCACCGAGACAAAAGGCGACAGCACACCTTTCCCCCTCGCCGGCCGTCGCCGCGGACGAGCGCGACGCTCCGCTCCTAGGCAACGGCAGGCCACGCCCTTTCCGGTCGTCTCTGCGCACGCTTCACCCGCGGGGCCCCGCCCCCTCCTCCTGCGCTCTGGCGTAGCCTCGCGCGCTTCCACGTACACACTCCAGCGCCCCGTGCCCCCGAGGGCATCACTTCCGGGTCGCTGCCTCTAGCCCCGCCCCATCTCCCGTAAAGCACTCCCGCGCACTTCCGGCCCGCTAGGCCTTTTCCGCTGCTTCGCTCGGTGCTCTACCCCGTCTATCTGACTGCAAAGCTTCCCGCCGTTGTCTCCCCGCGAGAATCGCACATCCGACCCCCCAGGCTCCCGGGTGGCCCTACGATACTCTCCGCCGGGCGGTAGGGGTCGAGGCCTGCCGCGCGCATCGATCCACGCAGCTCCGTTGGGACCACCGCCGCCGCCGTCGTCTCCGGGATGCCGCGATGGGCGGCCGCCGCGGGCCGTTGGGGCTGCAGGCTGGTTGCGCTACTGCTGGTGCTGGTGCTGATGCCGGGGCCGAGCGGGGCCTCCGAGATTACCTTCGAACTGCCCGACAATGCCAAGCAGTGCTTCTACGAGGACATCGTTCAGGGCACCAAGTGCACCCTCGAGTTCCAGGTACCGTGGGCGCTGCAGGCCCGGGCCTGGAACCCGCTTTCCTCCTCTCTGTTTTTGTGCGGTTTCCTTGGTGATGTATTGGGGGGGGAGGTTTGGGGAGCAACTCAAGAGTCACCTCTGGGTAGCGGGTAGCATCTTGCTATCGTTCAGTGACATGACCAGAGTATTCTTAGCAGCTGCAAGGGTTGCAACGAATACAGGTAGAAAGCGTGGGGTAAGATGTCTTGTGAGTCTCTGTGGGAGATTTTTTTGTTGTTGTTAGAAGACTGTTAGTAACGGCTTAGATTGGGGTTGTGTCAGCGAAGGAGAAAAGTGAAAAGACTGGAGAGAATTTTGTACGTGAAGTCAACAAAGCATGCGATTTGGTTGCGAAGTTTGTGACATACGATGAGTGACAATAGTTGTGCTTTGTGACTATGAGGGGGCTGAAGATTTGGGGGAACTAGTTTGTCAAGACTTTCTTTTAAACCAGTAATAGAGATTTTCACCTGGCAATGATTTGAGTACAGTGGATGCGGGAGGGCAGGCCTAAGGATGACCCTCAGACTTATTTGAACTTATGAACGAGGACTAGGGGTCAAAAAAAAAGTCAGGAATTGTAATGTAAACTGTATGCCAAATTTTCCTTTGTTTAATTAGCATTTCTTATGTGAGAGAGAGAGAATGGGCACGTTAGGGCCTCTAGCCACTGCAAAGGAACTCCAGGTGCATGCACCACCTTGTGCCTCTGGCTTTACGTGGATAGTGGGGCATCGAAACTCGGTCCTGAGGCTTTGCAGGCAAGCACCTTAACTGCTAGCCATCTCAGCTCTACTAAGCTTTTCTTGAATTGTTACATGTGTGGATGCTGTGCTTGATACTGAAGGTACTATAATGGTTTTTTTACAGCATTTGTTATTCATATGTATACATGTATATGTATATATGTATATATAGTACGCCAAATGTTTAGGTAATTCTCAGGAAAACTTGATGTGAAATAGATAAGAGTTTTTATTGGTGAGATATGTTTAGATCCAAGGTCACCAAACTCACAAGTAATAATGAGTATAAAGTCCCAAGACCTTTGACCTCAGATAGCTTAGACACTTACACATTGCATTGAATGCTGGCAAAGAATGTAGCCATTGGGAAATGGAGTTAAGTAGCTGCTGTTTGGGCTGAGGAAGTCCAAGTAACATTTGCTCTACAATATGGCCAGGAAGGTAAGAAAGGACATCAAAGGCAGGCCTGAAATTAGCCTGAGCTCTTGTGATAAAGTTTGTGTGGTGCTGAAATACTGATTGACAGTAGTTTTGTTTTGTTGTTATGGGATCTGGGGACTTTGGGGGGGAATTAGCACCAGTTTTTCAACATGTTTTTCCCCTATAAGAGCAAGACAACACACACTCCTGCCCCAGGGCTTCCTGTTGAGACTAGTTGCATTTGCTTATATATCAGAAAAACATTAACCCAGGTCACACACTGTGCTTTGAGTTCCCTGGTTCTCATCTGTTCTTTGCATGCTTGGATGGTTCTTGATCTGAGAGAAAGTATGTATCTTGCCATAGACTTCACAAGTCCCTGTAGCATGTGGGACAAAGGAGCCTCATATCTGATCTCCCAGGACCTTTATTCTTTTCCTGTAACAAGCTGTAGATTTGTGAGCATTGCCATCTAAGGTCCTGTCTGTCGTCTTTAGCAAACAAACCTGCTGATTCTTACTGTTAGTGACAATATTAAGCAAAGACCCCCCTTCAGAGAGCTTCTAAAGTATGGTATCCTAGGAATATGGAATGGACAAGGCTTAGAGAAGATAGAGGGAATGGGATGCCAGTGGTGACAGATCTGGTTTTTGTTTGCTTTGGCAGGCAGGCCCTAGTGAGTTTTCAAAAGGTTTTAAATGAGTTTTCATTGGTGGGTGAAGAAAGATAGGAAAGTTGCTTCCCACAAGGAGACATTAGTAGTTAATTATGGTGTGTTGCTACACGCATCTGATGCATGTGGACCTGAGATGCTCTGCTAATGAATATGGTACAGGTCCCAGCTTCAGTGAATTATTCATCTCCTAGTGGGAGTGATACTAGGTTGGGAGACCTGGGTTAGAGGGAGAAGATACTGTTGTGAGAAAACCTTTTAGGTAATTGTAACAGTAGAATATGAAAGAAATGGGATGAATTTGAGAGAGACAGCAAGATCAGGAGGTTTCTCTGATCATTTGGACAGAGTGTGAAAGCTAAATTTTGGGTGATGTCCAGTTTGTAGTCATAGGTGACCAAACAGGTTTAAAATGGGGTTTTATTAACTAAAACATTGGTTTAAAATTTGATTGAAGAATGGTCTGGGGAGATGGTTCAGTGTATAAAAAGCACTTGCCATGTAACTCTGGTTACCGGAATTCAGAGCCCCAGTTCCATCTGCCCTCCCATGTAAAAGCCGGAAGCTGAGACAGGCTTCTGTGAGTAGAGCTGTGAACATCAAAAGATCCTGCCTCAGCTGGGGCGTGGTGGTGCGTACCTTTAATCCCAGCACTCCGGAGGCAGAGGTAGGAGGATCTCCTTGAGTCTGAGGCCACCCTGAGACTACATAGTTAATTCCAGGTCAGCCTGGGCTGAACAAGACCCTACCTTGAAAAACAAAACAAAACAAAAAAAAAAAAGACCCTGCCTCAAAATAAGGTGTAAGGCCCAGACTAACCTGAAAGTTGTCCTCTGACCTCCACACGCATATACACCATGGAAGTTTAAGTACAAAATTCTATCTTGTGTAATTAGTCAAATGATCTTGTAACATTAATTCAGTTAGTCATCATTTCTCTTAAGTGACAAAAGGTCATACAAGTAACATATTTGAAGTCTAACTTTGATCTTCGTTCATCTGTTTTAGAATGTCAATATTTTGTTAACCAAAAGAGTTAAAGCTTGAAAATAACAAGTTGTACCATCCACTCTGATGGTAGTTAGGAACTCCAAAACTGTAACTAACCAGGACAGTTGTTTGGATTGTTTGAAGTGGATAAAGGTTTTCTGTTAGGAGGAAATCTTGTTCAGCTTCAGTAAGCTGAAATCACCCTCCCATGTATGATCCATGGTGAAAAGCAAAATCTGTAACATGACAAGAAAAATCTGACGCATAACTTTATTACCACTTTCAATAGAAACTTGATTAATTTCTTTCATGTGTTAGTTGTAGTGACATCTCTCCTTTTAAAAAATGTCTTACAGGTGATTACTGGTGGTCACTATGATGTAGATTGTCGATTGGAAGATCCTGATGGTAAAGTGTTATACAAAGAGATGAAGAAACAGTATGATAGTTTCACCTTCACGGCCTCCAAAAACGGGACATACAGATTTTGCTTCAGCAATGAGTTTTCTACTTTCACACATAAAACCGTGTATTTTGATTTTCAAGTTGGAGAAGATCCACCTTTGTTTCCCAGTGAAAACCGAGTCAGTGCCCTTACCCAGGTAAGTAAAAAGTTACCAGAATAACTTTTCACTTAGGTAAAATATTGAAAAATATGAAGTTATGTAACAAAAATAGTTTAGGAATCAAAATTGGGTGTTATTCTAAAGAAAGGCTAATATATGAAGTTGAGCTTCATATATTTTTCCCCCAATTTATATTCAGTATTAGCTTAGAGGACTATAAAAGATACTTACTAAGGCATTAAAATTACCATCTACTTGTTTTGATGCCTTAAACTAATATTTAAATGTTTGCAGGTTCCATTTAATTTCTTGGCTAATGGTTAGATGATACAGGCAGTTTTAGGATTGTATAACAGCCTTAATTCATAATCGGGTAAGTATTGGCAGCCTGAATTCAGTTGCTCTTATGTTTAGAAATGTATCTCTCCCCCCCCCCGGTAGGGTCTCACTGTAGCCCAGGCTGACTAGGAATTCACTATTTTGTCTTAGGCTGGCCTTGAACTCACAGTGATCCTCCTACCTCTGCCTCCTAATTGCTGGGATTAAAGGCATGTGCCACCACGCCCAACTTGAAATGTATTTAGGTGATCCTGTGTGGAAAACAGTTTGCTTCTCTTTAGGAGTATTGTTTATAATTAATGAATTTAACTAGAATAGGAAGGTAACATGCTCTAAAAGCCAGAGTGATGCCAAATGAGTGGCATTGAAGCTTAGCTTCCTTTATTTATACTACATACTTAACAGTTCTTAGTCTTATTTTTCTACTTTCAAAAATTTAATTTCTCGGGCCTGGAGAGATGGGTTAGTGGCTAAGCATTTGCTTATGAAGCCTAAGGACCCCAGTTTGAGGCTTAATTCCCCAGGACCCACGTAAGCCAGATGCATAAGGTGGCACATGTATCTGGAGTTCGTTTGCAGTGGCTGGAGGCCCTGGCACACCCATTCTTTCTCTGTCTACCTCTTTCTTTGTTGCTCTCAAATAAATAAGTAAATAAATAATAAACAAAAAAGTTAATTTCTCATATAATATGAATATCTAAAGCAGTTGTTTTACTTTAGAATTGAAAACAGTTACTAGCTAATAAACAAAGAATAAATGGACTTTGCTGTCACCAGGGTTAGATTTTTAGCAGAAGAAAAATACTAAATCCTGCTATACAAAAACATAAACAGCCTTTTCAAAAAAATATAAGAAACATACAAAAAGGTAAATACTATCTAAATAGAAGATCACAAACAAACAGTGAAACTGAGTTACATCCCACTGCTCCGTATATATTGGTTTAGTTAACTGGCATGAAGAAAGTTTATTTAGCAAAGAGATAACTTTTGAAAAAGGACATTACTATTCTTACCCCTTTCAGATCCAACAGTTAGCTAAGGATTTTAAAATAATGCTTGGTTGTTTTTAAACTACTTCAGATAAGTGCCAAGCTCTGTTTTGTGCCATGTCTAGTTTATTTTTGTAGATGTGCTGGCTTTGCCCTGTGTGCTTGTTACTGGTGAACTTACTGACCTGCTGTGCTTTTCCTCCTTATTCCTGGAGGGACCTGGGCTGGACATCCTATAGCTCCCAGCCTCAGCTGATAATAATGTCTGCTGTTTGTTCAGTGTTCCGTTGTCCACCTTACATACCTATGGTGTTCCATTGTGGAGAAAGCAGCTGCTTCATGGGAACACTGACCTTAGTAGTGATTATTGTAGTAGGAGGACAAATTGAAGAGGTGTCTTGCAAAGCCAGTGAAATGACCAAAGGAGTTCCAGTTTACTGCCATGTTACTCCATTTAGAACTTGAGATCAAAATGTGTGTATGGCTGGGCATGGTGGCGCACACCTTTAATCCCAGCACTTGGGAGGCAGAGGTAGAAGGATCGCCGTGAGTTCGAGGCCACCCTAAGACTACATAGTTAATTCCAGGTCAGCCTAGGCCAGAGTGAGACCCTACCTTGAAAAAAAAAAATGTGTGTATGAACAATGCTCAGCATAATAACTGAAAAGTATTTCTGTTTAGATGGAATCTGCCTGTGTTTCCATTCATGAAGCTCTGAAGTCTGTCATTGACTATCAGACTCATTTCCGACTGCGGGAAGCTCAAGGCCGAAGCCGAGCAGAAGATCTAAATACAAGAGTGGCCTATTGGTCAGTGGGAGAAGCCCTCATTCTTCTGGTGGTTAGCATAGGGCAGGTATTCCTTCTGAAAAGCTTTTTCTCAGATAAAAGAACCACCACAACTCGTGTAGGATCCTAACTGCGTTCTGAGAAAGGATGCACCCCTGCCACTGTAATATTGCTTTCCTCTAATTTTAGGTACTGAAGAACTTAATATTGCAACCTTTTAAAACCCTACTCATACACTTGTTGGGAGGGATGTATAATGCATATGCCCACACTGGAAAGGACACCTATTTTATTTGTGAAGGTGGAGAAACTTTGGAACTTACTTTGGGCTATTCATGTGAAATATTCAACACCAATGATCTACTTTTTTCTTGGTTGTTTATATCTACTCTTCATACACTAAACTTTGGTATTCTGATTCATTTTAACCATTTAAAAGTACTTTTCTTATAGGTTGTTGATACTTTAAAAACCTTAGATTTAAAGTCTGTGTGTGTTATGGAGGGAAAAAATTGCCTTTTAAATGTTTATAGTGAATAAAGTTGTGTTTTTAAGAAAACCAAATGTGATTAACTGTAGCCCAAGCCCTATTCTGCACTGCTTAATTTTTTTGTGTGTGTGTATGGGGGGGGGGGTCTACCATAGAAATGTTAGTTAATATTGATGCAATTTTAATTGATGTATCATGATATAATTTATTTCTCACTAATTTGGAAAATGTATAATTTTGTGTTTATTCTGATTTATAACTAGCTAGCCATGTTATTTTTATAGAAGTATTACTACAGAAGATAGCATAGTAGAGTGGATACAGACCTTGAAAATCAGAATGTCATAACTGATAGGATAATTAAAAAATAATTTTAGACACTACAATAGGGATGAGTGAAATGGGAAAACATTTAGTGAGTCAGTCGCCTATACTCATTGCATTTCCAGTGCTTTTACAAGGTAAAATGATGGTCTGTTTCATTTTAACATTTTGATTGACTAGTTCTTGTTTGTATATGATTTTAATGTCTACAAGTCATTCCCATCTTCAATTGACAGTTACTCCTGTCACATATGTGCCATACATTTTTATCCTTATGGATATGATGCAATGAGAAGTAGTTTTGTCTTTTATTATTATTATTTTTGTCTTTTTTGTACAGTCTCTGGTTAGCAGCCCTAAAATTACTTAAAAACTTAGAATGGTATGTGTTTCCTATTTGATAAATTCATTGGTTTGTAGTTCATCTGTTGAGTGCTAAATTGTTTATACTTTGTATACTGTAGGGTTTATACTATTTGTGTCTTACACCTTGTATGGATTAAGCTCATTTTGGTGAGAGTTTGTTCCACGAATCCCAGAATAAAACACAAAATGGTATATATTGTATAGAAGACTTTTTGGCTATTTTAAAAGAAAAAAGGGAGCCATGGTGTTGCTTTTCTGCCATGCCTCCTTTCTTTACCCCAAAGTGATAAGTTAGTACTAAATAGGACGCATATTCTAGAGGCATTAATATGTGACACTATGGGATACTGATTAAATAGCAATTCTAGTCACTTAACTATTACTGACTACAAGTTAGCTCTCAGTTCCAAGCCGTCCTAAAACATACACTTAGTATGTAAGAGCACAATGTATTCCGGTTGTCGTGCTTGCTAATTTCAGATGTCACGGTGTAGCAAGGGCTGAGTGTACTTTCAACATTTTAGGACTCTTTAAGTCCAAATAGCTACTCCTTAAACAATGCTTACAGATGTATTAGAAAGAGATTTTTCAGGTTTATCTACTTAGGTTCTTGTACTGAAGACCTTCAGCATTCTAAGTGTCCCTTGAGTTTAGATGTGAATGTTTTAACCACCAATATTAATGTGACTGTTAGGCATGGGCATATGTAAAATGACTTTTTCTGGTTGCCAGTTTATTCTATTGTGTTCAAATACTTAACACCATAAATTTTGCCAAATTGATATAACTAACACACTCATGTAATTTGTCTCTCAAAATGTCATGATACTAAAATATAAGTAATCTTAACAAAACCATTGAGATGATATAGCAAAACTTGAAATCACTACTTATCCATTGTCAGAAATATTATGTGCTTAATCTAGTCTTTGTGTAACTGATTCCATTTTTGATAGCTAACCATTCAAATGGATATGAATATGTAAGAAAATGCATATCTACACAAATGCTAAATAATTTTTTCCTTCTATTCCATCATTAGTAGCTCTTCTTTTTTCTGTATTCCTTTTGTAGCTTTTACAGCAATTTGAATATCCCAAATATTTGTGTTTGCTCATATGACTCAGAATACATATTTGAATACCATAGTTGTATATATTTTTAAAGTAGAGTGAATAACAGAAGGCTACTTGATACACAAGTTTATACTAAAATTTCAAGTGGGTCTAGGTATGTTTTAAGATGTTACTTTGCTAATAATCTAAATATTTATTAAACATGGCTTATGGCTCACAGCTTTTCATCTGGGCTTAATGATAATCACCTTTGAAATGCAGGAGTTTGAAAAGCAATTTTTTTAAAGTTTTCATTTTTATTTCTGTACCTTCCATTTTGGTTTCAGTTTCTGAATGTAACATTTAGAGTTAAATAGGACAAAGCAAATCCTATAATTTGTTTCAAAAATTAACTTAATATATAATTCAAAGGGTTTTTCATTTACTTTTGAAAAAAATTTCTCTAACAGATGGTTCCACAGGATTGCACTGATCAACTTCTTGTAAAATAAAATTTTTTTCAGCAAACTGACTCCACTTGTTTCTGTCAGTATTTGATTCTGACGCTCCTGATGAATACAGCTTGTAGTTCAGTTCTGTAGCAATACTGATGACTTCTTTTGTTACCCTATTGGAGACACATGAGGGGCTGACGTAAGAATGTCAGAAGAGAGATGCTCTGCCGCCTCATCGTTCATTTCTTTGCAGTCTTCGTTGAGAATTTGTGTGGAAAACGGTGAAATGGTCACTTTCTCTAAAAGGTTCCTAATTTTTTAAAGTGTTTTTTTAATTTTATTTATTTGCAAACAGAGAGAGAAGAGAGGCAGAACGAGAGAGAATGGGCACACCAGAGCCTCTAGCCACTGCAAACAAACTCCAGATGCATGTGCCCTTCGTGCATCTGGCTTACATGGATCCTGGAGAATCGAACTGGGATCCTTTGGTTTTGCAGGCAAACGCCTTAACTGCTAAGCCATTTCTCCAGCCCCCTACTTTTTTTTTTTCAAGGTAGGGTCTTACTCTAGCCCAGGCTGACCTTGAGTTCACTATGTAGTATCAGGATGGCCTCAAACTCATTGTGATCCTCCTATATCTGCCTCCCAAGTGCTGGGATTAAAGGCATGTGCCACCACACCCAGCTAAGGTTCCTAATTTTTAAGTAAATTAAGTTGTATAAAATTCAGTTGAGGGCCAGAGAGATGGCTTAGTGGTTAAGGTGCTTGCCTGCAAAGCCAAAGGACCCAGGTTCAATTCCCCAGTACCCATGTAAAGCCAGATGCACAAAGTGGCACATGTATTTAGAATTTGCAGTGGTTGGAGATCTTCTGTCTCTGTCCTATCTCTGCTTGTAAATAAATATATAGATTTTTTAAATCAGAAAAAAAAAAGGCTGGAGAAATGGCTTAGCGGTTAAGGTGCTTGTGTGTGAAGCCTAACGTCACACAAGCCCACAAGGTGGCGCAAGCATCTGGGAGTTTAATTGAATTTTTTTCTTTATGTTGTGTTTTGATTTTTTTTGGGGGGGGGAGGTTTAAGGGTTTCACTCTAGTCCAGGCTGACCTGGAATTCATTATGTAGTCTCAGGGTGGCCTCGAACTCATGGTGATCCTCCTCCCTCTGCCTCCCAAGTGCTTGGATTAAAGGCATGCGCCACTACGCCTGGCGTGTTTTGATTTTTTGAGATTGGGTTTCCACTATAGCCCATTTTGACCTGGATGGAATCCACTGTGTAGTCCAGGGTGGCCTTGAATTCACAGCCATCCTCCTACCTCTGTCTCCCAAGTGCTGGGATTAAAGGCATGTGCCACCATGCCTAGTTTTTCTTTACCTTTACAAAGCAGTCAGATGAAATGGTCTGGTTCCTTGGCAGAACTCTGCACAAACAGCAGGCAAATAATACATACAGGTTAACATTAACTAAATGCTCATTTGGGGTTAAATTCTGTACTGCCAGGGTTACTTACACATTTCCTCTTTGCAGTTCCCCTATGATCTTATAATTCCCATTTCACAGATCAGGCATAGAGACGCTAGGAAATCCACTCATAATACATAGTAATCAGCAGGACTGGAGTATGAGCCTTGGCAGGTGGACTCCAGCGCCCTCTCTGAGTCATGCAGAACAGCTTAACAAAGACCAAACTGTTGCTGGGTGCGGTGGCGCACGCCTTTAATCCCAGCACTTGGGAGGCAGAGGTAGGAGGATTGCCTTGAGTTCCAGGTCAGCCTGGGCTAGAGTGAAACCCTATCTCAAAAAAAAATTTTTTTTATTTATTTTTATTAGACATGAACATATTTCGTATGTAAAAAACACATGTTGGTACCATCCTTTCCCTCCTTCCTGCCCCTTTTCTGAAGAGGCCTTCCTCATTGGGGATGCAGATCAACCCCCATGGGGATTGTGGGTCATGCATTATAGGGGAGAGGCAATGTCTGTGCAAAATGTCCCAACTTGTGTCTCTAACAATCTACCCCCATTCTCTGCAAAATTCCCTGAGCCATGTTGAGTACATTTTAAATCTACTTCAGTGATGGGCTCATAGGAGCTTCTGGATCTCTGCTTTGGTAGGAGTTGAGTGTCCTCAGTGTCTATCTCCTTCACCCTTGTGCTGATATCAGGTTCACCAAGAAAGCAGCACTCCTCATTTCCTCAATTCCTCTGTGGTTTCAGCTGGGGCCCTGGTGAAGTGCTGGGTGGTTACTCTCCTCAGGTCCAGCTCCTGTCTGCAAAAAGAGAAGCAGATTCTCCAACAGCGAGTGAAGTTAGCACTAGTTAAATGCAATAGCCATTCTTAATTTAGAGAGAATTCAAAGGGTGTGGTGTAAAGGGTTACTGGTAAGATTAGTGGGAACTTGACAATAGAAAGCAGAATCATTATCTATCTGCATATGATTCGGACTTGTTTTCCAGTTCCAGATATGGTTTCCTTTCCACTGAGCCGATCTGTTAGCCAATCCAAGAGCAGTAGGTTACCCACCGTGGTTGTGTGCCACCACTGCACTTGTGTGAGTATCGTGTCAGGTTGTTTGCTTAAGAGTCACTTAGACTTTGAGTTGCTCGGTCAGATGTTGGCCACATTCCTCCCGTAGCTCATGTTCCGTCTTCCAGCACTAGTTGGGCTGTCTGGGGACTGGCTCTCCTGGATTCCAGCCAGGTCTCCATGGTCTGTGCCAACAGTGTATGGTGTCTTCAGCAGTAGGGTCTTAACCATTAACCTCTGGTGGGTAATCAAGTGCCCTGACAGAAGTCTGTCTTGTTTTGGGAGATCCAGTAGATCTCTCTGATCAACAGCTCATTGTGGATGTAAACCACATACTGGTACAGGGAGTTAAAAGCCAGCACCAAGGGAAAAGAAAAAGAAGAAAGACAACAGGACAAATTTAAGGTTAGGCTTCATCTCTCCCTCTCTAAGGCCCTTCAATCCAGGTGCTCCCCCTGAGGTCCCCTTGAGGGTTTCAGCTTTGAGTCTAACTTCTAGGTTATAGAATTCTATGGTACCAGTTCAATTTGGGTTCAGTGTTAAGACCAAACTGTTTTGATAGCACTATAATCTGTAATCATGGCTCAGTGTTTTGGTTTTTGAGTCATAATTGAATCAATCCATGATTGTGTTATCTTGTATAAGTCATTTTATTAACTATTTCTGTTTCTTTACCTTCTAAGAAGATAGTTAGTGTAATGAGAATGAAGTATTTATAAAACACTTGTGATCAGTGTCTCACATGGAACACTATCTGCCCCACTTCTACTCTCTTGATGTTTATTCCATTTGTTTTTATTGTGACTTATGAATAGAATATGACTTGAAAACACTAAGACTGATATCAAAGTGTGTGAATGTCTATCATCAATATAGTAGCCCACCTGAAGTTTCCAAAATTCACAGTCTGTCCTCTAGGAATATAAACATTTTGAAGCAGATGAACTCATACGGGTTTAAGATAAAGATGGTGTTTGATCTGTGTGACTTCATCTTAGTGCTTGGCTTCCCTTGGTCACTAGGGAATCAAACCAGGGACATTAGGTTTTACAGGTAAGTGCCTTAACCACTAAGCCATCTCTCCAGCCCAATTTAACACCTTTACAAAATGATTCTGTCATAATATATAAGGTATTCAGCAGTATAATTTAAAGAGAAAATTATACAGTACTCCTATCCAGTGCTCAAGTGAAGAAATACAATTGTCAGTACCTTAGAAACCTGAGTATTATGACCACATCCTTGAATCTCCCCAATGTTCTTGTAATGAAAATAATCTTTTTCTTGTATTGTTCCCAGCTAGTTACATTGGTTCTTGTGTTTTTTTTTATTTCAAACCATCACAAACTGGTAGTTTTACTGATAGAAAAGTCACACACTTGAGTACTCTGGCATTTCTAAGTGCTCGCTCTTCAGCATGGTGATTCTTCATGTGCTGTCTTTCCATCAGTGAACAGGAGTTCTGTTTATCTCTGTACTTCTAGTAAAGTATTCTGGTCTTTTTGTTCCAGTATTTTTTTTTTTCATTTACTTATTTATTAGAGACAGGGAGGGGGAGAGAGAGAGAGAGAAAATGGACACGCCAGGGCCTCTAGCCATTGCAAACGAACTCCAGATGCATGTGCCACCATGTGCATCTGGCTTACGTGGGACCTGGAGAATCAAACCTGTGTCCTTAGGCTTCACAGGCATGCGCCTTAACCACTAAGCCTTCTCTCCAGCCCTTTTCCAGTATGTTTTTGTCTTGTGTAAAAAATACTTCACTCCCCCGAGGTCATGAATGTCTTCTGTACTATGTTTCAAAATATGCATTCTTTTGTCTTCTCCTTAGATTGAATTCTATAAGATTAGGTAGGTAACTAAAGGTTGGTTTTTCCCCCCACCTTCAGCTCTTACTTCATCCATATGACTAATCATGTCACTTTTGTCATCTATCAAATGCCCATATTTACATGAGTCTATCTCTGCAGTTTATTTTATTCTTTTAATCAGATTGCCTTATAGCCTTAATGTCACCTCTTCATTTTTGTCTGCTGTGGGATTTGATTTTGCCCTTCTTCCAGTAATGTGTTGGCCTCCTCTGTAAGTGCTGAGAAAGCCCCAGGGACAAATGGCTTTATGCTCCCTGCACAGCAAGCAGCATCTCTCACTACCAGCGAGCGTGTTTGCATTGTTTTCTCTTGCCCACAAGCCCCATACCCCTGACACGCAGGTCAGGTAGGCACTATTTCTTCAAAGGCAGTGAGCCTGAGGAAGCTGGCACATTTATATAAGCAATAAGCTAGTCTAGCTTTTGTTTTGTTTTGTTTTGTTGTTTGTTCGTTTGTCCTGAAGGGAAACATTACATCTTATCTCACGGTTGTTCATAATGAATGCTATTCTGAGAAATAGTAGTCAAAGTCTTATTACAGGCCCAGTACAACATGCAGAAAGATTATAAAGACTGGCAGAGGACAGGAAATTTTACTAGAATAATTTTTTGGAATTGAAATTGTTAAAGATATCCTACATATTTTAGATATCTTATGATCTGCACTGATGTCTCCTTTTTATTTCCAGTATTGTTATTTACACCGTCTGCCTGGTTTTGTTTGGTTGGTTGGTTGGTTGGTTGGTTGGTTGGTTGGTTGGTTTTTCCAAGGTAGGGTCTCACTCTAGCTCAGGCTGACCTGGAATTCACTTTGTAGTGTCAGGGTGGCCTCGAACTCACGGCCATCCTCCTACTTCTGCCTCCCCAGTGCTGGGATGAAAGGCGTGTGCCACCACACCCGGCTTTTTTTTTTTTTAATAAGCATGTTCACTGGTAGCTTATTAATTTCTAACCTTATTTCTATTTTTTATTGTTCTTTATTTATATTCATAAATATCATTTACTGGGTATCAGTTACCCTCATTGCTGTGAACAGCCAGACCAGAAGTAGCTTATGGAAGAGAAAGGGTATAATTGGGTTTACAATTTCGAGAGGAAGTTTCCTCATGGTGGGGAAGTCCCCACTTCTCACCAGACTCAGGAAGCAGAGAAAGAGAAGTGGACTTGGAGCTGGACTTTAACACCGAAAGGCTGGACCCCAGTGACACACTTTCTCCAGCAAAGCTCTACCTCCTAAAGGTTCCACAACCTTCCAGGACAGAGCCACCGCTGAGGATTAAGTATTTAAACCTGGGAGCCTATGGGGGCATTTTACTTTGAAACCATCATCACACCCTGCTTTTAGTATGATGGAAATGTTTAAATAGTTCATTCTCAGGCTTCCTTCTCCTAATTTTAGCTATGCCCCACAAGTTTAGATAAATAGTATTTTAATAATGCTCAGATCAAAACACTATTATTTCTATTATGGGCCACTGTGATGGTTAAGTTTTGTGTCAACTTGATCTGTTTAGGAATCCACAGACATTACCCATAAGTGGGTCTCTGAGGTTGTTCCCAGGGAGGATTGACTAAAGGAGGAATCCTTCCCCCAGAGTGGGTGGGTGGGGGGCCAGTTTAAGGAAGCTCAGGGAAGGAACGTGTCCCCTCCTCCCACATGGCTGCTTGCTGCTTTCCAGTGTGGACTGAAGACCACTGGCTCCTCAGGACACCTCCAGCCTTCAGTGCCAGATTGGGACTGTTGAGGCATCCAGCCTTGTGGATTGGGCAGCTACGGAGTGCCTTGACTCTCAAGCCCACAAACTGCTATTGGACTGTCGTAAACTAATCCAATAAATTCCCTTTTAATACAAGGGGTTGCTTACAGAAGCAATAGATGACTCAAAGGCAGCTGTATCACCAAAAAGTCCATCTGAGTATTGGTAATGACTCAAAGAAGCCATGTCTCTGGAGTATCCTGCACCACTTGCAGGCAGCTCAAAGTCTTCTCCAAAGCAACAGTCTGCCTTAGGGCAGAGTCATGCAACCCTTTCCCAGACTTGTTAACTTCCAGAGTCTTTGGACCTTTCTTCCTCCACACACCCCCCCCCAGGAATGTTTCCGTTTCTAATTAACATAATCTTGGGGAGTGGTTGGGTGACTTTTACAGTTTTAGGTCTCCCAGACTTAACTTCCTTGACTTTATTGGGGAGAGAATATTTCAATTCAGAGGAATCAGCTATACAGTGGCTATTTTTAACCTGTAGGCTACTTAAAAATGTGTCCTTAAATTATTAAACAGGAAATTTTCTTATTTGGGGGTTTTGATTTTCATACTACTATCTAGGTTATCAGAGAACCTATTTTGCATTATTTTAAACTTTCATAATTTCTTGAGATTTTCTGTGTAAAAAAAATGTTACAGTTAGCTTTGTGTTGCTAGGAGGAAACAGCTAACCAAGAGCAGCTTTTGGGAGAAAAGGGTTTATTTTGGCTTACAGACTTGAAGGGAAGCTCCATGATGGCAGGAGAAAAATGATGGCATGAGCAGAGGGTGGACATCACCTCATAATCAATACCAAGTGGACAACAGCAGCAGGAGAGTGTGCCAAACACGGGAAACAAACAAGGGGAAGCTGACTAGAACAACCATAAGCCCACCCTCAACAATACACAGGAGGCTCCAATTCCCAAATTGCCACCAGCTGGGGACCCAGAGTTCAGTCCACAAGTTTATGAAGGACACCTGAATCAAACGGGCAGAAAAAAATTTTGATCTAATTTTGTTAATGTTCCATGTGTACTTGAAAAATCATATGCATTCTGAAATTATACTAGCTTTGATTATATATGCCAATCAGATTAAACTCAATCATATTCAAATCAGAATATCATTATTTGTGGTCTCTGAAATATATGAGATAAACTGAAAACGTTTATATAGGTGATAAACTGGAAAAGATAGGATCAAGCCCTTAAAATTATCAGCAGTTATTGCAACATGTTTCAAGGATGTGAAGGCATAGGAAAAAGATTTTAGAGGTCTGTTCCTCCCTATTTAGTGTGAATCCATACATTCATTCAATCTTTAGAACATGCATCGGAAATGGTCTTACTTGCTCAAGTGCGTGAATGGCTCCTAGATTACATAGTAAAGTCTCCATAGAACTGGGATCACAGCTCTCTTGTTTACTGTTTGGCCCCTAGAATTTCAAGAAGGCATTCTAAATATTTGTGGCCTACCTGTCTGGTGCCTTTTCTAGAAAATTAGGAGAGAAAATGCTAAGCAAGTAAGCTTGTGAATTACAAATACATTTTCTGCATGTAACGTGTGTGTGTTGATTAGGACAATCTGAAAAATTTGGAGCAATTTAAAAGAGAAAATGGAGAAGTTCAAGTCAGTGTACTCGACGTGAATGGCTGCCGGCTTGTATGCACTGAATGGGAAGTATATGTGTATTGAATCTGTCAGTGGTGTGTTTTTGTTGTTTTCAGTAAAAACAATTTGAAAAGCACTGACTTGAGGAAACTAAAGAAGAAAAACTTCAGTAAGACAAGTGTGGTGATTTGATTCAGGTGTCCCCCATAAACTTAGATGTTCTGAATGCTACGTTCCCAGCTGATGGAGATTTGGGAATTAACACCTCCTGGAGACAGTGTATTGTTGGGGGCTGGCTTATGGGAGTTATAGCCAGTGTCCCCTTGCCAGTATTTGGCACACTCTCTTGTTGCTGTTGGTCAAGTGTTTTCTGGCAGCAATGTGAACCTGTCTACAACAACAAGCATAAAAGCAACATCAAGGAAATACAGGAGAGACTTTGTCAATGAAAAACCGACCAGGGGGAATGAGGGCAACAAAAGCACCAATTGTATTTCCTAAGAGGAGGCACTGTTAACCTGAAGAGAATAGCTGGGAGGAGTAAGGAGAAACAGGTGTCCAAGGATAATGAACTGTGTTGAAGTGCCAAAGCCTTCGCCAGTGGTCACCTTGATGGCTGGGAGGAGACGAGAGAGAATCACTCTCAGCTCTCGCTGCAGAATGCCTGTGAGATCCGAGCGTGCACTTTCAAGCCCAAGTTACGCTCCAAATGTTCCTCTGAGACTTGGTCACAATTTCTCTTCCTTATTAGGAAGAATTGTCTGAGAATTAAAAGGGGTGGAGGAAAGATATCTGAACTGGGATGTTAGGGTATACTCAGGATTGGAGCCTGAGATTAAAATCAAGTTTTGGGGGCAGGAGTGATGGCTTAGGGATTAAGGCGTTTGCCTTTAAAGCCTAAGGACTCCATCCCCTAGTACCCACCTAAGCCAGATGCACAAGGTGACACATCTGGAGTTTGTTTGCAGTGGCTAGAAGCCCTGACATACCCATTCTTTCTCCCTCTCTAATAAATATATTTTTTTAAAAAATCAAGTTTTTGGCTTTGTAAAGCTTTTACTTGTGGTTTAGTTTGGGTTGGTTGTTGGTCTAGAATTTATTGGGTCTGTAAGGAACAGACAGTGAGATTCCTTTCCGGGTTTCCAGTCTTGAACTCACTGAAGACTTTTTTTTTTTTTTTTTTTTTTTTTTTTTTTTTTTTTTTGCAAGGTAGGGTCTCACTCTGGCCCAGGCTGACCTGGAATTAACTATGTAGTCTCAGGGTGGCCTCGAACTCACAGTAATCCTCCTACCTCTGCCTCCCTGAAGACATTTTAAAAGTAGGGGGAAAGGGGCTGGAGAGCTGGCTCAGCAGTTAAGGCACTTGCCTAAAAGTAGGACAAAAAGAAGCTAGGGGAGGACTGGGAAGATGGGTCCGCGGCTAAAGGTGCTTGCTTGCAAAGCTTGATGACCCAGTGATACAGGAATTTTGGGTTCCAAAGCACCAGTAATTTAGGGTGTTCCCAGATCCTTATCCTGTGCATTTGAAGAATGAAATTCACAAACCAGAGGATAAGGTTCAGAAAGATTTTATTAGGATTTTATTTAGGATGACAAAGAAAATGGGACTTAAGCCTAGAACACAAGAGAAGGAAGCAAGGTGGAGTTCTTGCACAGGGAGGCAAGGGGGTGGGGTTGAGACTTAGATCTGGGGTTTTTGTGGGTTGTGGCTACGTGAGGAAGACCAAGTAGGCAGGTTACTATGGACAAAGACCAGATTTTACAGCTTTGCCAGTCATCTGCCGTAAGGATCAGAGTTTCTGTCCTCTAGGAAGGGTGCAAGCTTAACCTAGAAATCTTTCCTGGAGGGTGTAACATCCAGGTTTCTGCAAGATTAGTGACATTTCCGGCTTTAGTCAAGGAATAAAAAAACACTCATCAGGCTGGAGAGGTGGCTTAGCGGTTAAGGCACTTGCTTACAAAGCCAAAGGACCCAGATTTGGTTTCCCAGAACTCATGTAAGCCAGATGCACAAGGTGGCTCACGTGCCTGGAGTTCGTCCGCAGGGCTAGAGGCTCTGGAGCACCCATTCTCATTTTCTCTCTAATAAATAAATAAAAAATATATTTTTTAAAAGACCACTCACCTTTGGGGTTCTGTTTACCCTGACTTCCTAGTCAACAATTTCTATCTCCTATCACTACGTTCAATTCCTCGGTATCCACTTAAAGCCAGACACACAAAGTGTTACACGTGTCTTGGGTTTGTTTGCAGTGGCAGGAGGCCCTAGCTTGCCCATTCTCCCTCTCTCTCCTTGCAAATAAATTTTAATTTAAATAAAAAAAAAAAAAGAGAGAGAAGCTGGGGAATTCACACTTGCCTTGGTGGCAATTCCCCACAGATTTCCCCTCCTCCGCCCTAGGCCAGCTTCCTTCTGCGCACAGGACTGATCACATTAACCGGACCCGCAGCTTCCGGGCCCAGAGCGAGAGCGAGCGAGCAGCGGGGCGACCTGCGGAGGTTCGGCGGGGCGCGGGGCCGGGCAGAGGGCGGGCGCGGGGTCCGGGGCCGGGGCCGGGGCCAGCTTTCCCGCGACGTCCAGGCGCGCTCGCTCGGACCGACAGCCAGAGGGCCCGAGCCCGGCTTCCCTGCAGGCAATCCGCACACTGCTCTTTTGTTTCATTTTGGCGCTTGGGGTGGGGGTTGCGGGGTAAAGGGTGGCTCGCCGTACAGCCTAGGTTGGTCTCGAACTCGGAATAGTGAAGCCTGATTTTTGAAAAGACACCTCAGAGTCGCCAGCGAAAGGTCCAGAGTCTCCACTGGCACGTAGAGTCTCCCCCTTCCCTGCCCCCCAGAGGCTCAGCTGCAGGAAGTCTTGGGTTTTAGCTCTATTTGGCTTGTCCCCGAGCTAATTTGGATCAAGTAATTAGGAGCTGACAGCTGTGAGCTAGTTTTCAACGATTTATGTATGAGCTAGAACCGCTCCGGTTTCCTACAAGAGTAAACTTGTTAAAAGCCGGGCATGGTGGCGCACGCCTTTAATCCCAGTACTTAGGAGGCAGAGGTGCGAGGATTGCCGTGAGTTCGAGGCCCCCTAAGACTACAGAGTGAATTCCAGGTCATCTTGGGCTAGAGTGGAACCCTACTTCAAAAAACCAAACAAAGAAAGACAAGTATGCTCCCTTGCACTGCAAATGAACACCAGATGCATATACCACTTTTTGCATCTGGCTTTACGTGGGTACTGGAGAATCAAACTCGGGGTTAATAAGCTTTACAGGCAAGCACCTTAACTGCTAAGCCATCTTTCCAGCCCTTAAATTCTATTTTTTTAAAATAAAATATCTTCTTTGCTTGGGGAAGACTTGCCCTTTATACCAGTTCTCGTTTCTCATTTTTAAATATAGAAAATGAGAAAAAAGGGCTGGAGAGATGACTTAGCAGTTAAGGCACTTGCTTGCAAAGCCAAAGCACCCAGGTTTGATTCCCCAGGACCCATGTAAACCAGATGCACAAGGTAGCACAAGCATCTGGAGTTCATTTGCAGTGGCTGGAGGCCCTGGCACGCCCATTCTCTCTCTCCCCCACTTTCTGCCTTTCTCTCTCTCTGTCTGTCTCTCAAATAAATAAATAAATAAATAAATTTAAACATGTTTTTAAAAAATGAAAATGAAAGAAAGGAGCTGGCTGTGGTAGTGCATGCCTATAATTCCAGCACTTAGGATCAGATATCATCATATTTACCAAAGAGAACATGTAATCATCCTGTGTATGAAGGGATAGTCTGGAGCTTCCTAGCAGCAGAGTAAAGAAAGAGACCAGGTACCCAAGTAAGGTCAATCTTATATGTTTGATTTTCAATCTGACAAAAAGCAATTAAAAAGAAATCAATAAAGGGTTGGTAAGCAAAGCATGAGGGCTGGAGTTTGATGCGCCATACCTACCTACATAAAAATTCTTGGCATGGTGGTACACACCCATAATCCCAGAGCTGAAGTAAAAGATACAAGAAGATCACGAGCTCTCTGGCCAGAGAGCTCCAGGTGGTGAACTCCAGGCCAATATGAGACCCTGTCTCAAAAAAAAAAAAATGTAGATGGCTGAGGATGACACCCAGTTGTCCTCTGGCACACACATACACACTTACACACACATCCATGCACATGTTACTACACACATATAAATACATACGCACATGAAAATAAATAAAACAAAAAGCAATATTTACTTTCTCAAGGGTCTGCTTAGGTATTATAGACATGTGCATTTTATTTGGTAGTATTTATAATCATGTTGGATATGAAGGAGCTCCATTCACATTGGGAAATTTTCCTGTGTATAAAAAGCAGATAAAATATAGTTAAGTCTGAAGGTGGCCTAAATTCATCAGAAATGTATAGACATACTATAGAACTATCTAGACATCAAGTTAACACAGGTCCTATCTAAAAATATGTTCTCTTCTTTCCTTTTCTTAATCTCATAAAGTCTCTCTAAACTTAAAAGTGAAAATATGAAGCCTAGAAAATAATTTTTCATATACTGAAACCTCTTTTTCTTCATATGGCATGATCATTGTAAAACAGGCTATTTACATTGATGTACACATAAGACTATATGCATATTCTTCACATATAAAAAGAAAGAAAAATATTTGTCTTCATATACATACCATCCACAGATGACCAATATTAACTTTTTGGTGTAGTTTTAACCAATCTGTTATCTATCTTTTGTATGATAAAGCTGAAATTATACTATCCTATTATACTATACATTTCCTGACTTTTTTCAGTTATCATGGAAAGATATCTTTATGTTACTAAAATTATTCATAATATCCATAAAGATCTTGATAATTTAATAGAATTCAACCACAGGAATATATGGCATAGTTTGTGTTACCCGTCCCAGAATCTGAACTTTTGTTTTTCACTATTGGAGATTGAACCCAGAGCTTTGCATGTGCTGGACAGGCAATCTGACATTGAGCTACAGTACAACACAGATCTATCCAGAGATTTGTCTCCTAGGTGATTCTAGATCCTGTCAAGTTGACAATCCTGGTTAACCATCAAAAATCCATAACCTTCTACCCCTTGTCCCCATAGGCTATTGTTGTCATGTAATGCATAATGATCAGACCAACTTCAAAATTCCTTATAGGAGTTATAGAGATGGCTCAAGTGGTTAAAGTCACTTGCTAGCAAAGCATGGAGACTCAGGTCTGATTCCCCAGTACCCACATAAAGCCAGACACACAAAATGAAGCATAGTGGTAGACCCTGGTGTACCCATTCATATTCTCTCTCTCTCTGAAATAAAGAATTTTTTTAAGTCCTCATAGACTTTAACAGTTCCAACTCTGTTCAAAAGGATTAAATGAAAGTCTCATCTGACTCAGGATAACTCTTCACTTTGAGCACCTATAACATCAAAAAACCAGTTGCATAGTGTCAATGTACTGTGAGAGTAACTGCCACAGTTCATAAACTCTTTCATAGGAGAAAACCGATCCAGTCTGACAGTGAGAGGAGGTCCATGACAGGTCAGGTTTAGGGGCTGGAGTAGCAGAAAGCATAGATGAGGTTAGAGCAGGAGGCAGGTTCTCTAAGACATCATTAGTCATATTAATAAATTTGGATTCTAAGTACAACAGGAAAGCCATTTCAGAGTTACAAATGGGAATAACCTGGTGTGATGTATGTGTTTAGAAAGATCAGTTTGGCTGCTGGTTAGAGAATGGACTAGATATTAAGAGGAATAGACCAGGGGAGAGATTTTGATCTAAAACGAAAATATGGTAGAGAGGGAAAGTAAAATAATTTGAAAGGTATTTTGAAGGTGGGAGAGTCAGGGCTTGGTGGTAGAAAGGGAAAATGAAATAATTTCAGAGGCTGAATAGACAAGATGTGGTGATTGCTGAGGAGTAAAGGTATGGAAAGGGAGAAGGAATTGTCAAGCGTACTTCAGGTTTGGGTCCTAACTAGATGATTCCACTTACCATGATGGAGAAGTCTAAGAAAATGAGGTAGAAGCTACTTCCTGGGTCAGCAAGGAAGACAAGGGTTACATATGTACGGTATGAATAGGATGTTATGGCAATATGAAGGAGTGCTTCATTCAACTTGGAAGTAGTATGCTTTCTGACAAGTAGGGTCTTTGAACAGTCTTCTTGAAACATAAAAGGAACAGAGATAAAACACGATGGTTTGGAGGAAGGACTGGCACTAGTTGGTATTGTAGCTCTGAAGCCTAATGTGGCAAGATCAGATGGTATAGATAAAAAAGAAAACTGAGGTCCTACAGGGCCTGGTATGTTATTCTGATAAGATGGATTTTTTTTTTTCATGAAAGTATAGGTTATTATCCAGGGGATCTCTAAGCAACAGAAAAATACCATCTTTTTTTTTTTATTGCAAAAAGATCCTTCTAAAAATAATGTAAAGGAGAGAAGATACAGAGGCAGTAAAACCAGTGGGGTACTAGAGATTTTTATAATAATCTGAGGAAGAATGTTATATCTTTCCCTAACACACTGAGCAAGAACAGAGAGAGTATAGGAAACTTGAAAAAGGTAGGACACTCAATTATTAGCAAGAGTTGTATTCACTGGATAAGGTTCTGGAGGGAAAATGTGAAAATGATTTTCAGGTTTCTGTCTTGGTAGGTAGATAGCACTTTGCTATCATCCACAGAGAACTAGAATAGCTGAGGCAGAACAGATTGAAGAGGAAAATTTGATTAATCCATCCGTTAGCCTATTTATTCTACACTTACTAAGAATATATTATGGGTCAGATATTAATGATTTGAAATAGTAAGAAAGTTTCCTGTGGGTCAGCCTCCATTGAAATCATACATAGTGGCCTGTAGAGATGGCTTAGCGGTTAAGCACTTGCCTATGAAGCCTAAGGACCCCGGTTCGAGGCTTGATTCCCCATATGATTTATTTTTTTAATGTAACAGAGCCAGGTGTGGTGGCATATGCCTTTAATCCAAGCACTCAGGAGGCAGAGGTGGGAGGATCGCCATGAATTCAAGGCCACCCTGAGACTACCTAGTGAATTCCAGGTCAGCCTGAGCTAGAGACCCTACCTTGAAAACCAAAAAAACAAAACAAAACAAAACAAAACAAAAAAACAGAATTTCTTGTGAAAATATATTTGGGTTGGCTTATCCTTAGTCTGATTGAGCCTATAATTTATATAAGGAGACCAATAAACAGCTATCTGACCATCTCTCCGACCATCTCTCCAAATGTAAGGAATTATTAGAATTGTCTAATTAATTCATTTAGCCAAAAGGCATTGAACATAGACTGCATGCTGGGCTATGGGAATACAGCAACAAACAAGACAAATTTGCTTCTTGTTATAATAGTGTCTAGAGGGAATGAGAAACATTACAGAGATAATCATACACATAATTAAATACAGATGTGGTTAGGGCCAGGAAGGAAAAACACAAGATGCTAGGCTAGGGGTGGACAAGTCTCACCATTCTAGATTCTCAACCCCTGATGTTGAAGAATGAAAACTATTGATTTGGGTATACTTTGGGTATAAATAAGCACTGATAGGTAATATTGGATCATTAACCCTTTTATTTAGACTTTGCAATTCTTATTGAGTCTCTGAAGCCCCCAAAGAAGAAAGTAAATAAATTTTAGCTGATTTTCAAGGTTATTTTTTATTTTTTTAAATATTTTTATTTATTTATTTGCAAACAGAGAGAGAGAGAGAGAGAGAGAGAGAGAATGGGAGCTCTAGGACCTCGAGCCACTGTAAACAAACTCCAAATGCATGTGCCACTGTACATTTCCCTTTATGTGGGTACTGGGGAATCAAATCTGGGTCCTTCAATGTTGTAGGTAAGCGCCTTAACCAGTGAACCATCTTTTAAGCCCAAGGTTTTTATTTTAATCTAAGTTCAAGATGGATCCCAATTTGGCCCATCTTGTTCCAGAAAGTATTAGCATGTTAGGATTTTTTTCTAAGAAAAATTTTTTTTAATTTTATTTATTTATTTGCAAGCAGAGACAGAGAGGGAGAGAGAGAAGACAGACACAGAGAGAATGGGCACATCAGGGCCTCTAGCCACTGCAAACAAACTCCAGATGCATGTGCCCCTTGTGCATCTGGCTCATGTGGGTCCTGGAGAATTGAACCTGGGTTCTTTGGCTTCACAGGCAAATGCCTTAAGCGTTAAGCCATTTCTCCAGCCCAAGAAAAATTTTGAAATATTTTATTTTTATTTATTTATTTATTTGACAGAGAGAAAGAGAGAGAGAGAGAGAGAATGGGTGTGCCAGGGCCCCCAGCCATTGCAAATGAACTCCAGACGCATGCACACCTTGTGCATCTGGCTAACATGGGTCCTGGGGAATCAAACCTGGGTCCTTTGGCTTTGCAGGCAAATGCCTTAACCACTAAGCCATCCCTCCAGCCCTAAGATAATTGTTATTTAGTTATAATATCCATCTTCAACAGATTAAAATAAAAATTTCTCCATAGTATTAGTTAAACTGTATTTTATTTTCTTTGAGAATATCCCTTTTTTATTAAAATAATTTCTAAACCACTCTATGTGCTTCACCTTCTGTTTAACACTCAGGTATGGGTTTTTGGAAAGGCCACAAGTCACCACCTCTGTGAAGTGGCAAATTGGTCCTTGCTTAGGTAATCCCTCCAAGTATTTATCCAGAAATACATGTTCATGAAATTCTGAACCAGTGTCATCAAAACCTGCCTTGTTGATCGGGAATTCCCACACCTTCCCCTCCTCTGTCCACTTGATCATGTCCTCAACCCCATTTTCAAAAGGCTGTTCATTTACTGTGTCTAACTGCTTAGCAGATCCTACCTCCCAAAGAGAAGGTGCTGTCTCTGGTTCAGGTGCCTCTTTAGTAAATGCATAAATGTCAGAAATATTAAGTCCTTTCCCCTTGAATAAATTTTTCCTAAGACTCGTCTTGCTGAGTGCTGGACAACAGGTGTGACCACTACTCTTGGCTTTCTTTTCTTTTTGTTTCTTTTCCTTCCTTCCTTCCTTCCTTCCTTCCTTCCTTCCTTCCTTCCTTCCTTCCTTTCTTTCTTTCTTTTTGGCTGGGGGGAGTTTGAGGTAGGGTCTCACTCTAGCTCAGGCTGACCTAGAATTCACTCTGTAGTCTCAGGTGGCCTTGAACTCACAGTCATCCTCCTACCTCTGCCTTTTGAGTACTGGGATTAAAGGCATGTGCCACTATGCCCAGCTTTATTTTCTTTTAATGGTGGATTATTTCTCTGAAGTATGAAGACATGTTAGGATTTTTAAGCGTTTCCAGTGTTAAGGAGTGTAAAGCTAGTCTATGTGTCTGTCATCTGGCTGGCACTGATCTGTCCTGGCAGCCTGACTGAGTTTGGCATACTCATGCTGTAGCTTAGGGATTAGCCAGTAAGTAGTGCAGGATTTTTGGCCCATAACGTTTCTGTTGTGAATACTCATCCTGCCTCTGCAGCTACCAACAAAACATAAAAATCCTGTAAATTTACAGAAATAAACTGGGCATGGTGGCACACGCCTTTAATCCCAGCACTCAGGAGGCAGAGCTAGAAGGATCGCCGTGAGTTCAAGGCCACCCTGAGATTACATAGTTAATTCCAGATCAGCCTGAGCTCGAGTGAGACTCTACCTCGAAAAAAAAAAAAAAATTTACAGAAATAGGTAGTGGGCGATTCCATGGCGAACCCTTGCTATAATTCCTTGCCCTGTGTCTGGATGCTGTATCCATCGTAGTTCAGCTGTGGGCAGTGGTATATACAATGGCTGGGTGAAGCAAACAAGTTTGTGTTACAAGATGCTGGATTTACAGTACCATTGGAAGCGTTGGAGATCTAAACTCCAGGCTGGATTCCTAGGCACACCTCTTAAAGCCACATGACAGAACTGATTTGCTGGTCGTATGGCTTTTGCCACATTCCAGGAGCCCCACCAGAGCAGGAAGGTCCCAGCCGAATCACATCAACTCTGCGAAAATCACAACCAGGAACATATGTGCCCCACGTTTAACTCAGACCAAGTCACTCCATCTGATTAATGGAATCTTAGGTCGGAAACCTTAGCTTCGAAGAAGTTGGAGAGTAAACCTTTTAAGATTGGTGGTGCAGGAAAGTACTCTGTAAAAGACGACTAGAAGTGGTGAGCAATCTGCAGCATCTACTGCAGAACACATCTTTGCCCACTTAGCATCTGCATGCCTAACCTTCCAGACAGCAAACAATAGCTATAGTCTCACCCTCTCTCCCAGTACAATACAGTGTTCTCTCTCACACAATAAAAGGGCGCTTAACTCCTCCCCAAAGGCAAGACCCCAAACCCTGTAAAAGTAAATACCATCTGGAATATCCATGGTAGACTTACCCTGTAACCTGGGACACTCAGGAGTTCAGTGGCTCCTTACTGTCCTGGGGAAAGACAGTGCTTGCCCAGTAGCCAAAAGAGTTAAGAGTTTAACTCTTAAGAAACACCCATCTAGGGGCTGGAGAGAAGGCTTAGTGGTTAAGGCGTTTGCCTGCAAAGCCAAAGGGTCCCGGTTCAATTCTCCAGGTCCCACGGAAGCCAGATGCACAAGGAGGCGCACACATCTGGAGTTTGTTTGCAGTGGCTGGAGGCCCTGGCACGCCCTTTCTCTCTGCCTCTTTCTCTCTCAAATAAATAAATTAAATTTATAAAAAAAGAAACACCCATCTGCATTTTTCTTGGTCTTGCTACTATGAGGGACTTTCCTGAGACAGGTGACTGTCCCGAGTGCTTTGTATTACCCGTACCCTGAATAAAGCATAAGTGTAGAGGGTCCTAATTGTCTCTGGCTTTGCATTCTTCAAATACATCAGGTCTTGATATATAATAACTCTCCAACAAAGCCCATTAATACAATAAAGCATTTATTAATAGAAAAATATTAATTGAACCAATGAAGAAACCATTGATTTTACATATATCTGCCACAAGATGGCAGTGTTCAGATATGAAAGAAAAAGGCTCTCCAGACTAAAGGAGTCAAGATTCACTTCCATAAGATACTTCTGCCCAATGTTTCTCTTTTTTCACCATATATATTATTAGCTAGCAAAGAAGTAAGTTTCCATATGGCCTATTCATAACATCTTAAGTTTTGATTAACCGTCTTCCCACACCCTCCTCTCTATCCCCTCATATCTTCTTTTAATATTTTATATTTATTTTTTATTTATTTATTTATTTATTTATTTATTTATTTATTTGACAGAGAGAGAGAGAATGGGCATGCCAGTGCATCCAGCCACTGCAAACGAACTCCAGACACGTGCGCCCCCTTGTGCATCTGGCTAACGTGGGTTCTGGGGAAATGAACCTGGGTCCTTTGGCTTTGCAGGCAAGCACCTTAACCACAAAGCTATCATATTTGAAAATATGAAACCTATATTTATCTATTCTAAATTTTCTGCTGTTTGATTAAAAGGACCTCCCTCAAATTATTATATGTAATATTATAATATGTAATATTAATAACATTGCCAATATTTTCTGAGAGTTTTTGAAATTAGATTCATATGGTGTACTTTTCTTCCACAGATTCTCTCATTTTTCTACTCTGGTTTCAGAAGTTCAGATGGCAAAAGAGTGGCTGTCGACTACGTCATTCTTGGTTGATTTCACTGGACAAAATTGCAAGTCTTGGTTTCTACATTTTCTTGAAACTGAGTTCTTAACTTTCCCTCAGGTAAATAAATAAACGGCTTTAGCTCTTCTAGGATTACCTGGAAAAAGATATCCCTTATTTCTCATACATCCTAAATTTTCTCTACATTAAGTTCAAAACCACAGTAATGCTTAATCCCAGACAAACAACTAACTCAGAACCAGTGAATCCTGGGATGTTGTCTCTCTTTATGATCTTCTCCTTGTGGTATCTCAATAGCGTTACTACCAGTCATTGTTAGGATATTTTTTGCTTGATTTTCTTTTCTTTTTTCTTTTTTTTTTTTTTTTTTTTTTTTTTTTTTTTTTTGAGGTAGGGTCTCGCTCTAGCCCAGGCTGACCTGGAATTCACTCTGTAGTCTCAGGGTGGCCTTGAACTCATGGTGATCCTCCCACCTTTGCCTCCCGAGTGCTGAGATTAAAGGCGTGTGCCACCACACCCAGCTTATTTTTGCTTGATTAAAGAATAAGTTTACTTAGCTATCTCCATTTAATATTTGGTTATTTGGGTTTTTTTATATTTTCCTGTTTCTAGTCTATATGGTTCTTTGATGGAGGAAGTGGATTTAAAGTCCATATGTACACAATGGTATGGTGCTTTTTCACTAACAGGTTGGTGTATTTTGTTCTGACCTGGGAGTTTACAGTGCTTGTATAATAAAGTTTGCAAGGGCTTTCTGTCTGTGTTAGTCCTTAGAAAGCTCACAGAAGCCTGGTAGCTTTGTTTCTCATTGTGATTTCTTTCTTAGTACCTATACATTACTGTCTTCTTTTTGAGCTTTTCAGTTTGCACAGAAGTTTCCATTTTTAAGGTTTTTTTTTTTTTTTTTTTGGTTTTTCAAGGTAGGGTCTCAGTGGCCCAGGCTGACCTGGAATTCACTGTGTAGTCTCAGGGTGGCCTCGAACTCACAGTAATCCTCTTACCTCTGCCTCCCGGGTGCTGGGATTAAAGGTGTGCACCACCATGCCCCGCTATTTTTAAGGTTTTGATCGAATTGATAACACTCAACTTTGTTATTTCTCCTCTTAGGAAGAAATGCTGAGGCGCAAATAAAGCTTTCTCTTCTGCCTTGGATGTTTGCCATGGGTGTTGTGAAGTCTAAACTAGATGCCTGCCCTCTTTCCCTGTCTTGGCGAAAAAGCCACAGTGTGGATGCAAGGCAAGACCCCAGTGAGTCAGAGTCCAAGGAACCAGGAGGGGTCTCCTTGTGGGATGCTGTGGAACATAGCCATGCAACTGAGGAGCCCGCCTGCAAGCAGGAAGGAGCCGAGGCACTGGAGGAGATGTCTGAAGAGGATGCTGAGGACGAGGTGTTCCTCAAATTCGTGATACTGCATGCAGAAGATGACACCAACGAAGCCCTCCGAGTCCAGAATCTACTACAGAACGACTTTGGTATTAGGCCTGGCATAATCTTTGCTGAGATGCCTTGCGGCAGACAGCACTTACAGAATCTGGATGATGCTGTGAACGGGTCTGCGTGGACAATCTTATTACTGACCGAAAACTTCTTAAGAGATACATGGTGCAATTTCCAGTTCTACACATCCCTAATAAACTCTGTGAACAGGCAGCATAAGTACAACTCGGTCATACCCATGAGGCCCCTGAACAGGCCCCTGCCTCGGGAGAGGACTCCCTTGGCTCTGCAAACCATCAATGCCTTAGAGGAAGACAGTCGTGGCTTTTCAACACAAGTAGAAAGGATTTTTCAGGAGTCTGTGTATGAGACACAACAGACCATATGGAAAGAGACAAGGAATATGGTGCAAAAACAATTTGTGGCCTGAAATGAAGCATGCAAATTCTCTACTCTTCTCTCTGTTGCTCCTCTCCCCCCATGCTGGTTCCTGGCAATTTCTAAGAAATATTTAAAGAAAAGAGAGTCTGCTTATAAAGAAAAACTTCAAACCACAAGCAAGATATATTTCTGCAGGATTATAATTGTACTTTTTGTTGATAAGTCAACATTGTCATGGTTTCTAGAAGTTACTCTCAGCTCCCCAAGTATATGGATGTGATGAAGGATAGTCTTAACTCATGTTCCTGTGTTGAACCATGAGCAAAAATGTATGATGAGGGCTGGAAAGATGGCTTAGTAGTTAAGACGCTTGCCTGCAAAGCCAAAGGACCCAGATTTTATTCCCCAGTACCCACATAAGCCATATGCACAAGGTGGCACATGTGTCTGGAGTTCATTTGCAGTGGCTAGTGGCCCTGGTATGCCCATTCTCTCTCTATCTGCCTCTTTCTCTCTTTCAAATAAACAAGTTAATTTTTTTGTTGTTGTTTTGTTTTTGTTTTTCGAGGTAGGGTCTCACTCTGGCCCAGGCTGACCTTGAATTCACTATGTAGTCTCAGGGTGGCCTCGAACTCACAGTGATCCTCCCACCTCTGCATCCTGAGTGATTGGATTAAAGGTGTGCACTACCACACCCAGCAAGTTAAATATTTTTAAAAATGTATGATAGACATTTTCAAGATATGAGAACAAAATTCTTAAAAGATATGCAAAAGAAAATGGCTCAAAGAAGTCTGATCAACTTCCTTCCTGCACCTTCAATAATGTTGGAACGAAGTATTCTTGGTAGATTTCACCAGGAAATATGGATTTTTACATTAGAACACGTGAAATGTTGGTGCTCATGAGCATGAACTCGGACTCAGATACCAGAAGAGTTAGTCTTTTGAAAAGAATCCAGTCAAATGTGTTTTCTTTTCTGTCGGAATTAGGAGTCAGTTCCCACCACTGATTAGCCGTCGTTTTGTGAGTATGGTAATTAGGGACTCTCAGTGGTGGGATACCATAGTTAGGTAGTCAGGGATTCTGTGGAGATGTGCTCTGACCTGAAGTTCCTCACAGTAGTTGTCATCTGTAACCAGGTCTTTATCTGCAGAGTTTCTGAGGTGTGTGACTCACCAGCTTGTTTCCTTTAAAATCAATAGCTTTGCTTTTATTAACCTTTCAAAGCTCACACACGGTGTTCTGCTAGAGGAGATGTTTCTCATTTAGGGTGGCCTGACGGGGTGTGTGTGTGTGTGTGTGTGTGTGTGTGTGCGCGCACGTGTGTGTGTACATGTGTGTTCTGGATTAATTTTGAAGACAGAATAGAGGTATTTTACCATCTCTTCCTGTGTGTGTGTGTGTGTGTGTGTGTGTGTGTACGTACATGTTCTAGATGTAGATGTATGTTAGCATCTCTTCTAGGGCCCCACGCTCATGATGAACCAGGGAGGCCCACACAGACCTGTTCCTCTACCTCACGGCACTTCCACCCATGTGAGATTGAGGCAGAGCCAAGTGCCAAGAGCCACAGGGAAGAGTCGTGGCATATGATGAGGAGAGCGCTCTTCAGGGGCCAGGAAGCCTAGTTCCAGTCCAGTCTCTGGCATGGTGACCATGGGCAGCTACTTTCCTTTGTTTGTGAAACAAAAGGGTTGCATTGATGTATTTCTGTTGGCTTTTGTCCTTTCACAGGGTGGGAAAAATGGGAACCAAAAAAGGGAACAAAGATATATAATTTTAATGTAACAGTTACAGAAGGCTTACATTATATACGTACTTACAATGGAAGGATATTTTTGTATATTTATAATTATAATTGATTTCTTTTTCTTTTTTTTTAAATTTTTTGTTTGTTTTTCGAGGTAGGGTCTTGCTCTAGCCCAGGCTGACCTGGAATTCACTGTGTAGACTCAAGATGGCCTCAAACTCATCATGATCCTCCTACCTCCTCTGCCTCCCATGTGCTGAGATTAAAGGTGTGTGCCACCACGCCCACGGCATAATTGATTTTTTTTTTTTTTTTTTTTTTTGGTTTTTCGAGGTAGGGTCTCACCACTCTGGCCCAGGCTGACCTGGAATTCACTATGGAGTCTCAGGGTGGCCTCGAACTCACAGCGATCCTCCTACCTCTGCCTCCCGAGTGCTGGGATTAAAGGCGTGTCCTACCACGCCCGGCTACGTAATTGATTTTGAATGTGGTCGCAGTCAAGGATTACTATGCATGCTTACTTGTTTCTTAAATACATTTTCTAGGAGCTATTGAACAACGACATTTTTCCTAGTTGCTCTTTCTCCCTGTCTCCACTTCACTACATTCTTTACTAGAACCGGGGTCTGTTCTCCTCTTCAGAGCCACGAGCCACAGTGACCAGGAAGAGCATGTGAGGAAGTCACTCCTGCTAAACCCATTAGCGCTTGTTCCAGGAGATTGCCTTTACTGCATGCTGACATGTGCTCAACCTTAACACCCCCACCACCACTTTTTTTTTGTCATGGTAGCTTACGACTCACTTTTCTTTTTTAGTTTTAATAAGTATTCACTTTTTTTTTTACCATAATACTTCCTGTATCTCAGATTTCTTGTAATAATAAAACATTAACCACCCACCTTTCATGCCTGCCAAACTGGAATTGATGCTAGATGGTATTCTTTTAAATAAAAAAAAAAAAAATTATTCGTTACCCTTGACTAATCCTGATCATTCTCAAATCAAATGAAGACTGTGGAAAAGTGTTTTTGAAAAAAAAGAAAACAAGCATCAATCTGTACTCCCCAGAGTACAAGGCAAGATGTCTCAGCCAACTTGGAGTTCAGTACCTTTTTTTTTTATGATGAAGAAAAAGGTTAAGTGCTGAGTAACTGTATGTGTCGGAGTTAATAAGAAGTGTTATCAAAATAACTAAGCTGAAGATAAACAGTGATAAAGGTGTAGGCCTCATCATGGGCTTGTGTACGTGTACATCTATGTATGTGCACATACGTAGATTTATATACACACACAATACAATTCTGAGGAACTATGCTACATGCTAGGAGTTTCTATTCAGAGTAGTCTGTGTGGCCCCTTCTGGTACTTTTCCTGAAGATTTATTTTTTAAAGATTTTATTTTTATTTATTTATTAGAGACAGAGAGAGGGAAAGAGGGAGAGGGAGTGTGAGAATAGGTGCACCAGGGCCTCTAGCCACTGCAAACAAACTCCAGATGGGTGCGCCCCCTTGCGCATCTGGCTTACGTGGGTCCTGGAGAATTGAACCGGTGTCCTTAGGCTTCACAGGCATTTGCCTTAACCACTAGGCCATCTCTCTAGCCCAGTTTTAAGATTTTTAAAAAAAAGATTTTATTTTTATTTATTTCCTTAGAGACAAAGAGAGGGAAAGTGAGAGAGGGAGAAACTTCTCCTGAAGAAACTGAGCTCTGCTCTATGTGCCAGGTAGGAGACCCAGTTCCCCAGGATTTAAGCTCTCTAACTTAACAAGACATGCAAGAAGGCATTACACATGCCATTCAAAATCCAGGTTTGGGGCCAGGTGTGGTGGCTCACATCCCAGCACTCAGGAGACTGAGACAAGGGGATCCTGATAAGTTCAAGGCCATCTGAGTTCAGTGGTCTACATAGTGAGTTCAGGGCAGCCTGGACTACAAAGTGAAATCCTGTCTCAAAATAAACTGAAGGAGAAAGCCAGCTTCCTTTAGGCAATTTCAGTTAGAAATGGAGGCCCAGAGAGAACCAGGAGATGCCACCTCACATGTCAATCCTCCTTGGCACCAGTGGAACTCCTTTCTGATGGAGAATCAGCTACAGTGCTCCTCGCTGCCCACAGCTTAGCATGCTATGGCCTTCAGAACCCAGGTGCGCTGGCCTGGGAGCTGCCCCTTCAAATCTACAAACCAATGAGGGGGTGCAGCTCCTTCTTTTCTCTCCCTGGACTCTTTGCCTGCCTCTCCTTGCTGTGGCCTCAGGGATATACTTGAGACTGGCCTCTCTCCAAACTAGGTGGAAGGGAAAGCCTAGTACTGTTTCTTGATCTGGGGAGACTATTCTGCTTGTCTCTGCTTTATAGTTTGCAGTAACTTCTCACTTTAATTACATGTATGATTTTTCTCCAGTCTCTGAATCCACCACTCTAGATCTACCATGTGGATGCTGTCACTAACTCTAGGCCTGTTACCTGTGTAACTTCTCTCAACTCGGGATAGCCACGGGTACGACTCTCTTTCCTTTTAAGATTCCTCATATGACTTTCTTGGTCTCTGCTTTGATATTTTCCCTCTACTATTCTCCTTAAGTCTCCCACCAACTTCCTTCATATGTGTGTTTCGTCTAAATCCCCCTTCGTATGTACCTAAGTTCTGTCCTACATGTGCTTGTGATTCCAATCCAGTCCTTCGGTAAAAGTCTCAGTTTCTCTTAAAAAAATGAGCTCTATAAATTACCCTCCATATACTTGTGGCTCTACTCCAGTCTTTCCCTAAAGACCTCAATTTCTCTTATGAACTACCCTCCACGGGCTTGTGGATCTATTCCAGTCTTTCCTTAAAAACCTCAACTTCGCCAGGCGTGGTGGTGCACGCCTTTAATCCCAGCACTCAGGAGGTAGAGGTAGGAGGATCGCCTGAGTTCGAGGCCACCCTGAGACTACATAGTTAATTCCAGGTTATCCTGGGCCAGAGTGAGACTCTACCTTGAAAAACCAAAAAAAAAAACCTCAAGTTCTTGGGCTGGAGAGATAGCTTAGCAGTTAAGGTGCCTGTCTGCAAAGCCTAAGAATGCCCGTTTGAATCTCCAGGTCCCACATATAGCCAGACGAAAAAAATGATGCAAGCACGCAATGCCATGCATGCCCACAAGGGGGCGCACATGTCTGGAGTTTGTTCACAGCAGCTGAGAGGCTGCTGGCGTGTCCATTCTCTGTCTCTCTCTCTGTGTGACTCTCTCTCTGTCTCTCTCAAGTTAAAAAACTAAAATTAAATTAAAAAAAAACCCTCAACTTCTCTTAAATGAACCTTATAAATCATGCAGTATTTTCCACCTAAGCACATGTTTCCCACTTCCCAAGTGCTTGTGGCTCCTCTCTAGCCTTCTTCCTAGATCCCAATTTCCCTTAAATAAACCCCACAATTTGTGATTTTTCCCTAAATAAATTTAATAATTCACAGTTTATCTTTATTGAGTCCATTTGTATTAATTCATTGTTAAAAATAGAACAGAACCCAAAATTAGGGTTCATAAATTTGGGTACTTCTCCTGAACCCCCAAATCCTACAACCAAACAAAACAGACACACACACACACACACACACACACACACACGTTCTTAAGTTCAGTAGAATCTATACAGACGTACAAAAGATAAAATTCTGATGCATGCTACAACTTGAATAAACCTTTAAAACATGATATAAATGGCCTAGGCACAAAAGGACAAATAGTGAATAAATCCACCTATATAAAGTTAACTCATGGAAGCAGAGTAATATAGGTATATAGGTTACAATGAATAGGAATAGGGAGTTGATCTTTTTTTTTTTTACCTTTTAATTATTTTTCTTTTTTAAGATGCCCCAAAAGAACTTTATTTTTTCTTTTTTAAATTAATTAATTAATTTTATTTATCTATCTATCTATCTATCTATTTATTTATTTATTTATTTTTATTTTTTCTCTTCAACATCCTGTTCTGCAGCTGGGAGCTATTTTGTTAATGGTGACAGAATTTTGATTTGGAATAATGAAAAGGTCCTGAAAATGTGGAGGTTGCATAACATCATAAATGTACTTAATGCCACTGAATTATATACTCAAAATGATTGGGCTGGAGAGAGGCGGGCTCAGCAATTTAGTGAGCTTCCCACATAAACACGAAGGCCTGAAACTGTCTGGTTTGACTCTCCAGGAGCCACATAAACAGTATGACCATGTGCACCTGTAACCTCAGTCCCACAAAGGGAGCAGAGACACTGGCTCACAAAAAGTATCAAGCTCTGGAGTCAGTAACACATTTTGGCTTGAAACAAGAGCAGGCAGAAAAGATGGAGCGGGACATTCCATCATTATTCCGCTCCAGCCACTGCAGGCCAGTGCGCCTTCCCCCACCCCACCTCAAGCCAGTGCGTGGAGCTCTTCAAGGGCACCTACATGTGCACATACCCCCCACCATGTACACACATACACACACACACACACACACACACACACATGCACGCAAAAAAAAATTAACGGCTGGAGGAATGGCTCAGCAGTTAAGGCACCTGCCTGCAAAACCTAACAACCTGGGTTCAATTCCCCAGTACCCATGTATAGCCAGATGCACAAAGTGGCACATATGTCTGGAGTTCATTTGCAGCAGCTGGAGGCACTGGTGTGCCTATTCTGTCTGTCTCTGCTTGCAAATAAATAATTAAAAATAAGCATTGAGAAATTAAAATGGGGGCTGGAGAGTGGCTCAACAGTTAAGGCATTTGCCTGCAAAGCCTAAGGGCCCAGGTTCAATTCCCCAGTACCCATGTAAAGCCAGATGCACAAAGTGGTGCATGCATCTGGAATTTGCTTCCAGTGGTTAGAGGTCCTGGTATGCCCATTCTCTCCCAATCTCTCTCTCTCAAAATAAAATAAAAGGGACTGGAGAGATGGCTTAGCAGTTAAGCACTTGCCTGTGAAGCCTAAGGACCCCAGTTCAAGGCTCGATTCCCCAGGACTCACATAAGCCAGATGCACAAGGTGACACATGCATCTGGAGTTCATTTGCAGTAGCTGGAGGCCCTGGTGCACCCATTCTCTCTTTCTCTCTCTCCTATCTCTCTCAAATAAATAATAAAAAAAAATTTAAAAAGAGTTAAAAATATTTAAATGGTAAAATTTGTTACATGCATTTTGCCACAATAACTTTAAAAGTATAAAACAAACCCCTAAGCCCAGTTCTTTCTGTCTTTTTGGTTAGTCCTTCTCATTATTTCAGTTGAGTTTCCTTTTGAGGTATGTCATGGGTGCTCCAGATTGTACCCCACATACACATGGCAGTGACCACCCAAGGAGAAAAAACTTTTTTTTTGTTTGTTTTTCAAGGTAGGGTCTCACTCTAGCTCAGGCTGACCTGGAATTCACTATGTATTCTCAGGGTGGCCTCGAACTCATGGCGATCCTCCTACCACTGCCTCCTGAGTACTGGGATTAAAGGCGTGCACCACCACGCCTGGCTCGGAGAAAAGACATTTTATCATGGTGTTATTGAAAAGTGACAATGGTGATGGACTGGAGAGATGACTTAGCGGTTAAACGCTTGCCTGCAAAGCCTAAGGACCCCGGTTCGAGGCTCGGGTCCCCAGGACCCACATAAGCCAGATGCATAATGTGGCACATGTGTCTGGAGTTTTTTTTTTGCAGTGGCTGGAGGCCCTGACGTGCCCATTCTCTCCCTGTCTACCTGCCTCTTTCTCTCTATGTCTGTCTGTCACTCTCAAATAAATAAATAAATAAAATAAACAAAAAAATTTAAAAAAAGAAAAGTGATAATAAAGAGGCATTCTGACTTTTGGTGATGTTATTAGTATTTTTAAACTCTCTCCGCTTGTCCTTAGAATGGACTTTTCCCATCACCTGTCTGCACCATGCCCTGCCACATCCCTGCTGTGGAGTCAGACTGCCTGGATTTGAATCCCACCTTGATCCTCTAGAAATGATGCTCATAAGTAAGACACCTAAACTTTCTGTCTTCCTCCAAAAATAAAGATTATAATAAGTGCAAGAGAGTTGCTTTGAGGGATAAGTGAGATAGTGTCCCACATGTAGTTACTGAATTGTTTTAACCTTGTTGCTGAGATAAAGCACCCAACCCAAAGCAGCTGGTGGGAGGAAAGTTTTTGATGTTAGCTTACAGTCTCAAGGGGAAGCCCCATGATGACAGAGGAATGCATGGTGTTATGTGGTCCTGTGTCACACAAGTAAGACCATCGACTCACAGAATGTGAGGCAAAGTTTTATTGGGTAAAAAAGAAAAAAAAGAACAAGAAGAAAAAGCTGGTGCACACCAAGTCTACACCCCAGAGTTCAGGGTCTTGGGGTGCAGCCTTGTACTGTTTGGTGTGTTGGCTTTTATTGGAAATAACCACATGATGTTTGTGGTAGTTTGAATATATGTCCTCCAATATATTCAATGTTTTATTTGTTATAGTTTGCATCTGCAATCAGCTAAACAATGTCACTAAAGTCTTACTGTTAATGGTGTGGGTTTGAGATTCCATTGTAAAGATATGCAAATGTCTAGCAGGAGTTCCTGGTATTGCTATTACGTTTTGGCTGTTAGTTTTGCTCTGTGTGCTGTGTGGCTGGGGCTTTGCTCTCTCTTGCCTGGTCCTGTGGAGAGCAGCCATTACAGAACTTCCCTGGATCTGTCTGGAAGTTCAAACGAACCTGAAGCTCTCTGCTATAATGTTAATAGAAAAAAACGGGATGGGAGTTAAACCATAAAGTTACTGTTAAAAACAAGAAGTCAAGGTATTCATTACCTAGATCATGTAGGCAGAATAGAAACATTCTAATGTAATCACAAAGACATTTAGAAACAAAGAGACAGACAGGAAGGTCATGGTACATTTGCACAGAGGGGTCACCCCATTCCTTAGGTAACAGTAAACACCTGCATTTTGCAAGAAGGCTATTTTAACGATTCCTGGAACTTCTTCATCTGTCAGGAAGTTCAACTTTGGGTGGTGGCCTCCATTACGTGTGCCTAAAGGCAAGGGCTGCACAGGAGGATGCTTGACCAGCTCTATTGTGTCCTTTCACAATAGAGCTGGACATCACCTCTATGCTACAGAAGGTGGACAACAGCAGTAAAAGAATGGGCTGAGCCGGGCTTGGTGGCGCACGCCTTTAATCCCAGCACTAGGGAGGCAGAGGTAGGAGGATCGCCATGAGTTCGAGGCCACCCTGAGACTACATAGTGAATTCCAGGTCAGCCTGGGCTAAAGTGAGACCCTACCTCAAAAAAAAAAAAAAAAAAAAAAAAAAAGAATGAGCTGAGCATTCTGGCAACGGGGAGCTGACTATCACACCCCAAAGCTCACCCCCAATTACACACCTCCTCCAGCAAGGCTCCACCTCCCAAATACCTATCAGCTTAGGACCAAGCATTCAGAATGCGAGTTTATGGGGGGGGGTGTCTGTTTCAAACTATCATACATATCTGTGCTACTAGAACTATCATTGTGGCCTAGACACCCTTTAACTTCAATGTGGGATGGAGGAGAGGAAAACTGCACTGATGCTGACTCACAACCCTGCTCTTAGAACCCTTGCAACTTTTAGGGAACAGATTCGAAACAAAGAGGAAGTGCTTCACAGTTCCTGTCAGGCACTGAAGAAAGGGGAACCCTCTCTGATTAGCCAGACAGTGAGAGCAGTGTGGTGGGGGTGAATGTGGAGGAAGCTGGTGACAGGGACAGTGCATCGGCATGGCTCTGTGCCTTTAACAAATCTGTGACGTTGTGCCATAAGTCAGAAAAGCAGGAGAATGCCAAGTGTGTCAACTTTGAAGACATTTCAAGAAAAGAATAGTTGGGCTGGAGAGATGGCTTAGCTGTTAAGGCTCTCATCTGCAAAGCCTAAGGACCCAGGTTCAATTCCTCAGGACCCACATAAAGCCAGATGCACATGGTAACACATGCATCTGGAGTCGCTTTGCACCCTGATGTGCCCATCCTCACTCTTTCTCACTTTCTCTCAAATAAAATATTGAAAAAAAAGAAAGAAAGGAAGGAAGGGAGGAGAGGAAAGAAAGAAAAAGAAAGAAGGAAAGAGGGAAGAAAGGAAGGAAGGGAGGAGAGGAAAGAAAGAAAGAAAGAAAGAAAGAAAGAAAGAAAGAAAGAAAGAAAGAAAGAAAGCAAGAAAGAAAGAAAGAAAGAAAGAAAGAGGGAAGGAAGGAAGGAAGGAAGGAAGGAAGGAAGGAAGGAAGGAAGGAAGGAAGGAAGGAAAGAAAAGACTAGCTCAGGTGGACATGCTTCAGCTGTTTTGGATTCATCCTGTACACATTTGAGTTAGTGTAGAGGATCCATGGTCCATTTAATTTAGCCCCTTTATGACCCTGGAAATAGGCTGAAGTTAGCCTGTCCCCTTTGCATTGGGCAGTGGACGGTAAACAGGATCACAGATCTGCTTTGTCCTTCTGCTCCCATCTAACTTGACTTCTACCCAACTTCAGCAGGTCCTTGTTGGTTAATCCTTTTCAGGACAAGATAGGACTGTACCTTAGTCCTTTGTCCTTCACCTTTGCAAATCCCAAGACATGCTGTGCGCCTCCTTACTGAACAGTAAATGATGTTACTATGTACAGAAACATTTTCCTTGGGTCCTCTCCTCTGCTCCCTGCAGCTCCCATCAAAATTCCCAATCTGGTTACTGGTTGTGGCCATTGTTCCAAAGCCCAAAAACCAACCAAATTCCTGGTAGCAAAAAGATTCACACACCGAGGAGCTGTACCCAAGCCATTTCTCTGCTCAGCAGAGGAACCTACAAGAAAGGGATCGAAGTCGTTTTTTGTGGACTCATGGTAGGAGAAGACTGAGTTAAGGCCCAAGGGCTAGAGGGTGTTTAATATCCCTGGTTCTTTCTTTTAAAAAATATTTTATTGATTGATTGATTGATTGATTGATTGATCGATTGGAGAGAGAGAGAAGCAGATAGAATAAATCGGCATACCAGGACCTCTAGCCACTGCAAACAAACTCCAGACACATGTGCCACCTTGTGCACTACTATAGTTTATATAAGAAATTTAGCAGGGCATAGTGGTGCACGCCTTTAATCCCAGCACTCAGGAGGCAGAGATAGGAGGATCCCCATGAGTTCAAGGCCAACCTGAGACTACATATTGAATCCCAGGTCAGGCTGGGCTAGAACAAGACCCTATCTTAACCACCACCCCCCCCCCAAATAAAAAAGAAAGAAAGAGAGACAGAGAAATTTAAAACACAAGATTTAAAACACTATTTTCATAAACACATACATTAGTGATGCTAATATATTTTCCATGCTGTGGTGGTTCACCTCTGGTTATCAACTTCACAGGATTTAGAATCACCACATAAACAAATTTCTTGGCATTTATGTTTGGAATTTTCTAGATTATATTAATTGAAGTGGGAAGACCCACCCTAACTGTGGGCAACACCATTCATGGGCTGGGGAGTTTGGACTGTGTAGAAAGAAGAGAGCTAGCTGAGCACAGCATTCATTGCACTTTCTCTCCTCACTCCTACGGAGGTGACAACTGGCCTCCTGCTTTAGCCTTCCCTAGCACAACTGACTTCCTCTCTGAAATGGTACACTGAAAATTAACTGTTTCCTTCCTTAAGCTGCTTCTAGTCAGGTATTCTGCCCCAACAATGAGAAAGCAACTGATACACATGCCCTTCAGTAGGTTTGAAATAGTTCATGACTACTTTCTGAATTAACACATAATTGTGGCTGTAAAAAGTGTTGTAGAAACTCCTTACAATGCAGTTATTTGAGTAGTGAAAAAAAAGATGGTTCTCAATAGATAAATTACATTTATACAGGGATAATAGCTCTCTCTTTTTTGTTGTTGTTGTTTTTTGGTTTTTCAAGGTAGGGTCTTGCTCTAGCCCAGGCTGACCTGGAATTAACTATGTAGTCTCAGGGTGGCCTTGAACTCACGGCAATCCTCCTACCTCTGCCTCCCTACTGCTGGGATTAAAGGCGTGCACCACTACTCCCAGCAGATCTCATCTTTTTACGAGTCAGGCACTTAGCCTACATTATGTTTAATGTTGCCCAAATTCCCTCATGGCTAATCTTATCAAACCCAATATTGGTCCCAGGAAAGTGAAGCTGGAGATGTGAGTCAAACATCCAAGATTGTAGGCTGATAAATGAAGGAGCTGTAGAACTAATGATCCAGTGGTCTGACCCCAAAGCCTGCTGGGTTTCAGGTTCTATAATTCTGTTTTTTAGTAGATCTGTTTCTTCTGTGGTGAAAAATCTCAGAAGAGGTCAGTAACAAATAGAAAACCACAGAAGTTCCTAAGAGAGAACAAGAAACAGCATGATATGAAGATGTCCTAATTTTAGCATTCTTTGCCTAGAAGAATAACTCGTGACTGGAAGTCAGCAGCTATATGTCCTAATCCCACTGTGTTTCTGTTCAGCCAAGTCTTCCAGGCTTTCTAGAAGACTCACAATGCCACAGAAGCTATTTAATAGCTTTCTAGCTATCTGACTAATTTTTTTCTCTTCAACATCCTGTTCTGCAGCTGGGAGCTATTTTGTTAATGGTGACAGAATTTTGATTTGGAATAATGAAAAGGTCCTGAAAATGTGGAGGTTGCATAACATCATAAATGTACTTAATGCCACTGAATTATATACTCAAAATGATTGGGCTGGAGAGAGGCGGGCTCAGCAATTTAGTGAGCTTCCCACATAAACACGAAGGCCTGAAACTGTCTGGTTTGATTCTCCAGGAGCCACATAAACAGTATGACCATGTGCACCTGTAACCTCAGTCCCACAAAGGGAGCAGAGAAACTGGCTCACAAAAAGTATCACGCTCTGGAGTCAGTAACACATTTTGGCTTGAAACAAGAGCAGGCAGAAAAGATGGAGCGGGACATCCCATCATTATTCCGCTCCAGCCACTGCAGGCCAGTGCGCCTTCCCCCACCCCACCTCAAGCCAGTGCGTGGAGCTCTTCAAGGGCACCTACATGTGCACATACCCCCCACCATGTACACACATACACACACACACACACACACGCAAAAAAAAAATTAACGGCTGGAAGAATGGCTCAGCAGTTAAGGCACCTGCCTGCAAAACCTAACAACCTGGGTTCAATTCCCCAGTACCCATGTATAGCCAGATGCACAAAGTGGCACATATGTCTGGAGTTCATTTGCAGCAGCTGGAGGCACTGGTGTGCCTATTCTGTCTGTCTCTGCTTGCAAATAAATAATTTAAAATAAGCATTAAGAAAATGGGGGCTGGAGAGTGGCTCAACAGTTAAGGCATTTGCCTGCAAAGCCTAAGGGCCCAGGTTCAATTCCTCAGTACCCATGTAAAGCCAGATGCACAAAGTGGTGCATGCATCTGGAATTTGCTTCCAGTGGTTAGAGGTCCTGGTATGCCCATTCTCTCCCAATCTCTCTCTCTCAAAATAAAATAAAAGGGACTGGAGAGATGGCTTAGCAGTTAAGCACTTGCCTGTGAAGCCTAAGGACCCCAGTTCAAGGCTCGATTCCCCAGGACTCACATAAGCCAGATGTACAAGGTGACACATGCATCTGGAGTTCATTTGCAGTAGCTGGAGGCCCTGGTGCACCCATTCTCTCTTTCTCTCTCTCCTATCTCTCTCAAATAAATAATAAAAAAAAAATTAAAAAGAGTTAAAAATATTTAAATGGTAAAATTTGTTACATGCATTTTGCCACAATAACTTTAAAAGTATAAAACAAACCCCTAAGCCCAGTTCTTTCTGTCTTTTTGGTTAGTGCTTCTCATTATTTCAGTTGAGTTTCCCTTTGAGGTATGTCATGGGTGCTCCAGATTGTACCCCACATACACATGGCAGTGACCACCCAAGGAGAAAAAACTTTTTTTTTGTTTGTTTTTCGAGGTAGGGTCTCACTCTAGCTCAGGCTGACCTGGAATTCACTATGTATTCTCAGGGTGGCCTCGAACTCATGGCGATCCTCCTACCACTGCCTCCTGAGTACTGGGATTAAAGGCGTGCGCCACCACTCCTGGCTCGGAGAAAAGATATTTTATCATGGTGTTATTGAAAAGTGACAATGGTGATGGACTGGAGAGATGACTTAGCGGTTAAACGCTTGCCTGCGAAGCCTAAGGACCCCGGTTCGAGGCTCGAGTCCCCAGGACCCACATAAGCCAGATGCATAATGTGGCACATGTGTCTGGAGTTTTTTTTTGCAGTGGCTGGAGGCCCTGACGTGCCCATTCTCTCCCTGTCTACCTGCCTCTTTCTCTCTATGTCTGTCTGTCACTCTCAAATAAATAAATAAATAAAATAAACAAAAAAATTTTAAAAAAGAAAAGTGATAATAAAGAGGCATTCTGACTTTTGGTGATGTTATTAGTATTTTTAAACTCTCTCCCCTTGTCCTTAGAATGGACTTTTCCCATCACCTGTCTGCACCATGCCCTGCCACATCCCTGCTGTGGAGTCAGACTGCCTGGATTTGAATCCCACCTTGATCCTCTAGAAATGATGCTCGTAAGTAAGACACCTAAACTTTCTGTCTTCCTCCAAAAATAAAGATTATAATAAGTGCAAGAGAGTTGCTTTGAGGGATAAGTGAGATAGTGTCCCACATGTAGTTACTGAATTGTTGTAACCTTCTTGTTGCTGAGATAAAGCACCCGACCCAAAGCAGCTGGTGGGAGGAAAGTTTTTGATGTTAGCTTACAGTCTCAAGGGGAAGCCCCATGATGACAGAGGAATGCATGGTGTTATGTGGTCCTGTGTCACACAAGTAAGACCATCGACTCACAGAATGTGAGGCAAAGTTTTACTGGGTAAAAAAGAAAAAAAAGAACAAGAAGAAAAAGCTGGTGCACACCAAGTCTACACCCCAGAATTCAGGGTCTTGGGGTGCAGCCTTGTACTGTTTGGTGTGTCGGCTTTTATTGGAAATAACCACATGATGTTCATAGAAAAAAACGGGATGGGAGCTAAACCATAAAGTTACTGTTAAACGAGGGGGGCTATTACAAGAAGTCACGAGGTATTCATTACCTAGATCATGTAGGCAGAACAGAGGCCAGAAACATTCTATGCTATGTAATCACAAAGACATTTAGAAACAAAGAGATATAGGAAGGTCATGGTACATTTGCACAGAGGGGTCACCCCATTCCTTAGGTAACAGTAAACACCTGCATTTTGCAAGAAGGCTATTTTAACGATTCCTGGAACTTCTCCTTCATCTGTCAGGAAGTTCAACTTTGGGTGGTGGCCTCCATTACGTGTGCCTAAAGGCAAGGGCTGCACAGGAGGATGCTTGACCAGGTCTATTATGTCCTTTCACAATAGAGCTGGACATCACCTCTATGCTACAGAAGGTGGACAACAGCAGTAAAAGAATGGGCTGAGCCGGGCGTGGTGGTGCACACCTTTAATCCCAGCACTAGGGAGGCAGAGGTAGGAGGATCACCACGAGTTCGAGGCCACCCTGAGACTACATAGTGAATTCCAGGTCAGCCTGGGCTAAAGTGAGACCCTACCTTGAAAAAAGAAAAAAAAAAAAAAAAGAATGAGCTGAGCATTCTGGCAATGGGGAGCTGACTATCACACCCCAAAGCTCACCCCCAATTACACACCTCCTCCAGCAAGGCTCCACCTCCCAAATACCTATCAGCTTAGGACCAAGCATTCAGAATGCGAGTTTATGGGGGGGGTGTCTGTTTCAAACTATCATACATATCTGTGCTACTAGAACTATCATTGTTGCCTAGACACACTTGACCTTCAATGTGGGATGGAGGAGAGGAAAACTGCACTGATGCTGACTCACAACCCTGCTCTTAGAACCCTTGCAACTTTTAGGGAACAGATTCGAAACAAAGAGGAAGTGCTTCACAGTTCCTGTCAGGCATTGAAGAAAGGGGAACCCTCTCTGATTAGCCAGACAGTGAGAGCAGTGTGGTGGGGGTGAATGTGGAGGAAGCTGGTGACAGGGACAGTGCATCGGCATGGCTCTGTGCCTTTAACAAATCTGTGACGTTGTGCCATAAGTCAGAAAAGCAGGAGAATGCCAAGTGTGTCAACTTTGAAGACATTTCAAGAAAAGAATAGTTGGGCTGGAGAGATGGCTTAGCTGTTAAGGCTCTCATCTGCAAAGCCTAAGGACCCAGGTTCAGTTCCTCAGGACCCACATAAAGCCAGATGCACATGGTAACACATGCATCTGGAGTTCGTTTGCAGCCCTGATGTGCCCATCCTCACTCTTTCTCACTTTCTCTCAAATAAAATATTGAAAAAAAAGAAAGAAAGGAAGGAAGGAGAGGAAAGAAAGAAAAAGAAAGAAAGAAAGAAAGAAAGAAAGAAAGAAAGAAAGAAAGAAGGAAGGAAAGAGGGAAGAAAGGAAGGAAGGGAGGAGAGGAAAGAAAGAAAGAAAGAAAGAAAGAAAGAAAGAAAGAAAGAAAGAAAGAAAGAGGGAAGGAAGGAAGGAAGGAAGGAAGGAAGGAAGGAAGGAAGGAAGGAAGGAAGGAAGGAAGGAAGGAAAGAAAAGACTAGCTCAGGTGGACATGCTTCAGCTGTTTTGGATTCATCCTGTACACATTTGAGTTAGTGTGGAGGATCCATGGTCCATTTAATGTAGCCCCTTTATGACCCTGGAAATAGGCTGAAGTTAGCCTGTCCCCTTTGCATTGGGCAGTGGACGGTAAACAGGATCACAGATCTGCTTTGTCCTTCTGCTCCCATCTAACTTGACTTCTACCCAACTTCAGCAGTTCCTTGTTGGTTAATCCTTTTCAGGACAAGATAGGACTGTACCTTAGTCCTTTGTCCTTCACCTTTGCAAATCCCAAGACATGCTGTGCGCCTCCTTACTGAACAGTAAATGATGTTACTATGTACAGAAACATTTTCCTTGGGTCCTCTCCTCTGCTCCCTGCAGCTCCCATCAAAATTCCCAATCTGGTTACTGGTTGTGGCCATTGTTCCAAAGCCCAAAAACCAACCAAATTCCTGGTAGCAAAAAGATTCACACACCGAGGAGCTGTACCCAAGCCATTTCTCTGCTCAGCAGAGGAACCTACAAGAAAGGGATCGAAGTCGTTTTTTGTGGACTCATGGTGGGAGAAGTCTGAGTTAAGGCCCAAGGGCTAGAGGGTGTTTAATATCCCTGGTTCTTTCTTTTAAAAATTATTTTATTTATTGATTGATTGATTGATTGATTGATTGATTGATCGATTGGAGAGAGAGAGAAGCAGATAGAATAAATCGGCATACCAGGACCTCTAGCCACTGCAAACAAACTCTAGACACATGTGCCACCTTGTGCACTACTATAGTTTATATAAGAAATTTAGCAGGGCATAGTGGTGCACGCCTTTAATCCCAGCACTCAAGAGGCAGAGATAGGAGGATCCCCATGAGTTCAAGGCCAACCTGAGACTACGTATTGAATCCCAGGTCAGCCTGGGCTAGAACAAGACCCTATCTTAACCACCACCCCCCCCCCAAATAAAAAAGAAAGAAAGAGAGACAGAGAAATTTAAAACACAAGATTTAAAACACTATTTTCATAAACACATACATTAGTGATGCTAATATATTTTCCATGCTGTGGTGGTTCACCTCTGGTTATCAACTTCACAGGATTTAGAATCACCACATAAACAAATTTCTTGGCATTTATGTTTGGAATTTTCTAGATTATATTAATTGAAGTGGGAAGACCCACCCTAACTGTGGGCAGCACCATTCATGGGCTGGGGAGTTTGGACTGTGTAGAAAGAAGAGAGCTAGCTGAGCACAGCATTCATTGCACTTTCTCTCCTCACTCCTATGGAGGTGACGACTGGCCTCCTGCTTTAGCCTTCCCTAGCACAACTGACTTCCTTTCTGAAATGGTACACTGAAAATTAACTGTTTCCTTCCTTAAGCTGCTTCTAGTCAGGTATTCTGCCCCAACAATGAGAAAGCAACTGATACACATGCCCTTCAGTAGGTTTGAAATAGTTCATGACTACTTTCTGAATTAACACATAATTGTGGCTGTAAAAAGTGTTGTAGAAACTCCTTACAATGCAGTTATTTGAGTAGTGAAAAAAAAGATGGTCCTCAATAGATAAATTACATTTATACAGGGATAATAGCTCTCTCTTTTTTGTTGTTGTTGTTTTTTGGTTTTTCAAGGTAGGGTCTTGCTCTAGCCCAGGCTGACCTGGAATTAACTATGTAGTCTCAGGGTGGCCTTGAACTCACGGCAATCCTCCTACCTCTGCCTCCCTACTGCTGGGATTAAAGGCGTGCACCACCACGCCCAGTAGATCTCATCTTTTTTACGAGTCAGGCACTTAGCCTACATTATGTTTAATATTGTCCAAATTCCCTCATGGTTAATCTTATCAAACCCAATATTGGTCCCAGGAAAGTAAAGCTGGAGATGTGAGTCAAACATCCAAGATTGTAGGCTGATAAATGAAGGAGCTGTAGAACTAATGATCCAGTGGTCTGACCCCAAAGCCTGCTGGGTTTCAGGTTCTATAATTCTGTTTTTTAGTAGATCTGTTTCTTCTGTGGTGAAAAATCTCAGAAGAGGTCAGTAACAAATAGAAAACCACAGAAGTTCCTAAGAGAGAACAAGAAACAGCATGATATGAAGATGTCCTAATTTTAGCATTCTTTGCCTAGGAAGAATAACTCGTGACTGGAAGTCAGCAGCTATATGTCCTAATCCCACTGTGTTTCTGTCTAGCCAAGTCTTCCAGGCTTTCTAGAAGACTCACAATGCCACAGAAGCTATCTAATAGCTTTCTAGCTATCTGACTACTTCTTCTTTTTTTGTTGTTTATTTATTTTATTTATTTGAGAGTGACAGGCAAAGAGAGAAAGAGGCAGATAGATAGAGATAGAATGGGCATGCCAGGGCCTCCAGCCACTGCAAACGAACTCCAGATGCATGTGCCACCTTGTGCATCTGGCTTACGTGGGTCCTGGGGAATCAAGCCTCGAACCGGGGTTCTCAGGCTTCACAGACAGCACTTAACTGCTAATCCATCTCTCCATTTGAGTACTTCTGAACTTCATTAACTAAGGTCTGCCAATTCAACATGGCTTTTTCCCTATTTTGTTTTGGATTCTTCATAATAGTGTTTGAACAAGCATCGCCCATCACTTTTCTTTCACAAACTCCCAAGATTTTTGGAACTATCTATATCATGAACTTGAAGCTCTCCCAGGAGGCTGCCCGTGGCTCTGTGAGAAGAACATGGTGGTTATTATTTAGCTCAGAACAAGAAGCCCGCTAGACCTGGCATGGTCATTTAGAGGGCTGTTTAGCACTCCTGCTTCATTTTGCCTTCTTAAGTCTGCTACAAAGCCACACTTTTTCATATTTATGTTAGTATATGTATATTTTTGAACAGGGTCTCAAATATCCCAGGGTAGCCATGAACTTACTAGGTAGCTGAGGATGATCTTGAACTTGTGATCCTCCTGCCTCTAACTCCTAAGTGCTGAGATTACAAGCATGTGCCATCACACCTACTTTATGTGAACTGAGGGCTTTGCACACATACTCTACCTCTGAGCTCTATCTCCAGCCTAAAAGCTGCTTGTTTCCATTAAAAAAAAAATTCTGGTGCTGAGCAGAAAACCTTCTCCCTGTAGACCAGCCAACTGAAAGCTGGAAAAAGCTGCACTGCACGCAGCGTATGGGAGACAGAAGCCATCAACAGTGAAAATAGTGGATGCTGAATATTCAAGCTTGGCCAGACAGGCCCAATGACTGAACGGGTGCAATAGTGGCGTGTCTACTCTTGGGGTAACCAACTGCTCCATAATTGGACTGAAGGCCCTCTCTACGGGAGGGAATACATACCCGGTACTGAAAAACCTAAGTAAAAGTCTATGGTAGGTGAGGTCATGAGCCTTGGGGGTATAAGCCTGCTCATGTCTGACTAAATGTATATATTATTCCCACCAAGCTGCCCTGGGGACACTACACTAAATGTTCATGTCCACATATTAACGCTATTCTCACTTCTGGCTAGAGAAGCTTCTCTTTTCAGATGGTGATGACCACTGGGATGACACAAAAGGCAACATAGTGCTGAGAAGAAGGGATGGAGGAGTGCCTAGCACTGAAACACCTCTGTCACATCCTCCAGTGGCTCAGGGACCATTGCGGAAGAGGGGGCGGATAGAATGGAAGAGCCAAAGGAAGGATATGACCTCTTACTATGCAGCTGCCCAGACAGAAATTGGCCTCGATATCCATGATCTTGCAGTGCCTAGCAATACCTTTGCAAGACCCTCAAAATAGAAGAGAAAGATGATGTCATCAAATTAGGAGAGAGACTAATGGAGAAAGGGAGGGGATATGATGGAGACCGGAGTTCTAAAGTGGAATGGGGGAGGGGAGGGAAATATCAGGTGGGGTTTTTTTGGTATGTAAGATTAAAAGTCAATAAAAATTAAAAAAAAAATTATTTAGCCAGGTGTGGCGGTGCATATCTTTAATCCCAGCACTTGGCTAATAAATAAATAGAGCTGGAGAGATGGCTTAGTGGTTAAGGTACATGTCTGCAAAGCCTAAGGACCCAGGTTCATTTCTCCAGGTTCCACGTAAGCCAGATGCACATCGCATGCGTCTGGAGTTCGTTTGCAGAGGCTAGAGGCCCTGGGGTGCCCATTCTCACTCTGTCTCTCTCTCTCTCCTCCTCCACTCCTCTCTCTGTCTCTAATAAATAAGTAAATAATCCCATCACTCAGGAGACAGAGGTAGGAAGATCGCCATGAGTTCAAGGCCACCCTGAGAGTGCATAGTGAATTCCAGGTCAGCCTGAGCTACAGTGAAACACTACTTTGAAAAACCAAAAAAAAAAAAAAAAATTTTTTTATTCTTTCCATGCCACATTAGTGTTATAATATTACTATATAAATATTTCAATTTAAACTTTGATGTACTTTCACTGATTAAAATTCATACTAGGCAACAAAAAAATTGTCAGCCCAAAGTCATTTACCATCCAAATTACCAGAAAAAAAATCTATGTGTGAGCCAGGTGTGATGGCGCATGCCTTTAATCCCAGCACTTGGGAGGCAGAGGTAGGAGGATCACTGTGAGTTCAAGGCCAGCGGGAGACTACAGAGTGAATTCCAGGTCAGCCTGGACTACAGTGAGACTCTACCTCAAAAAAACAAAGCAAACAAACAAACAAACAAAAACCCCATGTTTGCTATACATTGAAGTGTTCATGAGTCTACAGCCCTCCCACCCTGAATGAATTCCGTCTTGTCTGAAGTGCCTGTGAAATTCAGGCTCCTTGGGCCTGAAGGAGATGGTCAGAGAAGACGCTGCCTGAGTTCCTCCTCTGTCCAAGGCCCTGGCCCCCAGGAACCAGAGCCTGGTCTCCCAGACCTTGGAGGGCCCCCTTGCCAGGGAGAGTCGTATGATCCTTAACTTCCACTGACCCCACCATGGACACTGTAGATAATAAACAACTGTTCCATTCCTGGTCACCTCAGGCATGGAGCCTGAAGAGCCCAGTGCCGTACCAGCAGTTGTTGCTGTCATTTGAAGACTTAGCAGCTGTCATTGTGCTCCACTGTGGAGAAGACATTGCAGACATTCCTGGCTGATGCCTGAGGAAGAGACAACATGGAAGAATCAGAGGGGGAAACCTCTCTTCGCACACGCTCAGTGCAGGAAGATAACCTTAATCATTGCGTTGCTGTTACAAAGGCCTGGGGTGACCTAAGACAAAGATTTGGAGGGGCTGGAGACATGGCTTCGTGGTTAAGGCGTTTGCCTACAAAGCCAAAGAATTCTGGTTTGACTCTCCAGGACCCAGTAAGCCAGATGCACAAGGGGGTGCATGCATCTGGAGTTTGTTTGCAGTGGCTGGAGGCCTTAGCACTCTCTCTCTCTCTCCCTCTCTCTCTCTCTCTCTCTGCCTCTTTCTCTCTCTCATAAATAAATAAATAAATAAATAAATAAATAAATAAATAAATAAATAAATAAATAAAATATTTTTTTAAAAAGAAAAAGATTTGAGTCCAGGTATCTTCACATGGATTTTTCTCTGAAAGGAACTTATAAGAAAGATCTAGATTCTGGGGAAGCCCACACTGGCTGCAAGCCTCCTGCTGGTGGCCAGTGTCCAAACCATGTCCACAATGGACAGAAGTCCCTGGAGTGTTGGGAAATATGTTCCTGTCAAATCATGATCTTCTGAGGATTCTGGCTTGAATCAGTACATGGCAGAGGAAGTGGCAAGGAGGGATAAAACAAAAGTGAAGTTTTCTACCAACATCCCTACCAAATGGCTCAAAAAAAAACATCTCGTGATATTGACATGTTCGTCTTAGGTACTATTTTTACTGACAGGTTTGCCTGTTATGTTGGTCATGTTGTGTCAGGTAGCTTCTCCATCATCAATTTTCAGGCAAGCGCTTTAACCATCGAGCAATCTCTCTAGCCCCCCCCCCACCGAGACCAAATTTTCAAGTATGTTCATGACACAGAGTAGGTAGCAACAACTGGGGGTGGTAGTTTCAGTTTCCACATTCTTTTGGTGGTAACTCAGCTCTGTCCAAGCACCCCACTATTTCTTCACACACCAAGTCAGGATTGTGGAGCAAAGCAGTTTATCAGAGGGTGTACTGCCTAAGAAAGCATGTCAGTTGGTTAGTCACTGTTGAAGAACAACAAATGCTTGGGCTGGAGAGATGACTCAGTGGTTAAGCCACTTACCTGCAAAGCCTAAGGATCCAAGTTCGATTCTCCAGTACCCACGTAAAGCTGGACAATAGAAAGAATGCAGTCTTTTGAAGAGGCCTAAAAGCTTAAGGAGTGTCCTATTCTTCAAAGTCTGCTTTATTCCTCCTTGGATTAACAAATTGGTACCCTACTTGGTATTATGGAGGATAAGAAATGCAGGAATCAGAGGGTCATTGAATTTGCAACATGGTCTTGTGTTTTGGAAACAGCCATAGGCAAGGTGAAGCAGGATTGTCTGCATGGGTTTCAATGGAGACCTAGTGGAGATGCCAGGACCACAAGACAGCTGCTAAGGAAAGCTGCCTGCCCTGATGGTTTTCCAGGACTAGATGGAGGAGTGGGATTGGAACTCCAGAGACTTGTTGCTGGTTAGAATTATCAGACTTGGAGACCTGTCACAGGCTAGAGTTGTTGGACTTGGAACTACAAGTTTGGTGTTTGCCCTGTTTAAATCATGTATTGCTTGAGTATTTCTTTGCTATGCCCAATGCCATCTTTTGCAGTTTGACTGTTTATTCTGTGCCATTATGGGCTTTTTGAGGTTATTTTTGGTATTATGGCTCAGTTAAAAGACCTTGGATTATAGGAATATTTGAACATCTTTAGGATTGATTAAAAATAATGGGGATTCTAAAGGTGGACTGAATATATTTTATTTTATTTTAATATATTTTATTCATTTATTTGAAAGAGAGAAAGAGGGAGGGAGAGAGAATGGGCATGCCAGGGCCTCCAGCCACTACAAATGAACTCCCGATGTGTGTGCCTCCTTGTGCGTCTGGCTCATGTGGATCCTGGAGAGTCGAACTGGGATCCTTTGGCTTTGCAGGCAAATGCCTTAACTGCTAAGTCATCTCTCCAGCCCTGCATTGTATTATTATTATTATTATTATTATTATTATTATTTTGGTTTTCGAGGTAGGGTCTCACTGGCCCAGGCTGACCTGGAATTCACTATGTAGTCTCAGGGTGGCCTTGAACTCATGGTGATCCTCCTACCTCTGCCTTGCATTGATTTTATATCATGTATGGATATCAGTTTATGGGGGCCAGGGGCAGATTGTGGTGGTTTGATTCAGGTGTCCCCCATACATTTAGGTATTCTGAATGCTAGTCTCCCCAGCTGATGCCAATTAGAAATTAAAGCCTCCTGGAGGTGGTGTATTGTTGGGGCAGGCTTCTGGGTATTATAGCCAGTTTCCCCTTGCCAGTATTTGGCACACTCTCCTGTTCCTGTTGTCTACCTGATGTTGGCCAGGAGGTGATGTCCACTCTCTGCTCATGCCATCATTTTCTGTGCCATCATGGAGTGTCCCCTTGAGTCTGTGAAACAAAATAAACTCTTTTTTTTCCTACAAGCTGCCTTGGTTGGGTGATTTCTGCCAGCAATGTGAACCTGACTATTGTCTCTCTCTCTCTCTGTCTCAAAAGTATAAATAAAAAAATTTTTTAAAGAAATGGACAAAATTTGTAATTAGCTTAATCTGTTTACAGACACTTAACATCTGTACTAACAGAGAACTTAAATGCTAGTATTTTTTTTTTTTTTTTCTTAGACAATCTTAGGCAAAGATCTGGAATTGAAAAGTTTTATCATTACAACCTGATAACTTTGAATTTAAATTAAAATCCTTACATTATGGCTTTGATCACATTATTCTCAGATATATTATTTTAAGTGTAGTGTGTAAAAGAAATAACAAAAGAAAAAATGGGAAAATATCAACAAGTGATAATAACTATGAAGGGAGCAGAACCCTTGTTTCTATTAATAGTCCGTGTTAGGGAAGTTCCCTGACTCTGGCTGATTTAAAGAAGTTAAACAGGGTCTCCTCAAACAATAGCAAAACCCATATTTCCTCAAAAGAGTGTAGCTGCAGGCTGAGCATTCCCTTATCCTGTTGTAAAAAAGTACAGAAGAACTTCTATTACATGTTTTAGTCATTTTACAATTACTTTTGGCAAGGAAATGCCAGCTTTCATTACTAGTATCATCCAGAGTCATTATTATATATATTCTTAAACATTTAAAATATTTTAAAATGTTATGGTAATAACTTGTTGATTAATGTACAATGATATTTTAAGTCATAGATGAGTTCCAGTCGTGTCTCAGTTCTAGAACTATTTTAACACCATGAGCCCAGTTGAAAACAGAAGATAATCCATACAGACAGAGGTGTAGGTATAATAAAATTTAGATTCTAGAATACAAGACAGAAAATAACTGCACAAAAATATTAAAGCAATATAATAAAAGTATTTAATGAATATCTTTTCTGGAAAAAAATGAAAAGATAGTAAAATGTTTGTATGATCAAGTTAATACACTTTAAAATTTGGCCAAGATAGGGACAAAGTTCTATGTGTCTGCCTCATGCCTGTAGTATGTATGACTTCAATTTCGAATTTGATTTTTCATTTTTGTAGCAAAAGTAATGTCCTTCATAAAATCTGTGCAAACACCAGAATTCGAGTTTTTCTTTCCTGCTGGAGACATGGGTCAGGGTGACCTCAAGGTCATCTTAGATCTCTCACTGCTTTGTTTTCCTGTAGCGCCTGGCTACCTACGTTACTGACAATTAGTTTTTTCCTTCTTTTCTGGATCATATTCCACTTGGACTTGTTCCTTCAGTAATGATTTATAATCTATCTTAATTGATAACCTTGAATTCACATGTATGTGTGCAACTCAGTAGTAATCTGCTTTGGAATACGCCCCAAATGAAAAGCAGGATGTGCAGCACTTGGAGGCTGTTGGCACTGTTGGAAAAGCTCTTGTGTGGCAATAGTGGAACTGCCCATCCTTTCTTTTTCCCTTCTACTATTTCTTTTCTTTCTTTTTTTTTTTGGAGAGAGACAGAGAGGGAGAGGAAGACAGATAGAGATGGATGCGCCAGCAGCCTCTCAGCTGCTGTGAACGAAATCCAGATGCATGCGCCCCCTTGTGGTCAAGTGCTGCATTGTGCCCTTGCATCACTTTGCATCTGGCTAAACGTGGGACCTGGAGATTGGAACTGCTAGAGATTGGAACCTGCGTTCTTAGGCTTAGGAGGCAGGCACCTTAACCCCTAAGCCATCTCTCCAGCCCCGCTTCTACTATATTTTCTATTGTCAACTTCCATAATATAAACAAGATACCATGATAACAATCTCCTCCCACCATCCAACCTTTCCCCCCTTCCAAATCCCACCTCCACCCAAATCCCCTATTTTTCCATCCAGTTTCTATTTTGATATCATCATTTTTTCCCTCCTACTATACAGGTCTTATGTAGGTAGCATCAGCCACTGTGAGACCATGAATATTAAAGCCACTTTGTGTCTAGAAGACGGTATTGCAAGCACTCCTCCCCTTCTTTCGGCTTTCCCATTCTTTCTGCCACCTCCTCTGTAATGGTCCCTGAACCTTGAAAGCTCTGATAGAGAGAGATGTTTCACTTAGTGCTAAACACTCTGCTGTTCCTTCTCAGCACTTTGGTGAGGTTTTAATTTTTTTTAAATTTTTTTGAGTTTTTTTTTTTTTCAAAGTGGGGTCTCACTCTAGCCAAGGCTGACCTAGAAATCACTTTGCAATCCCAGGCTGGCCTCAGACACATGGTGCTCCTCCTACCTCTGCCTCCCAAGTACCAGGATTAAAGGCATGAGGCAGTATGCCTGGCCTTTTGGTGAGTTTTGAATCATTGCATTGCAGTGAATCACCATCTGAAAAGAAAAGCTTCTTTAATCAAAAATGAGAATAGCACTCATATATGGACATATTAAGTAATTAGAGGGCAGTTTGGTGGGCATAATATATCCATTTAGCCAGATAAAAGTAGTAGTTCCACCCCCTTAGACTTGCCAGCCATAGGCTTTTGATTAGATTTTTAGTACCAAGCAATAATTCCCTCCTGCAGACCAGACCTCAAGCACAATCAGAGAGTAGTTGGTTTTCCCCATAACAGACATGCCACCATTGCACCAGTGGGTACATTTGACCTCACTGGCTGGCTGTAAAGCTTGCGTAGTCCACTGCTGGTTAAGACGGTTGATGACACGTCTCCCCAGTCAGGCTGCTTCTCTCCTTCCTGCCTCCTGACAGCTAGTCAACAGGGCAGGAGGCTTCAGCTCAGAAGCTGCTAGTCTTGGCTAACCACGTGGCTCCCAAGGTGCTCATCAGGGAGGGGAAAGCATGAAAACGTGATTGCTGTGCTTCTCAAACTTTACTACAAATCAAAATTGTGAGGGAAATCTAAAGGCCTGAAGTATGTGGGACAACATGCTCCAGATGTAAATGAGGGGCATGGCCCAGATGGCCTCAGCTGGACATTGGGAAGGAAATGAGTCAGCAGAGTCCACGTAGTGTTCACAATGACATAAGGTTTTTTGGTGTCTGGTCATTTTTGTTATGACTGGTATAATGTGGTTATATTATACTGAGCTTTGGTGTAGAGAGCTGAGGGCAGAGAACTAGCTTCCCCTGTATTGAGGTATGATGTAAGAGACCTCTTGCTTAATGAAGCTTGTTACATTTCCTGACACTCTCCCTGGCTGTGGAGCGAGGCCACAGTGAGCAGTGAGCCTCACAACTGACATTGCCAACAGGATCAGGACCCCCACACTTGGGAGTACCGAGCAGGGCCCAACCCCACAAAAATGACCAAGCAGGCACATTAGAACAGCCTACTGGGGTATACGGCCATGAGCTTCTGACTCTTTAGGGCTCCCGTGTGCTCAGGAACTTGTTTCTCACCCTCCAGATATTGCTGGAACAGCTAGGATAGTGGCTGCAGCTCGAAAACCATTGTTCTGCAGCGAAGGAATTCTTTACCTATCTACCAGCTTCACCCCAACCTGGGTGACTTCTCTAGGCCTCACCTGCAGCTGTGAGGGGAGCAAGGTGGATTATGGATGGGGACTGTCATCACCTCCAGCCAGCAGAACCCAGCACACAGCAAGGCAGGCGGTGATCTCAATCCATCCTACATGGTTCTACAGGAGCACCTGCTTGCTATTCGGGGCATGAGGCACTGTGCAAGAATAGCCTGGCCCTGGCCTTGGCAACCATAGTGGCCACCGCCTACTACTCCCTACCCTTCCTCTCCCCCTCCCCCCTGTTCCTTTCCCCCTCCTTCCTCCCCAGCGCTGCAGCCCCAGAGAGCCGCTTCCCCTCCCCCATCCCAGGATGCACCTGAGAGGGGATGGAAGAGGAGGAGGAGGAGGAGGCAATACTGCAGGCAGACCAGAGGACCACAGGGACCAATTCGGAGATGAAGAACTGGATTCGTGGATCTGAAGAGATGGCTTAGCGGTTAAGCACTTGCCTGTGAAGTCTAAGGGCCCTGGTTCGAAGCTCGATTCCCCAGTACCCACGTAAGCCAGATGCATAAGGTGGTGCATGCATCTGGAGTTCGTTTGCAGTAGCTGGAGGCCCTGGTGCACCCTTTCTTTCTCTGTCTGTTTCTCTCAAGGAAAAAAAAAAAGCCGGAATTGTCATTAGTGAAGAGAGAGGGAACCTCCCTGTCCCATTGGGAGCTTTTCTTCCTAGTAAACCAGTTAGCTTCGTTTTTTCTTGAGTCTCTGGAAGGCTCTGTCTGACCTGGGGCGGTCCAGTCTTTTGTTTGCCCTGAAGAAGGAACCTAAAGCCCTAGACAGCTAGACAGCACCAGGGGACCCACATCCCCCCCCTTTCTCCTGCACCCACGTGATTTGCCAGCATCTTCTCTTCCTGCTCCACCCAGCCATTCTTGGCCTGCCCTGTGCTGTTGTCAACTAACTCCCTCCTGAAACTGGTCACCCGTGGAGTTCCATGGCTTTGATCAATATAAGAAGTTAGAATTTCCCTTAGAAGTTAAAGGGAAATAAAAGTGCTTGATCACAGATGTACGAATTGTTAGTGGCTGAAGCATCATAATAAATGGAACAACGAGCAATTGATGTGATGAGCGATTGGCTTCACTTACACACAAAAAAGACGTGTTATGATGAACATAATCAACAAATACTTTGGAATTGTATTAGTTTTCTTTTGTTGTCCAGATCACACTTGGCAAGAATGCCACAGATCGATACTTGTCCCAAATGATTTATCAGGTCACTGTTCTGTTGGTCAGAATCTAGCAGCAGAGCAGGGTCCCCTGCCCAGAGTGTCACAAAAGCTGGCTTCCTTCTCTCAAGATGCCACTAAGGAAGATCTGTTTTCAACCTCTTTCAGGTTGTTGGCAGAAGTCAGCTCCTTTTGACTACAGCACTGGGGTCCCATCTCCTGGCTGTCAGTTGGGGACTGCTCTCCACTCCTCCAGGCCATTTGTTCTTACAGGCCTTCCTTGCAACATGGTGGAAACAGTCTCCTGAGGCTGCCAGGAGGACCTGGCTCTAGGACAACTCCTTGCATGCTTCTGCTGTCACTACAGAAAACTCTCTGCTTCTGAAGGCTCACTAAATAAGACTACGAAGAGCTTCCTAGCTAATCTTCCTTTTGACATATCACCACTGCGGGAGTGATATGGAATTCACAGGTTCCACCCACACTCAAAGAAAAAGAAATTGCCTAAGGCTGAGAGTTATTGGGGTACAATTTTGACTGCTACGACCCATTCCTAGAACCCCAGTGATCTACATATACTCCATATGTAAAATTCATACTCCCTTCAAAGGTTCACGGAGGTCTTTTCCCAACATGATATCAGTTCAACGTCCAACGTCTCATTTAAGTACTGTTGCAGTCAGGTTTGCATTGCTGGCAGAAAACACCCAACCAAGAGCAGCTTCTGGGAAGAAAGGGTTTATTTTGACTTATAGACTCAAGGGGAAGTTCCATGATGGCAGGGGGGAGTGACAGAAATGACAGCATGAGTACAGAGTGGACATCACCTTCTGACCCACATCAGATGGACAACAGCAACAGGAGAGTGTGCCAAACACTGGCAGGGGGAAGCTGGCTATGACACCTATAAGCCCACCCCTAACAATACATTGCCTCCAGGAGGATTCAGTTCCCAAATTGCCATCAACCAGGGACATAAGCATCCAGAACACCTAAGTTTATGAGGGACACATGAATCAAACTACCACAAGTACCGTCAGTTTAAAAGGTCAAAATGCCAGAAGCAGATAAGGTTCCAGGGTGCACTTAATTCTAGGCATATTCTCTGGTCACAGACTTTGAAACTAAACAGACAAGCTATGTGCCCCACACTTTCAACATACAATGGTGGGATAGGCATAAGAAAAGTGACAGGCATTTCTGTTCAAAAACAAGGTACAAACAAATTTTTAGTTCAAAGTAGTAAGAGTGTCCAGCCGGGCCAACTCCTTTAGGCTTCAAACTTTGGGAGTATAATGAATTTCCTCTACTCGGCTTGAGTCTTTAGGCTATTCGCCTTTCCCAAAGAGAATCTTTTTATTTTTTTTTCATTGGAAAGAGAGGTAGGAAGGGAGTATGGGTGTGCCAGGGCTTCTTGCCACTGCAAAGGAACTCCAGACACACACACACACACACACACCTTTATGCATCTGCCTTTACATGGGTATTGGGGAATCAAACCTGGTAGGCTTTGCAAGCAAGCACCTTCAACCACTGAGCTATCTTCTCAGTCCTCAAAGATATGCTCGATTCTGTCTCCTGGGTGAGGGTCACTGGAGTTCATTCTTAGAATTCTGCCTACCCCAGCAATGATTTGACTGACTTTTGTGTAGCTTGAATTTGAGAGACCTTGAGAGAGAGAGATCCATGGTACATCCATAGGAGTGCAGGATCTAGTGACAGACATAATAGAGCTCCACTGTTTCTAAAGCGAATGAAACAGCACTCTAATTTTTAAGCATGATGATATTAACCACCATATGCCAGGTTATGAATAAGTCCCTTAGTCATCTCCCCAGCAGTGATTTCATGCCCACAAGTGGTGACTCACAGAGGTAAGGAGCATTCCCTGGTGATGGCGACCTGACAGATGATTAGATCAATAAGGAAGTATGAGGAAATCAAAGAGCTAAGGAAAAGGTTCAAAATAAATGCTTTAAACAAAGTCCACTGGCATTTCTTGAGGCCAAGATTTCTCTAGAAGAGTCAAATCTTGTTAATAAGAAACCCAGCAAATCGCAGTGGCATTCTGGATGTCATATTTTAAAAATGCATTTCTTTTTTTTAAATTTTTTTGTTTATTTTTATTTATTTATTAGCAACAGTGCTCGCGTGTGCATGAGAGAGAGAGAGACAGAGCACCAGGGCCTCCAGCCACTGCAAATGAATTTCAGATGCATGTGCCCCCTTGTGCATCTGGCTTATGTGGGTCTTGGGGAATCAAGCCTCGAACCAGAGTCCTTAGGCTTCACAGGCAAGTGCTTAACCACTAAGCCATCTCTCCAGCCCTCATTTTTCCTTTTATTTTTTTCTCATTTTTTTAAATAAGAAAAATAATATAAGAGATTTCTTAAGACCTAATCTTGGAATACTCTCCAGCGCATGAAGAGCTGTCTTGGGGAAATTCAATAGAGTCACGTAGCCTTGGGGCTGTGGAGATGGCTCAGGTGGTAAAAGTGCTTGCTGAATGAGCCTTAGAAGCTTGAGGTTAGATCCCCAGGACCCATGTAGATGCAGGGTGTGGTTGTGTGCACTTGGGATCTCAGCACTCATGAGACAGAGACAGGAGGATCCCTGGGGAGAACTGGCATGCTTGAGTAGGCAACTCAGTCATCTCTGGATTCATCTCTGGATTCAGGTGAGAGACTCTGCCTCAGCAAATAAAGTGGGGGGATGCACACTGGACATCAACATACACATGTGCCCACACACTTAAGCACACACACCTCACACACACACATGAATACTCCTGTGCAAGGCTATCCTGAGTGGGATGCATGGACTATCATGAGAAGACTGACGTGGGTGAGAAGGAAAGGCTTTAGTCTAATGAACTGCAACATCTGCTCCTGAGCCATAGGGAACCTGTCATATTTCTGAGCGGAGGGAGAAAAGGGGTTAATACTTCTGGACTAGCAAGCCAGAAATAACACCGGCCATAGAGTAGTAAATGGACAAGCAGATACTAACAACAAGAGGACAAAGGAAGAAATTACGATAATGTGGACATTTTGTTCTTCACACATTTAAACAATGGTTCTGGCCTGCTATCAAGCACAGAATGTTCTCTGGGCATTTGTGAGTGGCAGTCATATGTTTGTGCTAATGTGGTCATCATTTCGTATGCAGGCTCTCTTACGAATAAGGGAAACAATTATAGTGGATTATTGTAATAATTGCTACAGTGCATAGGGTTAGGTAAAGGTCTAGTGCATGGTGGGTGATTCACACAAATTCGGCAGGATTCTGGTCCTCTTAAATAACTTAATGGGTAGTGCATATTGAGCGCTTGCTGTGGGGCTGTGTTTTAGGTTCAGAACATTATCTCTTTGGGTTCTCAAGGCAATCCTTTGGCACCAGGAACTTTTGGTTCCATGGTAACATTGGAGAAACCAAGGATCCCAGAGGTTGTTTTCCTGAGAACAATGAATAAGTGGTGGTGGTAGGACCACTCTGCATTTTTCTTTTTCATGATTTACCTATTAGAACGAATTTCTTATAGATGTCTGTTGCCCACCGTAGATTGGGAGGTTATGGAGACAGAGACTTAACATTTTACGACACACATATGGGCACTAGACCTGTGTTGGATTGAGTTGATTGTCCAGCCTGTGAGGTCTATTACAAGGCCTGAGGCACTAACTGTATAAACTCAACAGCCATGACGTTATAAACATGTGGCTGGAGTATAGTTAGGTCTGGAGACTACAGGGCTATGGCACCAGGAGGCTTGTTAGAAATGGCCTGTGTCCTTCTCTTTAGAAGATTTGGTTCTCAAAGTTCTGTGATTGTATAGATTCTTCTTAATGATGAGAAGCTGGACTCCGTGAATAGCACATAGAAACTGTTGTAAAATTTTTCTCTAACTTTCTCTCTCTCCTGTTCCAAGAGTACATAGAAGTTCCGCAGGTGGTTACTGCATGCTTCCTACATCCCTAGAGCTGTTGCTTGGCCCTGGGTTGCAGAGAAGAACCTCCGGGGCTCACGGATTCTCGGACACTAAACAAGACGTGACAACAGTGAGGAGCACCAGGGCTATAAGAATTTTCCTACCAGGTCTTCAGGGATGGTGCAAATCTAATACTACATTTCAGTGGAGGCTGAAGGCACTGTGGTGAAGTAGGCATGAGCCAGGAAGTGAGCCAAGCATCTGAAATTAAGGTAGAATGTATTCAAATACGGCAGCTGGGGAGACATGGAGGAGGATGAAGGTAAGAATGAAAGATGTGGAGCAGATGGAGGCTAGGTCCTGGAGGGCCTTGGAACTCACATTGATGTCTGCAACTTTTTCCTAGTAGTAGTGAGAAGCCACTGAATTTAGAGCTTTAGAGTGTGACATGTGCCTTTCTCTGGGTCACTGAGTAGAAATTGGTTAGCGGAGGCGAGTTAGGAACTTAGTGGCTCAGTCTGGAAGGGTTACTGTCATAGTCTTTAAAACAACCTGCCCTCAGGTACCATCAATGCAATAGTCCCCATCCATGTATTTCTCCATTGTCCATTCTTTTTTTTTTTTAAGAGTTATTTTTATTTATTTATTAGAGACTAAGACAGAGAGAGAGAGGAAGAGAGAGACAGAGAGAGAAAGTGAGAATGGGCACACCAGGGCCTCCAGCTACTACAAATGAACCCCAGACGCATGTGCCACCATGTGCATCTGGCTTACGTGGGACCTGGAGAATCGAACCTGGGTCCTTAAGCTTCACAGTCTTTCACTTTAACCTCTAAGCCATCTCTCCAGGCTGATTGTCCATTCTTACTGCACTGCCATCACTCGTCTGGATGCACCACAAGTACCTAGCGCCGTGGACCCTTGGTCTAGCCATTATTGGGTCCAGATTTCTCTCTCTCTCTCTTTCTCTTTCTCCTGCTTCCAGTATGACAAAACCCCAGGGGTTCATCAGTACCATCATCCCATCCTTCACTTCCTTTGATGTCAGTCTCTAGTAGGTTTAATACATGTGCTACAGCCAACCCATCAGCTTCAAGCTCATGGCCTCCAAGCTTCTAATGCAGTGGGAAAAGAGTTTTGTTATCATTAGCTCTACAGAAAATAAAATAATATAACATAACAATGCTGCTGAACGTGGTGGCACTTGGGGGAGCAGCTGCAGGAAGTTGGATAGGTGTTCAAGGTCATCCTAGGCTATGTAGTGAGTTTGAGGCTAACCTGGGCTACATAAGACTCCATCTAAGGGCTGGAGAGATGGCTTAGTGGTTAAGGCATTTGCCTGCAAAGCCAAAGGACCTAGGTTCAACTCCCTAGGGCCCATATAAACCAGATGCACAAGGTGGCGCATGCGTTTGGAGTTCATTTGCAGAAGCTGGAGGCTCTGGCATGCCCATATTGTCTCTGCCTCTCTCGAATAAATAAATAAAAATAAACTATTTTAAATGTTTTTAAAAGACTCCATATAAAAATCATTATTTTAATTAAAATTAAAATAGAGTACAGAAAAAATGTCTCTATTATTACAGCATTATGTAGTCTTCAGCTTGTATGTGCTTCACAATGCCAGGGACATAAACTCCTCTTGTTTTCCTGTTCATGAATTCTATTTTACAGCCCAATCTAGCCACACTAATCCCTGCCACAACACTGTATAATGGGCAAGCACAGGGGGAAAAGCTACACTTTCTCCCCCTGAAGCTATTTCTCTGAAAATGAACACAAGAATCCTTAGAGGGGTTGGGGTGTAGCTCAGGAGTAGTGGGCTTGCGTAATATATCAGTTACTTTTCTCATCACTGTGACAGAAGACCTGACAGAAGCATCTTAAGGGAGGAGGGATCTATTCTGGTTCACAGTTCAGGGGACACAGCCCATCATAAGTGGGTTAGGCATGGCAGTGAGTGTGACTCACAGCTGTGGCAGTGGGAATATGAGGAGGCTGGTTACGTCGCGTTGGCAGTCAGGGAGCAAAGAGAGCTTGGGCTAGAACTAGGATCAAGCTGTGTGCCCCTAAGAATCCACACCCTGCAACCAGGTCTCACCATCCAAGGGTTCTACAGTCTCCAACAGTACCCACTGTGGCCTTCTGGGAAGCATTTCACATGAAAATCATCACATTCTGCCCTGAACCCTAAAGGGTTCATGGCCATCTCATACTGCAAAATACACTTAATTCATCTTCTTACATAGTCTTACAATCTCAATAATGTTTAGATGTCCAAAGTCTCTTCTGAGACTCAAGTCTCTTAACTGGGAGCCTATAAAATAAAATAAAATAAAATAAAATAAAATAAAATAAAATAAAATAAAATAAAATAAAATAAAAAGCAAACAAGGGCCAGAGAGATAGTTCAGCGGTTAAGGCACTTGTGTGTCTGCAAAGTCTAAAGATCTGGGTTCAATTCCCCAGTACCCATGTGAAGCCAGATGCACAAGGTGGCTCATGATTCTGAAGTTTGCAGTGACTAGAGGCCCTAGTGTGCCCATATTCTTTCTCTCTCTTTCTCAATCTCTTTTCCTCAAATAAATAAATGCAACATTTTCCAAAAATGAGCTACATATGGAGCTGGAGAGATGGCTTAGCAGTTAAGATGTTTGCTTGCAAAGCCAAAGGATCCTGGTTTGATTCTTTAGGATCCATGTAAGCCAGATGCAAAAGTGGGCACATGCATCTGGAGTTCATTTGCAGTGGCTGGAGGCTCTGGTACGTCCATTCCCAACCCATGTGCCTCTTTCTCAAGACTCCATATAAAAACGGCTATTTTAATTAAAATTAAAATAGAGTACAGAAAAATGTCTCTATTATTACAGCATTATGTAGTCTTCAGCTTGTATGTGCTTCACAATGCCAGGGACATAAACTCCTCTTGTTTTCCTGTTCATGAATTCTATTTTACAGCCCAATCTAGCCACACACTAATCCCTGCCACAACACTGTATATCAAGTGCTAATAGGGGAAAAGCTACACTTTCTCCCCCTGAAGCTATTTCTCTGAAAATGAACACAAGAATCCTTAGAGGGGTTGGGGTAGCTCAGAGTAGTGGGCTTCAAGTGAATATATCAGTTACTTTTCTCATCACTGTGACAGAAGACCTGACAGAAGCATCTTAAGGGAGGAGGGATCTATTCTGGTTCACAGTTCAGGGACACAGCCCATCATAAGTGGGTTAGGCATGGCAGTGAGTGTGACTCACAGCTGTGGCAGTGGGAATATGAGGAGGCTGGTTACGCTACTGGCAGTCAGGGAGCAAAGAGAGCTTGGGCTAGAACTAGACTGCTTTCAGTGCCCCTAAGAATCCACACCCTGCAACCAGGTCTCACCATCCAAGGGTTCTACAGTCTCCAACAGTACCCACTGTGGCCTTCTGGGAAGCATTTCACATGAAAATCATCACATTCTGCCCTGAACCCTAAAGGGTTCATGGCCATCTCATACTGCAAAATACACTTAATTCATCTTCTTACATAGTCTTACAATCTCAATAATGTTTAGATGTCCAAAGTCTCTTCTGAGACTCAAGTCTCTTTAACTGGGAGCCTATAAAATAAAATAAAATAAAATAAAATAAAATAAAATAAAATAAAATAAAATAAAATAAAAATAAAAGCAACAAGGGCCAGAGAGATAGTTCAGCTGTTAAGGCACTTGTGTGTCTGCAAAGTCTAAAGATCTGGGTTCAATTTCATACCCATGTAGCTTTCAGATGCACAAGGTGGCTCATGATTCTGAAGTTTGCAGTGACTAGAGGCCCTAGTGTGCCCATATTCTTTCTCTCTCTTTCTCAATCTCTTTTCCTCAAATAAATAAATGCAACATTTTCCAAAAATGAGCTACATATGGAGCTGAGAGAGGCCATACAGTTAAGATGTTTGCTTGCAAAGCCAAAGGATCCTGGTTTGATTCTTTAGGATCCATGTAAGCCAGATGCAAAAGTGGGCACATGCATCTGGAGTTCATTTGTGGCTGGAGGCTCTGGTACGTCCATTCCCAACCCATGTGCCTCTTTCTCTCTCTCAAATAAATAAATAAATAAAAATATATTTTAAAAAACAGCCACATAATGCGGACGTTTCTTCCGTAAAAGATTAATTTCTCTTACACTGAATTCAGTCTCACTTAAATTTTCAGGATATGAATAGAACATTGCCAGATTAGATAGATAGATAGATAGATAGATAGATAGATAGATAGATAGGTAGGTAGATAGATAGATAGACATGGATAGCTCAGTTACTGATAGAGTTCTGTGCTTCTCTTAAACCTCATGAGTACAACCTTTACTGCTTGCCATCCTTGGCATTTTTTTCTTTTTTTTTTTAAAAATTCTTTTGAGGTAGGGTCTCACTCTAGCCCAGGCTGACCTGGCATTCACTTGAAGTCCCAGGCTGGCCCTGAACTCACAGTGATCCACTTCATTTTCTGCCTCTCAAGTGCTGGGATTAGGGCATGCAATTTCTATGCCTGGCTTGTCATTCTTGTCTTTTGAACTCCTCCAGGATGCCCAGGAAGCCCTATTCTTAGCACTCTAACGTTTTCTTCTCCTGGCTGTAGCTCCAAACTCTTCCACGTTCCTCCCTACAAAACAGAAGCTGTGAAAGATTTATGTACCACATGATCAGGCTCATTAAGTAGCTTTACACCCCATATTCTGCACCAAATTTTTCTGCATCAATTACTTTTCTATTGCTGTGTTAGGAATACCTGACAGAAACAATGTAAAGGAAAAACAACTGCCTCTGACTCATAATTCAGAAAATATAGCCAGGCTAGGGAGATGGCTCAGTGGTTAAAGGTGCTTGCTTGCAAAGTCTGCCAGCCTGAGTTTGATTTCCCAGTACCCACATGAAGCCAGATGCAAAAATGGCGACATGTCTGGCATTTGTTTGCAGTGGCAGAGGACCTTTATGCCCCATACATGTGTACATAAACACACATACACACAAAACACAAATAGATTGAGAGACAGACAGATGATAGATAACATAACAGGGTTGAGATGGCTCGGCACTAAATGTGCTTGCTTGCAAAGCCTGCATAGGTTCAATTCCCAGTACACATGTAAAGCCAGATGCAAAAGTGGCACATTTATCTCTGTGTCTATTTGCAACAGCAAGAGACCTTTAAGTATACATGCACGCACATACATAAATACATAAGTCAATACATAAGTAAAAGAAACATAGACCATTGTAAGTGGGGAAACACATGGCAGTGAGAGTGTGGGGGTGAATGGCTGCACTGTGTTAGCAATCAAGAAACAAGAGAGTTGAGCCAGGCATGATGGCACACCTTAATCTCAGCATTTGGGAGGCTGAGGTAGGGGTGGCCATGCAGCTTGAGGCCACCCCTGAGATTACGCAGTGAATTCCAGGTCAGCCTGGGCCACAGCAACACCCTACCTCAAAGAGAAGAAGGAGGAGGGAGGAGGAGGAAGAGGAGGAGAAGGAGAAGAAAACAAGAGAGCTAGGCTGTTCCTGAGGTCAGGAACCCACAGTCCCTGTCTTCCTAATGACCCAGGCCCTCAGCTAAGTTCCATCACCTAAAGTTTCTCTAAGCAACCTCCCAAAAGCATCAGCCGGCCATGTTCAAAAACATGAGCCTATGGTTGTGTGGTGTCACCTCATATTCAAACCATAACTCCAAACATATAAGAGGATCTGGGTTCCATTTCCAACACTACCAAAAAAAAAAAAAAAAAAACCCTAAAGGAAAATTGTTGCTGGAGGCTGAGCAGAATGATCTAGAAGAAAAAGGAAGGAAGGGAAGGAGAGGAAATAAATAAATTTCTGCTTATATAATATTGGCTAAAATGCAATCATGTGGCCATGCATCTACGTTGGCAAGGGAAAGAGGGTGAAGCTAGCTAAAACTGTGAGGAAGAAAGTGAGTGGATATTGATGATATCTCTGGCATGAGGTTATCTCCATAAACTGGATTAGTGGCCAGGTTCAACAAGGTTCTCCTAAAGAAAACAGAATGCCACCCCATCTCCACGTGATTGCCAGGTTTCAAAAGTCAAAGAAAATTCAACTCGTTCTAAAACGTAAAGAAGACGAGATTGGATTGTGTAACTGAAAAGTTCAGAAGTAGAACAAACTTTAGAAGTAGTAACTTATATTATCGCCTAGCTTTAATCAATGGGCGAATTTTTACCTTTTGGTGTAAGTTTAATTTTCTCCCGATTCCTCATCGCAAAACAGTAGGCACATTTCTAGACATCACACCTGTGCTACTCATTTGCAGAAGCTGGAGGCTCTGGCATGCCCATATTGTCTCTGCCTCTCTCGAATAAATAAATAAAAATAAACTATTTTAAATGTTTTTAAAAGACTCCATATAAAAATCATTATTTTAATTAAAATTAAAATAGAGTACAGAAAAAATGTCTCTATTATTACAGCATTATGTAGTCTTCAGCTTGTATGTGCTTCACAATGCCAGGGACATAAACTCCTCTTGTTTTCCTGTTCATGAATTCTATTTTACAGCCCAATCTAGCCACACTAATCCCTGCCACAACACTGTATAATGGGCAAGCACAGGGGGAAAAGCTACACTTTCTCCCCCTGAAGCTATTTCTCTGAAAATGAACACAAGAATCCTTAGAGGGGTTGGGGTGTAGCTCAGGAGTAGTGGGCTTGCGTAATATATCAGTTACTTTTCTCATCACTGTGACAGAAGACCTGACAGAAGCATCTTAAGGGAGGAGGGATCTATTCTGGTTCACAGTTCAGGGGACACAGCCCATCATAAGTGGGTTAGGCATGGCAGTGAGTGTGACTCACAGCTGTGGCAGTGGGAATATGAGGAGGCTGGTTACGTCGGCGTTGGCAGTCAGGGGAGCAAAGAGAGCTTGGGCTAGAACTAGGATCAAGCTGTGTGCCCCTAAGAATCCACACCCTGCAACCAGGTCTCACCATCCAAGGGTTCTACAGTCTCCAACAGTACCCACTGTGGCCTTCTGGGAAGCATTTCACATGAAAATCATCACATTCTGCCCTGAACCCTAAAGGGTTCATGGCCATCTCATACTGCAAAATACACTTAATTCATCTTCTTACATAGTCTTACAATCTCAATAATGTTTAGATGTCCAAAGTCTCTTCTGAGACTCAAGTCTCTTAACTGGGAGCCTATAAAATAAAATAAAATAAAATAAAATAAAATAAAATAAAATAAAATAAAATAAAATAAAATAAAATAAAATAAAATAAAATAAAAAGCAAACAAGGGCCAGAGAGATAGTTCAGCGGTTAAGGCACTTGTGTGTCTGCAAAGTCTAAAGATCTGGGTTCAATTCCCCAGTACCCATGTGAAGCCAGATGCACAAGGTGGCTCATGATTCTGAAGTTTGCAGTGACTAGAGGCCCTAGTGTGCCCATATTCTTTCTCTCTCTTTCTCAATCTCTTTTCCTCAAATAAATAAATGCAACATTTTCCAAAAATGAGCTACATATGGAGCTGGAGAGATGGCTTAGCAGTTAAGATGTTTGCTTGCAAAGCCAAAGGATCCTGGTTTGATTCTTTAGGATCCATGTAAGCCAGATGCAAAAGTGGGCACATGCATCTGGAGTTCATTTGCAGTGGCTGGAGGCTCTGGTACGTCCATTCCCAACCCATGTGCCTCTTTCTCTCTCTCAAATAAATAAATAAATAAAAATATATTTTAAAAAAACAAGCTACATACGTGACGTTTCTTCCGTAAAAGATTAATTTCTCTTACACTGAATTCAGTCTCACTTAAATTTTCAGGATATGAATAGAACATTGCCAGATTAGATAGATAGATAGATAGATAGATAGATAGATAGATAGATAGACATGGATAGCTCAGTTACTGATAGAGTTCTGTGCTTCTCTTAAACCTCATGAGTACAACCTTTACTGCTTGCCATCCTTGGCATTTTTTTCTTTTTTAAAAATTTTTTTGAGGTAGGGTCTCACTCTAGCCCAGGCTGACCTGGCATTCACTCTGTAGTCCCAGGCTGGCCCTGAACTCACAGTGATCCACCTACCTCTGCCTCCCAAGTGCTGGGATTAAAGGCATGCACTTCTATGCCTGGCTTGTCATTCTTGTCTTTTGAACTCCCTCCAGGATGCCCAGGAAGCCCTATTCTTAGCACTCTAACGCTTTTCCTGGCTGTAGCTCCAAACTCTTCCACGTTCCTCCCTACAAAACAGTTGCAAAGATTTATGTACCACATGATCAGGCCTGTCATAGCTACACCCCCATATTCTGGTACCAATTTTCTGCATCAATTACTTTTCTTATTGTTGTGTTAGAATACCTGACAGAAACAATGTAAAGGAAAAACAACTTATTCTGACTCATAATTCAGAAAATATAGCCAGGCTAGGGAGATGGCTCAGTGGTTAAAGGTGCTTGCTTGCAAAGTCTGCCAGCCTGAGTTTGATTTCCCAGTACCCACATGAAGCCAGATGCAAAAATGGCGCATATGTCTGGCATTTGTTTGCAGTGGCAAGAGGACCTTGTGCTCCCATACACATGTACATAAACACACATACACACAAAACACAAATAGATTGAGAGACAGACAGATGATAGATAACATAACAGGGCTAGGGAGATGGCTCGGCAATTAAATGTGCTTGCTTGCAAAGCCTGTCAGACAGGGTTCAATTCCCCAGTACACATGTAAAGCCAGATGCAAAAGTGGCACATTTATCTCCAGTTCATTTGCAACAGCAAGAGACTCTGGCATACACATGCACGTGCACATACATAAATACATAAGTCAATACATAAGTAAAAAAGAAAACATAGACCATTGTGGTGGGGAACACATGGCAGTGAGAGTGTGGGGTGAATGGCTGCACTGTGTTAGCAATCAAGAAACAAGAGAGTTGAGCCAGGCATGATGGCACACACCTTTAATCTCAGCATTTGGGAGGCTGAGGTAGTAGGGTGGCCATGAGTTTGAGGCCACCCTGAGATTACGCAGTGAATTCCAGGTCAGCCTGGGCCACAGCAACACCCTACCTCAAAAGAAGAAGAAGGAGGAGGAGGAGGAGGAAGAGGAGGAGAAGGAGAAGAAAACAAGAGAGCTTAGGCTGTTCCTGAGGTCAGGAACCCACAGTCCCTGTCTTCCTAATGACCCAGGCCCCTCAGCTAAGTTCCATCACCTAAAGTTTCTACAACCTCCCAAAAAGCATCACTAGCTGTGGCCAAGTGTTCAAAAACATGAGCCTATGGTTGGGGTGGGTGTCACCTCATATTCAAACCATAACTCCAAACATATAAGAGGATCTGGGTTCCATTTCCAACACTAAAAAAAAAAAAAAAAAAAAAAAAACCCTAAAGGGAAAATTGTTGCTGGAGGCTGAGGCAGAATGATCTAGAAGAAAAAAGGAAGGAAGGGAAGGAGAGGAAATAAATAAATTTCTGCTTATATATCATTGGCTAAAATGCAATCATGTGGCCACATCTAATGGCAAGGAAAGGAGGGTGAAGCTAGCTAAAACTGTGAGGAAGAAAGTGAGTGGATATTGGATGATATCTCTGGCATGGAGGCTTATTCTATAAACTGATTAGTGGCCAGGTTCAACAAGGTGTCTCTCCTAAAGAAAACAGAATGCCAAATTTCATCTCCACGTATCAGTTAGGTTTCAAACAAAAGAAAATTCAACTCAAGTTCTTAAAACGTAAAGAAGACGCATTGGATTATGTAACTGAAAAGTTCAGAAGTAGAACAAACTTTAGAAGTAGTAACTTATATTATCGCCTAGCTTTAATCAATGGGCGAACTTTACCTTTTGGTGTAAGTTTAATTTTCTCCCGGATTCCTTCATCAGTGCAAAACAGTAGGCACATTTCTAGACATCACACCTGTATACCACCATCCCCCAGGACTGAGTCATGGAACTTTCCAAAGTAGCACAGACCAAATGAGCCTCTAGTATCCTCACACCTCCCACAGGTGGGGCTAGTGTGCCCCACACTGAAATTACGACACTACTGCCCAATGAGAGAAGGAGGATTCCTCATAGTGCAGGCCGGGGGAGGTAAAGGAGAAAAAGATCCTGGGATTCATTCAATAATGAATGTTGATTATCTGCCTCTCAGCAGAGACCAAGTCTCTAATGTCTGGCACTATGTTGGCATATAAGGTAATAATAAAAACTCACGTGGAGGGCTGGAGAGATGGCTTAGTGGTTAAGGCGTCTGCCTGGGAAGCGTAAGAACGTTGTTTGACTCTCCAGGTCCCACGTTTAGCCAGATGCAAAAGTGACACAAGTGCGCAATGTCACACACGTACACAAGGGGGCGCATGCATCTGGAATTCGTTCATAGTAGATGAGAGGCCCTAGCATGCCCACTCTTTGTCTCTTCCTCTCTGTTTGTCTGTCTCTTTCTCTCTGTCTCTCTCAAATTAAAAAAAAAAAAAAACTCATGTGGAGCAGGATGTGGTGGTATGTACCTATAGCCCCCATCTTCAGGAGACTGGGGTAGGAGGATCATGAGTTTGAAGCCAGCCTTACATACCATTTAAATGAATCCTGTAAAACCAAGACTCTGCCTCAAAAAAAAAAAATAATAATAATACACTGAATGGTAACAAAGCAGAGACAGATCATAGATGTACCATAATCTCTGGATGTCACCTTTTCTACCCAAGTAAGTCACCTGGGTACACAGATGCTCTACATTTACCCCAACCACAGTCCAGGACCTAGCATCTTTTCCTCACACTGACATGGGCGTCCTCATGGAGGCCTAACATAGGGGGTTTGGCTCACAGGGTGGGGTTTCCCTGAGAGAGGTTTTACTTAAAGAAAATATGAGGCCAGGTGTGGTGTCACACACCTTTAATCCCAGCACTTGGGAGGCAGAGGTAGGAGGATCGCCATGAGTTTGAGGCCACCCTGAGACTACATAGTGAATTCCAGGTCAGCCTGGACTAGAGAGAGACTGTATCTCAAAAACACAAAACAAAAACAAAACAACATCAACAAAAATAAAAAAAGAAAAAAAAAGAAAAAAGGAAAAGAAAATATGAAAAAGTATATGCAAATCATAAAATGAAACACCCACAGATGTGCCAGGGTCACATGGTTACATGTCAGATCTGAAGGGAACATATAGCTACAAACAGACAGCGAATCAGAGGTCAAGAGTCTACAAGTCAGGAGTGAGTGCAGATGTCAGGTGGGAAGGAAGTAGAAGGAACAGCTCAGGATACCAATCATGGATGAGACCGTTGTACTTACCTTCTCATTGCTGGGATAAAGAACCTGATCAAAACCAGCAGATGGGAGGAAAGGATTTGCTTTGGCTGACAATCTTGAGGGGAAACTTCATGATGGCAGGGAGAAGATGGTAGAGCAGAGATTGGACATCCCCTCTCTGCCAACACCAGGCAGGAAACAGCAGCAGGGGAATGAGCTGACTACAAACACTGGCAAGCCGGGGCTAATAAACATCGAGGTCCACCCCAGCAACCCTCCTCTTCCAGCAAGGCTCCATCTCCCCAATTGCTGGCAGCTGGGGTTTAAGCATTCAGAACACATAAGTTCATGGGGGGCGGGAACCCAATTCTAACCACCACAAAGACCAAGATGGGGATGGCCATTCTTACTGATGAATCCCCGGCAATACAGGTATGGGCCTACTAACTACAAACTGTGGAGAGAGTCCTAGAAAAGTGACACCCTTTCCAAAAGACAGCTCACTTCCAGGACCTAAGGACCTTGGGGACAGGGAATAATAGAAACTTGGAAATCAAATACCCATTACTGAGTGTATTAATTACTTTTGTTCTTGCTGTGACTGAATGCCTTGCTCTAACAACGTATAAAGAGGAAGAATTTATTCTGCTCATGGTTTCAGAGGGTTTGGCCCATGGCTGATTTGGTTTCATGAGCTTGGGCAGAATTCCCTTGCACTGGGAACATGTGGCAGAGGTTTTTCTTCACTGATTAGTAGATGGGAAACAAAAGTATAAGAGGTGGGGGTCAAGGATAATATCCCTGCCCCCCAAGGACCTGCCCCCACAGAACTATTTCCTCTAGTTAGGTCCCACTTCCCAACGTTTCTACAGCCTCTTCAAATAATGCCACCAGGTGAGATTAGCCTTTCAATTCACGAGTCTTTGATGGGGTACACTTCCTATCTACACATACATTGGAGGTATTGTAGCACATAGGACCTGGAATCCTGTGATTTAATAGCTGTGTGATATTGCTCAAGTTATTGGATCTCTTCCTGTCCATGTAAGAACACTTATCATACTTATTATGAAAATGAAATTGAATGGCAATCCTAATGGTGTTTTGCACAGCGCCTTGCACAGGAACACAGAGTCAGCGCTCACTGTTGCTGTGAGCAGCAGCAAATTTGAGTAGCACTTAGCCACAAAGGAAACCTAGTAGTCAAGCTCTCAGCTGTGAGCTCCGAATTGCCCTTGCTCTTCTTCAGGACTCTGCACAATGCATTCTATATGTGTGGAACCCTTCTGTCTTCTACAGCTGGCCAGAACTTTCATATCCCTTCCGAGCTCCACTCTCATGTCCCTTTCCCAAGGTTGGGGGCTACAGTTATTGTACAGGCACTGATTAGATGAATACACCAAGGACTTCTTAAAAAATATTTTATTTTTATTTATTCATTTGAGAGAGAGAGACAGAGAATGGACTTGCCAGGGCCTCTAGCCATTGCAAACAAACTCCAGACACATGTGCTACCATGTGCATCTGGCTTATGTAGGTACTGGGGAATTGAATATGGGTCCTTGGGCTTTGCAGGCAAGTGCCTTAACTGCTGAGCCATCTCTCCAGCCCCCACTAAGGATTTTTTTGTTTTTGTTTTTCGAGGTAGGGTCTTACTCTGGTCCAGGCTGACCTGGAATTAACTATGTAGTCTCAGGTTGACCTCGAAATCATGGCGATCCTCCTACCTCTGCCTCCTGAGTTCTGGGATTAAAGGCGTGCGCCACCACGCCCGGCTACAAAGGATTTTTAAAATTTGCCTGACCTGTGTCTAGTTTGGCCAGACAACTCAGGCTCAGTCTTTCTGCCTAAAGTCCAACTGGTACCCGACACAGAGATAAGCAGTCTCCATGTCCCCTTACCTGTTTTCAGTAGACAATATTCTCCATGTCCCCTTGATTGTTTTCAGTAGACAATATTTCCTGGCTGCATCCTAGGTAGCAGGCATTCTGCTGAATTATGGTGATTTGGAATTGAACAACCACACATGATCCCTATTCCTGTGTGCCTTCTAGTTATACAAAGGGAAGATGCACTTATATATTAGCATGTAAGTATATATCAAAACATATTAAAGTATCAAGGATCCTGAAAGAGGAGGTAAAGGGCGCAGTGGGATATATGGGATGACTGCAAGTTAGCAGGACCTTAAGTGACGTCTAATTACACCAGAGGAGATACAGAGGCTGCAGAATTGACTGGGCCCACTCTGAGCAATCATGTGCTTTAGTTTAGGTGCGTGTCCTTCCAAATACCATGGTTAAGAGCTTGGTCCTGAAGACGGCACTACTGGGGAGTGACAAAACGTTCAGGAGGTAGGTGGGCTGTTCTGTGCGGTCCTTAGTCATGGGGTCATTCCCTCAAATGGGATTATGACTGGTCCATTCTCGACTTCCTGCTTGATGAAGATGGTTTGGGTCCATCATGCATTCCCAACATGGTGTACTCTCTTGACACAGGCCCAAAGAGATCAGGCTAATTCAATAGAGGCTAAAACCTCCCAAACTGAGTTAAAACAAACATTTTTCTCTTTATAAATTAATTGTCTCAGATGTTTCATTATAATAACTGAAATATAGATATATTATATGTTATATAATATACAATGAAAATGCCACCCTTCTTCATGAAATGGGACAGCAAAAACTTGCAAGTGTGTTTTGTGACAGACCAAAAAAAAAAAATTAGTTTACATCGTTGGGTGTGGTGGTGGACGCCTTTAATCCCAGCACTTGGGAGGCTGAGGTAGGAGGATCTCTGTGAGTTCAAGGCCAGGCTGAGTCTAATTCCAGGCCAGCCTAGGCTATAGTGAGACTCTACCTTGAGAAAAACAAAATAAAAGTTTAAATCTATACTTAGGAACTTGGAGATGTAGCTCAATGTTAGAGTATTTGCCTAAGGTGTATGAGGCTCTGCATTCAATCCCTAACAATACACAAACCATCCTAAAAATAGACTTATTTATTCTTAGAGTACTTATACTTAGAAAATAATAGTGTCTGGAACATTCTCCAAATATGATGGCAACAGGGTTGACTGCCATCATCATGATATTATAGTTGGCATCTTGTTAGCAAAGGGAGCAAGGTTGAGTCTGAAGACTTGTCAGGAAGGTGTGAAAGGCCTGGCGTCACCATAATGCATCCCAAGGGCACGGGTGCAGGTGAAGATACTGACAACAGAGACTTCCTCAGGGCCCAGAGCTCTCAGCCTAGTGTTCTCATACTAACTTAAAGTTTATACCTTGCCTCCAAGAAGACCTTGGCTTCTTCTCTATTTTTTTTTTTAAATGAGGGACTAAGACAGAGACAGAGTGAGATCGAAGGCGGGGGAGGGTGGGAGGAGAGGACTGGCACATGTATTAGTCAGGGTTCTCTAGAGGAACAGAACCTTTAAGAATGAATTGTGTTAAAGGGGAATTTATTGGATTAGTTTAGGGCAGTTCAACAATAGCAGTTTGCAGGTCTGAGAGTCAAGGAACCTGGTAGCTGCTCAGTCCATGAGGCTGGATGCCTCAGCAGTCCCGATCCAGCACTGAAGGCCTGGAGGCTTCCTGGAGAGACGCTGCTCTTCAGTCCACTCTGGAAAGCAGCAAACACCAAGCAGCAAGCACCAAGTAGCAAGCACCAAGCAGCAAGCAGTACTGGCAGCAAGGTGGGAGGAGAGGATCCTTTCCTTCCCAGAGCTTCTTTGGATAAAGCCCCCACTCAGAGAGGGGCCGCCCACTCTGGGGGAAGGGCTCACCCTGGAGGAAGGATTTCCTCTTTTAGTTAATCCTTCCTAGAAGCAACCTCAGAGACCCACTTATGAGGAATGTTTGTGGATTCCTAAACGGATCAAGCTGACACAACACTTAATCATCACAGTTCTCCAAGGCCTCCAGCCACTGTAATAAAACTCCAGACGCGAGTGCCACCTTGGGCACATGTACAACCTTGCGCTTGCATCACCTGTGCTTTTGGCTTGCATAGGACCTGGAGAGGCAAACATGGGTCCTCAGGCTTTGCAGGCAAGAACTGTCACCACTAAGCCATCTCTCAGGCCCTCTCCTCTAATTCTTAAACAGCACCAAAGGCAAGAATATCTATGCAGACAAAATCAAAACCAACAGAGGCGCTAACAACATTTTAGGCAAAATCTCATTTTCATTGATCTATCTATTCCTTCAGAGGAGGCTGTAAAGTAAGACCTTCCGTTTTACCTTTCCCTAGTCACAGCTCCAGGGCACTGCCTAAAGCATTAAAGCATTATACTCTACTACTAACACAGCTATCATTTTTTCTTTCTTTTCCTTTTTCTTTTCTTTTCTTTCCTTTTTTTTTTTTTTTTTTTTTTTTTTTTTTGTGGTTTTCCAAGGTAGGGTCTCACTCTAGCTCAGGCTGACCTGGAATTCACTATGTAGTCTCAGGGTGACCTCGAACTCTCAGTGATCCTCCTACCTCTGCCTCCTGAGTGCTGGGATTAAGGCATGCACCAGCACACCCAGCTAGCTACCATTTTTATTCAGGGTTTTAGCAGGTTCATGGGTTCCCAGGAAGAGTGGGTGGGGACTTCCCACGTGGTAATTTAGAGACTAGAGCTGGGGCTTTGACTGATACAAACATACCCTGGATATTATTGTTTATTCAAAGCAGACCGGTAGCAGGTAGGCTCTTCTAGTCAGGAAAGACAGGCTCCTACTGCCAGAACCTGCTAAATACAGGCACTGGATTGTAGTTTGGGTGTGGGCTTTCTTGTTTTTGTCTTGCCTTTCTTTTTGAGAAGACAATATAACAAAGACAGATTACAATTTTCCCTCACTGATCAGAAGGTCATCCTTGAGATCTATAAAAGCCTTGTGCTCTGGCCCCTTTGGCTGTATTGCCTCTGATAACCAGACAGATCCCGGCACAGATGTCTGCCCCTCTCAGTAAAGCCAGGAGTTGATTTTCACTTGGTGTTCTCAAGGCTCACAGAAGCTAGTTCTGGCCCTGATCTGTGACTGGGGCTCACATTCTACTTGAGGAAAGTCCAAATGCTTTCACATGACTTTCTGAGGTGTTTCCTGGCCTGCCTCCTTCAAAGCTCCCTGTCCTTACTCCTCACCACTCCCCTAGCTCATGACATTGTCCAGTCATGAGGAACTTCTTTCTGATCTGGGGGTTTTATTGTTTGTTTGAAGCAGCATCTCATGTAGCCCAGGCTGGCCTTGAACTCACTGTGTAGCCAAGGATGACCTATAGTTTCTGATCCTCCTGAAACCACCTCCCAAATGCTGGGATAACAGCCGTGCACCACCACATCCTGCTGGAACTTCTTTGCATTCTTCAGCAACCAGCTCCTCTCTTGTCTCTGAGCATTTCTCCATTCTTCAATCTCTTCTTTATCTATAAAACATCTACTTGCCCTTTATCTTCTGCTCAGTCATCACTGCCTCTGGAAAGCCTTACCTCCTACCTCTTGGCCCACCCATGGGCAGTGCTTCGAATGCCCTAAGAAAATGTGTGCATCATGACCATGCTCACTCATTTCTAGGCTATATTGCCAAGTTCATCACTGGGCAATACACTGTCAGCAAGAAATCTCTATTGAGAGAATGCACTTGGGCATGGTGACACAGACCTGGGATCCCAGTTACTCGGCAGGCTGAGGCAGGGACATTATAAGTTCAAGAACCTGGGATATCAAATAGGTTCCAGACAAGCCTGGTAACTTAAAAAGTAAAATAGAGCCGGGCATCATGGTGCATGCCTTTAATCCAGTAATTGGGAGGCAGAGGTAGGAGGATTGCCTGAGTTCAAGGCCTGAGACTACATAGTGAATTCCAGGTCAGCCTGGACTAGAGAGTGACTTTTCCTCAAAAAAAAAAAAAAAAAAAAGTAAAATAAAAGTAAGGGAATAGCTCAATTGTCTAGTACATGTGAGGCAGTAGGTTCACTTTCCAGCATCACAAAAATAGATGATAGATAGATAGATGATAGATAAAAGAATGAGTGACAGAATGAATGAAAGATGCTTGTCTCAACCAGAGGGCTATTTTGTAATATTTTTATTTTTATTTATTTATATATATAGAGAGAGTGAATGGGCATGCCAGAGCCTCCAGCCTCTACAAACAAACTCCAGACGCATGTGCCACCTTGTGCATCTGACTTACGTGGGTCCTGGCAAATCAAACCTGGGTCCTTTGGCTTTGCAGCCATGTGCCTTAACCAATAAGCCATCTCTCCAGCCCAGAGGGATTTTTTTTTCTTTCAATTTTTTGATGTAGGGTCTTACTCTAGCTCAGGCTGATCTGGAATTCACTATATGGTCTTAGGGTGGCCTAAAACTCACAGCAATCCTCCTATCTCTGCCTCCTGAAGGCTGGGATTAAAGGCATGTGCCACCATACCCAGCTTTTTTTTTCCCCCCCAGAGGGCTATTTTTAAATAGTGACTTAAAATGCAAGAAGTAGGTTTGTCCTTAGACCCGACGTCTAGGAGATATTGGAAAGAACTTATAACTTAAAATAGAATAACAACACACTGATCTAACCAAAGTGAAATAAACCATGGTGAACTGGTCATACTGTGCCTAAATAGGATGCACACACAGTAGCGCACTCAGTTTCAAGGACACATCACGAAGCTTGTGCCTGAGGGATTGATCTGTGCTTCTCAAAGGGAGTCCTTTGCAAGCATAGTGCTGATCTCATGAAAGTGTCTTCACATGATTCCTCGAGGGGCTACAGGGGAGAACCGTACTCACAAAAGCGCCACTAAGAGGCTTATGTGCTTCTGAATAGGAGTCATAACCCTGGACTTGACTGTTAAAGTATGAGAGGATCTAGCCCTATCAAGGGGTACTGAAGCCTCAGTCACAATTAGACCACAATGGGCAAGGTGGTTTCCACAGAATGATTGGAAATTCCAAGGTGTGTTCATGACTAACTCTAGCAAGTAAGTCAAGGGAAGCTCTCTCCTATCAGTGTCAAGTTCAAGGCCAGTACAAGAATAAGACATGTTGTTGGACATGGTGGCGCACACCTTTAATCCCAGCACTCGGGAGGCAGAGGTAGGAGGATCGCCATGAGTTTGAGGCCACCCTGAGAATGCAGAGTGTGAATTCCAGGTCAGCCTAGGCTAGAGTGAGACCCTACCTTGAAAAAACAAAAAACAAAAACAAACAACAAAAAAAGAATAAGACATGTGGAAACTGTCAATTGTTGGCAAGAGAAAGAAGCCAGAGTGGGTAGGGTTGGGGTGAGAGAAAACAATGCTGCTGAGCTATTGGTCTCATTAGAGTGGTCACAGCAGAGTCTGTGGAGGAAAAGCCTAAAGACAGACAGGGAGACATAGTCAGTAGGTACTAGATGCTCAGAAAGTCAGAGGGATTGAAAATGATGTGGACCTGATCTAGGTTAGAATCATCTTACAGAGTTCCACAGTAGGATGTCATAGATTCCACTGGGCAGATGCTGGCATAAGGATCCCAGAGCTGTGAGCACTGGAACAGGCTGACAGGGCTCTGGAATTCAGGGTCATTATCTTGCGGAAGGCAAATCACCAGTAATGATCCATCCCAACTACATGGTGGGAAGAGGGCTTTCACATGGAATGTCTGGGGAGGGAGCTAGAAGCTCCTGACTAGAGATAGTTTTGGTGGATGTGGAGGAAGCAGCTCTTTTATTCTTTTCTCTTTTTATCATTTTTTAAAGAAAAATTTATTTATTTATTTATTAGATACAGAAGGAGAGAGAGAGAGAGAGAGAGAGAGAGAGAGAACAGGCATGCCACAGCCTCTAGCCACTGCAAACAAACTCCAGATGCATGTGTCTTGATGTGTATCTGGCTAACATGGGACCTGGAGAATTGAACCTGGGTCCTTAGGCTTCGCAGGCAAGTGTCTTAACTGCTAAGCCATCTCTCCAGCCCTCTTTTTAAAAAGATATATTTAATTTAATTTATTTATTTGAGAGAGAGAGAAAGAGAGAGGAGAGAATGGGCATGCCAGGGCCTCCAGCCACTGCAAACGAACTACAGATGCATGTGCCACCTTGTGCATCTGGCTTACATGGGTCCTGGAGAGTTGAACTGGGATCCTTTTGGCTTTTCAGGCAAATACCTTACTACCTAAGCTATCTCTCCAGCCCTCTTTTCTTTTTTAATCTCTTTAATTTTCTCCTCCCCTTCTTTTCTCCTGTCCCTTCCCTTCTCTCTCTACCTTCCTTTTCCCTTCCCTTCCCTTCCTTCCCTTCCCTTCCCTTCCCTTCCCTTCCCTTCCCTTCCCTTCCCTTCCTTCCTCCCTCCCTCCTGCTTGTATGTTATCTGATTAGTACAGCCATAGACACAAACACCCCTGAACAAACAGCTCTCCGTTCTACATTTGTATGTTCTGTCACTGATTTATTGCTAAGAAATTTTCTGTTTGTTCCTAAACCATGTAACCTTAGAAACTTATAACCCATCAGTAGTGTAAAGAGTTCAAGGTGATGTCAGACTCCCTGCCATACTCTCTATAAAACCTCTGAGCTACCAGAGCTCAGTACTCAGGCATTGGAAGTTATTCCCAAGTCCATGTCCTCAAGAATAAATTTTCCGATTATTACTCTATCTCTTCTGCCATCTCTGTGTGATTCAGTTTCTGGTAACAGGGTTAGCTCAGGTTATCTTTGACTGGACACTGTACCTTACAAGTATATGACTGTGACCTATACACCGAGGATAAAACAGCCAGTCCTCTTAATCTTTATAGTCTCTTATGTTTTCTTCTTAGTGGTAGTAATTTCAACTTTACTTTCCAGACTCTGATGATAGGTTTATATATTGACAACCTAAGGAAAAAAAAAAAACAAGCTGAATGTAGCGTCACACATCATAATCCCAGCACTTGGGAGGTATAGGCAGGAGGACAAGAGTTCAAGGTCATCCTTTGAAGAACTTGGCTACAAAGAAATTTTGAGACTAGCTTGGTCTACACGAAAATTTGTCTCAAAAAAAGAAACTGTAAAAACATGAGAAATGCTTAAAAATGTGGCAAAGGAAAAAAAAGCAAAATATACACTTACATGAAAGTTGTGATTCAACTATATGAAAGTACATAACTTCTGGACAACACAAATGAATATAAAGTCGATTGTGAGATATTAAACTGTCTTTTAGTATTGCATGATTTATAACAACGATTATGATTACATTGTTGTTGAAGGTCAGTGTAATTTTTTTCCTCAGTGGTACTGAGGAAGTGTGTGGGTGTAAGTTCTGCCGAATTAAAGTTCAAGTGATTGAAGGTCTGTTTTCAAAATCTTTATTTCCTCATGATTCATCATGAGTGCTATTTCTCAAACATATTTAAACTCTTTTTCAACCTACTTTAATACCCTACATTCCATTAATTTCACAAATTCCGTGAGTTTAATTCCTGTTTAAAGTAGTAATTCCTTTTACTCGTATATAGTTTTTAGTTTTCTTTCATTTCTTGACTTTATTGTTTTGAATGCAAAAACTTGATCTTGCTGATTTTTTTTTTTTTTTAGTTTTTCGAGGTAGGGTCTCATTCTAGCTCAGGTTGACCTGGCATTCATTATGTTGATTTTACGTGCTTTTAGTAGTTTAAGCCCTTAAGGAAATCAGTCGTGTTTGGTGGTCTCCAAAACTAAGCCCCTCATGGTGGCGCATGCCTTTAATCCCAGCCCTGAGGAGGCCGAGGTAGGAGGATCGCTGTGAGTTCGAGGCCATCCTGAGACTACAACATAGTGAATTCCAGGTCTGCCTGGGTTACAGCAAAATCCTATCTTGAAAAAAAGAAAACAAACAAACCTTATTTTCAGAATTTTTTTGTCATTTGTTTTTGATTGGGAGGGGCTTCTGGTGCAGTCTAGCCGTCTAAGGGTTTTGGGGGGAATCTTTCCTCGGGACAAAGAATTGGATGCCCCAGGACAGACAGAAGGAATGAAAAGACAGAAGTTCCGGGATGTAGAGGAAAAATAAAGGTAACTGGTTTATGACAAAAAACAGCTCCCAGCTTGAAGGGGGTGGTGGGGTCCAGAGCTGGTAATCTACCTGAGGAGCACACGGGGTTTGATTGGGTCACCCATCACCCTCTTCCCTCCCCTTATGCAAATGAGGGATCCAGGTCCTCCTCTTCTTATTGGTCCCTGTGATCAGGGGGCGTCTTCCCTCCGTCCACTTCCCCAATTCCCAGACGCCCCGCCACACAGGATGGAGGGCGGGCTCGGGCATCACGAGTCGCAGTGGCCCGTGGAGCCCGTGAGCAGGAATCCGAGCTCTGTGTATGCAGGCCGGCCGTCTCGCGCGTGCGCTCTGCGGGCTGGAGGCACGGTCGCGGAGCCCCGGGCATCTTGAGGCCCGTCCTTGGAAGGGCCAAAGGAGAGCAGTCTGAGATCATGCGTGCAGACGGCCTAGGAGGATTGGCTCCTACTACCCGGGCGCTGTGGAGAACCAGCGGGCGAGGGGTTAAAACTGCGAGCGCTGGAGCCGGGCGTGGTGGCGCACGCCTTTAATCCCAGCACTCGGGAGGCAGTGGTAGGAGGATCGCTGTGAGTTCAAGGCCACCCTGAGAATACAGAGTGAATTCCAGGTCAGCCTGGGCCAGAGTGAGACCCTACCTCGAAAAACTAAAAAAAAAAAAAACACAAAAAAAAACAAAAAAACTGCGAGCGCTGGAAATTTCTACAGCTGTTCAGTCAGCCTTCCTCCAGCCGCCGCTGTGCGCCTGGCCCCGGCCCCGCCCCCTCTGCTCCGGCCACGCCCCCTCCGCCCCGGCCACGCCCCCTCCACCCCGGCCTCTCCCCTCCGCGCAGGCGCGTCTTCCGCGGAACGCTCGGTGACCCCGCCCACTGGTCGCGCGCAGGCGCGTTTTTCGTAGAGCCCTCGAGAGCCCCGCCCTCCCCTCCGCGCCGCGCGCAGGCGCATTCTCCTCAGAGCGCGCGAAGGCCCCGCCTGTTCTGCGGCGCCCGCCCCTCCTCCTTTTCCATCCCGCCCTCATCCCGCCCCTAGGCGGTTGCTGCGGGCGGCCACCGCCCTCCTCCCGTCCAATGGCGTGGCAGTGGCATCCGTCAATGTGAAACCGTGCACTGGCTTGTCCGGCCCTCCTCCCCCGGGGGCCCTCAAGCCCATTACACCACCGGCCGGGAGCGGCGCGCACGGCCTGGGCGGGCGGGTGCCGGCGGCTCCGCGGGGCGGGGCGGGGCAGGGCGGAGCGAGCAGCGCGGCCGCATTCATTCCTGTGGGGCGCGGGGCATGGAGGAGCTGCGCGGCCTCCGGCGGAGCAGGGCGGCCCGGGCGGCGACGGCGGCAGCGGCGGGGACAACGGTTTCCATTTGAGCAGGGCGCCCCGAGCCCGAGCAGCCGGCGGTGCGGTGGGGGGGCACCGGCCCCGGGTAGGTAGTGGCGGCCGTCGGCCAGGGCTGCGGCCCGAGGATAGGAAGGCCTGGCGGGAAGCGGGGACGCCGGCGAGGCGGAAGGCCGGGGAGGCCCGGGCGGCACGGCTCCTCCGGAGGGTTGGAGGTCAGCCGAGCGGCTTCCGAGGGCCCGGCGCCCCGGCGTGGAGGGGAACCGGCGAAAGGGGCGGGGGGACACAGGGGACCGCGGGGCGGTACGGGCCGACGAGGCGATGGCTCCGAGGCGGCCGGATTTCCTGAGAGCCTCGAGGGCTTGGCGGGGAGACGAGCAGAGCTGGCCCCGCGGTCGGCGTGTGCGACCTTTCTTTTTTGTTCCTCTTCGGAGCCCGTCCCGGCCACCATGAGGCCTTGCAGCCCGGCGCCCTGGGCCACCAGCTCTCGCTCTGTCTCTGTCTCTGCAGATGGAGAGAGCTAGAGAGACATTTCTAAGCGCCCCGCGTCGCCCTGCCTCTGCCGGCCACTCGTCCTGGGCGTGTGCCGAGCACAACTAGAACAAAGATGGGCTGCCTCGAGCCCCGGACCTGAGAACCAGTTGCGCGCAGTGTTTTTTAAATTTTCCGCACGCAGGGAAGACACTGCCTCCCACCAAAACATTGTGTAAACCCGTTTTGTAGTTTCCTTTCCCAACCTTCTTTTTTTTTTCTTTAGGGGGAGGGGTGTGAAGAATCATCCCTCCCTCCCCCCTTTCTTCTCACAGAAATAGAAAATAATCCTAGACAGTGTTTCCATCTTTACTTATATGGAAAACTCAAAACTGCTACTTTTTTTCTCTCTCTCCCCCTCTGCAGTTTGGTGCTCTGCTTGTCAGATGTTGGAGTGCAGTAGGACAGAACATTCTCTTCGGGGTTTTTATGTCCGTCCTGGGGTGCAGTGACTAGCAGTGAACTTTGGCTCCTGCCGAGTTAAAGCTGGAGCTTGGCTCTGAAGGATAAATAAAGCACAGCCTTTCGACTGGACATAAATGGATCTAAAGACAGCGGTGTTTAACGCAGCTCGCGATGGCAAACTCCGGCTCCTCACCAAGTTGTTGGCAAGCAAATCCAAAGAGGAGGTTTCCTCCTTGATCTCTGAAAAAACAAATGGGGCCACGCCACTCCTGATGGCTGCGAGGTATGGGCACCTCGACATGGTGGAATTCCTTCTAGAGCAATGCAGCGCATCCATCGAAGTCGGGGGCTCTGTCAACTTTGACGGTGAGACCATTGAAGGTGCTCCCCCTTTATGGGCTGCTTCTGCAGCTGGACACCTGAAGGTTGTCCAGTCTTTGTTAAATCACGGAGCATCAGTCAACAACACGACTCTAACCAATTCGACTCCTCTTCGAGCTGCATGTTTCGATGGCCATTTGGAAATAGTCAAGTACCTCGTAGAACACAAAGCTGACTTGGAAGTGTCCAACCGGCATGGGCATACGTGCTTGATGATTTCATGTTACAAAGGACATAAAGAGATTGCTCAGTATCTACTTGAAAAGGGGGCAGATGTTAATAGAAAAAGTGTTAAAGGTGAGTTGTGCTTTGTTTTTATTTTTTTAAGTGACTACCACTTATTTTCAGGAAGTTTGATACACAATTACAAGCATTGGTGTTGAGTAACAACATTGACAGACCTGTTTTGATGAGGTAAGCCTTCCAGAATTACCTTGTTGAAAGTTTCTCTGTTATAATAATACATAGAAAAAATATGATAGAGGGCCCCAGATACTATGGTAAACAGCATTTTCTCTTTTATTTGAAATACCTTCCAATTCCTGGAAGATCTCTAAAGTCAGAACATTTTCATGGTGGTTGAGCTGAACCTTTGCTTTATAATTTTATCTATTTAGGAATATAATTAAATGTAATACTTTTTTTAGAACAGCCTTGGAGTAGAAAACTACTATATTTAGTGAGTCATCATCTTGTTTCTTCTAGGTAGGCATTTTGTTTGTTACTCTTACCAGGGAAGGCTAGGCCAAACTGACTTGAAAGGGTGGAATCTGAAGAATGACAATTTCTGTTCCCTGATTTCCACATTTATTTGTCACCAGTAATACATGTCCTTTTATGGAGGGCATGTATTAAACGAAGGAAGAGAAAAAACATTTTTAAAACTGCTCCATACTGAGAGAGCAAAACAAGGACCAGGTTAAACAAATGGGGGTTTGTTGGTTAGCAACAATGTAAAGACCTTTTCCAGAAGAAGAGTGTAGGTTTACAACTGTGTAATTTTCATTGAGTGTAATAAACTAAAAGTAGCAAGGAAATCATAGGTTATAATTGTTTTAAATTATTTTTCTTAGTATAATTTTGACAACTTGACCATATTTTTCTTGCCTAAATCTGCATAACAGCAGAGTAATTCACTACCTTATTTTCAAAAGCTATTCAAATTTAAAAACATAAATTCAAACAACTTAAATTGGTTTACATTATTCTAGACCTCCAATTTTTTTGTTTTTACCTTCAGAAATAATCTATGAAAATACAAGCATCCTTCCTTGTCTTTGCTTTCCCCTCATTGCTGGTTGACATACTTTTTATTATTTTTATTATTATTTTTGTTTAATTAATTAATTAATTTGAGAGCGACAGACAGAGAGAGAAAGAGGCAGGCAGATAGAGAATGGGCGCGCCAGGGTCTCCAGCCACTGCAAATGAACTCCACATGCATGTGGCCACCCTGTGCCTCTGGCTTGGATGTGGGTCCTGGGTAATCGGGGCTTGAACCAGGGTCCTTAGGCTTTACAGGCAAGTGCTTAACCACTAAACCACCTCTCCAGGCCCAGCATACTGTTTTTTTAACCTTAACTTGGATGTCAATCAGCTCCAGCACAAGTGGCTATCTCATTCTTGTTGCATGGCTATAGAGTATTACGTTGAATGTACATAAGCTAGTCTGTATTGGACATTTAGGTTATATCCAGAAGTGCTAATATAAACAGTGCTGCTTTGACTATTCTTTTTTTTTTTTTTTGGTTTTTCGAGGTAGGGTTTCACTCTAGCCCAGGCTGACCTGGAATTCACTATGTAGTCTCAGGGTGGCCTCGAACTCAGCAATCCTCCTACCTCTGCCTCCCTGAGTGCTGGGATTAAAGGTGTGCGCCACCACACCCTGCCTGCTTTGACTATTCTTGAATGACAGTGTATCTTTGTACACTTGTTTGTGAATAGGATATAGTATAAATAAATACCTGCTTCTGGAATTGTTAAAAGTATGAATGCACTGTGATAGTATTGAATTGCCTTTTACTTCAAGTGTTTATGTGTCCACCTCCTCATAGAAAGGACTATAAAACACAGAGCTTGCTTATAATCAGTCTTTCCTCTTTTAAGTCCAACTTAATCATTTAGCAAGCTTCCTTACCAAATACCTGTTATGGACTATGGACCAGTTGATTTTCTGTTGTTAAAAAAAATTATTTATTTGCAAGGAGAGAGAAAAAGAATGAATATGGGCATGCCAGGGGTTCGTGTCACTGCAAATGAACTCCAGACACATGTCCCACTTTGCATTTGGCTTTATGTGGGTACTAGGGAATTAAACCCAAACCATTAGGCTTTGCAAGCAACATCTTTAACCACTGAGCCATCTCTCCAGCTCCAGATGATTTTTTTCCCCTCCCTCCCTCCCTCCCTCCCTCCCCCCTCCCTCCCTCCCTCCCCTCCCTTCCCTCCCCTCCCTCCCCTCCCTCCCCCTCCCTCCCTCCCTCCCTCCCTCCTCCCTCCCTCCCTCCCCCTCCCTCCCTCCCTTCCTTTCTTCCTTCATTTTTTTGAGGTAGGGTCTTGCTGTAGTCAGGCTGACCTAGTATTCATGGCGAACTCATGGTGATACTTCTACCTCTGCCCCCCAAGTGTTGGGATTAAAAGCATGCACCACCACGCCTGGCCCTGCAGATGATTTTCGTAATGGATGGGATAAGCACAAGGTCCCTGGCCTCAAAGACTCAGTATGCCAGAATGTAGTTATATAACTTTCTCTTTTAAAGATTCTAGTTATTTATCCACTGAAAAACTTTTGGTGGCTTACCATTTATGACAAGTAAAATTAAACTCCTTGACCTAGAATTCAGTGTCTTTGTAATCTAGCCCTGAGTGTCCTCTGGTCCATACATGCCTATTTTCCAGTTCCTGGACCTTCAAAGCATGTTACTTGATGCACTTGTCTTGTGCCATTTTCTAAGCTTGAAAAACTGTCAAAACCTTTCTGCACATTTGAACCCGACATTCATTTCAGAGTTCTTTCTCCATGAAGCTTACACACATTTGTTCCATTCATTTAGCAGATAACAATTGTAATGCCTTTAATCGCACAACCTACAAAAAGTTCAAGAAAATGCCTTGTCTACAAAAAGCACCATACTAGTGACAAAAATGTACGTCATTACCTTGAATATGTAAAGGGACTGACCATGAATGAAGATGCAGTGCCTTCTAGACCTTAGCTGCTAAATTTCCCAGATTTTGAGTGTAAAAGCAGACTTGAAGGGCCTAAGTAACTTCACTTCAGATTGGAAAAATCCTCTTTAAGTCCAAGCAAAAACAAGAACAACCTCAAAACAAAAGAACTAAAAGATGAAGTGCTGAGAAGGGTTTATATACAAATCTACTCAAAATTGGAAGTCTTTGGTCTTAAATAGGAACCAACTCATGTCTCAAGTCAATTGTTATGTTAAACCAGAAAGTTAATTCCTGAATATCTGAACAATATTCTTCCCTTTTGGAATGTTGGGGTCAATGGGGAGAGGGAGAGAGGATCTTACTTGGTGTTCCTGTTGCGAATATGTTGCTACAGATAAAAGTTATTTCCAAATATCCAATAGAGGAAAGCATTGTTGTTGCATTTACCATACTGTGATTTAAGTACCTACTTATGAATCTGTCTTTTGCATCAAACCTCTAGAGTAGAGAATCAAGAACTGGTTATCTTGTATTATACATCATTGGCTGTCTTAAGTCTAACAGCCTGGCACACTGAGGGACTCAAGAAATGCTTTGTCAATGAATGAATTCCACCTTAGGTTAAAACATGTTCCAAATGCCAACAATCTGTTAAAAAGTAATGGAAAAAAGTTAAGTAATACAGTCAATTGTCAACTACTTGTTAAAAAGTGATAGAATGTAGAAGTCACATGTATTTTATAGTTAAACAGACCAGACTAAGCATAATCTCTTGACATTTCCTTTTTTCCAGAACCATTTCCAAAGGATGACATACATTTCCTAGAAATTGAGCTGAGGATATAGCTCAGAGGTAGAACACCTTGCTTGACATACATGAGATCCTGGGTTCCCCAATACCACAAAACATAAAAAAGAAATTGTTTCATTTTATCTTGTCTTATTAGCATTTTCTACTTTTTGAGTAGAACCAAAAATGTGGAGAAAATCCTTATTCACTACTATATCAGATAATTCTCCTTTCCCTACCTGAATTTCAATTAATTTCTTATTTTTTATTATCATTCACAGCCCCATTCCCCTTGGTATTAAGATAATAGACTAAGAGCACTTGTTACGGTAGATAGGTGTTACAGACAGCTTCAGGTTCGCTGAGATGAACTTCCAGACCAGGCACAGTTATGGAGGAAGGGATATTATTTATTGAAGCTTACAGATCCAGGGAAGTTCCATAATGGCAAGAGAAGTTCCACAGGGCCAAGCAGAGAGAGAGAGAAACCAACCAGCCACCACAGCACACAGAGCAAAACAAACTACAGCCAAAGGTCACACAGCAGACTTTGCTAGACACATTTGCATATCTTTAACAATGGAATCTCAAACCCATCACCACACCTTAAGGTTATCTCAGTGACCTTGCCTCTAGCAAGGTGATTGCAGATGCAAACTATAAACTAATAAAATACTGAATATATTGGGGACATATATTCAAACTACCACAATAGGTTATTTTAGTGTACTTTCGTACTGAGAATATTGGAAGAAGAAGTTTCTCAGGTACTTGAGTTTGATGATAACCAGCTATTGGTTATCTCAATATACCTTCATGGAAAGCAAAATCAAATGAGTGCACACCTTTAATCCCAGCACTCGGGAGGCAGAGGTAGGAGGATCGCCGAGAGTTCGAGGCCACCCTGAGACTACATAGTTAATTCCAGGTCAGCCTGGACCAGAGTGAAACCCTAAAAACCAAAAAAAAAAAAAAAAAAAAAAAAAAAAAAATCAAATGAGACCTAAACTTCCATTCTGCTATGTGATATGTCTGATTTTATTTTGATTTATTAATGATTAAATATTTTGCTAATTAAATTCATTAATATTTTTATCCCAAATCTCCAGGTTGCTTTATGCTGTATGTATGTTCTGTGTATCTCCTGGCTCATAGTGCTATCTCCTCAGGGGGCTTGCATGCTAGTTGGGTAAGATAAGCTATAGATGTGTAGATTGAATTCATGAGGAAAGATTCATATGGTCCGCTATCGCCAAAGATTGAGTTTGTATGACTATGCAGTGTCACAGAATTAAACTGAAGCTGATGAGAGTGAACTAATTTGGATACTGCTGCCATTTTCTGAGTGTCACAGCAACCTTTGTGAAGATAAATAGTAGAGCATTTAACTTTTTGTGAGCTCAAGGACCTACCTGTATTGTTGAATTTTTGTTTCTAGTTCAATGCCTCATTTAAAGTAGTAAAGAAGGGAGGACACATAGTCATATTGGTACAGTTTGTCTTCAATCTGTCCTCTGTCCTCCTCCTTTAAAAATAAATTTCTCTTTTTGAATATCTTTTGATATATATGGAGAAAAGGTAAACACTCAGAGCAGAAGCAGCTTCTAGTACTCCTTTACTGTTGTGAATTGTTTCTTCTACCCTTCCTACTTTCCTCAGTGCACAAAAATTAGTGATGGAGGGAATGAAGTACTTGGAATCTGCAGTATTGTGCAGTCTAACTGCACCCATCTCCATTCCTGTTTGTACTCTCAGACCTCTTCTAAACTCAGCCAAATGGGTTGGTGCCAAGCATAGGCTGGAGAGGAGAGTTATTTTTGTATATTTCCAGGCACATCTGTTATAAGACCCTTTAATTACTGCATCTGTTAGTCAAAATACTTGATTGTAACTGGATTATTATTATTTTTGGTTTTTCGAGCTAGGGTCTCACTCTAGCCCAGGCTGACCTGGAATTTACTATGTAGTCTCAGGGTGGCAATCCTCCTACCTCTTCTTGAGTGCTGGGATTAAAGGCGTGCACCACCATGCCCGGTTTATAACTGGTTTACTAATCAGCTTTATTGAGATAAAGTTCACATACCATCCATTGACTTTAGGGTCTCGCTATAGCCCAGACTGGCCTTGAACTCACAGCAATTCTCCTACCTCTGCCTCCCAAGTGTTGGGATTAAAGGTGTGTGCCGCCATGCCTGGTGTAAAACTGGATTATTAATCAGCTTTATTGAGATATAGTTCACATACCATCCATTGACTTTAGGGTCTTGCTATATCCCAGACTGGCCTTGAACTCACAGCAATTCTCCTACCTCTGCCTCCCAAGTGTTGGGATTAAAGGTGTGTGCTGCCATGCCTGGCTCCATTGACTTTTATTTTAAGTATGTTTACTGAAAAAAAAATGTTTACTGAAGTGGGTAGGCATCAGTAACTTTTCATCATCCTCCAAAAACTCCACAGTCATTAACGTGTGTACCATACGCTTACTCTAGCAACTGTACTAGTTCTCAGGTGATCACTAATTTTTGTATTCCTATAAATCCACCTGTTAGTCTTATTTAGCATAATGTGTTCATGGTTCGTTGTTTTTAGCATGTTTCAGTACTTTGATTTTTATTGCTGAGTAACAATTCCATTGTATAGATACCACTTTTATCCATTCATCTATTAGTGGGCACTTGATTATTTTTATTTTTTAGCTTTTATGGGCATTTATATAAAAATACTATGGATGTATGATTTTTATTTCTCTCAGGCGCACACACACAAAGGAGTAGAATTGTTAGATCTTATGGTAACTCTATACCAAATTGTTTTCAAAACAGCTATACAGTTTATATTCCTATCAGCGATTCAGGGGACCTAGTTTTTTTTCACACTCTTTCCAGCACTTGCTGTTACTTTTTTTTTTTTTTTTTTTTTTTTTTTTTTTTGGTTTTTTCGAGGTAGGGTCTCACTACTCTGGCCCAGGCTGACCTGGAATTAACTTTGTAGTCTCAGGGTGGCCTTGAACTCATGGCAATCCTCCTACCTCTGCCTCCCAAGTGCTGGGATTAAAGGTGTGCACCACCATGCCCGGCTTGTTACTACTTTTTTTAATATAGCCACCCTAGAAGTATGAAGTGGTATCTCATGATTTTGATTCATATTTTTTAAATTTTCATGGCCCGTGTGTTTAGTTTCTTTTGAGTGCTTAATTCATGTGCTTATTGACCATTTCTATATCTTTGGAGAAGTATATTCATGTTCTTTTTTTTACATTTTTAAGAGAGAGAGCATGAGTGAGAGAGAGCATTGGTGCTCCAGGGCCTCCAGTCAGTGCAGTCAAACTCCAGATGTATGTGCCATCTCGTGTGACCTTGTGCGCTTGTGTCACCTTGAGTGTCTGGCTTACGTGGGATCTGGAGAGTCAAACACGAGTCCTTAGGCTTCACAGGCAAGCACCTTAACTGCCAAGCCATCTCTGCAGTCCTTTTTTTTTTTTTTTTTCAATTTTAATGCATGTAATGAGTGTGTGCATGTATGCTTGTGGAGGCCTGAGGACAACTTTTGATGGTGTCCCTCAGGAACATGAGCCACCTTTATTTTATTGGCCTAGAGCTCACTTTAGGCTAGGCTGCCCAAACAGCAAGGCCCAGGCATTGTTCTGGCTCCTGATTCCTCACCACTGGGTTTACAACATACCACCATTCCTCCCTTCCTCCCTTCCTCCCTTCCTTCCCTCCCTCCCTCCCTCCCTCCCTCCCCTTCCTTCCCTCCCTCCCTTCCTTTCCCTTCCTTCCCTTCCTTCCCCCTTCCTTCCTCCCCCCTCCCTCCCCCTCCCTTCCTTCCCTCCCCTCCCTCCCTTCCTTCCCTCCTTCCTTCCCTCCTTCCTTCCTTCCCTCCTTCCTTCTTCTAGGTAGGGTCTTGTTGTAGCTCAAGCTGACCTGGAATTGACTTTGTAGTTTCAGGGTGGTCTCAAACACATGACAATCCTCCTACCTCTGCCTCCCAAGTGCTGGGATCAAAGGCATACACTACTGTGCTCGGCAGGCACCCTTATTTATTTATTTATTTATTTATTTATTTATTTATTTATTTATTTGAAAGCAGAGAGAGAAGACACACACACACACACACACACACACACACACACACACACAGAATGGGCATGCCAGGGCCTGTAGCCACTGCAAACGAACTCCAGACGCATCTGCCCCTTGTGCATCTGGCTTATGTGGGTCCTGGGGAATTGAACCTGGATCCTTTGGCTTTGCAGGCAAACACCTTAACCACTAAGCCATTTCTCCAGCCCAATGCCCATCATTTTTATGTAGCTACTGGGAATCAAACTTAGGTCCTAATGCTTGCAAGGCAAGCACATTACCAACTGAGCTATCTCCCCGACCCCTTTTATATGTCCTTTTAAAATTTTAATTAATTTATTTATTTGAGAGAGAGAGAGAAGGAGAGAATGGGTGCTCCAGGGCCTCCAGCCACTGCAGATGAACTCCAGATGCATGCACCCCCTTGTGTGTCTGGCTTATGTGGGTCCTGGAGAATAGAACTGGGATCCTTTGGCTTTGCAGGCAAACGCCTTAACCCTTAAGCCATCTCGGTAGCCCTGTATGCTCTTTAATTGGGCTATTTAATCATCTTAGTATTTAGCTTTAACAGTCATTTATGTGTATGGAATACAAGTTCCTGATTAAATATATGGTTTATAAAAATTTTCTAGATTATTCTCTAGATTATTATTTTTTTTTACTTTTAATGGTAATGTTTTTAGCAAATTGGATTATTTATTTTATTTGCGAGAGAGAGGCAGATAGAGAATGGGCATGCCAGGGCCTCCAGCCACTGCAAACAAACTCCAGATATGTGCGCTACCTTGTGCATCTAGTTTATGTGGGTCCTGGGGAATTGAACTCGGGTCCTTTGGCATTGCACGCAAGCACCTTAACCACTAAGCCACTCTCCAACCCACAATTGGGATTTTTATTTTGCAAATTAAAAAAATTTCATTGCAGATCACTTAAGAAAATTGTTAAGATTCAACTGTAGAGTTTACTGATGCTGTTTACTACATCAAGAATTTTTCTATGGATGAAACTGATCTACTTGTAATGCATACTATAGTCCTACTTTTGTGTGCTTAAATTCAGAGTAAATAACAACATGGTGGCTCATATCTCAGCACTCAGGAGGCAGAGGCAGGCTAGCCTGGTCTATATAGCAAAACAAAACATAAAAATTAGAATAAGTAGGAGTGATGAAAATTCCTTTTAAAAAATTTTTTTAATAGAGAGAGAGAATGAGTACATGGCTATGAGAGAGAGAGAGAGAGAGAGAGAGAGAAAATGAATGAGTATATGGGTATGCCAGAACCTCTTGCCACTGCAAATGAATTCCAGACACGAGCACTGCTTTGTACATCTGGCTTTATGTGGGTGCTGGGGAATCAATCAAACCAGGGTCAAAAGGCTTTGTAAGGAAGCACCTTTAACTGCTGAGCCATCTATTCAGCCTGGAATTTTATTTCTCATCTGGACACATAACGTGTGTGTGTGTCTGTGTGTGTCTGTCTGTCTGTCTGTCTAGATTGAGTCATCAGGGAAGGGACTTTGTCATGTGAACATATTCTATCACAAGCAATCTTTTCATGGTTTTCTTTTGAGACAGGGTCTGACTAAGCTAAGTTTCCCAGGTTGAACTTAAATCCACTTTGTATGTCAGGCCTTGAGATTGTTCTGCTTCAGCCTTTTGAGTAGCTGGCATTATAGGTTTGTGCTAGTTGGCAGAGAATTCTTAAGCCTCAAATTTAGATCTTACCCAAAATACTAGTATGGCTTTGGGTTATTGATTTTGAGAAATAGAACTTTACATTTGAGTGTATGTATTAACAATCAATAAAATCACAGATGTCTTTAACATTAAGATGATTCACACTTCAGATATCCCTTGAAGAATATTACCATGCTTTAATTCATCAGGACATCTCATAATTTCCTGTTACTAATGTCCATCCAGAGTTGTGGAAATGAACTGGTGCTAAGAGCAAGATTTAGGATGGAATACTATAAGGAAAGCACATGCAGAATTTGTCTTTTATTGTGTGTAAGGGTGTTAATGATATCTATTTGTGTTAGAATAGGCGGAGGCCAGTTTGCCCAAGGATCAAAACTGGCCAGTTCCTATCTTAATCTCAGAGCTAAATCAACTAGTTAAAAAAAAAAAATTTTTTTTTTTTTTTTGAGGTATGGTCTCACTCTAGCCCAGACTGACCTGGAATTCACTATGTAGTCACAGGCTGTCCTCACATACACAACAATCCTACTACCTCAGCCTCCCAAGTGCTGGGATTAGAGGCGTGTGCACCATGCCCGGCTAGTTTTTTAATTTTTAATGATTAGGGAAAAAATGAAAAATATTTCATAATATGTGCAAATTACACAAAAATAAAATTTCAGCTCTATGAGTAAAGTATTGTTGGACTGTAGTCATATATCCATTAATTTAACATACTATCTATTGATTCTTTCATGCTGCAATGCAGCATTTAGTAGTTAAGATGTTAATTTTTTGTTGTTGTTGTTGTTTTTTGTTTTTTGAGGTAGGGTCTCACTGTAGCTCAGGCTGACCTGGAATTCACTCTGTATACTCAGGGTAGCCTTGAACTCATGGCGATCCTCCTCCCTCTGCCTCCTGAGTGCTGGGATTAAAGGCATGCGCCACCACGCCCGGCTAAGATGTTAACTTTATAGCTTACAAAGCCTAAAGTACTCTGGTTTTTGATAGCCTCTGGGTTAGATTACTATCAGAGATGTTGTGAAATGAGGCTGCAAAGATGCTTTGGTAAATATTTCTGTTTTTTAAGTGTACATCCCATAGTGTATCTGTAATATCCTATTAGCCCAGATTAAACTTTACTATTCAGAGAGAATCAAGGCCATAGACGTTTAAAGGCCATCATGATTTTTTTTTTTTTTTTTGCTATTTTCCTTAAAAACATGAATGCTTTTGAATCAGAATGATGTGTGTTCAGTTGAACTTTTATTATGAAGTTTGGCTTATATTAGATACAACATTCACTGGGGTTTAGTAGGAATGGCATTTAAAATGTGGTTTCAGAAATGAGATCAACAGAGGTGGTGTCTGGGAAATGTGAGTTTATGTTTCACCACTGATCTCCCTTTTTATGCAGAATATCTCTTCTACCTTGCATCATTATAGATATAAGAGTAAGAGGAACAATAGGTAAGAAAATTGTAAGACAGTAAATAGTAGACTTTTTGTTTTCATTTTTGCATTTCTTTTTATTTTTTTCTACTTTCTCTTTTTACTGTTTTGGGGCTGAGAAGATGGCTCAGTAGTTAAAGGCAATTGCTTGCAAAACCTGCTGGCTTGAGTTCAGTTCCCCAGTACCCATGTAAAGCCAGGTGCACAAAGTGGCACATGTATCTGGAGTTCCTTCGCAGTGGCAAAAGGCTCTGGCATCCTTTATACTTACTTTCGTTAAATAAATTGAAATATTTAAAAAAATAAAAATCCCCCCCCCTTAGTTAACTTCTTTAGTGAGCTATTTTTAAGCTTTTAAAAAAGTTTAATTTAAAAGCATGCACTACTCTCTTAAAACACAATTGTAACAGTATCCTGTAAGATTTGTTATTTAGTGTTTTTATTGTCACTCAGTTAATTTCCATTGGACTTTCTTTTTTTTCTGGCTTACATGGGTCCTGGGGAATCGAACCTGGGTCCTTAGGCTTCACAGGCAAGTACTTTAACTGCTAAGCTATCTCTCCATGGCTTTCTTTTTTGACTGGGGTTATTTATTAATTAAATGTCAATATAGAGATTTTTTTTTAAGTTACCAATTTTTTTTTTTTTTTTTTTTTTTTTTTTGTGGTAGGCTGTCACTCTAGCCCAACTGACCTGGATTTAGTCCCAGGCTGGCTTCGAACTCACTGTAATCCTCCTTTACCTCTGCCTCCTGAGTGCTAGGATTAAAAGGCATATGCCACCATGCCAGCAATTTGTTTATTTTATTTTATTTTACTTTTTATGAGAGAATTGGCACAGCTGGGCCTCCAGCCACTGCAGTCAAACTCCAGATGTGTGTGTCACCTTGTGCGTCTGGCTTATGTGGGATCTGAAGAGTTGAATATTTGTCCTTAGGCTTTGCAGGCAAGTGTCTTAACCGCTAAGCCATCTCTCTAGCTGCCCATTTGTTTTTAATGTCCAAATTTACTATAGTATTGACATTCTCAAAACTTGTTTTATGGCCAAGAGTATGGTCAATATTTATATGTACTTAATGTGTCTTTAGAGAAAAATGATAATCAAAAATTTCCCCCCATTTTTTCACTTCTAGAGTTTCTCTGTCCTTGTAGTTTTTTTGGGGCGTGGGGGTTAAGGTAGGGTCTCATTCTAGCTCAAGCTGACCTGGAATTCACTATTGTAGTTTCAGGGTGGCCATGAACTCATGATGATCCTCCTAGACCTCTGCCTCCGGAGTGCTGGGGTTAAAGGCATGTGCCATCCTGCCCAGCTCTGTCCTTTTATTTAAGATTATATACAGTATGCCTTAAGTTTTTTTGTTTCATTTCAGTGAGACTTTTTTTTTCTTTTTCCTTCCTCCATCTCTCCCAGGCTGGTCTCAGACTCTCTGAGATCCGTCAACCTCTGCCTCCCAAGTGCTGGGAGTAAAGGCATGCGCCACTATGCCCGGCTAATGGATAAAGATTGCTTGTGTTTCATATAATTACATTTCATCTGACTACCTTTTTGTTTTTTTGTCTTAACTATTTAGTGCTCCTCTCTGTGCCTTCCCTTGGATTATCTTTTATTTCCCTGTGTAGATATCTTGAACTATTTTTATAGTCATTACTATTTTGACCTATCAAAGACTAAGAAATTTCTGGTTATATTTCAACAATGCAGAGGTCTTAGAACATTTTTAACTACAATTATCCTCCTTATTTTTATGCTATTGCTATCAGGCATTTTATTTCTGTTTATAGTATTTCAAGCCCTACAAGACATTATTTTTAATCTATTCCCACGTTTCTTGGCTTCCATGTGTCTCATTTTTCTTCAGCCCGAAAAATTCTCCAAGATATTTAGGTTCTTCTAATAGATTTTATACTTTTCTTTTTAACCTGAAATAATTTTTCACTCATGATATTGATACAGAATTCTAACTTGGCAGATAATTTTCCTTAGCTTCTGTTCCTGGAGAGATCTTTTTGCTCTGTGGCAGGTGATCCTTCTACCCTCCCATTTTCTGGTTTAAGATTTTTCTTTTTGTCCTGAATTGCTATATTGTACCTTAATGAATTTTCTTTTTTCTTTATTTTTTTTGGCTTTTTTATACTACATTTATGGTATAATGTTTTATCTACTTCAGAAATTTCTCAGATTTATCTCCTTAAATATTGTTTTTGGTTCATTCTCATTCTCTAGTACTAGGACTGTAAGTATGTTGACCCTTGTAACATTGTTCTCCTCTTAAGAGTATTGCTTTTCTCTTTATATTCATCTGGCTTTATAGGTAATGAATTTTATTTTATTTTAGTTTATTTTTTTTGCTTTTTGAGGTAGGGTCTCGCTGTAGCTCAGGCTGACCTGAAATTTACTATGTAGTCTCAGGGTGGCATTGAACTCTTGGTGATCCTCCTACTTCTCCCTCCCGAGTGCTGGGATTAAAGGCATGCACCATTTTTAAAACCACCTGTATCCAGTTCTAGATTTTTCTGTTTGGTTCTTTTTTTGTAGTTTCCAGTTTTCCTTTGAAAATTTTAAAGATGTCTTTGAATATGCCAAGCGTAATTATTTGAAAATTTGTGTCTATAGCTATATGAACTGAAAGACTTACTGGGCTTTCTGTCAAATTCATCTTTTGTGTTTTTTTTTTTTAAAGATTTTATTTTATTTTTTATTTATTAGAGACAGAGAGAGGGAAAGAGAAAGAGGGAAAGTGAGAATGGGCGCGCCAGGGCCTCATAGTCATTGCAAATGAACTCCAGATGCATGTACCACTGTATGTGTCTGGATTACATGTGATCTGGGGAATCGAACCCAGGTCCTTAGGCTTCACAGGCACGTTCCTTAACCGCTAAGCCATCTCTTCAGCCCCATCTTTTGGTTTTTATGATATGCTTATTTTCTCTTTTGTCCTTTTTGTTTGTTACGAATTGGGCAGTGTGGTAAGTGGGTAATGTGATATGTGTGTGTACACATGTATACTGTTTGTGGGCAGATGTACCATGTGTGCATATGTGAAGAGGCCAGAGGATGTCCTCTTTTTTCTTACCTGCCTTGTGTTTTTGAGGTAGAGTGTTTTACCTAACCCAGAGCCACTGTGGGTGTTTTTCCTTTCAGTCAGCAAGCCTCAACAATTTTCCAGTCTCCCATCTGCTCCCCAGGACTGGGGTTATAGACTTGTATGGCCACACCCAGCTGATTATGTCCACCCCATAGCTCAGACCCTCTCAGGCCTTTTTGGTTGAACAGTGAGTGCCCTTTACTACTGAGCCATTTTTCTAGCCCCTCCATTATTATTATTATTATTATTATTATTTTTAATTTAAAAATTTTTTTGGAGAGAGACACAGAGAGAGAGACAGGGAGAGGAGATGGGTGCGCCAGCAGTGTCTCAGCTGCTGAGAATGAAATCCAGATGCATGCGCTCCTTGTGGTCAAGTGCGGCATTGTGCCCTTGCATCACTTTGCATCTGGCTAAACGTGGGACCTGGAGATTGGAACCATTGGAGATTGGAACCAGTGTTCTTAGGCTTAGGAGGCAGGCGCCTTAACCCCTAAGCCATCTCTCCAGCCCCTTCCATTATTTTTATATTGGATATATTTATCACTACATAAGACAAATATTTACAAGAGATTTGAGCCCTTTGTATGACAATAACCTTAACACTAACCCAATACGCAGGTAGTAGAAGCAGGATATCACAAATTTGAGGCCAGTCTGGGCTTTGCATAATGAGACCCTGTCTCAAAAAGAAGCAAAGGTAGTAGAAAGGGAAAGGAAGGACAAAAGACAGATGGACTAGGAAACATGAAAAATGTCTGTTGTTTTTATGAGATAGGCTCTCACTGTATAGTCCAGCCTGGCCTTGAATTTACAATCTTGCTATCTCCACCTCTTGAGTGGTAGGATTACAGTATACCACTATGCTTTGCTTTCCTAGTTCTTAGTGTGTGAATGTTCATACTGCTTTTCTGTGCCATTACTAGGTGTGCAATCTTCCTTTTCCTTTGCTTTAAAGCCATGTTATCTCTGTGTGGATGTATTAAAAATATATACATTCTATATTTTAAAAAATACAGAAATTTAGTTAAGTTTAAAACTGGCTTTTACTGTATCCATATTCATTTTATATGGCTCTGAATAGAAAAGAATGACACTTAAGCCTTTTCTTTTGGTCAGATATTTTCTATTTCTTGGCAGGGGGAAAGGAGAGTACTAGGGATTCCAATTCAAAAAAGTTTTTAAAATATGCTTGGCATAGTAGTCATGTTTAATTGAAATTACTTTGAACTAGTGAACAGCATTAATCTGTTCTGGGTGCTGTCAGTGCTTGATTACCTTATATATTGTTAAAACATTTTTATCAGATATCATTTTATTATAGACTATTGAAATTCTGGGTCAGAATAAATATTCTGAATTACTGGATAATACTTTTAGATGCCATAGAAGTCTCAACAAGATAAACTTAAGAAAAGTTTAAAGGTTTTGATATATATTGAGTTTTTTTTCTAACTTTTGTTATAAGAAAAAAATCATTTTGTTATTTGAAATATTCAGGCTTAAACCACTTTCAGTATACTTGCTGTGTTGGGGGTTCGCAAGGCACCTTGATGTTTGAATATGACTTCTCCTAAGATTGACTACAGTGGTGTCACTTTGGACACACAGCTAGATCTTAATGGGGAAGGTACAAGTGAGGTCTAGAGGAATGTGTTCAGACTATTTTATTCTTCCTCCTGGTCATGAAGAGTCATGTATATCATATTCTCCCCCAACAGTAAAAATACACAGAATATTTCTGTTCATGGAAAGCTATGACAGACTCAGCATTCATGGCTATTGAGACAATTACACAGGCAGTGTTTGCCTAGCTAACATGTACTGCAAATTTCTGACTCATAGAAGGAAACTAGGTGTTATAACATAAAACTGTGTAAGGAATAGTTTGACACAGTAAGCCACCTTATCATTTAAGGAAAGTTTTATATAGATGTATAGAACTGTTGACCAGAAAATTTTAGGTGCCAGTCAACTTTTCACATGGGTCTTTTGAAGGATGGTTGTCTTAGCCTGCTTTGTTAACTTTCTAAATAAAAAAAAAATTGTTTATTTGTGTGTGTGTGTATGCAGGGCCTCTTGTTACTGCAAACAAACTCCAGATGTTTGCACCATTTTTTGCATCCAGCTTTATGTAGATGGCCGGGGAATTAAACCCCGGACTCACACGTTTTGCAAGCAGTTGCCTTTAACTGATGAGCCATCTTCCCAGCCATTGTTAACTTTTTACTCTATGCCAAAAATTTAGGCCTGAAATAACTCAGTGTTGAAAAGTTCCACAAACATAAGTACATATCAGAGGTTTGCATGACAACTTCTCTTTTGATAATTAATGAGATATTTATTAAACTTATATATGACACCTAATGCTTATGTCTTACTATGTTTCATGTAGATTTTACTAATGTGCAGTGTCTGTTGTCAGTTTTAATTTGTGTGGGAAGAACAGGACAGTATGAGAACATTCAGTACATCTAAAAAGAATGTTTAAAAAATTAAATTACAATGAGAAATAATCTACTATGAAAAGATACTTCAGATGTCTCCTTTTAAAGTTCATATTGAACTGCCCACATATTTTTCAGATTTCAGTGGACTGGTTTTCCCTGTGGAAGCAGCCTTTTTGGAGAAAGTACTTTGTAACCAAGAATTTTGGCTCACACAGCTGAAGCTCATTTGACAAACAGAAATGTTAAAAAAAAAAAAAAAAAAAGAAAGAAAGAAAAGAGAAAATTGCACCCACTGTTAGAATCACATGGAAAAAATCTTAGAACTGAATAACTATATTTCTCATTTATAGATGTGGAAATTGACCTGGAAAGTTAAGTGACTTGTCAGGAAAGCTGCAGATGGTGCAGCAATGTTATTTTACCTGTTTTTATCCATAGAATATGCACTTGAAATCATCCATAAAAATACCAAGAGTTCATGGATTCTGACCTTTATAATGATTCTCAGTGTTTTTTTATTTCATACCTAATTTAGTCATTTATTCAATAAGCCTAACAAGTATATATTTTTTAGCTCCTGCTATGGGCCAGACACTGATTTTGGGCATTTCCTTTAATTAAGTTGTAATATATCCTATTTAGGGGTGGTTTGGAATTGCCTGCTGTTATTTAGGTTGTAAAGTACATACATGTATTACATTCATTATATCCTGGTCCTTCAAAGAATGGTTTTTTTCTCCCCTTTCTTTAAGGTAATACTGCATTACATGATTGTGCAGAATCTGGAAGTTTGGACATCATGAAGATGCTTCTTATGTATTGTGCCAAGATGGAAAAGGATGGTTATGGAATGACTCCCCTTCTTTCAGCAAGCGTGACTGGTCACACTAATATTGTGGATTTTCTGACACACCATGCCCAGACCAGCAAGACAGAACGTATCAATGCTCTAGAGCTTTTGGGAGCTACGTTTGTAGACAAAAAAAGAGATTTACTAGGGGCTTTAAAATACTGGAAAAAGGCGATGAACATGAGGTACAGTGATAGGACTAATATCATTAGTAAACCAGTACCACAGACGCTAATAATGGCTTATGATTATGCTAAGGAGGTGAATAGTGCAGAAGAGTTAGAAGGTCTTATTGCTGATCCTGACGAGATGAGAATGCAAGCGCTGTTAATTAGAGAACGTATTCTTGGTCCTTCTCATCCTGACACCTCTTACTATATTAGATATAGAGGTGCTGTCTATGCAGATTCTGGAAACTTTAAACGATGCATCAACCTATGGAAGTATGCTTTGGACATGCAGCAGAACAATTTGGACCCTTTAAGCCCAATGACCGCCAGCAGCTTACTGTCTTTTGCAGAACTGTTCTCCTTTATGCTACAGGATAGGGCTAAAGGCTTGCTGGGTACTACCGTTACCTTTGATGATCTTATGGGCATACTGTGCAAAAGTGTCCTTGAAATTGAACGAGCAATCAAACAAACTCAGTGTCCAGCTGACCCACTGCAATTAAATAAGGCTCTTTCCATCATTTTGCACCTGATTTGCTTATTAGAAAAAGTTCCTTGTACTCCAGAACAGGACCATTTCAAAAAGCAAACTATCTACAGATTCCTTAAGCTTCATCCAAGAGGAAAGAATAGCTTCAGCCCTCTGCATCTGGCTGTGGACAAGAATACTACATGTGTAGGGCGGTACCCTGTTTGTAAGTTTCCATCTCTGCAAGTTACTGCAATACTGATAGAGTGTGGTGCTGATGTGAACGTCAGAGACTCTGATGACAATAGTCCCCTACATATTGCTGCTCTGAACAACCACCCAGACATCATGAATCTTCTTATTAAGTCAGGTGCACATTTTGATGCCACAAACTTACACAAACAAACTGCTAGTGACTTGCTGGACGAGAAGGAAATAGCTAAGAATTTGATCCAGCCCATAAATCATATCACATTGCAGTGTCTTGCTGCTCGTGTCATCGTGAATCATAGAATATATTACAAAGGGCATATCCCAGAAAAGCTAGAGACCTTTGTTTCACTTCATAGATGATAATTTGACTGTATCTTAGCATTGCTAAAGCACGAATTGGTAACAGTTGTTTCATAAATGAGCACTGTTGTGATAACACCAGCATTCATTTGGCTTGATGTCACTGTGCTCTCATTGGCTAATAAGCATCAAAGTTACAGGATTGGTTTCCCAGTATTTAATATAAATATACCATATAATATATTGTTTGTGAATTATTGAGAAATGTAATGTCATACTCAAATTTCTAAAGTTGTCTGCCAAAGGCCATTCTGGTTTTGTTTGCTGTTGGGTATTTGGGACAGAGTTAACTGTTTTTCAGTGGTGTCTTTATACTTTTTGAGTTTGTGGACTTTATACAATTAAATCTTTTTTTCCTCCTGCTTTTTCCTTCTTCAGGCTTCACCCCTGTTTTCATCCTTTTCTTCCTGTTTCTGCTACTTTTCCCTATGATGGACCCCATGCTAAGTCATAAACCTTACGGACTTTGTCACCATTTGCAGTTACCATAAGTGCTTTATCTTCTCTATGCACCGGCTTAAACTTGACTGTTGTATGTTAGCATATATTCTATGCAGCAGTTGGTCAATTTCAACTTGACAGTTTTCTTACATTCATTACAAAGTTTATTTCCTGAAAGTACTCCTATAGCATGACAATTTTTAGAGCTGCCGGCTAGCTGAGCTCAAGCTTTTTTGTTTTTGTTATTTTCCATCACATCTGAGGTTTCTTTCTCTAATTTACAGAAAATTTTGTATGCTAAACTTGGGAAACAAATCTATTGACTCATTAACCCAGTTGAAATTTAGGTCTGACATCTTAATACGTCATGCTATAAAGGGAAGACTAAAGTGACCTGCCTTTCATACTGCTCCAGCATTGTCCTGCTTGTGCTGATGGTGTGATTAGGTTTAGAGAATTTGCTGAAATTTAACCTAAAAGTTTACACGAGCTTAACAGATCACATTGAAATATTCCATCATTGAACTGCAAATGACTTTCAGTTACAAAAAGAGCTAAAGCATGTTAGTGGCGTGATGCTTGCCAAGCCAGATCTGGGCATCTAAGAAATTAAAGTATTTTAGTATGCAACTTACTGCCATAATATCAAAAGTCAGCAACAGTGTTCTTTCTTCAAGCTTAAGCATATCTTTTAAAGATAACTTGCATGAATTACTTTGATCTCTATTATTTGTCACTCTAGTTAAACACAGAAGGTTGCACAGTGATTTCCATTACTGAAAGCACCTCTCTTCTCTCTGCTTCCCCCTCTCTCTGCCTCCCTCTCCTTTTCCTCTCTCTGCCCTCTCTTCACCTTCCTCCTCCTCCTTTTACCCTGGTTTTCTTTGATTTGCTAATGCCACAGAAAGGGCTCTTTTGACTTAAGAAAAGATAAGTGAAAATGACTAAAAAGATTCAGGTAGTAATAATTCAGCACTTTATTTTATCAGAATAAAACTTATAATGGTGTATTCGCCTGCAAATGTCTTAATGTAATTGTTCTGAATAAAAAGCTCCTTATTGATTTGAAGAAAAAATATCAGTTTACCCGTGAATTTAATGAGCCGGATCGCTGGGATTTTGGGGTGGTGTTTTATTCCTAGGGTTGATGTAATGCAGAGTCATCATTTGCAGTCATGCTGCACTTACCTTCATCTTTATGCAGTAAAAACTTGTAATGAGTAGAAATAAAGAACATTATACTTTTCAACTAAAATTAAATAAAAATTTAAAAATAAATTTTAATTAAATAATTGTGGTTCAATTTTTTTAAAAGATATCTTTACTTATTTTACTACATTGTAAATTTAATTTACCACCAAAAAGAATGCATTAGATCAGTGGGCATTTTCCAACCTCTTGATGAAAAGATTTTATTTACTATGGTCAAACCTGATAAAACATTTAAACTGTCACATATCTTAAGAATAATTTGTCATTTAGATTGATCCTGTAGAAATGTCAAGCAATCTTTTGAAATCATCTGCTTTTAACTGTGGTATGAGAATTACATGTGCATGAGCCACTTTGGAAAACTTTGCTAGCTGGATAAACCTTCACTGGTTGACTTTACTTTCTGCATAAAAGGTGGCAGTCTGCTTTTTGATTTTTAAGGGATTTAAATTTCTACCACTTGGCAGGAAGAGTGGGAGTTACATGTTTTTAGAGTAAGGCACATCTAACTGCCTTATGGATGGACTTGAATTGTGTGACTCCAGTCACATTATAATGCATTTTCTGTCACTAAAAACAGGTAACTTGGAGGTAACTGTAATGCTGTATTGCAGTTAGAATGCTTTTCTGACCTTTTTCTGTTTGCCCTCTCTAGAAATGTCATTGGGAGCTCTTGAAAAATCAGTTAGTTTAATAGCTCAAGATTATGATTTTTATTTTAGGTGGGTTCATAACTGTGACCTCAGATACTATTAAGACCATCAAAAGTGTTTTCAAAATTGTGAGGCTGAATAACATAAAATTCTTAATTTTTCTTTTAACCACAGGTGAGTAAATTAGGTAATAGGTTACTCGTTTGAATAAAACTACACTGGACATTGTAGTTGGTAGTGTTAACTGGCAGTGTTGTGTAGATTTTGACTGTTTATACAAAAATGCCCTGTTGGGGGCTCTCAGTTTTAGATGTGCCACAGTTTTCATCACTTTTCTAAAAGAAGTGGTTATTTTACTCAGATACAAGTCTACTTTCTAAAGGAAAATGGCTATTTCTCTTATTCTTAAATCTGACAAGCATGAGCCCAAGTCAGCAAAAAATAATCTGGTGCCCTTTGTGATTTTGAAATTGGATATTGTTCATTTGTAGAGACAACTTGTATTATTTTTTTCTAAATCCATTTACTGTCACCTGAGGAAGATTATTTAGATCATACTTAGAAAACTAGCTCTCTAAGATCATATTGCCCAGAAAAAAACCCTTAGCAGAATTTATAGGTCTAATAATTGTCTAGTTTTCTCAGTAGAAGAGGCTGGAAAGGAGTAACATTCTTACACACTATGATAGTGGCCCTTTTGCTTGGAACTTCAACCGTTTTCAAGTTAGATACCAAGGGAACTTTAATTGGTTATCGTTTCCCTCATGTATCACTAAACAACTAATTTTTCTCCCTTTTGTAGTACCATTGTGTATTTTTTTTAAAAAGAAGTACTGTATTCAGATGCCAGCCAATAAAATTGTTACACAATGGAAAATGATATGCCACAACATTCATTGTAAGGTTTAATAAAGTTAAATTTGCACCAACTTCAAGTGTACTTTTATTAACTCTTGATTTTTGATGGGCATTACCTTGAAGCATATTACAGTGGAGTTCACTTGGAAAAAAAACACTACTTGGCAACTTATAGCCAATTAGAACATCAATGACCCCATTTACACTTGTGTGCAAACAAAATAGTTTGTGTACAAATTATTTATTTATTTATTTATTTATTTATTTATTTATTTATTTATTTATTTATTTATTTATTTTTAGTAAAGACCATACGGCTTGGCAGACTTGTGAGATGAATAGGAAGAGGGCTGTTTTTAACTTGATTTTGATGTTTGTTAGGTTTCATGAGTATATGTAGTAGTATGCATTATAGTGAAGGTAACTTTTTTAAAAAAATTTTTAAAAAATATTTATTTTTGGAGAGAAAGAAGAGAGGGAGAGGGAGACAGAGAATGGGTGTGCCCGCAGTCTCTCAGCTGCTGTGAATGAAATCCAGATGCGTGCGCCCCCTTGTGGTCAAGTGTGGCATTGCACCCTTGTGTCACTTTGCATCTGGCTAAACGTGGGACCTGGAGATTGGAACCGGGTTCTTAGGTTTAGCAGGCAGGCGCCTTAACCTCTAAGCCATCTCTCCAGCCCGAAGGTAACTTTTTAAGTATGTTTTTATGTACAGTCATAAAACCTAAGCAGTCCTTTTCGTATGTCTAAGTTATCTGAGTTTTTGACTTAGAAAATGTGTTGGTCATAATTTCTAAATTGAGCATAAATTGAAACTCAACGTCCATGTTTCCCCCTTTCTACTATTGGTAACCTCACTGGTGACAAGTGTGGACTTTGCCATCCTTTTATTGATGCCTTTTTTTTTAAAAAAAAACTTTTTTTGGAGAGAGAGACAGAGAGGGAGAGGAAGACAGATACAGATGGGTGCGCCAGCAGCCTCTCAGCTGCTGTGAATGAAATCCAAATGCATGTGACCCCTTGTGGTTAAGTGCGGCATTGCACCCTTGTGTCACTTTGCATCTGGCTAAACGTGGGACCTGGAGATTGGAACCAGCATTCTTAGGCTTAGGAGGCAGGCACCTTAGCCGCTAAGCCATCTCTCCAGCCCTATTGATGCCTTTTAAACATCAGTCTTGTCCCATCACAAATACTTAAAAGTAAATCTTACCAGGCTTACAAGGAAAGACTTTGAAAGGATGAACAACAAAGATACATGCCCTTGAGATGCTCGTTTCCATCTTTTTATCATGATACTGTTGTACAGAAGGAGGCTTGTTGATAAACGTAAGGCTTTGGGAGTTAAGAGAAAGAATTGGTTCCTGGAATAAGAAATAATTGGTACCATGTTACCTTATTATATGTTAAATATAAAGGTTGCTTTAAGATTTGCTCATAAAATTACAACTTTCGAGCCAGAGAGATGGCTTGGTGGGTAAGAGTGCTTCATGTGCAAGCATGAGGTCCTGCGTGATCCCCACCACCCATGTGAAAAGTTGGACATAGTGGCACATGCTTGCAACCCTAGTGCTGAGGTGGATAGAGACCAAAGGATCCCAAAATCATTGATATTTTATTTTATTTTTTCAAGGTAGGGTCTCGCTCTAGCCCCAGCTGACCTGGAATGTAGCCTCAGGCTGGCCTTGAACTCACAGTGATCCTTCTACCTCAGCTCTCCTGGGTGCTGGCATTAAAAGTGTGCACCACCGTGCTTGGCTAATTTTCTTACTGTCAGGTTTTACTCATGTTTATATAATTAATTGATACTAATTGGGCCTAGGATTATAATTCTCAGTGATCCTCCTATTTCAGCCCTCCTAGGTGATGGGATTTAACAGCGTGCACCACCATATCTGGCTAATTAATGTCAGGTTTTTCTTTGTGCTTATATAATTGATACTACTAATTGGGCCTGGGATTAGTATTTCTTTAGTTCTTTCATCTGCATAATTGTCTTTGTTGATTATAAAATTATAAAGGATATTTGTAAAACTATGTAGTTGCTCTAAAACTTGGAACTTTTTTCTTATTTTCAAAATAAATTTATAATAGTTCAATTGAGAAAAAAATAGTTAAACCATCTCAGCTGAAAATAAAACAAAGAAAGGGCTATCTAAATAATTAAAAGACAATATAGGAAGAGAGGCTAACCAGGTCAGGAAATGTGCTGTGAGCAGGTTTCTTATAAGTTCTTAAAGGTTGTGGGGTGTTGTTCAGAGTTTAGCATTTTTGCTGGAAGTGCTGTCCATGTTGGGGTCTAACAAGCTATGGATGGAGGATAAGATGTTGTCATCAAGGGTAGATCATTTGTCCTTCAGGATGTCCTAGCAAATGCATGTACCCATGGTAGTAGGTCATGAGCGACTTCACTGTGGGTATGTGAAGGAGCCACTGGAGAACTTGTACCTTGGCTCTTCAGGTTTTATCACTGGTGCTCCACAGATGGCTCCTACCCATTTGACAAGGTCTTGTTTAGGAAAGGAAGGGGTTCCTGTCTCCACACATGAGTGTCTTCAGCTCTGTTTTGGTCTCCTCACATTCCTGGGCAGCACCCCACCAGGCCAGCTCCTTTACTAGAGCAGCAGTGATGGTGACACCACTGGGCATGGCTGTGGCTCAACTTACAGTACCCTCATTTTTTTTTTTTTTTTTTTTTTGGTTTTGTGAGGTAGGGTCTCACTCTGGTCCAGGCTGACCTGGAATTCACTATGTAGTCTTAGGGTAGCTTCGAACTCTCGGCGATCCTCCTACCTCTGCCTCCCGAGTGCTGGGATTAAAGGCGTGCGCCACCACGCCCGACTTTTAGTACCCTCATTTTAAAGGTTACTATAAGAGGTTGGTTTTTAAAATTTATTTATTTATTTGAGAGAGGGAAAGAGGCAGACAGAGAGAGAGAGAGAATGGGCATGTCAGGGCCTCCAGCCACTGCAAATGAACCCCAAATGCATGTGACACCTTGTACATCTGGCTTACGTGGGTCCTGGGGAATCAAACTGAGGTCCTTTGGCTTTGCAGACAAACACCTTAACCACTAAGCCTTTTCTCCAGCCCTCACCTTGGTTGTAAACCTCTTTCCTCCAAAGGTATCATTTTATTATTGTAGACTACAAATGCCCTTTCAGTTTTGTTGGTAGATTATATATTATTTGCCTCCCATTTTCTCTGTGGAAAGTTTTATTCTTTCTGAAATACTTTCCTTTTGGGCTTCGGGGAAGGAGATGTGTGTGCATATAAAACAATGTCTTTCTCTTTTTTATACTATTTTATTTATTTGAGAGAGAGAAAGAGGCAGAGAGAAAGAGAGAATGGGTGCCAGGGCCTCTAGCCACTGCATATATGCACCACTTTGTGCATCTGGCTTTACATGGGTACTGGGGAATTGAACTCACGTTATTAGGCTTTGCAGGCAAGTGCCTTAACCGGAGAGCCATAGTAGTTTCTTTGTGACTGGTTTTACTGAGCACTTTGAAGATGCTAATCCATTGTCTTTTAGCCTCTAATGTGGTTGACCTCTGTCACTCTTTGTGGTTAATCACTTGTTTTCTCTCATTTCCTTTTAGATTTTCACTGTCTATGGCATTTCTCAGTTGTGTGATGATGTGACTAGGTTTGGATGTATTTGTTTATCCTGTTTGTCCCCTTAGGATAATTCTTCAATCTGTAAATTTGTCTTTTTTCTTTATTTCTAGAAAAATTATACATTATCTTTGTGTACTGACTTTTTCTCCTTTGCTTTCCTTCTGAAACATCCATTAGATATATTGCTATACTTTTCTAACCTATTTTTAGTCTCTTAACTTTTCTCATCTCACTACTCTGCTTGGACTGTTTGTATTTCTACTTCTTCTTTTTCTTCTTCTTCCCCACAGAGCAAGTGTTGGTTTTTTTTTCTGTTTTTCTTTTTCTTTTCTTCTTTTTTTTCTAAATATTTTTATTTTTACTTATTTATTTGAGAGAGGGAAAGAAACAGAGAGAGAGAGAGAGAGAGAAAGAGAGAGGAAGAATGAATGGGTGTGCCAGGGCCTCCAGCCACTGGAAATAAACTCCAGATGCATGTCTTGTGCATCTGGTTTACGTGGGTCCTGGGAATTGAACCGAGGTCCTTTGGCTTTGCAGGCAAGCGCCTTAACCACTAAGCCATCTCTCCAGCCCCTTTTTTCTTTTTTTATTTTTCGTTGACAATTTCTTTAATTGCAGACAATATCCCATGGTACTTCCCTCCACCCCCCCCCACTTTCCCCTTTGAAACTTCCCTCTCCATCATATCCTCTCCCCCTCTCAATCAGTCTCTTTTCAGTTTAATGTCATGATCTTTTCCTTCTATTATGATGGTCTTGTGTAGGTAGTGTTAGGGTCTGTGAGGTCATGGATATCCTGGCCATTTTGTGTCTGGAGGAGCACGTTGTAAGGAGTCCTACTCTTCCTTTGGCTCTTACATTCTTTCCGCCCCCTCTTCCGCAATGGACCCTGAGCCTTGGAAGGTGGGTTTGAGATGTTTCAGTGCTGAGCACTCCTCTGTCACTTCGTCTCAGCACCATGGTGCCTTCTGAGTCATCCCAAAGTCGCCACCATCTGGAAAGAGAAGCTTCTCTAAACAAAATATATTAATATATGGGTGTGGACATTAAGAGAAGTGCTTACTGGGCAGTTTGGTGAGCATAGTATATACATTTAGTGTGATACAAGCAGACATTACACCTTAGGGCTCATGACTACCCCTGTCATAGGTTTTCAGTATCAGGGATGTATTCCCTCCCACAGAGCGGGCTTCCAGTCCAATTAGAGAGCAGTTGGTTTTCCCCATAACACACATGCCACTATTGCACCCGTTGGCTCATTTGCCTGGCTGGCCAAATTTAAAGCTTGCAGTGTTCACTGTTGAGTACCTTCACTGGTGTTTTCTCTCTGCCATTGAACTTCTTGTAGCGTAGCCTTTGCCAACTTCCTGTCAGCTGGTCCACAGGATTTCTCAGTGTGACCTTGCTGACCAAGTATGTGTAGTCTTCAGCAGTAGGGTCTTATCATCTATTCCTGGTGGGAAACCAAGGGCCTCGGCAATGGCCTATAATGTTTGGGGGGTATCTGTGACCTCCCTGGCCAACAACTCACTAGAAGGAATCCCATCCCTGGCACTGAAAAGTTTCTAGTAACAATCTATTGCTTCTGAGTTTACTATTTAATTCATATTTATTTAGCTTTTTGACTGTGCTTGTGCTTTCAACACTGTCACTATGATTTTCTGCTCCTCAATAAGGAAAGCTCACTTGATCCTGTCATGGACATAGTTAGCACACATGGAAGCTCCATAGTCCTAGCTGATATGGTGTTTTGTTTTGGACAATGTCATAAGGACTTCAGGCCTCACAACATGAACCCCTCGACGTCGGCCTGGGCACATGCCGCATGCTGACTGGTGCTTTCCTGACCTTCTTGGTGCACAGGTAAACCATTCTGTTACCTGGGGTTCTGGACAGCCTAGTTTTGTTCAAGGCTGTACTGTAGGAAGGCCTATGATGGTATATCAAATACTGAACCATTCTTAGTGCCTCTAATTACTGGGCCCAGAAGAGCACTTTTCTTCCTTTTTTAATTTTGTGTGTGTGAGCGTGCACATGCGTGGGTGAGGAGGTCAGAGAACAACCTTGGGGTGCTGAGCCTCTCTTCCCACCTTCAGTTATGCTTTATTAACAGATCAGAAAAGTGTAGAATTGTAATTGTGTGGAAAATCATGTATGACCTTGGGTACACCCAAGAAATTCAGTTCTCAATGTAAGCATTGTCTCTCCTCTGCCACAACAGCAAATGAAGTTGCTTGTAGCAACTGAATTGAAGCCAATATTCTGAATGAAAACCTTTTGAGCCACACAGGCTGTCTACATTTTATAGTTACAGACTGTAGGCCTGGCTCAAGCAAACCTTTCTGCAAGGACTAGGGCAAAAGGAAGGTGAGAGTTTGCGTAATACATTTCCTGTCATTTGTTAAGAAAATTCATTCAGGTTATTTGTATTATATGTACAAAGTACAAGTTTTTTTTATTATTTTTCCTTAATTACTTGCATAATACTTATAAGGAAATGTCATCTATTTCTAGCAGTAGACTAATATCTCAAAATAGCTAAAAGAAGAGGCATGTATTTAATGTCCTTGCATCATGAACACACCTTTGGGTATATGATATATAGACATCTAAGACATTTGGTGCATATATATTTGTTCACACGTACATTTCTATACACAGAAAGAAAAGGAGATGATATTCTGAAAGCACTGCTTACTATATAGCTAAGTAGTAAAGCATATTATTGGATTGAGCCAACAGTGTTACAGAAGGCCTATTTGCTAGAGTGCTTGTGTTCGCGTTCAGGAATAGATTATTAAATAATAATGGCAAGACTGTTTTCAGCCATAGAAAATGCAAGCCATTCAAATGTCAGATGCATATGAAAGTTAGATCCATCAGATGGGATCATACTTTAAATAATTGTGACTACATTTGTTTTGCTTGCTAGTCTCCTAGTAACCCGCGGGCAGGACTTGACAGAATCGCAGGCATAGGGTGTGGTCAATTACCCTCATTATCAAACAGCTGCAAAATTGTTTGGCCTTGACAGCAAGAAATTTATCTGTTCAGAAAATAACACACAGCTCATTGGCTCTTTTTTTTTTTTTTTACTGAACTGAATTTTCCCAACATACCTTATTTAGAAATATATGACAATAATGTTATAAGATTAAGTGTTAATTATGTATGCATTCAAGTTCCCTTGGACAACTACTAAAGATCCTTACTAGAAATGTAAACTTGGGTGGAGAGATGGCTTGGCGGTTAAGGTGCTTGCCTGCAAAGCCAAAGGACCCAGGTTTGATTCCCCAGGACCCACGTAAGCCAGATGCAAAAAGTGGTGCATGCGTCTGAAGTTCATCTACAGCAGCTAAAGGCCCCGGCATGCCCATTCTCTCTCCTCTCTATCTGTCTCATTTTCTCTGTCTTTCTCAAATGATTAAATAAAAATAAAGATTAGAAATGTGGCCAGGTGAGTTGGCGTACACCTTTAATCCTAGCACTCAGGAGGCAGAGATAGGAGGATTGCCATGAGTTTGAGGCCACCTTGAAACTCTGGAGTGAATTCCAGGTCAGCCTGGGCTAGAGTGAGACCCTTGAAAAACAAAACAAACAAAAACGATTAGAAATGTAAAATTACACATGGCTTCAGTTAGACTCAACAAATGGTCAAAGGCAGAGATGAACAGAGTACATACATCACAAGTTATTATTTTTTTTTTTTTTTGTTTAGTTTTTCGAGGTAGGGTCTCACTGTAGCTCAGGCTGACCTGGAATTTACTTTGTAGTCTTAGGGGGGCCTCGAACCCATGGCGATCCTCCTACTTCTGCTTCCTGAGTGCTGGGGTTAAAGGCGTGTGCCACCTTGCCCAGTACATCACAAGTTTTTAAAAGGTAGCTAATGGGGAAAATATCAGAGCATGAAGATAAATGTTATAGAGGTCTTTATTTACTAGCTATCTAACCTTCAGTCTCAAGACCATGGTTGAAAAAATTAAAATTTATCTCACAAAATTACTAAGAGGTATAAATAAAGCACTTTAAGCCTAATTAGAGCTCCTAGCACATAATTTCTTTTTAAAATATTTTTTATTTAATTAAATTAATTTATTTATTTGAGAGAGAGAGAATGGGCACACCAGGGCTTCCTGCCACTGAAAACGAACTCCAGATGCATGTGCCACCGTGTGCATCTGGCTTACGTGGATCCTGGGGAATCGAACTGAAGTCCTTTGGCTTTGCTGACAAGTACCTTAACCGCTAAGCCATCTCTCCAGCCCTAGCTTCTTTTCTTTTCTTTTCTTTTCTTTTCTTTTCTTTTCTTTTCTTTTCTTTTCTTTTCTTTTCTTTTCTTTTCTTTTCTTTTTTCTCTTCTCTTCTCTTTCTTTTTTTTTTTTTTTTTTTTGATTTTTCCGAGATAGGGTTTCACTCTAGTTCAGGCTGACCTGGAATTCACTATGTAGTCTCAGGGTGGCCTCGAACTCATGGCAATCCTCCTACCTCTGCCTCCTGAGTGCTGGGATTAAAGGCGTGTACCACCCAGTGTACCACCACACCCAGCTCCAGCCCTAATTTCTTTTTTTATTTTATTTTTTTATTTTTCGAGGTAGGGTCTCACTCTGGCCCAGGCTGACCTGGAATTAACTATGTAGTCTTAGGGTGGCCTTGAACTTAGGGTGGTCTCCCGAGTGCTGGGATTAAAGGCGTGTGCCACCATGCCCGGGTAGCTCTAGTTTCTTAATAAATATAGTAGCTATTATTCTCTGTGGAAAAGTCGAGCATTAAAGTGCCTTAAATTCCAGCTGTATTTGAATTTTAACCCATAAGTGAAACTTAGATCTACAGTGAGCTTATTTTATATTTGAACAAATAGTTTTATTTTCTAAAATCAAGAATATAAAATTAAAAAGTGCAGCTGATACTTGAAATAAGTCAGCTGGTATACTTCCTTGAAAGATGAATTTGAGAGGTGGTAGGAGGAAAGAGCTTAGAATTAGAAAAGCCTCATTCTTCATTCTGAATCATGACAAGCAAGGCCATGAGACCTATATCAAAATCCTGTATGATCTTTTAAAAATAAGCCCTAAAACAGCATAACCTGGAATAAGGAATATGTTAAACTTTTCAAAAGTTTTCCTTTGAAGAGTCTTAAGTGCACTCTTTCATAGGTGGAGAATTGATTTCCAATGCTGCATTGAAGGGAAAATTGGCCACATTATGAGCAGGCTCCTAATGCCCAAAGGGAATTATGTTCTGTCTTCTACTGCCTGTGAGAAGGGTGTTGCTAAGAAACAGAAATCCTGATACATTCTGAGGAAAGCAGCTTGTCATTTTAGTGGTGCGTGGAGAATAAAATTCAGTGAAGGCAATGTGTTTTCAAAAACTAAGGCTATTAGTAGCCAAGGAAAACTGTATCTCTGGTTGATTAGACACAACTCATCTGATTAGTGTGAGGCTCAGAAAACACTTCAAATCCCTGAGTTCTGATGCTCTAAAGCACAGAGGACATGCCAAATCATTCTTCTGTATTTGATGGTTCCAAGGGAAAAGATGAGGGGACACTCACATGCTACGAGCACTGCCATGGACACACTGGGCAAGCTTCGTCATGGCCATTTCTCAAGGACTGTCTACTATCGCTTGTGAAGGAGGAGTGTTGTTTTTCCTTTCAGATGAAGGGAATGAGTTCACTGGAAATTTGGCCCAATCACAAAGCTAGAAGTACCAGTGCTCATAACTTCAAGCCTATGTTTTCTGAGCCCAGTGCAGAGTTCTTCACACACTTAGCATGCATCCCCTTCCTCTTTCAGGGGTCCAAGCAGGGTCAGAGTCAGACCACAACTGCCAAGGAAATGAGGAAAAATCATAACAGCCAGATCCAGGCCTAGAATGCTAGGAAGGCCTCAGTTTCTGATTTCCCTTGCTTGCTAAAGAATGGGAACTTCCCTATCATTTCTTAAGACTTTCAGGAGCAACAGCCTCACATGAATAGGCATCCTGCCAAAGATCGACAAGGAACTGAGAGTAGGGAGTGACTGCCAGTCATTCAATGGGGTGCTGCCTTGTACCATGTGGGAAGCTACCTGCAGATAAGTGGGGCCTCTAGGCTCTCCTCTGATTCTGTTGCTGTTTTCAGGCCTCCACTCACCTTTTCAGCACTGGCATCAGCTTTCTCCATCATGATAAGTGCGTTCATAAATAGCTCATGAGGATTGACTTTGTATTCAGAAGTAGGAAAATTCAATCTTCCGACAAGAATTAATTGACAGGGTATTATGTGATAGGCAGCATTTTAGAAACTAGAGAATCAGCAGCAATGAAGACAAAAATCCCTAATTTTACCCCAGAAAAGAACAAATATTCCCTCACCTGTCAGAATCTTAAACAGAAAGGTCTGAAGTGAGCTTTGCATGATTGTTGCTTCACATGGACCACAAAAGTAAGTCTCACAATGAAAAAGAAAAAAAAAAATTAAAGTGTTGGCCTATTTAGAGACTCCTAGGAGAAAACATTAAGGCATCCATGCGTGGAATACACATATTTCTCCCTGATGCAGTGATAGCACTAACATGGAGGAAATAACTGACATTATCTAATTTGTGGGTATCTAAAGAGTGCAGAGGTTTAAGTGTTAAACTTAAAACACAAAATCCATGCAGAAAATGTAGCTAGCTCAGTAGGAGAGTGCTTGTTAAGCATGTGGCTAAGGTCAAACTCCTACACAAAAAATAAAAATTTAAAGCAATTAAAAAGAGGGAAAGAAGGAAGAGAAGAAAAGAAAAGAAAGAAAGAAAAAAAGAGTGTGAATACAAAATAAATATATAGCATGTACACTGTAAGAAGCTGTGCTCTTAAAGGGAAAGAGGATCACCCCTTCAATGGAACAAAGGATATTCCTAGAATTCCAGACAATCACAACTCAAAGTAGCTGTTGGTAATCTTTAAGTAGACACATTACATTAATATAATAGTCATTGTCATGAAGTCAATATACAATGCATATATATATATAACACACACACACACATACATACACACACATACACATACAACCTAGTGAAAATGAAACACCATTACCAACAAGTCATGTGGTGGTGGAGGTGGGCACCCTCCCCCACCCCACCCACCTTCCCTGACTCATCTGTTTTTTTTTTTTCTTATGGTAACAGCTTCGTGATTTGGTTTCCTGGTTACTGCAGCCTTGGTAGGATTTTCCTGCCCACACTGGCTGATGTATCAGATGTGCAATCCCTGGATTCAAATCTACATTTACTATGAACACTAAGAAATCGCTGTTGCACATTCAACCATAATGCCATTGTTAAGAGACCCCCATTTGTACCAACTGCCCAGGTTCATCAAAGCAGCTGGGTTCTTCTACCCACTGAGACCTGACCCTTTAGTAATTTGTCAGTAAGTTATCAGCTACCCTACCACCCTAATTAATAAATCCCCCCAAAGTGGGGGCTACAGCTAAGGAACAGAGCATTTGACTGCAGCAATCCTGCTAGGTTTTGGAGAGGGGGATATACCTGGTGTTAGTTTCTGTTGCTTGCAAAAGGAGAATCATAGCTGAAACACAGCTGAATTATAGTTAAATTATATCTTTATCATGAAAGTTCTGCTTTAAATAAAATCTATGTTTGACTTTTTTAAACAAAAGAATGCCAAAAAGACTTTTGTGTTCTGAGCATCTAGTTATAGCTACAACTTCAGAGGTAAGTGCGTTAAGCATCTGTGCACTGAGAAATGGATTTAGATGTCACATTGGTTCCTGTGGCTTTCTCAGACACATTTTCTGTGATATGATTCTTCAAGGTAACACTGCTTTGATTTCTACAAGTTCTCTTTATATGTGGTTTATTTAATTTTAATTTTTATTTATTGATGTGTGTGTATGTGTGTGTGTGTGTGTGCATGCTAGGACCGCTTGCTACTACAAGAGAACTCCAGACATATATGTCACTTTGTGTTCAGCTTTATGTGGGTGCTGGGACTTGAACTCAAGCCGGCAAGCTTAGCAAGCAAGCACCTTTAATTGCTAAACCATTTCCCCAGCCTCATAATGTGGTTTTAATTTAAAGCAACTGTAAGTCTTACAGAGTTTTTGAAGGCCCATATTATTTATTTTGCCTTTTCTGGCTTTGAATGTGTACGAGATTTATAAAAATACCTTTATTTCACCTGTAATTTGCTATCAAGAGAAGCTATAAGAACCCAGGTCAAACTTACAAGACTTACTAAGAGGAATAGGCCATAAGGATGTAGTTATTTTGCATGAACTGAGCAGAGCCTGTTCTCACACCCAACATGTGGAAAACAAGGAGGTTCGTTCAGGAAGATGGAAGAAGAAAAGAATGTTTAGTTCCTCTCTCCTCTATTTTTAACACTTTCAACATGTGCCATTCGGCACACTAAGCCTGTGCTTCCATCATGCTGCTGTGGTTGACATGAAGGACCTACAGTTTAAGCAAGATAGTCACAGTAATGTGAAAGGAAAACAAACCATTGAAGAGAAAAGCAACCTAATTTGTAAATGACATGGAAGGCAGAAAGAGTAAGAAGATAATCAAGTTAGTCAACTAAATTTTGTTAACGATATTTATTTATTTATTTATTTGAGCAAGAGAGAGAATGGGCATACCAAGGCCTCCAGCCACTGCAAAGGAACTCCAGACACATGTGCCACCTTGTGCATCTGGCTTATATGGGTACTCAGGAAATGAACCTGGGTCCCTAGGCTTCACAGGTAAATGCCTTAACTACTAAGCCATCTCTCCAGCCCTTTATTCAACAAAATTTATGTAGTAGGAGTGTTTGTGGGGAGGGGCAGTGCGCTTTCATGTACCATAAGCAAGGTACCAGTAAAGTGTGACCAGCATTCTATATAAAAATAAGGCGTTGGATGCCATTGCTGAGACGGCACTGTCCTTAGCTTTGGTTGAAAGAGGGTCTTTGAGAAATAAACTAGTCAACTTGCTTGCATTTCAGCTAATCACCTCAAATACTATGTCTTCTCACATTACACTGTTAGAGGGATCCACATCTCCATGCCTCATTCATTGGATCTTTATTTCCACAAAGGATTTCTATACTCAGCCCTTCTCTGCACCCCTTACTACCAAAAATAGAAGGAACTACCTGATTGTAGAGGCTGGTGACTTAGCCCACATTTCTCCTTGGCCAGCCAGCCTTCAAGACAGGCACCATCTCCATTCATCATGCCCCTCACACAATGAGCACTCCAGGGCAGGCCAAGAAGCCACTTATACTTCAGGAGCTATGTGTCACTCTATCTTTGCTATCAGGGCCCAACAGGAATGAGGCAATAACCTCCCTTAGCATTGACTGGAGTAAATTTCCACTGCCTAGAGGCCTTGTTTTTTTTGCAGGCAAGCCAAGTGATAGAAATTCTGTCCATAGGCAATCCTGGTTCAAGCTAGCAGTAAGTGCCATGAAGAAATGACAGTAAAAGCTGGGCGTGGTGATGCATGCCTTTGATCCCAGCACTTGGGAGGCAGAGGTAGGAGGATCACCATGAGTTTGAGGCCACCCTGACACTACATACTGAATTCCAGGACAGCCTTAGCTAGAGTGAGACCCTACCTCGAAAAAAACAAAAGAAAAGAAAAGAAAAGAAATGATAGCAGAGTTAGAGGGTGTAGTGGGTGGAAGATACTGGTAGAGGGTACAGGAATGCATGGTGTAGCTGGGGACAATCCCTCTTGAGGTGACAATGAAACTGAGACATGAATGATGTGTAAGAGATTGGAGGATAGAGTTGCTTAGGCAAAGGGTCAGGGTAAAAGCCTTGAGGTGAGACCCAGCCTGGATTTTCCAGAAACAGAAAGAACAAAGTGGAAGAGTTGCAGTACTCATGGTCAGAGAGAGGCAGAGGCCTACCTAATACCACTGAGGTCCTGGAAGGAATTTATTCTGAAAAAGGGAAACCTTGGAGGGTGCTGAGCACAGAAGTGGCACGATCAGGTTTGTGTTTTGTTTATTTTTCTTTCCCAAAATAGATTAGCAAGTTAATGTGTTCAAGAGCTCACTCACAGTTCCATGGAGAAGAGATGGAGGGAGCAAGAGCAGAGCATGATGATGCTGGACACTGGAGAGACTTGGGAAAGACTGAAGAAAACTGATAGCTGTTGCTGAAGGACTGAGTCTAAGTGGTGCACAGGAATGAATTAGGATGTCTTCCAGGTCTTGAGCCTGAGCCATGGAATGAATGGTGCTTCTATTAAGATGGGTGAGTAGAGAGGGAATAAGGGATGGGTGTCTAAGAAGCAAACAGCATTGGTAGCTAGTAAGTGTAGGCTAATCTTTAATTCCAGTGAGAGTTGGTATGGACATATCTAGAATCTAGAAGGTAGATGATTATATCTGAAGGCATGGTGCTGGTTTGGCCTCACCTTTGGAGACAGAGAAGAGGTTTGAGAACAGAGCGATTCAGACAGAGGTTACAGAAATGAGAACTGACGAATGAGCTTTGAAATACCCCCGACATTTCAAGACAGGGAGGTAGAAAGAGTCAACAAAGGATTCTGAGAAATCAGTTAAGCAGACCTATGGAATGATTATATAGGATTTATTATAAAGAGCTGAAGAGTCTAAATTTCCACCGTGGATCAGCTGGCTTAAGACCTAGGAGAGCCCATGTTGCCAATAAATTCTGAAGTCTGTATAGAGACTTTTCTCTTACTTGGAAGGATAGAGTTGCTTATGTTCTAGTTAGACATTCAACTGATTAAGGTCCCACTCATGCTATGGAAAGCAATCTGCTTTGCTCTACCAATCTAACTGAATGTTAAAACCTACCATTTTAAATGTTAATCTAACCCAATATTGAAAATCTACTATTTTAAGGGCCAGGGGTGGTGGATCATGCCTAAAATCCCAGCACTTGGGTAGCCTGGGCTACAGAGGGAGTTCCAGGTCAACCCAGGCTAGAGAAAGATCCTGTCCCAAAAATCAAAAAAGAGGGCTGGAAGGCCGGGTGTGGTGGCGCACGCCTTTAATCCCAGCACTCGGGAGGCAGAGGTAGGAGGATTGTTGAGAGTTCGAGGCCACCCTGAGAATACATAGTTAATTCCAGGTCAGCCTGGGCCAGAGTGAGACCCTACCTTGAAAACCAAAAAAAAAAAAAAAAAAAAAAAGAGGGCTGGAGAGATGGTTTGGCAGCTAAGGTGCTTGCCTGAAAAGCCAAAGGACCTAGGTTCAACTCCCCAGGTCCCAAGTAAGCCAGATGCACACGGTGGCACATGCATCTAGAGTTCATTTGCAGTGGCCAGAGGCCCTGATGCGCCCATTCTCTCTCTGCCTCTTTCTCTCTCTCTCTCTCTTTCAAATAAATAAATAAAAATAAAAATATTTTTAAAAAGTAAAAAAGAACCTCGCAGTGCCTAGCACTACCTTCATAAGACCTTTATAATAGAAGGAAAAGATGATGACATCAAAATAAAAGAGAGAGCAATGGAGATGAAGGGATAGGATAGAGTGTGGATTTGTGAAGGGGAAAGGGGAGGGGAGGGAATTATCATGGTTTATTGTCTGTAAGTATGGAAGCTGTTGATTAAGCAATTAAGCTGGGAAGAAGGCTCCATCAGTAACGTGCTTATCATGCATGCCTGAGGACCCGAGTTGAGATCCTCAGCACCAACATCACGCTGGACATGGCAGCAAGTTCCTCTCTCCCAGTGCTTACGGGTTGGAGGCAGGTGATCCCCCAGGGCATCCTGGCTAGCTGGACTAGGTAAATCATTGAGTTCTGGGTTCAGTGATAGACACTGTCTCAATAAGTAAGGTGGAAAGCAATTAAGCAAGACACATCACCCTCTGATCTCCACACGTGCACACACACACACAAATGGAAAATCTCCATTTTAAATGTTAATATTACTCCAAAACACCTTCACAGAAACACCCAAAATGATGTTTGACCAAATATCTGAGTATCCTATGGTCCAGAACAGAAGTACGGAAAAGAAGGAATGTTGGCTTTTTGGTGTGATCTTAACAAAGTTACAAAGAAAGGTGGCACAGTTAATTAACTTTGTAGCTACTCCCCTAGATGACTGCCATCCTATATATATATATATTTGTTTTCATTCTCTGCTTAGATATGTCCAATACTAGAGAGCTGACTATTTTATAAGATAAAAAGGTTACTGTGGGGCTGGAGAAATGGCTTAGCAGTTAAGGCACTTGCTTGCAAAGCCTAAAAACACATGTTTGAATCTCCAGGTCCCATGTAGGCAGACACACAATGACATAAGCGTGCAATGTCGCACATGTGGACAAGGGGGTGCACGCATCTGGAGTTCATTCACAGTGGCTGAAAGGCCCTGGTGTACCATCCTCCCTCTCTCTCTCTCTCCCTCTGTCTGCCTCTTTCTCTCTCTCTCAAAAAATGAAATAACAAAAAATAACGTTACTGTGGCCCTGTATTCACTATGAAAGTTATTTTTATATGGAACAGAACTTTCCATGAAGCCTGAGTATCTGTCATCTTCCTTGACATAAAGTGAGTTTCACTGGTGCTGTAGCTCAGTGGTAGAGTGCTTGCCTAGGTTGTTCAAGGCCTTGGGTTTGATCCCAAGTACCACATACCAAATAAATAGATGAAGAGTGCTGAGGATCAGCTTAATTGGTAGAGTGCTTGCCTGGTACACATGAGGATCTGGATTTGATCTTTTGCACCTTGTGAACTGGACATGGGGGTACCTACCTGTAATTCCAACACTGTATGTATAGGTGGGAGGATCAAAGGCTCAAGCTCATCCTTTGCTACCTAGAGAATCTAAGGTACTTGGATTATGTGAGACCCTCTCTTGATTGATTGATTGCTTCATTATTTGATTGATAGATACTAGATAGTTGATTGAGTCCCATTAACATGGGTCCAGAGCACTGCAGAGTTGGGGAGCAATTTTATCGGTCCTGGGCCAGAGACTTCTCTACCCTGGGGTGAAGCTATGACCCCAGGCATTTGTGTCTGGACTGATTCAAGCACTGTTTGTTAGAAACCACTCCAGATAAGAAAGCCTTGCTGCAGAATGTGCCACGCTGCTTCAAAATGAGTAATTCATGTTTAAAGGCCCTCTGAACCCATAACCTGGCTTCTGTCAGAGCCTGACAGGCTGGCAGCCCATCTGTACATGCTTGAACCTAGCTGTGGATGCATTTCTGTCCCCACCCCTTCCATTTAGGTCAGTAGACGTAAATAGATATGAGAGAGGGCCATGGCCCACTTCCAAATACCTATGCAAATATTCGCTCCATTCTGACCAGGGATACTTAATTTGGAATGGCCACACACTGAGACACATCCCTTTTTACTCCATAGCAACTATACTCAGCTTTGTCCCAATACTAACATCGTTTTAATGAAAATATTATTAAGTTGCAATTAGACAAGTGATGAACAAGACTATTTGCTGGAAAATGAATATCCTGAGTAAAAACTGCATCTTGGAAGCCACCCAGACCAGCGCTTCCAATGTTGGGAGAGGAGCAAGTCTCAAAACCCTGGAACGACGTGGCTCTCCAAGAACCTCTGATTGTAAATTGACCTCAAACCCTAGAAAAGAAAAATGATAATCTAACAATAGAGAATTAGTACAGGGCTTGGGCCAACCTCTTTTAGGCCTTGCTTGCTACTCTTACAAGTGAATCACTTAGTAAGAATTAGTTCCCGAGGAGACCGGTGCTACCATCCAGAGCACCTCTATACAACCTGGAATCCCTTGTCTTACTCTGCTGTTATAGACTACATGTTTTTGTTCCCTCCCCTTACTAAAGGTAGTAGGAGGTGGGACCTTTGAGAAGTGAACAGGTGATGAGTAGAACTGCTGGAGTGGTGTTGGTGCTCTTATAAAAGAAACCCTGGAGAGAGCTCCTTGTCCCTGCCACCATGGGAGGACACTGTAAGAAAACCGTAGTCTGTACACTAAGTAGTGGGTCCTCAACAGATACCAGATCCAGTAGTGCCGAATCTCAGACTGCCAGCCTGAGAACTATGCAAATACATTTTTGTAGTCTAAGCCACCCAGTCTTCAGTATTTGTATTGTGCAGCCAATGTAGTAAGGTATTTGCTGTTTGTGAGCCTAGAAGATAACTTTGTTCTGATTTGTTTCAGTGACCAGGACTTTTTAAAATGTATTTTTAGTCCAGGAAAGGACAAATTACATAAATATGTACAAAGGATATATATATCTTTGTTTGGTCATTGCGTTTTATGAAGAAATTCAAGGCATTGTTAAACCAAGATTCTCATCAAACATTAACCATCATGTGAAAGTTTATTTTCCTCCCCTATAATGCAACGAGCTACCTTCAATTCTCCTCCAATCTCTTCCAACCCTCACAGAAAAACAAACTGCATATACTCAAGGACTACCTATGCACATCAGCACTTACATTTCTTTCCTCAAAATATAAACAACTTATCTTAAGTATTTCTACGAATACTTGTGCCTTCTGTATCATTTGTAATGGCATCACTTCTTACTAACATTTGTCTCTTCAATGGTCAACTTCTTGAGAAAGGGATAATATAGCAAACACCTTTTAGGCTCAATTGTCTTAAATCTCATCTTGTACCTAATGCTATAAATACATTATATCTATATATAAACATGTTGTTTAGTAGTAAATTGTTCTTTCTTTCTAAAATGATTAGATACACAACATACATATTTTTGAAAATTTGAAAAGAGTGGGTGTCTTCACAGTTCCGTGATACAGACACAACCACTATTGACACGTTGATGTGTTTGCTTCAGTCTCTGAGAGTGGAACTTTCACATGAACAGCTTTCATTGGAAGGGAATCATTCTTTGTGTCATTGTGTTTCCCACTTTTATCTTACAGAAATGACACGTCAAGAGGTAAAAAGACGTGAATGTGATTTCTTCTCTTGCATTTAAAGAGACTCCTTTCTGGATTCAGGGGCAAGGGGCTTTGTTGACATGACTGCTCAGATTTAGGAAGTGACTTCATTCCTTAGAAGTGACCCTGATGCATGTGACTAAAATTCAGGGTTTTAGACCATGTCTGCAAAGTAGAAAAAATAATGAATTGGGCTGGAGAGATGGCTTAGTGGTTAGACGCTTGCCTATGAAGCCTAAAGACCCCAGTTCGAGGCTCGATTCTCCAGGACCCACGTAAGCCAGATGCACAAGGGGGTGCATGCATCTGGAGTTCGTTTGCAGTGGCTGGAGGCCCTGGCGCACCCATTCTCTCTCTCTCTCTCTCTCTACCTGCCTATTTCTGTATCTCTCTCTCTCAAATAAATAAATAAATAAATAATAAAATATTAAAAAAAGAAAAAAATGCTAAGGGATTATTTTAAAAAATAATGAATTAATAAATTATGTGAATGATGAAGGTTTTTTTTTCTTACTTGTTTTGGTACCTTTTGCCTTATTAATCAGGTGGTTGTCTGATCTGTGTAATTTTCACAGTTCTATACTTCTCTATTTTTGTGGCTTTCGCTAACAGGCTGCAAATACTAGTAGGTAACCTTTTCAGATACTGCTTCCCCTCCAAAATAGGTAGTTAGTGTGCAGATTTCAGGCTGAAAGTCCCTTGCCCATAAAGTGAAGCTCCCTGGGCCTGAGAGCCTCCTGGAAGGCCCTGCAAAGCATTTGCTCAGCACCGTTTCAATGCCCTTCTAGCCAGACTTCCCATCAAGGAGGCTGGAGAACCAGGCGCTCATTACTCCCTACCTTTGCAGGAGGGTCCCGTATGAGGCCTCACTTTGGAGGCACTGATGGGTCTGTGTGAGGTGGAGGTGGATGTGAGCTCAGGAAAGCAGTGGCTGCCAGCCAATGGGGAGGTAGCTTCCCTGTCAGGCTTGCAGCTAGAAGCATCAGGGTTGAGTTGACAGGCAAGGCAGAGATTCTGGCATTGACCTTCATGTGGCAGAGTCACATGGTGGGGGTAGCTTTTTCTCAGGGCTCAGTTCTCTGGTCCTTTCTGATGCTAGAAGGTTCTCAGATCTTTTCATTCCTCTTTGCTTACTGCAAAGAGCATGGGTCCCTAGACTGCACATAAACCTACCTGCAGAATTCTTACACAAGCCAGAACCATGCTACTTCCAGCCATTTGAATTTTGCCAAGAATTTTCTGGAACTTTGTTAAAGTTACTAACACTTTGCTTTTCAAAAAAAAAAAAATTATCATAAAAACACAAAATCCATTCTCTATTACCAGAATTTATTTAAAGATATATTTTAAAACCCATAAAAGCAAAAAGGGCAAACATTTAAAAAGAAAAGACAAACATTAGCTTTATGAAAAACCTCCCAGTACATCTTTTTATTTTCCTTATGTTGCTCTTGTGAAAACTCCTTGGGAGGGCTGGAAAGATGGCTTAACTGTTAAGGCACTTGCCTACAAAGCCAAAGGACCCAGGTTCTATTCCCCAGTACCCACATAAGCCAGATGCACAAGGGGGCACATGTGTCTGGTGTTTGTTTACAGTGGCTAGACTCCCTGGCATGCCCTTTCTCTTTCTGTCTCTCTTCTAGCTCTCTCTCTCTCTCCCTGTCTCTCTCTCTCTGCTTGCACATAAATAAAATAAAAAAATAAATACAAACAACTCCTTGGGAAATCTTCATCTAGAAGAACTCAAAAAATTGCAGTGTTCCCTGCTCCCAATTTTTAAAAAACATATCTCAGTGTTCTCTGCAGATAGTACATTTCTCATTTCTATGTTCTGGTGTAGAAAAAAATTCTAAAACCTACAGCTAGAATTTAGGCTTGTAGCTCTCAGTTCTTTGTTCTATTCTACCCAAGTTGAATATTTTAAATATGGGGTGACCTGTGACTGTTCTCTGAGTTATGTTTCTGCAGAAGAGGAAAAGGAAAGCATGCAAGCACCCCACAATGGGAAGGAGGGCTTTGAGGCACTGACCTCCAGACATGAACTGACCGGTACATTCGTGACCCCACAGGGGTTGTCATTACCCCTACAAGACTATAGCGTTCTGATCCCATCAACATTTTGACATGGAGGATGGAGGACTACAAAAGGAATGAGACATCAACACAAAGGAAACAGGAGGGTGCTCAGTGGAATTGTGGTGGGCCAGGCAGATGAAAGAGAGTAATGGGACAGAAATATGATCAAATTACAATTGTTCATGTATTAAAGTTCTTTAATGAAAAAGTTTAAAAAAGAAAACAATTGGTAGCAACAGGTTTGCTTTAATTTTGCAAACGCACTATGTTGGGGGTGGAGATATGCTCTGATTAAGTTGGGAAACCATTTATTTGTTTTTGTTTTTTGAGATAGGGTCTTTCTCTAGGCCAGGATGACCTGGTGCTCACTTTGTAGTCCCAGGCTGGTCTGGAACTCACAGCAATCCTCCTACCTCTGCCTCCCAAGGGCTAGGATTAAAGGCGTGTGCCATCATGCCTGGCTTTTAAGTTGGAAAACTATTAAAGAGGAAATTAGATGTGATACTGAGTTGGCAGGGAGGCATATGATTATGATGCTATTTTCAGCAGGACATTAGCTCACGTTAGGCAATTATCTTTATTTTTCTGTTGTTTCTTAATTTAATATCAGGCATGCTTTCCTCATCTCTATTTAAAGAAATCATACCACAAAGTAAACCAACATCTGTACACTGGTGTATTTCAGTCTGCATCTTTGACCAGCAAAACACCAAAATCAAACAAAAGCAAAAATAGTCTCAACTTTAGCACCAATATAGTTTCTTGTCTTTTCAGGAAAGAGAACATGCTTGCATAATTACAAATACTAAAATATCAACAATCTTGACTGGAACTCTGCCGCAGCATTTGGTCAAACGTGAAAGATTCACACAGTCTGAAGAGAAACCAGAGTATTGCTGCAGCATTTGGGACTAATGCCGAAAAATAGTCTACAGGACCATTGTTCAGACGCCAGTGGCACCTGTTTGCTTGTTTGTTTGTTTTTTTAAAGGCAGAGTTCTTACAGTCCCTGGTTGAGCATAGCTAATTCCCAATCTGTGGGAGCATGATTGTATTACAGTAATCTTAATTTACCCATAAATAAATTATTCTCCTCCAAGGCCCATATAAATATAGTTTTAATTGCATGCCAACTGTTCGACCCTAAAATTAGACAGCTTTGGTCCTTCTTTGCCAAGGGGAGGAGGTGTTCTGGCATATTTGAGTTGAGGTTTTTGTGGCTCCCAGGACACTTTGGGAGAGAGAAGAGGCAAAGTCTTGTTTCAGAGAAGTGCAGGTCTTTCAGTTGTAGAAACCATATTTCTGGGTCAGGCAGAATCCATGTTCAAATGTTTCCCAACAAGCTGTAGGACAGTGCCGGCCTTTCTGTCTTCTTCCTTTGAATCCCCATGGTCCATTTTCACCAAGAGACTGCCCTCCTGGCTTGTTCCTGCATTCAGTTTTCCTTAATTAGCAGAAACAGTCCCTACTTAGAAAATATGTTTGTGCCCTGGTGACAAAGTGCCTTCAAATAGTTGCTCTCTAAAGGAAAATGTAGGACAATCTTACAAATTAACTTGAGCACCAGGGTATGTAGGTCATGTACAAAATTAGAATAGGATAGAAGCAAGGTTAGGAGCAAATGGAGGATTTGAGCACCCTCCCTGACATCAGCAATCCTCCTCCACCTCTTCCCAACACAGCTTCTAAGGGCTTCCACCAGGTAAGGGCTTCCTGTTGCTCCACTTAAAAAACAGAACACCAGCATTTACCCCACTGTTGTGGTGAGGGCTCAATTGCATGGCATTTATAAACTGGGGAGTAAGCGCCTTCTCGAGAGTTCCTTTAGCAAGTTCCCTAGCCCCACTTGACCTTTGTTCCTACTTTTCTTCATGTTCATTCTATGGAATGATGAAGGATCGATGAGCGGTGGTGGGTTTCTTTGAAGAGAAGGGGACTAACGTTGTGCACTAACGCTGAACTCAAATCTTGGAACTTCCTGTTTTACCTGACAATTTCTAGAAATCACCGTCAGCCAATCTGGGAGCTTCCTATCGAGTATGGTGAGGGACATCAGTACATTCATGTCTGTTAGCACCAGAACTTCCCGGAAGCATTCTGTATCCCCTTGAGCTAAGCTCCAAGTGTCCTTTTATTTCTCAATTTGCATTTTTAACAGTATAAAGCCATTCTTTTAAAACAATTATTCTATCAATGTTCAACGGTTTGCCTCCCCCCACCCCCAACATCAGTTATCACCCGCTTTTCAGTTTTTGGATTAAAAATGTGTGTGGGCTGGAGAGATAGCTTAGCGGTTAAGGCGCTTGCCTGTGAAGCCTAATGAGCCCGGTTCAATTCTCCAGGACCCACGTAAGCCAGATGGTAGTGCATGCATCTGGAGTTCACTTGCAGTGGCTAGAGGCGCTGGTGCGCCCATTCTCTCTCTGTGTGTCTCTAATAAATATGTAATTAAAAAAAAGTGTGTATTTAAAACTACAGGTACAGCTCAGTGGTAGAACATGTACTTGGTAAGGGTTCAGTCTTCAGCACCACAAGCAAACAAACAAAGCATTTTCCTAGGTAAATGCAGAGTCAGAAAACCCACAGCTCTTTGCGCTGATGTTACGGAGTACTAGTCAGTTACAGAGTACTAGTCAGTTATTGGTGGAGCACCAGTCAGTTGTTACGGAGTACTAGTCAGTGACAGAGTACCAGTCAGTTGTTGCGGAGCACTACTCAGTTACGGAGTATCAGTTGTTGCGGAGTACTTGGTCAGTTGTTGCGGAGTACTAGTCAGTTGCGGAGTACTTAGTCAGTTGTTGTGGAGTACTAGTCAGTTACGGAGTACCAGTCAGTCGTTGTGGACTACCAGTCAGTTGTTGTGGAGTACTAGTCAGTTACAGAGTACCAGTCAGTTGTTGCGGAGTACTAGTCAGTTGCAGAGCACTTAGTTGTTGTGGAGTACTAGTCAGTTACGGAGTACCAGTCAGTTGTTGCGGAGTACCAGTCAGTTACGGAGTACTAGTCAGTTGTTGTGGAGCACCAGTCAGTCAGTTGTTGCGGAGTACTTAGTTGTTGCGGAGTACTAGTCAGTTACGGAGTACCAGTCAGTTGTTGCGGAGTACTAGTCAGTTGCAGAGCACTTAGTTGTTGTGGAGTACTAGTCAGTTGCGGAGTACCAGTTAGTTGTTGTGGAGTACCAGTCAGTTACGGAGTACTAGTCAGTTGTTGCGGAGTACCAGTCAGTCAGTTGTTGTGGAGTACCAGTCAGTTGTTGCAGAGTACTAGTCAGTTGTTGTGGAGTACTAGTCAGGTAACAGAACAATTATTGGAATTCCTTGTTTCTTTCTACTTGGGAGGAATGTAGAATTTCATTTCTTTCTCACATGGTCCTTGTTCAAATTTATCATGCTGTCTGCTTTCTCTCTCTCCCTCTGGCAGATCTGTTTCTCCACATTTCTGAGCATGTGTAAGAAATCTCCACAGACTTGGCCAGGGCTGCTTCTCCTACCTCCCCTAATAGTTTGCACCTTAAGTACGTGACATCACTTTTGCCTCTTTGCCTGGTAAGGTCTACTTTGCCCCTCATCTGTTATTTCCTCAAAAGGTGACAAAGTACTTGTTGATCCTGGTGCTTCTGTTACAGAAGGAATAAATTGGAAACCAAAAGAAATATAAGAAAAAAAAAGAAAAGAAAAGGAAGCAACCCCTTGAAGCATTTGCAGACTGCAATTACTCATAGGTTTTTCAGTGATTTCTTTAAAACTATCCCATGTGCTCAATACTGTGTTCCTAGGAGGAGGAAAAAAAGGTTGTGTCCATCTTCTGAAAGGGGCTGAGCATAGCCCTTAGCTCCCCCAGCACCACAGGGAACGTCCCTGTGGGTGAGGTACACATGCCTTCTGAGTATAAAACAATGCAGATGTTCAACTCCTTTGGAACTTAGTGGGGCCATGTCATAAACCAGCACACCTCAACTTCTGTTTTCTTTGTTTTCATACACATTCTCTCAGAAAGAACTTCTGAATTCCTCCCCTCCATTCCTAGTCCCCCCTGAGAGGGAGTAAGCAGTTAGGGTGATTGGGCCCCTGAAAGTAAAAAGGCAGAAAAGTCTGCACTCGCTGGAAATCAAAGGATGATCTGAATTCTTATCTCTTGCCAGTTCCCTAGACCTGTTTTTCCACAAACAACCTGGGCCTCTCCTGGGAGGGAGGTCTTTCCTAGGATTTAAATCTAATCCCAACACTGTGGTTGGACAAACTTAGATCCTAGAACTTGGCTAGCCTCTTCCTGAGACAGCCCCTAGCCCTAACCAATCAGTGTCCCTCACTGATAAACCTGAGCTGAAAGGTAGGGCCTACCACCATAAGATTATAAATACGTTTGTGGAGGGCGGGGGGGGAGGAGGTCAAGGTCTCTGTGCTGCCTGACCCCTCCTGAACTTTCAGATGCTGGTGAGTTCCTCCTCCGCTCTGCCCAACTGGCCCAAGCTGAGGGAGAGCCCCCCCCCCCCACGCTGCAAGCCCTTACTCGCCACACGGGCTCTTTATTCCCTCCAACCCCCCACATGGCAAGAGCTCTTTGAACTTTCTTTTCTTTCTTTTTTCCCCATGGTTTTCCCAGGCCCTCCATGTGGGATCTCAAGCCACATGGGTGTCTTTTCTTGGTTCTGTATCTTCTTCAATAAATATAATAATTTGATAATTATCATTCTTAGTCTAATTTTATTCAATTCTTTAAAATTAGAAACAAACCTAGGGTTTGGGGTTCAAGGACTTTCCTGAACCCCTAGCATCTCATTACACCCCAAACAGCAGTCCTTGCCACCATTTTTTCCCTTTCTTTATGAGAGAAAGCGAGAGAGAATTAGTGTGCCAGGGCCTTTAGCCATTGCAATTCAATTCCAGACATGTGCACCACCTTATGTGCATGTGTGTGTGAAGCTTTTATTCAATAATATTTTTTTTGAGGGCTGGAGAGATGGCTTGGTGGTTAAGGCACTTGCCTGCGAAGCCTAAAAACCCATGTTCAACTCCCAGATTCCACGTAAGCCAGATGCACAAGGTGACATATGCACAAGGTCGTGAATGCACACAAGGTAATACACACGTCTGGAGTTTGGTTACAATGGCTAGAGGCCCTGAAACACCAATTCTCTCTCTCTCTGATAAAAACTAAAATTTTTTTGATACATTTGATGCCTGGACCTCTATCTTTTCTTTTCTTTTTGTAAAGTATATTATTTTTATTTATTTATTTGAGACAGAGAGAGACAGAGTGGGTGCCCCAGAACCTCTTGCTACTGCAAATGAACTCCAGATGTATGCATCACCTTGTGTATCTTGCTTACGTGGGTCCTGGAGAATTAAACCTGGGTCCTTTAGTTTTGCAAGCAAGCACCTTAACTGCTAAGCCATCTCTCTAGCTCTGATCTCTTTCTTTTCAAAAATTGACATTAAAAAAACCCTTTAAGGTCTCTCTTTAGTGAATTATGGCCTGAATATGCCTGTCAACACCCCAAAATTTGTGTGTTGAAGCTCCAACTCCCAGTGTGACTGAATTTGGATATGGGACCTCTATGGAAGGCATTGTCATTAAATGGTGTCATAAGGTGGGGGCTCAGATCTATTTAGGTTAATATCCTCTAAGATGCTAGTCACAGAATTCATGCAGCAAATAAAGGTCAAGCCAGGAAGAGCCCACATCAGAAACTGTCTCCTTGACTTAGGACATTTGGGCTCCAGAACTATGGAGGGGGGAAAAAAGTGTGTCTATTGTTTAAGCCACCTACTCTGAGATATGTCGTGTTCCAGACTCCTGTTGCTTCCCTTTCTGTCTTGGATCTTAGACCTGGGTACAAAACAACAAAAAAGAAGGATGGAGGGAAATAAGGGAGAGAGAGAGAGGGAGGAGGAAAGGCGAGGGAAGGAAGAAAAGAAGAAAGCATTGGCTAAAGATATGTGTTCTTTTTGGGTATGTTCAGCAAAGGCTATGCCTCCAGATCTAACAGAATAAACAGCTCTTGTTAGTCACAAGAGTTGTAACAGCTGTTGTTTGAAGTCCTTTATTCACCCTTGCTCAATAGCATCCAACTTTTCTTTTACAAATTCTTTTTACTTCCTCCTCATTGTCCCAGGAAAGAAAACAGAGGCCCAGGTGGGTCCTTTTCCTGTCAGGAACAGCTTCAGGGGAAGCAGGTGTCTTGGGTTTGACCATTGGGAGGCATCACCTGGACATGGCCTCTTGCAAATGGTGCCTCAGCAGGTGCTGGGATGGCCTGCAGTGTGGTTCCAGGCAGCCTGGAATAGTCTTGCTGTGTAGAAGTATCTCCTTTATATCTAGGCAAGAGGGATCCATGGACTTTAGAGCATTCCATGTTGATCTGTGGCTTCACCTCCAACTCCACAGAACACATGCATTCCAGGTGCCCAGGATCCTGAGATTCCCTGCTCCATGGCCCCAGACCTGAGATTGCAGATCAAGCCTCCACTGTTTATAGGGAGGCTGTGAATATTGATTTTGGAGGAAGCATTGCTGAGAGAACTGGGAGTTCTGAGCAGTGTGCAGGAGCCCCTTGTGGTGTGCGTAGAGCTGGGACTGAGAAGAGAAAGTCTGTGGGCCATTGGACCAGCCTTAGGCTCCATTCCTACTCTAAGCTCCAAGGAGTGAACCTGGATGTGGGTCTGATGCCTCAATTTCCCTGAATCAGCCTTGATTTCAGCATGTTTTTCACTCCTTACCAGTAGCCTTCTGTGGATTCTGTGAGCCTCTCATAACCTCCAAATGTGTGTTTTTGCTTAATGCAGCTGGACGTGGTTTGTGTTGCATATTATCAAGAAAGTGGGCTGAAATAAAAGTCTTACAAGCAATTCATTCTGCCTGTCATCCAATTAAGGCTTTGTTTACCTGGCACCCTGGTTAGTGTCCTATTTCTTAGGGCTAAATCCCTGAGTTTGAGACTGCAGCCTTATCTCACATGCATCTTCTGCTTTCACCCTTAGGTTAAAAAAAAAAAAAGAATGAACAAATGGGATTGGTAAAATCAAAAAATGATTTTAGGGAGTTCAAGTTCCACCCATTTTGCAGAAATGACATAAATCCAGATATTTAAAATATTCAAAGTTGCTAAAGAAAATTTGCCTTTTTAAGTAAATGCCTGTAGTGCTGCTTTTCAAGCTCTTTGAAATGCATCAGTCTTTCTAAAGGGCCTTTATTTAGAAGTGTTTACTTGTATACTGTTTATTATTCACAAGTCTTATCTCCCAGACTGGAATACCTTGGCTCTCTAAATTAAGAATTCCATGTGAGCTGGGTGTGGCAGCACACACCTTTAATCCCAGCACTCGGGAGGCAAAGGTTGGAGGATCAAAGTGAGTTCGAGGCCACCCTGAGAATACAGAATGATTTCCAGGTCAGCCCTGTCTAGAGTGAGACCCTACCTCGAAAAAAATCACAAAAAAAAAAAAAAGAATTCCATGTGAGCTGGGCGTGGAGGCACACACCTTTAGTCCCAGCACTGGGGAGGCAGAGGTAGGAGGATTGCCATGAGTTCAAGGCCATCCTGACTACCTGGTGAATTTCAAGTCAGCCTGGGATAGAGCAAGACCCTACCTCGAAAAAAGCCAAATAGATAAATAAATGAATAAAGAATTCCATGTGAGCCATGTCTGTAGCTCAATGTTCTGCACATAGAAGACCTCAGTGAACACTAGTTCAAATCATGTGTTCTATTTAGCTTTTAAAATAAGCACTATCATGTGATCATTTAGCATCTTATACATGCTGATCCAGTACTAGTTTCTGTGAGCTGTGGAAAAAAAATAAATTTAAAATGAACATATTTACTACTATTCAGCAATAGAAGCATAAGAAGGTACACGTAAGAGACCAATGACAACAGTGCATAAATCAGTAGTGTATAAAGATTTATCCAAAGGGGGAAGAAAGAGGTCCTGGGGATTATGGTAAGTAGTAACCAAGTAGAAAAGTATTCCAGGCAGGAATTGAAGGAAATTGTGGGGAATAAGAGAGTAGAACTGTAATTGGGATCGCGGGCAATGATCGGTATAATAATGTGACATTTCATGTTGGGTTCTGGTCTTCTGAACTTTGTGTTTGGAGCCTCACCTCCCTAGAGAAAGAGGTGGAACCATCCCATTGCTGAGGGAACATGTGGCACCTGGAGAAATGAGCAAGACTGGATCCTGAGCCCCTTGCTGTTGGAATGACATCTGCAGCAAGAGGCTGAAGAAGGCAACTGCATCTGTGTGACGAAAACAGGAAGTTGTCAACAGTCCCTGATGTTGACTCACAGTTTGCACACAGGCTTCTGTGTTAGCATGTTTACTCTTTGCAACTTAATAAGCTATTGCTCCATTTTGTGGATGAAAAAACTGAAGGGCAGTATGTTCAGTAACTTTCCCAAGATTACATAACTCCCACACATGAGCAGATTTTTGAATCCTGTTTTCCTCCCCAACAATAGCCCTTGTGTTTTCTTCCCTCATCCTTGAATAGCCCTCTTAGGGCAAGGAAGAAAGAATCTGCTGAGGCTGCACCCACAGACCCATCCCATGTTTGTCTTTGGTAGCAGAGATGGGATTGTTGGCAGAGCCACCTAGCTGGTTTTTGTGCCCGTTGCCAAGCCAGGAGTATTAAAGATAGTACTTGCTGAGCGCTTACTCTTTGGCTAAATTTTATTTTCAAGCATCCTTTACATGTTGGCCTTTTACAGCGATGGAAATGAAGACCCAGAGAGGAAGTAACCTGCCGGGGTTCACGCAGGTCCAAAGAATTCAGAGCCAAGAATTCAGTTTGGTACTTTGTGACCCCACAGACTTCTCCCTTAAGAACCTCACTCTACTGGTTACTTGTCTCATTGCTGTGACCAAATACCCAATGAAAGGAACTTGGGAGAAGGAGCATTTATTCTGGCTCATGGTTTGATGGTGTCCTTCATCATGGAGGGGACGGTATGGCAGCAGGAGAGGAAGATGGCTCATCACATTGTGTTTGTTCACAGTCAGGAGACAAGACAGGTGTTGCGGTTCCCCCCAAGGCCAGCTCAGGAGGGACGATAGGGTCTCTGCCGAGTTGGGGTGAGCAGCGCGGAGTCAAGACACAGACTCCGGGAGTTGGGTGAAAGCGGAAGCGAGAATCCACAAACTCCTTTATTTAGCACAATGCACATAGGGTTTAAGGGGCGGCTAATCCTTGTATGGGGTGGTCCCCTATTTGTGACCAATGACAGCCTGTCTCTGGACAGGACATCTCGTAGCAGACTTCTCGCGAGCATGGGACTGTAACTGTTGTCACACCAAGCCTGCGCAGAACGCCATTTTCACAGAAGCCACTTCCTGTTTTCTTCTGCCATGCGGTCTGGCTAGGACCAGGCCTATATTGTGCCATACAGACAGGTCAATGCTGGCCCTCAGCTCACGGCCTCCCTTTTATTCAGTCTGGAGCACTAGCCTGTGGAACATTGCTTCCCACATCCAGGCTGGGTCTTTCCACATCAAACATCCTTGCAAATGTTCTCACAGGTATGTCCAGAAGCTTATTTCCTAAGTGATTCTGAATCCCATCAAGCTAAAAGTCAAGATGAACCCTCACAGCCAGTGGGTTTCCCGCTTCATCTTGTCCCTGTCTGTCTGTCTGTCTGTCTGTCTCTCTCTTTTCAGCATTCTATTCTCTAAGAACTCCTAGTTTCTGCCATCATTCTGTGGTGTCGGCTCATCTTCCAAGCATCTAATGCACTCACCTCCTTTACTACTACAGAGCTGTGACTTTGCTTATCTCTTCGGAGGCCAGTGATTGGTTCAGCATTCGAGCACACGCAGTTCTACCCAGTGAGATATGAAGGATAAGTCTACAGGTGCAGGTTAGCTTCCAGAAAAGTTTGTCTTAGTCTTAAAAGAGACTAACCTCTTCCTTTGTTTCTTTCTTTTTTTTGTTTTTATAAACCTGTGGAGATTGTTAGAAGATATGATATCTGTAGGGGTGGCTTAGCCATCTTGCATCATGAAGAAACAACCCAACTTGAGAAACATGCAAGAAAAGTAAAGGCAGAAAAGAGAATAGATACTTGGTGACGTCTCTGAGTCAACAAATTACCTGTCATGGAATCTCTTATCCTCAGAGCCTCTTGTCATGAGAAAAAAATAACATGCTCTTACTACTGCAGTCACTTCTGGCTTGGCTGACATGTCACATATAGCTGCAAGTAGCACAGCGTGCGCAGTTGGTATGGTCAATATAGCATTGTCATTGACATAGTGTTTACCATTGCCAGACATCATTGAGCTGATTTGTGCATTATCTAACCCGGTCCTCACTAACCCTCGGTGCTAGGTGCTTTTATCATATTTTACAGATGAGGAAATTGCAACTTAATGGAGTCTGTTTGTCCCAAGACTCGCCATGCTAAGCCACTAAGAGCATCATCTGAAGTACCAGGCACTTTATTTTATCTTTATTAATACTGGCAAAAGCCCAAAAGTTTTATCCTCCTTGTTTTGTTGATATGGAACCTGCAGTATAAGGTGGTTAAGTTCTGCCTTGCAGCTGGAAAATGCAGGGTACCAACTGAGCCCTTTCTGACTCCAAGCCTGTGTTTTCCTCTCTGTGTGTCCAAGCCTTTCCTAAACTGACAGGCCTCTGTGTTCTCAGCCTTTTATTTTTTTCCGAGGTAGGATCTCACTCTGGCCCAGGCTGACCTGGAACTCACTATGTAGTCTCAGGGTGGCCTCGAACTCATGGCGATCCTCCTACCTCTGCCTCCCAAGTGCTGGGATTAAAGGCGTGCACCACCATGCCTGGCTTATCCTTGCCTTTCTTTACAGAGCACTGAGCTTTTTCTGCAGCTTTTCTGTCCCAGAGTTTGGCCTAAACCTTACCTATTATTTAAGACTCAGCATAAATTCTATATTCTCTGAAACCTTTTGGAACATACCCTAAGAGGATACTACTGAAAGCTGTCTCCCTCTCTCCCTCTCTCTGGCATGTTTGGTCCTTGGAGCTGCTGACCCTTGCATCTGTGCCTGTGCCTTACGCAGTCTTTGCCACACAAGATTACTTTCCGCTCATGTTAGAAAACATGAAATGATTTGCCTGACCTATGTTCTTTCTTCATCTGGAAACATTACTTCAAGCTTTCCTTGGAGGATCTGGGGCAGGGCATGTGATACAACTGACCAATCAGCTCATTTCACTCTCAAGTCACTTGATTTATTCAGAGAGCTTATCACTTTGAGCACATCATATTCAAGTCCCAACAATAATCAATATGGGACTTGGCGGGGGTGGGGGGAGCTTCTATAAAGGAAAGGAAGGCATCCAAATTGGAGAGGAAGAAATAGAGGTTTTCTGTTTGCAGACAAGGCATGATTTTATCTCTAGACACTAAAGATTCCCTCAAAGTACAGATGTAATAAACAAACTCAGTAAAACTGTAGGACATAAAATTAGCTTGCAAAAATCAGTGTGTTGCTATGTGCTGAAAATGAACTATCCTAAAAAGAAGCCAAACAAAATTGCTACTTTTAGTACCAGTGGAAAAACAAACTAACTTAAACCACCCCCCCCCAAAAACCCAGAAAAACAACTAGCCTTAGGAGTAAATTTAATGAAGGAAGTAACTTATCTATATGCTGAAAACTATAAGGCATTGATGCAAGAAACTGAAGAAGACACAAATAAATAGAATCTTCCATATTTGTGGATTGAAACAACTAATATGATAAGAGATGTTCATACAACCCAAAGCAAATGACATATTTAATGTAACCCCTATCAAAACTTCAATATTTTCCACAGAAATGGAAAGCAGTTCTGAAAATCATATAGAAGCCCAAAGAACCTGTATATCCAAGACAAACGTGAGCAAAAGCAAGGCCCACCCTACCTGATTTTTCTATCTGTCATCATTTACCCAAAGCTGACAGTAATCAAAGCAGCATGGTACCCTTGTACAAACAGACACACAGGCCAGGGGACTAGAAATGAATCCACACATTTACCATGCGGTGATCTTGAACAAAGGTGTTAAGGATACACAATGAAGAAAGACTAGTCTCCTTCTAAATACCGCTGGAGAAGTGGCTATCCATCTGCCTAGAAATGAAAGTGGATACTCATGTCATGTGCAAAAATCAACAAAATGAATCAAGCATGTCTCTAAAATGTGAGGCCTAAGGTTGTCAAATTATTAGAATAAACATAGGAGAAAACCTTCTTGACATGAACTCAAGCAAGGCATTTCTCAGTATGATCTCAAAAGGTGGGCAAAGAAAGCAAAAGTAGGCAAGCAAGTCTGCATGAAACGAAAAATCTAATTCCCTTGGGTTTTTTTTTGGTCTTTTTGTGATTTTGTCTTTTTTTTTTTTCTGGTGCTGAGGACCGAACCCAGGGCCTTGCGCTTGCTAGGCAAGCGCTCATCCACTGAGCTAAATCCCCAACCCCACTAAAAATCTAAAATACTTCATAAACTGGGGTCAGTGGTGCACACCTGTAATCCCAGTACTCTGCAGGCTGAGAACCATGAGTTCAAGGCCACTCTCACCTATACAAGGAGCCTGTGACTCATAAACAAGTTATAAAAACAAAAGCAAAAATGATATGAATGAGCCATATGGAAACCTACTTCTTTCTTAGCTCATTAAAAATATAACAATAAATGGGCTAGAGAGATGGCTTAGGGGTTAAGGCGCCTGCCTCCTAAGCCTAAGAACACTGGTTCCAATCTCCAGCAGTTCCAATCTCCAGGTCCCACGTTTAGCCAGATGCACAGTGACGCAAGGGTGCAATGCCGCACTTGACCACAAGGGGGCGCACGCATCTGGATTTCATTCACAGCAGCTGAGAGACTGCTGGCGCACCCATTCTCTATCTGTCTCTCTCTCCCTCTCTCTCTGTCTGTCTCTTTCTGTGTCTCTCTCCAAAAATAAATAAAATAATAAAAAAATTAAAAAAAAATAGAACAGTAAAAATGAGCTTCTGGGAAACCATAGGTTGTTACAGGAAAATCCCAGTGCCAGGGATGGGATACCTTCCAGTGAGTTATTGGTCAGGGAAACCCTGAAGCCTTTAAAACAATCCAGGGCTCTTGGTTTTCCACCAGAATTAGACAGAAAGACCTTATTGCCAAAGAACCCCCATGATTAGGTTTCAGGTCACTGAGAAATCAAACTGGAACTGAGCTAGAAGCTTCCTTCATGAGAGTTAACTGTCAAAGTGCTAGAAAGTGCTTTATGGGCTGCTGGGGAGAAAATTCAGCAGCAGACCCTGCAAACGACACAATTGACCAGTGAGAAAAGATGTGCCTTCTTGTGCAATAGTGACATGACAGTTACGAGGGTGATCAACTGCTTTCTAACTGGATGAGGCCTGCTCCACAAGACAGAATTCATGCCTGGTACTAAAAACCTAGTCAAAAGTATGTATCTTGGAAGGTCACAGGCCCTAAGTGGAAAGCTACTGCTATTGTTCGGCTAAATGGATCTCCTATGCCCATCAAATTGCCCTCAAAATACTTATGTTCATGCCCATAGAGTGGTGCTGCTCTCACTTTTGGTTAGAGAAGCTTCTCTTTTCAGATGGAGGAGAGGAGAAGAGGGGAGAGAAGAAGGAAAGGAAAGAAGAGAAGAGAGGCGAGGTGAAGTTCTGGGGAAATCTGGGGCTAGATCTTGTGGTCATTCACCTGTTCTCAGTCCCTTCTGAGCAGAATGAGGGGATTTGGGAAAGTGCCATAGGCCCATGGTTACAGCAACAGCAACATTAAGCCATTTTCAGACAAAGGAAAGACACGAGGAATTTTTCATAATTTTATAATTACGCCATGGGCTTTAGAACAGGTTTATACACTGTAGAGGCATGAGGAGCTTCAGTAGAGGTAACGAGAGATGCAGGGAGGGTGTGGAATGTAGTGATAGCCGGCAAAACTCAGAACTGACACTGTGCTGCTCTGTCTTTGTTGTTTTTCTCATGACGACCCCTGTTGTAGGTTTTCAATACCACGCATGTATTCCCTCCCATGGATCGGGCCTCCATTCCAGTTAGGGAGTGGCTGGTTTCCCCCATAACAGACCCATTGACTCATTTGGCCTAGCTGGCCAAATTTAAGGCTTGTAGTGCCCACTGTTGTGTATCTCCACTGGTGATTTCTCTCTCTCCCATTAAACTACATGCAGTGTATCTTTTTCCAGCTTTCTGTCAGCTGGTCCACATGGAGGAGGCTTTCAGCTCGGCTCCAGCAGGATTTCTCAGTGACCTTGCAGCCCAAGTATGTGGAGTCTTCAGTAATAGAGTCTTACCATCTACTCCAGGTGAGAAACCAAGAGCCTTGGCAATGGCCTGTAATGTTTTTGTGGCATCAGGGACCTCTCTGGCCAACAACTCACTGGAAGATATCCCATCCCTGGCACTGAAAATTTTCTAATAACTATCTATGGCTTCTGGTTGTTCCATTGTCCAAAAAAGTAGGTTTCCATATGATTTATTCATACCCTCTTAGATTTTGATTAGCCCTCCCCTGACCTTTCCTTTACTCAATCTCTTCCCCTGACCTCACTTAGGCCTTTCCACCCCCATTAATCTGTTCTGCTGCTTACATATATACAATACCATCCTATTAAATCCTCCTCCCTCCCTTTCTATTTTCTTTATATCCCCTTTCTAGCTTACTGGCCTCTGCCATTGAGTTTTATTCCAACTCACATAGAAGCCCAACCATTTGTAGCTTTACAGGGATACTGGAGAACTGTACCCTGGTTGGCAGGCTTTGCAAGGCCCACAGTGGAATTTCTTAATGAAATGTGTATGTTTGCGTTCACTAAGTTGTTAGGGTCATGATATTGGTGTGATTATTTTAAGGGATGTTAAACTTCAGAGTTCCTTTGTCTACTCAAGAATACACCTTCAGGGCTGGAGACATGGCTTAGCAGTTAAGGTGCTTGCCTGAAAAGCCAAAGGACCTAGGTTCGATTCCCCTAGACCCATGTAAGCCAGATGTGCAAGGTGGCACATGTGTCTGGAGTTCCATTGCAGTGGCTGGGTGCCCTGGTGTGCCCATTCTCACTCTCTCTCTCCCTTTCTCTCAAATAAATAAGTAAAAATAATAAAAATATATATATATATATATATTTAAAGAATACATCTTAAACCGGGCATGGTGGCGCCAATGCCTTTAATCTCAGCCTTTGGGTGGCAGAGGTAGGAGTATTGCCATGAGTTCGAGGTCATCCTGGGGCTCCAGCGAGATCCGCCCTCCAACAACAACAAAACACCTTTATTTTAGCAGTCCAGTCTTACCCACCCTAATCAGACGACGACCCATTCCCGTTCCCTGCAGTCAAGTCCGGAGCGCTCGGGGCCGTGGCTGAAGGCGTGCGCGTGGCCGGAGGCGGCTGTTCACCGGCCCGCGGGCGCTCGGCGGCGGGCGGGTCTCGGGGCTCGGCGGAGCCGGCCTCCATGGCTGCGTCCCCGCAGGTCCTGGTCCTCGATCCGCCCACGGACCTGAGGTTCAGAGGCCCGTCGTCGGGCGCGGGCGCGGCGACGGCGCTGCTGGAGCTGCACAACCCTTCGCCGCGGCCCGTGTGCTTCAAGGTGAAGAGCACCGCCCCGGGCCGCTACTGCGTGAGGCCGCGCTGCGGCGTGCTGCCCCCGGGCGCCGGCGTCACCGTGGCCGCCGCGCTGCAGCCCTCGGCCCGCCCGCGGCCCGGAGAGCGCCGCAAGCACAAGTTCATGGTGCAGACCATGTTTGCTCCGCCCGACACCGACACGTCGGATCTGCAGGCCGTGTGGAGACGGGCCAAGCCCGGAGAGCTCATGGACTCGAAACTGACATGCGTCTTTGAAACGTCCAATGGAAACGACGCCCTGGACCACGATGGAAAGCTCCAGAAGGTCTTTCCGGAGAAGCCTGCAGGCCTGCCAGCGGCGTCCTTGACAGCCCATGGCCCACGTCCTCTTCTTCCCCTCCTCTTCCTATTTGTGATCGCAGCCGTTTTCATTGGACTCTATCTGGGGAAATTCATCTTGTAGTGAAGCATGGAAGAGCGCTGGCTTTTTTTTTTTTTTTTTTTTTTTTTTTTTTTTTAATTCTTGACCAGAAAAAAAGAAAGATGTGTTTACTTACCATTTGGTAGTGTGGCCATTTGTAGTGTGGCCCACGCTGACCTGACCATTGTGTGTGTGTGTGTTCAGCACCATATAGACCTTGCCTTTAAACATCTCTTTCACTTGGAAAACGCACAGAGAAACTGCCTGACTACTGGACAACGTGTGTATTATCAGATGTCAGCTACACGTTCGATTCTAAATGAAATTCGTAAAGAATTATTCTTTGTGTTTTTTTAAAAAAATATTTTGTTTACTTATTTCAGAGAGAAAGAGGCCAGAGAAAGAGGGAGGGAGAGAATGGGCACACCAGGTCCTCTAGCCACTGCAAAAGAACTCCAGATGCATGTGCCCCCTTGTGCATCTGGTTTACATGGGTCCTGGAGAATCAAACCCGGATCTTTGGCTTTGCAGGCAAACTCCTTAACCACTAAGCCATCTCTCCAGCCCCCTTTGTGGTTTTTAATAAGAGTTCAAGAGCTGTTCAGAATGGTAAATGTTATTTTAGTAATCCTTTTTACTTCTGTCTGTCGATGTTACCCCTTGAAATATGATTTATTTACATAGCTAATTCCACTTGTCCAGGAAGTGCCAAGAAGGGTTCTGTGGGGGAAATGATGCCTCTCAAGGTGTCAACTTTCTGTTTTCCTTTTGCTGGTACCATGGCAGAAGCTCCCTTCTGAGTAAGTGGACTGACATTTTCATCCTTACAACCCTCTTCCGTGGTTTTTAAATATTAAAACAAAAAATTTGAGGCAGGGTCTCCCTTAATCCCAGGCTGGCCTCAAACTCCCAAACTACCTCAGCCTCCCAAGTACAGCTCTTACAGGTGTGAGCTACAGCAGCCAGCTTGAATAGCTTCTTTTCTTGTTTGTGTCTGTGGTGTCATTGGGTGGGTGGGAGTACAAGAAAGTCCACTCTATGAGATTTTGAAATTTGTAATGCATAATTTACTCTTGCCTTGAAGCCCTTCCACATGCTTCAGTATCTAATTTAGAAATCTATTGAGGAAAGATATTGGCATATCGAACAACCATAATTGATTTGTTTTCAGAAATATAATCAAATGAAAGTAGAGTGTTGTCATTGTAATGAGTGTGCGTGGGTGTGTGGGTGCGCGTGGGTGCATGCCACGTAGCTGTGTCAGGTTTATTTATCCCATTTTTACCAGGTTCTTTTTACTGCCTTTACAGGGAGGACTTAATCTCCTAGAGTTTAAATTCTTATTAGCCAGCCTAAAAATTCTCACTACTTTATAATTTATTTCATAAAGGTAGTTAAGACAGGGGATGGAGAGATGGCTCAGTGGTTAAGGCACTTGCCTGCAAAGCCTAATAATCCGAGTTCAACTCCCCAGAACTCACGTGAAGCCAGATACAGAAGGTGGTGCAAGCATCTGGAGTTTGTTTGCATCGGCTAAAGGTCCTGGCATGCCCATTCTCTTTCCTCTCTCTGCCGGATGTTTGTGGTACACACTTTCAATTCCAGCACTCTAAGCAGAGATAGGAGGATCTTGAACTGTGAGTTCAAGGCCAGCCTAAAACTACATAGTGAATTCTAGGTCAGCCTGGGCTAGAGTGAGACCTACCTCAAAAACAAAACAAAACAAAAACCGTAGTAAGGCAAGTTTTTTTTTTTTTTTCTAACAACACTCAAGATAGATTTCCATTATAAAAATTTAGTATTACTGAGCAAGCCTTGGGAACATCCTTGGTGAAAAAGGATTATTTCCTTTGCTAATCAATCTGCTGATCACGTGACCCACCACTCAGCATAAATGCTCCCTGGAGGTTCTAATATGGATACAGTCTTAGATCTTCAGTTGTTTCATTCCTTTTGGGACCAGAGAAAATATGTTGTTTTAAAAAAAGTCTAGCCTAATACAATTGATTTCCATTCTTGACAGTAGATATAAGTGTTGTAAAAGTTTTGCTTCAGCTGAAGGGAAATTAGATCTTGGGGTTTGATGTGGTACAGTGAAGTAAGTCTGGTACATACTTTATAAGATGTTTCCAAGAGTTTTGTTGGTCTTTTTATTTCAAATGTATTTTGGATATATCAGATTACATGTGTGTTATTGACCTGTATGGTATCTTTTCTATAACTTGCTTGTGTGCAAAATGGACTAAGCACAGAAGCAGTGCCTGATACTGCAGTAATGCCACTACTACTGTTTGCGTGGCTGTCATTGTAAGCGCCCTTAAAATGGTCATAGTTTCATCTCATACATGCAGAATCAGTAACTCCTTGGCTTAAACATCTGTACATAATCAATATTGGTGGTGGTAAATGTCAAGGTTGATATTTCATAATATCCTTTTGAAATTGTCTTTTAAAAAATATTTTTACTTACTTATTTGCATGTGTGTGTGTGTGTGTGTGTGTGTGTGTGTGTGTGGCGGGGGGGGGAGGAGGGTGCACACATGCTAGTGCCAGGACTTCTTTCTGCTGCCAGCACCAGACAAATTAACCACTTGTGGGTACTGAGGACTCAAACTTGGGCCAGCAAGCTGCAGAGCCTTCTTCCCAGCCCTTCATAAATCTCTTTAAAAATATTTAAATTTTCAAAAATTTGGCAAAAGTCATATTTTATTGGACAGCTTCTGAAAATTCATTTTGTTCAGCCCCATAGTTTTATAGAGAGATGTGAGTCCTTGTGAGGATAAGAGATATTTCCCTGCGTTTCACAGGTGGGTACAGACAGAGCTGAAACTAGAAATCTGGTATCCTGATCTTCTATGGTTTTTTTTCTGGTAATTTTGCAGAAAAAAAACCAAATGACTGAAATAATGTACAATGCCATTTAATAAGTGTATGTGACATTCCCTTAGCTGGGCATGATAATGCGTGCTTATAATGCCAGCACTTGGGAGGTGGAGGCAGGAGGATCGGGAGTTTAAAGTCATCCTCCGCATCATGGTTAAGTTTGAGGCAAGCCTGGACTACATGAATGACCCTGCCTCAAAAAGAAAACCAGCTATATCTACGTGTATCCATGACCCAGGCTGCTGTGAACAGTCAGGTGTGTAGACGTCAGTGTTTAGACTAGCAATGCTTCTCATGTCAAATGGGTAGTAGTCAAGACAGAGCAGAATGTGTCGTTTTAGGTAAACATTTTATAAAGTGAATTACGAAAAGAGAAAAAATGAAAGCTAAAGATAGGACAGTAGCCCTTCTGATTGTCCAGTGTGTGATTGTGTCCAGTTTCTAGTTCCCAGGTTAGTAAATTGCTTTTGTTTTAGAAATTTTTTTTCCAGATTTTATTATTTATTTATTTATTAGAGACAGAGAGAGACACACACACAGAGGGCGAGAATGGGCAAGCCAGGGCCTCTAGCCACTGCAAACGAACTCCAAGTGCATGTGCCACCATGTGCATCTGGCTTATGTAGGACCTGGAGAATCGAACCTGGGTCCTTAGGCTTCACAAGCATGCACTTTGACCACTAAGCCGTCTCTCCAGCCCATAAATTGCTTTTTATCTTCATTTAATCATGTTGGGGACACCAAGATGAGGATGATCACCTGGAATTTTATAGGCAGGGCATTCTTACTCCTCTTAATGAGCAAACTTTCTTTATCTTGACTGCTAGGAGCACAGACATGGTTTGGAGGTCATTTCAACAACTTCTGTAGTTGGGCTCTGTATTCCGGGTTCCCCTGGTGTTTTAGCTCAGATCTCGATTCCACCACTTTTGTGTAAATGGAGCTCCTAGTCCTCCAGCTCACCCTGGAGAATGAGCCCGAGTTGGTGGGTCTTCCCCTGAGAAATCAGTGGACGCGTGTTTCTAGGTCCTCTGGGCTGCCTGCTGAGATCCCATCAAGGATACACACTTAGTCTTTGGAACCACCTTTGAAGACTGGCCTTTGGAAACCGAGGGACCAGCATGGGCAGGAAAGATGTTGAAATGTCTGTAAATGATTTACCTATCAGGAAAGGAGAAAGCTATAAATTGGAAAATTGGGGCCAGGATGAGGTTTTAAAATATTTAAATAGCTGTCACATGACCAGATAAGATCCCTTGTTGGCATTATTCTGGGGCACAGACCGAGATCAAGGTGGGGGGAAATGACATAGTGGTAGATTCCAAGACCACAGATCAACTTACGAGGAGTGAATGCTCAGGAAGCAGAGTCCTGTCAGGCATGTGCTAAGCTAAACATGTTCACCTTAGAGCACTCCGCGAGAAACAATTTAATTCAGGAGAAAATTAGCACATCGAGTTGTTTCTTGAAAAATAAGAGATGGGAGTAATTTTGGAGATTGTTGCCCAAGATTAGGAGTTTAAGGCCGAGTAGCAATTTGATTTACCTTATGTGCATTATTTCTGGCACACAGAGCCCTGGAGCCCACGTTTCCAGTCCATGCTCAGCAAGAGGCTATTCTGTACTATCCAGTCTTCCCTCTAATGCCTCATTGCAAATTTCAGCTGCTCTGATTCTGCATTTCTCCCAAGTAAATTCATAAAAGAAAGACAAATCTGCTAGGACTTGAATGATTTATTCCCTGGAAACTGTTATGGAGTGAAATAAATGCTGTCATGTCAAGAGTGCTTAAATGCTTCCTTTCCACTGACTAAGCGGATCCTTCCACAAAGAGGTGTAACTTACAGACTGTATTAGTAGAGTTCTATGCTATTCTCTACATACATTTTCCTTCTTTTGATAACCATTTCAGCTGGATAAATACATATAATAAAAAGTGCGTAGGTTAGAAATGTACTTCAGCTTGAGTCAGATCAATGGGGAAATGGATGACATTGAAGTCATACTTAATTACAGGATCAGCTGAGCTACTCAGGAGTGTAAGAATATTCTTCACATGTATTTTGAGAACACACTGGACTGAAAGACATGCTTGGATTAAAAAACTGGGAGATGGGCTGGAGAGATGGCTTAGCAGTTAAGGCGCCTGCCTCCTAAGTCTAAGAACGCTGGTTCCAATCTCCAGGTCCCATGTTTAGCCAGATGCAATGTGATGCAAGGGCACAATGCCACACTTGACCACAAGGGGGCGCACACATCTGGATTTCATTCACAGCAGCTGAGAGGCTGCTGGCGCACCCATCTCTATCTGTCTTCCTCTCCCTGTCTCTCTGTCTCTCTCCAAAAAAAAAAAAAAAAAAAAAAAAAAAAAAAAAAAAGACTGGGAGGTTTCTGAATTGATGTAGATCTTTGAGACTGTGAAAGGCAGTCATCTACACTCGTGGCTTGGGTCTGAGCTTGCTGACACTGTCTTCTCTGGTGCCATCTTTCCCATTTGTGAAGTGGGGTGATTCCATCACTGTTCCTCCCCGGCACCTCCAGGTGTGTTACAAGTTATGAACAAGAGCTGTCTGTATGAAAATGTGAGCACCACTATCAGATGCATCAACTTAAGGGCTAGGGTGTAGCTCAGTGGTATAGCACTTGCCTAAGGCCTTTGATTTGATCCCCAGCATCACAAGAAACCAAAAATCTTCTTGTGGGACCCAACAAATTTTATCAAGAAGCCTAGGCAGTAGAAGTAATGAAATGCATTTAAAGCAGTGAAAAGGGGAAGAAAAAAAAAAACTATTTTTTAACAACCATGACTTTCTCCTCTGAAATCCTTTTTTTTTTTCCAAAAAAATTTCATTAATTAAGTTAGCATACTAAGTAATGGGACTCGTTAGGGTATTTTCATACACAAGCTATTTTTAGTAGCCAGAACTTCAAATCCATCTCATGAATCATAAGGTTTTAATCATCACAACACAAGGTTATAACACCACCCCTTAGCTTTCTTCTTTTTCATGTTTCCTCTTCTTTCTTCTCCTTTCACCAGTTCTGTATCTCCTAACTTCCTCTTTTATTTCTTTCTCTCTGCGCCTATCTTTGACCCTCCAGGAATGCATAGAAGCAGTTTAACCATGTCAACACAGGGAAAGAGGAGACATAGGACCAAAGTCAACACTGTTTGTTTTGCACTTTAATTTTTAAAAAAGGCCTTAGACACAGCTGGGCATGGTGGTGTGCATCTGTAATTTCAGCACTCAGGAGGCTGAGGCAGCAGGATTTCCACAGATTCCAGGCCAGCCTGGAGTCCATAGTGAGTACCAGACTATCTGAGCGACATAGAAAGACCCTGCCTTAACCGCTACCCTGCCAAATACATTCCATAAAGTGGAAGGCACCATGGTAGATGCATGGAATGATATGTTCTTTTACTCACCGTTTATTGGACGGATGTTAATGGTGTATATGTGTCCATCTGCCTCCATGTGTCAAGTGTTGTGCTTGGAGCTAGGAGCATGACAATGGACAAAAGCAAAATGATCCCAGACTCCATGGCACCTCCAGTCTAGTGACTTTCAAAAGTAAACAGACAGCTCCATAAATAAGCACTAAATGAAAAGAAAGGTATGGGGTCCCTGGAGGTTGCATTGTAGGCGCACCTAATTTAAAATGGGAGAAGGCATGATAAAATACTGAGGTCTTAAGTGGGAGATGACATGTGGGAAGCCAAGGGGAGACCTCCAGGCAGTAGGAATGACATGGACCAGTCTTGGGATAGTTTGTTGACTTTAGGAAGCCAGAAGTAGGGCTTGGCAGTCTGAGTCAGGAGAAAGAGCAAAAAGATATAAGGGTAGGATATTATTTCTTTTGTGTTGTAGTGATCAAAAGCCTGGCAGAGGGCTGGAGAGATGGCTTAGCAGTTAGGGTGCTTGTCTGCAAAGCCTAAGGACCCATGTTTGACTCTCCAGGTCCCATGAAAGTCAGATGCCCACAAGGTGATGCAAGTGTGCAAAGTCGTACATACACACAAGGTGGAGCACACATCTGGAGTTCTATTACAGTGGCCAGAGGCCCTGGCGTGCCAATTCTGTCTTGCATTTTTTCTCTTGCTTATAAAAAAAAGCCCAGTCTGTTGGGTTTGCTTCAAAACAAACAAACAAACAAACAAACAAACAAACAAACAAACAAACAAAGAAAGGCCTGGCAGACACAACTTACGACAGGTAAGGTTTATTTTGGTTTACAGTTTCAAAGAGCTTTCTGTCCATTATGGGTGGGAAGGCATGGTGGAGTTGTTCTTCTGTGGCAATGATACCATGAAGCAATTTCCTCGTAGGTTCTAAGTTAGCCTGGGCTGCTGAGTGAGATATTGTCTAAAAAAATTACACAAACCAAATAAGAATTATTCTCTGGCTGTCATTGAAAGACCACATTAAGTAGATCAAGAGTGGGTAAACTGGGCATGGTAGTGCACGCCTTTAATCCCAGCACTTGGGAGGCAGAGGTAAGAGGGTTGAGACTACATAGTGAATTCCAGGTCAGCTTGGGCTACAGTGAGACCCTATCTTGAAAAAACAACTGAGAGAGAGAGAGAGAGAGAGAGAGAGAGAGAGGGAGGGAGGGAGAGGGTATTGGGTAACCTACATGATGGTGCTAGGATGGACTTGGGTGTGGTAGTGATAGGAAGGCTAGTATTAATACCTATGTTGGGATTAAAGAACAAAATTGTTTTAACTGGTGTGCATTTGATCCTGCTAAACCAAATTTTTATGTTTTATACACACACACACACACACACACACACACACACACACAGAGAGAGAGAGAGAGAGAGAGAGAGAGAGGGGACAGAGGGAGAGGGAAGGGGCATGCCAGGGTTTCTAGCCACTGCAAATGAACTCAAGATGCATGCGCCACCTTGTGCATCTGGCTTTACATGGGTACTGGGGAACTGAACACTGGTCCTTTGGCTTTGCAGGCAAGCATCTTATCCATTAAGCCATCTTTCCAGCCCTGATATCATTTTTTTTTATGCTTAATCAACCCATTCAAACTTATCCTCAACTCCTGGATTTCCCAGTGCACACCATGCTGAGCTTTGCTGGTTCCAGTCTCTCTTACAGCCCTGCTTTCATTGCCTCCTCCCTCTGTTGCTTCCAGTGAGGTGGCTTGAAAGGAGGAAGTCACTGGGAACTTGTTGGAGGGAAGGGGAAAGGCCATGGGGAAAGGAAACCACACTGTGAGTCCTAGGGGCCCAAAGAAATTTAATTTAAATTTATTTGAGAAAGAGAGAGGAGAGAGAGAGAGAGAGAGAGAAAGAGAGAGAGAGAGAGAGAGAGGGAATGGGCATGCCAGTGGCCTCTCAGCCGCTGTGAATAAACTCCAGACACGTGTGCCTCCTTGTGGGCAAGTGTGGCATTGTGCCCTTGCATCACTTTTTGCGTCTGGCTAAATGTGGGACCTGGAGATAGGAACCAGCGTTCTTAGGTTTGGCAGACAGGCACCTTAACCGCTAAGCCATCTCTCCAGACCTTCCTGACTTTTTAAAATAGTTGCCACAATGTTCTCATATTTAGTCATCTCTGCTTAGAAAAGCGAAGCTGTAGGCAAATGCCCTTTCACTTCCTACATCCCTCAAGCCCCACCACAGCCAGAATGACCCCACAAGGCCAATGGAAGTAGAAGTAGCTCCCAGGTGGCCCGGCCTTCAAAATGGCCACTGTGACAGTAATTTCTGGAGTTGCTATTGAGCATTTTACTGATGCCTGAGGCTCTCTGAGAGAAGTCACAGGATATGGAAGGATGCAGGAAAGACAGTTGGTATCTTTGGAAATATTTGCTTTGGAGACTTCCTGGGAAGAATTTGGAATGGGTTTACAATCTATTGGATCCCTGGGCTTGCACAGGATTTGTGGGAGAAATAGATAAGCTTTCTATAAGGGCAGCATATGAGTGAATTAACATGTTGATTCCAAACCCTTATGAAATCAGGGAACAGGGAAACTGCTCAGCACTTTCTTGATACTTAGATGGGGCAGTATGAACCTCCTCTGGACCTTGTCCTAATGGACTGTAATTGAGTATCCTTTCTTAGGGAAGATTTATAAGCCTCTCATAAGAATTGTGATATAAAAATGCCAACGAAAACATTTGGCTAGGCATGACAGCATGTGTGTGTATAATCCCAGAATTCAGGAGGCTAAGACAGGGAAATCAAAAGTTTGAAGCCAGGGGGCTGGAGAGATAGCTTAGCGGTTAAGGAGCATGCCTGTGAAGCCTAAGGACCCTGGTTTGATTCTCTAGGTCTCAAATAAGCCAGATGCACATAGTGGCACATGTGACTGGAGTTCGTTTGCAGTGGCTAGAGGCCCTGGCATGCCCATTATCCCCCTCTGTGCCATAAATAAATAAATAAATAAATAAATAAATAAATAAATAAATAAGTAAAATTAAAAAAAATTATATAAAAAAAGTTTGAAGCCAGCTTGGGCTACATTGCCAGAGCCTGTTAAAAAAAAAAAGTCCTAACATATGCCTTCCTCCATAGTTTTAATAAAAAACACATTTTTATTTTTCACATGTATATGTGTGTGTGTGTGTGTGTGGTATGTGTGTATCTGTGTACTCATGGTCATGTGTATGTGTATATATAAGTTAGAGGTCTCATGTCTTTCTTGATTGTCCTCCACTTTCTTTTTGATATAGGCTCTCTCACTTGAACCCAAAGCCCACTGATTCCGCTAGTCTAGCTCGGCAGTCTGCCCCTGGAGTTCCCTATGACGGCCTTCCAAGCCGTGGGATTACAGGTGCACACGAGCATGCTTGGCTTTGAAATTGGGTACTGGGGATGTCAACTCAGGTCCTCATGTGTATGTGGCAAGCTCTTTACACACAGAGGATCTCCCTAGCTCCATCACTGGTTTTGTTATGTTCATTTTGTTTTTCCCCCTGCCTAGTTTCTGGCACAAAGTTCCTATCATCAGGAAATTCTGAGGGGTTTAGGAATATATCCTGCTTTTCACAGTGAGCCTCATGCCAACCAGTAAAAACTGTGTTACGTGGAGGACATGCATTTATTATTTTAAACTTGTGAATATGTTAAATCTACGTGTGGGGCAGCACGGAAAAGCAGTGGCAGTGTCTGTCGTCTCCTCCGTGCCAGGCGCATGGCCAGACCCCCATATATATCATCGCATTCACCTCAGCAACAACCCCGAACAGCAAGGCTGCGGTGAGCGTTTACATAGACATCACCTCGTGGATTTCCGGGCTTAGAAAGGCTGCTCAATAAATAGAAATTCCCCCTTGTAATTGGATGAGTTCAGTGATATAGGAGAAAAAGCCTCTCCAGTTTCTTTGACTGTAATATGTGGGCCTGGACTCCATCATTTTTAATATTCCACTTAGGCTTAACTGTTTAAGATGTTTTTTTGCTGATAGACTTTTTTATTTATTTTTTAAAACCTTTTATTGACAGTTTCCATAAGTATAGAAAAAACCATGATCATCCCCTCCCACTCCCATTCTCCCCCTCTCAAATCCACCCTCCACTGAGTCCCTTCTTCTTCCCAGTCAGTCTCTCTTCTATACTGACGTCATCATCTTTTCCTCCTATTGTGAAGGTCTTGTGTAGGTAGTGTCAGGCACTGTGAGGTCATGGATATCCAGGCCATTTTGTGTCTGGAAGATTGCATTGTAAGCAGTCCTACACATCCTTTGGCTTTTTCATTCTTTCTGTCAACTCTTTTCACATGGGACCCTGAGCCTTGGAAGGTGTGATAGGGATGTGTCAGTGTTGAACACTCACTGCCACTTCTTCTCACACTATGGTGTCTTTTGAATCACCCCAGTGGTCACTGTCATCTGAAAAGAGAAGCTTCTCTAACTAAAAGTGAAAGTAGCATTAATATATGGGTAAAAACATTTAAAAAAATGCTTGGGGGGCAGTTTGCTGGACATAATATTTGCATTTAGCCAGACAACAGCAGTTGTCACTCCCCTGGGCTCATGTCCTCCCCAGCCCATAGGCTTCTGACTAGGTTTCCAGTGCAGGCATGTATTTCCTCTTGTGGAGCGGGCCTCCAGGCCAATTACAGAACAACTGGTTTTCCCCACAACAGACATGCCACTATTGCACCAGTTGGCACATTTGGCCTGGCTGGCTGATCTTAAGCTTGCAGGCTTTGCTACTGTTTAACACTGCTTCTGACTTCTCTCTCCCAAAAGGCTGCAGGCAGCAAAGCTCTTTCTGATAGCCAGTCAACAGGGAGGAGGTTTCTAGCTCAGCTTCTGCTTGACTTATCAGTGATCTGCAGTCCAAGCATGTGCAGTCTTCAGCAATTGGGTCTAATCATAAGATAGATTTTTTTTTAAAAAAAGTATTTTCATTTATCTAATCATTTGCAAGTAGAGAGAAAGAATGGGACTCTGAACACCAGTGACCCTTGTCACTGCAAACAAACTGAAGACACATGCACCACATTGTGCATCAGGCTTTATGTGGGTGCTGAGGAATTGAACCCAGGCCATCAGGCTTTGTAAGGAAGTGTCTTTAACTGCTGAGCCAGCTCTCTAGTCCTTGAGAGGGAATTTTTGGACATAAAACTTGGCAAAAGAGTTCCATGGCAAGAAAAGTTTGACATATCTTAGGATCAAAGTTAAGACCTTATTCTGATCACAAAACAAATTTTCAGCTGACCTTGAGTGATTGGATGTTTGTTTTTTTTTTTTAGGCAGGGTTTCATGTGTACTTTTTCTGATAGATAGATTTAACATAAATAAAGATCTATAAACAAATAGAGTTCTAGCAAATGATATGCATGCTGAAGTATTTAGGGGAAGCCTACTGAAGCCTGTAATTTACTTCTAACTACTCCAAGTTACGATGGAGTAATGGACAGGAAGAACACAGATAGAAGTGACAAAGCAGACGCAGGAAGTGTAGAAAATGCCACCGATAGAATCTAGTAGGCTTGGGTCAGTGATCACTGGAAAGTGCTTACCACTGTGCCAACGTTTGAGGTTTTCATAGTAAAATATTAGAAAAATAGCCTATGAGCCACGCCTGGATTTTTGCCCAAGAGTTTGTCTCTATAATCAGCCCTTGGTTCCTGTGTCCTTCTGGCAAGAGGACTTACTGCCTAAGGGTCTGAGGGCTCCTGTTCTGTAACACCTCGAAGCGGAAACAGGCACTTTGTGTAGTGTTTCTCCTTCTAGGCAGAAGAGGCTCACCATTACTTATAACAAGGAAGCAAAATTCTCCGTGGCAACTCCCCACCCCACCCCAGACACAGGCATCTCTAAAAACATCTGTAAGTGGTTGTGAAGCAAGCTTTCTGCTCCAGCTGTCACTCTTCTAGCTGCTCACTCTCTTGGACCTCCCTTCCTCTTATAGTCACTTGATTACCTTTGTCCTGGCCTCAGCCTCTCTGTCCTCTATTCCTGACATTCATGCCAGGAGAGCCCTGGGAACACTCAAGATTCCTCCTTCACCTTCCCAGTTTTATGTTCTCTGAGACAAGGCCAGTGGTTACACAGACTTCTCTAATTATGCTGTTTACCTTTGAAATCATAATTGGGCATCTCAAATCTGTTCCTGTTCTCAAACCAATTCAGCCCATTTTTTTTGAGAGAAGCAGAGAGAGTTCATTCTCAGCTGCTGTGAATGAACTCCAGATGCATGTGCCCACTTGTGTGCATGTACACATTGTGCGCTTGCATCACTTTTGCATCCGGCTGAACGTGGGACCTGGAATTGAATGGGTGTTCTTGGGCTTGGAAGGCAGGCACTTTAACCGCTAAGCCATCTCTCCAGCCCCAGCCTATTTTCTTTCTCTTTCTTTCTTTTTCTTTCTTTCTTTCTTTCTTTCTTTCTTTCTTTCTTTCTTTCTTTCTTTCTTTCTTTTGTTCTTTCTCTCTCTCTCTTTCTTTCTTTCTTTTTTGGTTTTTCAAGGTTGGGTCTCACTCTAGCCCAGGCTGACCTGGAATCCACTATGTAGTGTCAGGGTGGCCTTGAACTCATGGCGATCCTCCTACCTCTGCCTCCCAAGTACTGGGATTAAAGGCATGCACCACCACACCCGGCTCCCATTTTTTTTAAACTAAAAATTTGTGATTGTATATTTTTCTTAATTCTAAGTTATTACCATCTCTTCTTTGCTTCATATATATTTTATTTCTGTCTGTCTTTGAAACAGGGTCTCTACATAGTCCAGGCTAGCCTTGAACTGATAATTCTTCTGCCTCATCCTCTGAAATCCTGGGCTTGCAGATATATACCACCACACCTGGTTCCATACACATTTCCATAAAATAGATTAACAAGAATGATTCTTCTCCCAGATGTAGACTTTGGGAGATGCTATTGAGTTCCTACTGTGTGCATTCCCCAAGCTAAATTCTCCTGTGTATAACTGGCCCTCATCTAGTAGCTTCCTGGTGAGGCACTTATGATATGAACACCACCTTTGCAAACCAGGAAACCGGGCCCCTGTTAGAACATGTACCTAGGTAATAGAACCTAAGTGTAACAACCAGGTAGCAACTGCCATGGGCAGCAGAGTCCTTCCAAACATCACAATGCTAGTGGCTTCCCAGGTCAACCATGGTATCTTGCAGCCTGGGATCCTGAGGTCTGGAGAGCTGAAGAGTGCTATTTAGAAGAAAAGCTAGAATTAGAATGTAGGTCTAAATTTTCTGACTTGGCCTCATTTAGCAAATGAGAAAGTCCTTATAGCTCTGGCCACATAGGGAAAGTCGGAGGCTTTCACACCCTCGGGATATCTGTATGCTATGCCTGCCAGAGCAGTTTGTAAATCTGGCACGAGTTGAGTTGGCTTGAAAACTCAGCCACTTACAGTCTGTGGAGCCCTCGGGCAGCCCAGACATAAACGATGATCTCTTGTGCAATGATTGTTTTATGCACCAGGAAGCTTTGAAACAGGAGCAAAACCAACAACACAAACATTGAAATGAGAAGGGGCTGGAAAAAAAAAAAAGAAGAAAAACAGAACCTTGTCCAGCTGTGCACAGGGCCTATTTCTAATAGCTCCCACCTGCCCATCCTGGTTCAGTTTGCCAGGGCTTCAGTGTTCATGAGCCGATCTGCATTGCTTCCATGCAAATAACATGAGCAAGTTCATCTAAAAGGGACCCCTGAGGTGTGGTTCTTTAAGAAGGATTCTTCTGAGCAAGGTGTAATCCTACCACTGAGGAGGTGGAGAGAGGAGGATCAGAAGTTCAAGGTCATCCTCAACTATGTAGCCAGTTTGAGGCCAGCCTGGGCAATTGAGAGCCTATCTCAAAAATAAATAAATAAAGCCAAAAGTTAAAGATTCTTCTGAGCTGATCTCTGCTTGTATATCTGCTAAAATTGTTTATTCCCCTCATCCATGGGGTTCCTGTATTGAGGGTCACCTCTGCCTTGTGAACTGTTCTCTGGGCAAGTAGCTCATGCAATTGGGGGATACTAAGTGAGGCTGAACTCTTAACACCATTAGGGTTCCCAGTCAGCGGAGGACAGGTTGAATGACGACAGAGGGATAATATTAATCCTACCCTATCCAACAGGATCTTGATTGGATTGCTAATTTTTTTATTATTATTTTTTTATTTTTGGTTTTTCGAGGTAGGGTCTCACTCTAGCCCAGGCTGACCTGGAATTCACTATGTAGTCTCAGGGTGGCCTCAAACTCTCGGTGATCCTCCTACCTCTGCCTCCCGAGTGCTGGGATTAAAGGCGTGCGCCACCACGCCCGGCATGGATTGCTAATTTTTTGCACATGATACTGTTCCAGTTTTGCTTTTAATTTTTTATTGACAACCTCCATTCATATGCACAATGTACTCTGATTATAATTCCCTCCCACCACCCTCTTTTGTCCCCCATCCACCTTCCACTGAATTCATTATTCTTTCCAACTAGTCCCTCTTTGATTTTGATGTCATTTTTCTTTTTCTCTTAACAATTTTGACAGCTACAGACCCTTTCCAGGCACAGGGTGGGTGTAGATTAGGCGTTAAGCACCATATAGTCCATGGTCACTCAAACTCCCCAAGTCAATGGCTCTTGAGCTTTCTTTCTTGTCTTGCAATTTGCAAAGAATTGACAAGTTCATATGGAGCAGAAAAGCAAATTATGAAAGTTCTGGTTTTAAAAAGAAAGTAAAGCAGAAAGCTCCAGAGTTGGGAAGGGTCTCAATCAGGTAAGCACATGGTGACTGAGTTATGGGGCTTTTTATACCTTGGGATATAAATTAAGCATCAATTTGTGGGGGATTGGGTTGGTTACTTTGAATGTATGGAGGGCTCCTGATAGGCTGATAGGTTAAACAAAGGAATGTGGATTCTCAGACGTGGGAAAATGATCCACCAAAAGCTCCCAAGAAGTGGAGAACTAGGAAGTACAACAGGGCTGCCCTGATGTCCATCTTGTTGAGTCAGGTTTTGGGTCCAACTGGAAATGACTTTCAGTCTCGCCATGGCGGGAGGATGGCTCTGTTCTTTTGGGCCCATGCCCTTAGCTAACTACCTTGCTCCTAATCTCCCTCAATACTGTGCATGATGGAAGGAGTCATGTTCTGGTAAGTGTACTGCTGTTGGGACCCTTAGGGCTTAGTATACCCTTGACACTGGGGATGAGATTTTCCTGAAAAGAATGGATGTGCTCACCATCGGTCTTCTTGGGCAGTCTTGTCAATTCCCAGAGAAGGAAACTGTGTAACTCATCTAAACTAAACTGGGGTTGTGAAGGGGGGGGGAGGGCTACTAACATTTCATAATAATTACACTGGCACATCAAGTATACACTGGAAATGATGGCCACTCTGGGTAGTCAAAAGTGAGATGAGGGAAAATACTGCTTTCGGGGTGTGGAGGCAGGACACTCCTGCAGCACTTCTGTGCCATTGTGGCAGCAGGCTGGGCACAGGGGAGGAAGACGGGTAAGGACCCAGAGGCTGGGTCTGGGTCTTGGCATTTACTAGAAGTTATTCTGTGGATCTTCTGACCCACGGTGGTGGTTTGATTTGATTCAGGTGTTCTGAATGCTAGGTCCCCAGCTGATGGTAATTTGGGAATTAATGCCTCCTGGAGGCAGTGGGTTTACAGGTGTTATAGCCAGTTTCCTCTGCCAGTGTTTGGCACACTCCCCTGTTGCTGTTGTCCACCTGATGTTGGCCAGGAGATGATGTCCACCCCCTGCTCATCATTTTCTCCTGCCATCATGGAGCTTTCTCTGGAGTCTGTAAGCCAAAATAAACCTTCTTTCCCCCCACAAGTTGCTCTTGGTTGGGTGTTTTCAGCCAGCAATGTGAAGAACCTGACTTCAACAGTAATGTTGGAACCGAGAGTGGGTCATTGCTGCTAGACACCCGAGTGTGTGGCTTTTGGTTCTTTGGAGTTGATTTTTGAGAGGAATGTGGAAGGATTTGAAACCTTGGCTTAAGAGATGCCTTGTAGTTCTGTAAATACAGTTTGGACCATTCTGGTCAGAGTTGAAAGACCTGAATGCAGTAAGAACTATGGACTGTGAGGTTTTGTTTATGAGGGTGAGAAAGAGCTTTGCCTGTACTGGGCTAGAACCAGTTTGTGTGAGAGGCTTGCCATTATGCCTGTGTCCTAAGAAATTGTGCAGGGTTATATTGCATATAAATGGACTGGTGTGAGCAGAGAGATATGGCACAGAAATGAAATCTTTGGGCCAAAATTTCTACCTGTTTAACTGCTTGAGAGATTACAACCATTGAGATTTGGGTCACCTGACCTGCATTGGGACAGCAGGAGGAACACAGACTCTTTGGAAGGGGCCTGAATGCTGAAGGAGTGCCCCATTCTTCAAGGTCAGCTTTATTCCCCCCTGGATTAACAAGTTGGTAGGCCATCTAGTATAATGGAGTATAACAAATGCAGGAAAGACAGGGTCATTGAATTTGCAGCACAGTCTTGTATTTTGGAAAGGCCATGGGCAGTGTGAAGCAGGTTTTCTGGATGCCTGCATGGAGACCCGATGGAGCCACAAGGATGGACCGTGGGTTGTAGTGGAGACCCAGTAGAGATACCAGGACCACGAGACAACTGCTAAGGAGAGCAGCTGGCCCTGGATAAGAGCAGCACCAGTAGCTGGTGAGGTGGGGCAGAGGCCAAGGTCAGGAAACAAGGTCAGGAGAGGGTATGGGGCTGCTGAGCTCCACCCATCACTTAGCACACTGCTTGCTCTGAGCACCTTGTCCATTCTGTTCCTCCAGGTCTAAGTGACCTGAACAGGGCATTTACTTGCAATTATAAGGGACTAGCTTTTAATATCCATTGCTGTTCTTTCCCCCGGATTTCTCGCTTTGGAAAGATGATGGATGTTTATGGAAAGGATCTGAGCTCCAGGGTCCTTTGGAGCACACACCTCCAGAATGACATTTGAGTTCTGAATTGTGATTGCTATCTCTTCCTTTCCCTCTGATAACAGCCACTGGAGGTTGTCACCTCCCCATGGTCCTATACAGTGCAAGGCAAAAAGCACACCTGTAATCCCAGCACTTGGGAGGTAGAGGCAAGAGGATTAAGAGTTCAAGAGCATCCTTGGCTACATAGTCAGTTCAACGTGGCCAGCCTGGGGTAATAAGACCTCTCAAAACAAGCATAACAACAAGAAAAAGTGATGGAGAGGGTGGCAATGACTGATGGGGATAAAAGGAGGTCACCAGATAAACTCCATATTCCTCAAAGTCTCTCCAACACCACGGGCATACAAGAAGAGACCCCCTATCAAGCAAAGAGGAAGGTGACGATTAACACCCAAGGTTGTCCTTTGACCTCTACATGTAACTGGGGCCTGTACACCTGCATTATTCACATGAACACATACACACAGCACACACACACACATATGCACACAAAGATTAAATAAATGTTTGCTTTGAAATACTTTAACTTCCCTTTTTTTTTTTTTTTTTTTTGGTTTTTCGAGGTAGGGTTTCACTCTGGTCCAGGCTGACCTGGAATTAACTATGTAGTCTCAGGGTGGCCTCGAACTCTCAGCGATCCTCCTACCTCTGCCTCCCGAGTGCTGGGATTAAAGGTGTGCACCACCACGCCCGGCTTCCATTTTTTTTTTTTTTTGAGGTAGGGTCTCACTCTAGCCCAGGCTGACCTGGAATTCACTCTGTATTCTCAGGGTAGTCTCGAACTCATGGAGATCCTGCTACCTCTGCCTCCTGAGCACTGGGATTAAAGGCGTGCATCACCACACCTGGCTAACTTCCCTTTTAATAATTTTTTTTATTGAATGATTATATTTATTGAGGGAAGTACAGAGCCAAGGAAAAGACACCCATGTGGCTAGAGATCCCATGAGGAGGGCCTGGGAAAACTGTGGAAAGAAAAGAGAGAAAAGAAGGTTCAAGGAGCTCCTGCCATGTAGAGAGCTGGAGGGGATCAAGAACCCATGTGGAGAGTAAGGGCCAGAGGACCCACTCCTCAGCTCAACCTGGCTGGGCTTGGGTCAAGCCAGCCCAGGCCCAACAGAGGGAAAAACTCACCCATAGCTGGAAGTTTCCAAGTGGCCAGAGCCCTTTTCATAATTTTTACTTGAAAAAATTTGGAAGGATGAGCCAGGCATGGTGGCACACACTTTTAATCCCAGCACTTGGGAGGTAGAGGTAGGAGGATTGCCTTGAGTTCGAGGCCACCCTGAGACTACATAGTGAATTCCAGGTCAGCCTGGGCTAGAGTGAGACCCTACCTCAGAAAACAAAACAAAAAAAAATTTTTTTGGAAGGAGAACACAGAAGTCATAATCACCCAGAACGCTGCTATGTCTTTTTTGTCATGGGTGTATGTGTACATCCCACTGTGCAAGTGTGGCTGTCAGAGGACGCTTTATTTTTGGGCATCAATACTTGCCTTCCACCTCCTTCAGGACAGGCTCTCATGATGTTCACTGCTATAGTCTCCTGTCTCCACCTCCTTCTTGCTGTGGACATGGCTGGCTGGGATTACAAATATCAGCTACTGTGCTCTAGCTGTTTGTTTTTCACATGTGGGTGCTGGGGTTCTGAATCTGGGTATTCATGCTGGCGTGACAAGCACTTTACCCACTGAGCCGTCTCCCCAGCACCCCCTCCCACCATTCCTACTTATGCAGTTTCTGCCATCCTAATACCATCAAAATATTCAGTCACTTTTGTGACAATCTGGTATGTATTCCAGAAACTTCTCAGATGTCTCACTCATTCCCATGCATATAAACTCACACATATTTTTACTTTAAAAAGTGCAGTTTTACAAATTATACTATAGTTTTATTTTTTCACTTAAAATTATTTTATAGGCCTATTTCAAAGTTAGCACATAAAGATATCACTTATTTCTCTTTTTTAATTATTTATGAGCATTTAAAAAATTTAAAAAATATTTTGTTTTTATTTATTTGACAGAGGGAGAGAGAGAGAGAATGGGCATGCCAGGGCCTTTAGCCACTGCAAATAAACTCCAGATGCATGCACCCCTTGTGCATCTGGCTAACATGGGTCCTGGAGAATCGAATATGGGTTCTTTGGCTTTGCAGGCAAATGCCTTAGCTGCTATGTCATTCCTTGAGCCCTCTCTTTTTAGAATGCTTTTGTCAGTCATGATCATACACTCCTGTAATCTCAGCATACAGGAGGCAGAAGGCCAGCCTGTTCTACATAGCAAGTTCCAGGCTAGCCAAGACTATATCAAGATGTTGTCACACTGATAATAATAATAAATAACAATTTTAAAAAGCTTTTTGCAGTATGTTCTTAAAAGTTTTTTCTTTTTATTTACAAGCAGAAAGAGAAGAGAGAGAGAGAGAGAGAGAATGGGTTCACCAGGGCCTTCTGCAAACAAATTCCAGTAAACTCCAGATGCATGTGCCACTTTGTGTATCTGGCTTGATGTGGATATTAGAGAATCAAACTCGGACATTAGGCTTTGCAAGCAAGCACCTTTAACCATGAAGCCATCTCTCTAGCCCTCGAATTATCCTCTTAATCTGTTTGAAGGTTAATCTGTGTGTGGCGCAGGACAAGGAACTAACACCGATTGTTCTAAATCAGTTATCAAGTGTCACCCTGTCATCAAATAATTACCCTTTCCTGCTGATTTCAAATGCTACCTTTATCACGAACTGAGTTTCCACGTAATGTTAGTCACCTACTGTCCTTTTACTCTGTTTCACTATGTTTTTATTTCTATGCCAATGAATGATTTTCCTTTGTGTGCCTGCGTGCTGTGCGTATGCTTCTTGAGGTCAGAGGTTGATTTCAGGTGTCTCCCTCCGATGCTCTCCACCTTATTTATTGATACAGGGTCTTTCTTGAACTCAGAGCTTGCAGATTCTGCTATTCTAACTAGCCAGTTTGCTGCAGGGATCCCATCTCTGTCTCCCAAGCTCTGAGGTTACAGGTGAGCTTGACAGCTAAGCACAAGCCTGGCAGGAAATGTGAAAGGGTTTTCTCTGGGAAATTAAAAAAAAAAAAAAAAAAAAAAAAAGGCCAAAGCTTACAAACATCAAAAGGTAGTGTCAGAGTAGAGGGAAAAAAAAAATCTCCTCCTTTCCTCTGGCAGCCAGAGTAGGTGGTTTTTCTTACCAGTCCTGGGACCCAGAGGCTGAGGCATGGAGAGAGAGATGAGCAAGCCAAGGGGTACAGGAAGGCCTCACTCTCCCCTCCCCGCCCCCCACACACCGTCAGGTTCAGGAGAGTCCTCGAGAGAGTTCATTGGTCTGGGATCATTGGGCCAGCTCAGAAAGAGGCCAAGGCACCTGAGTAAGGATGCTGAATTCCGGTTCTACTGATGTGTGGTCGCTTTTGGTTCCTCTTTGGACCCTCCCCCAGCTGACTGCCTAAAAAAATAACTACCTTGTTTTTTTTAATCCCTCACTTTTTTTTGGGGGATAGCACCTCTAAGTGAACCTGGAGCCCATCAATTTGGCTAGACTGAATGGTTGGCAATCCCCAAAGGATCCCCCTTGTTTCTGCCTCCTCAGCTGGGATAAAAGGTGTCTGCCACCACACCTGGCAGATACATTATTTTCAAACAGCCTAGATTAGTTTTTTGGTCCAGATCTTAGTCACTTTTTTAAAAGAAAAGTTATTTTTTTATTGTGAAAAAAAATCAGAGAGAATCAAACGAGGAGAAATAGATCATAATTTCACCAACAAGTTTCATGTTGCTATATTTAGTAGCGTTTCTATCAATAATTTTTTTACATGCAAGTACATGTTTTAACAACAAACCAAACATGATGTTATTTCTTTTTTAAAAGATTTAATTTTTATTTATTTATTTATTTATTTATTTATTTATTTATTAGAGACAGAGAGAGGGGGGAGAGGGAGAGGAAGAATGGGTGTGCCAGGGCCTCTAGCCACTGCAAATGAACTCCAGAGGCGTGCGTCCCCTTGTGCATCTGGCTTATGTGGGACCTGCAGACTCGAACCGGGGTCCTTAGGCTTCACAGGCAAACGCCTTAACTGCTAAGCCATCTCTCCAGCCCACATGGTGTTATTTCTACATGGTGTTAGAATTTGTTTCTTCACTCAGTAGCAAAATATCGTAAACATTTTTCCTTGTCGGATTATTCCACTGTTCTGTATTCCAATCACATGGATCTGTCACATTTCTGTTTCTACTCCATTTTCATTGGTTCTGAGCAGGACTAGGATAGATATACCCGAATCCCTACACAGGGACTCTTCCCTCAGCCTTCCCTTGCTGAAGAGCACTCCCTGGGTGACAGACTGCTGGGATTTTCAGCAGCGGCTCCTACTACACTTGCTCCTATTATTTTTTTCTCCCCACAGTGCTACATCTCCCTTCCCTGGGCTACATCCACCACCTGTACAGTTGTTTTCTTCAGCTTTTTTCGTGTATAGATTTGTATTCATTCAGCATATTAAAGTCATTCCTCGTCATTGTTCTTTTTAATGCTGGAATCAGCTCGAGCTTGGATGTAGGAGCCTCTCCCTGCCACCTCTGCTCCTTTGGATAGGACCCAAAAGTCTTAAAGTGCTTCTTTAAAAAAACTTATTTATTTATTTTGAGATAGGGTCTTGCTCTAGCCCAGGTTGACCTAGAATTCACTACGTAGTTTCAGGCTGGCCTTGAACTCATAGTGATCCTCCTACTTCTGCCTCCCAAGTTCTGGGATTAAAGGCATGTGCCACCATGCCCAGCTAAACAAATTTACATACATTTGTCCCCTTTGTTCCCCCAGATCATTTCACTTCTCCTTTCATTTTATGTATTGCATATGCGATTTTATGTGAGTATATCAAATCTAGGAACCACAGATGAGAGAAATTATATGATACTATCTTTCTGAGACTGGCTTACTTCTGCTTAAATCTCCAGTTGCACCTCTTTTCCTGCAAATGACATCACTTCATTATTCTTTATGGCTCAAAATATTCCATTGTGTATAAAACCACATTTTCTAGGTCCATTCCTCTGTTGTTGGACACCTAGGTTGGTTCCATGGCTGCTATTGTGAGTAGTGCAATGATAAACATTGATGGCTGAATACCTCTATTATATATTGGCGTCCTTCAGGTTAATACCAAGGAGTGGTAAAGCTGGTTCACATGTAGATCTATTTTTAGACTTTCGAGAAATGATATTGTTGGTGGCTGCACTAGTTTACACTCTCACCACAGTGTCAGTGTACAAGGGTTTCCTTTTGTCTACATACTCACTAAAATGTGTTGTTGTCTGTTTTCCTAAGGACTGACATTAGCGTTCCTTCTTTCTGTCTGGCTCAAGATCATTCATTTCTCCAAGGTGCTTCCCTGCTTTCAGTAGAAAGTGACCCTACACCCCTGGGTGTCAGGGTCTCTGTTGTCTCTTGAATTATCTGAATCTTAGTGTTTTAAAATGGAGCAATTTGTCAGTTTACACTTAATGTAATTACTGTACATTTCTATTTCAATCTGCTATTTTAATTTGTATTTTCTATCATGCTAGCTGTTTTATGTATTTTATTATTATTATTATTATTATTATTATTATTATTTTGGTTTTTCAAGGTAGGGTCTCACTCTGGTCCAGGCTGACCTGGAATTCACTCTGTAGTCTCAGGGTGGCCTCGAACTCAGGGCTACCCTCCCTCCTCTGCCTCCCGCATGCTGGGATTAAAGGCGTGTGCCACCATGCCTGGCTTCTTTTATGTTTTTTATTTGTTTTTAATTTATTTGATTTTATTTGTTAGCGCATTTTGCCTCCTTTACTAGTTTAGAAGTTGCACACTGTGTTTCTATCTCTTGGTCATTATCTTAGAAATTATACATCCTTGATTTATCAAATGTTCATTAATACCTTTACCCTCTATTTAGTTATCTTCTCATTGCTAGGACAAAACACCCAGCCAGAAGCAGCTTATGGAATGGAAGGAGAAGGTTTGTTTCACGCTTATTGTCTCCAGGGGATATTTCATCATGGCAGGAAGAGCATGACACTAGCAGGATGTTGTTGCTTATCTGGGTGGTAGTAGTCTGAACTACCAGGCTTGGAGCTGGGTAATAAACCTCAAGGTTTGCCCCCAGTGACTAGTGACAGATTTCCTTCAGCAAGACTCTACCTCCCAAGTTGCCACCAGCTAGGGATTGAATATGAGGCTTCATCACCAACACGTATGGCTGTGTGGGCAAACCACTATACCCTATAGTCAACATAACCACTTTAACAACAATTTCCTTGCATTCTACATTACTGTTTATTTAAATTCTATGCATATAAAATATCATAAGGTATAATGGTTACTATTATATAGTAAATATTTATGAAGAATTGCCCACATATTTATTCTTTTTCTTAATCTCCCCCTGAATTTTGCCTTCTATCTGTGACCACTTTCCTTTCCTTGGAAGTACATGCTGAAGGATATCTTTCAATGCAAATCTCAAGAAGACAAACTCGAACTTTCTACATGTCAGTAACACCTTTTTATAGAGGTGTGCTTTTGCTGATTCTAGAATTCCATGTAGGCAGCTTTCCTTTATTAAATACACTTCTCTGTGCTCTGGCTTTGTTGTTTGTTGTTGAGCAGTCAGTTGCCATCCTGTCACACCTTTAAAAGTAATCTTTTTCTCTACTTTAAAGTTTCTCCTTTCTTCTTCTTCCTCCTCCTCCTCTTCTTCTTCCTCCTCCTCTTTTTCTTCTTCCTCCTCCTTTGCTTTGGCTTTCCTTGCAAACCAAATGTAGATTTATTTCTATTTATTTTATTGGAATCCTGAATTTCCGAATTGCTATCTTTCAATTCTAGAAAATTGACTGGATATGGTGGCACACATCTAATGATCCCAGCACTTGGAAGCTGAGTCGGGGGATTGCAAGTTTAAGGTAAGCCTGGGTTTCATTATACAATGAATAATGGGCATTAATTATGTAATGAATACCTACTGAAATATACATATGTATAACTTAGCAATTTCTTTTCAGTTATTGCTTACCCTATTCCTTTCTGCCTTCATCCTGGGTCTAATTGGAGACACATGCCTGTAGGACATAGTATGTTAAGTATTGTCAAACTGGCCTGTGAGACTGTTGGTTTTGTAAATAGTTTTAAATATAGACTGCCATATATATATGCACACATACACACACATATATGTATATATGTACATATATATATTTGCTTATGCTATCCTTTTTTTAAAGCTACAATGTATGGATTATTTGCAATAAAGATAGTAAGGACAGTATGGCCTTTGTAGTAGAAAATTACCAGCCATCAAGCAATAGTATATTAATCTGTATCCTATGCTTCTTATCTTGCCTTCTTTCCCTTCCCCCATTTTTAGACTTTCTGAATATATTCTTATGATTTATATTCCAGTTTCATAGTCTAATTTTTGGCTATATTCAATTGTTAAACCTATTTATTAAAATCTTTGTAGTGTTAGAAATGAAACCAAAGGCCTTGTGCATACTAGGCATAGCCTTTAACCACTGAACTATATCCCCAGTACCTCCTGTTATTGCATTTTTTTTTTCGAGGTAGGAGCTCACTCTAACTCAGACTGATCTGGAATTCACTATGTAGTCTCAGGGTGGCCTGGAACTCACAGGGATCCTCCTACCTCTGCCTCCCCAATACTGGGATTAAAGGTGTGCTCCACCACCCCTGACCTGTTATTACATTCCTAATTATGATTACTGCAAGTTTTAGCTCTAACATTTCTATTTGGTTCTTTTCAAATAGGTCACTTTGTATAGTTTCAACTTCCCAGAAGAAATGTTCAGACTTCTTATTTCATTTATTTATTTACTTATTTTTGAGGTAGGGTCTCACTCTATCCAGGTTGACCTGAAATTCCCTATGTAGTCTCTGGCTGGCCTCAAACTCATGGTGATTCTCCTACCTCTGTCTCCCAAGTGCTGGGATTAAAGGTGTATACCATCATGGTTGGCTTCATTTCATTTTTGAAGACAGGAAACATGACTTTGGATCTTTGTCCAGCACTTTCACTATCTGAAATATTGTTTGCTTATTTTTGTGACTGGGTCTCACTCTATAGCCCAGGCTGCCCTTCACCCGAACTCAAGATCCTTCTGCCACAGCCTCATAAATACTGGGATTCCAGGTCCCCACCATTGCATCCAATACTAGCTGACATTTTGTGGGCTTGTTTCTGCTGTCTTTTTTTTTTTTTTTGAACCTTTGCTTTTCACTCAGACACTTGATTCTATTGATGTTTTATTTGTAGAAATAACTTGAGCCTGGATTGCAAACATCTGCCTACACAGAGAATTTTAATTTGCTATGACACTCTGGGAACACCTTAATTTAGGTTTCAGTTTTGGGTTCCCTAAATCATTTGTGTAAGAACACTGCTGCTTCAATTCACTCTTTCCCTCACAGCAGTAGTTCCTACACTGGTCCTCACATCGGTATCATCTGGGAAGTTGAGTACCTACTGATGCCAGTGACTTCCCACCAGTGATTAATTTGATTTGACTGTGGTGAGGTCTGGCTCTGGGGGTTTTAAAGGTCTCCAGGAGCTGTAGTGTGCAGACTAGTTGCAGAAGGGAGAGAGCCATATCCCCAGAGCAAAGCCTTTGAGGACCTCAGTTTCTTTTTTCTTTCTTTTTTTTTTTTTTTTTTTTTTTTTTTGTTTTTCAAGGCTGGGTCTCGCTCTAGCCCAGGCTGACCTGGAATTCACTATGTCGTCTCAGGGTGACCTTGAACTCACAGCGATCCTCCTACCTCTGCCTCCCAAGTGCTGGGATTAAAGGCTTGCGCCACCACACCTGGCGATGACCTCAGTTTTTTTATTAGTTATGAACATACTCAGTATGTAAACAGCACTTGTTGGTACCATCCTTACCCTCATCCCTGCCCCCCCTCCAAAGAGACCCTCCTCATTGGGGATGCAGGTCATCCCCATGAGGATTGCGGATTGGGCATTGTGGGGGTAGACATCAGTTATGGGGGAGAGGCAATGTCTCTGTGTGTAATGTCCCAACTTGTGGCTCTAACAATCTTTCCGCCCCCTCTTCCGTGAATTTCCCTCTGGATCCAGAGGGTTCCCTCTGGATCTCTGGTTTGGTAGGAGTTGAGTGTCCTCAGTGTCTATCTCCTTCACCTTGTGCTGCTATCAGGTTTACAGAAAAAGCAGCACTCTTGCTCATTTCCCGAAAAAGCAGCACTCTTGCTCATTTCCCCAGTTCCTCTGTGGTTTCAGCTGGGGCCCCGAGTGGAATGCGCTGGGGTGTTTCTCTCCTCAGGTCCTGCTTCCATCTGAAAAAGAGAAGCAGATTCTCCAACAGACAGTGAGGTCAGCACTGGTTAAATGGGATAACCACTGTTAGTTTAGAGAGAATTTAATAGGTGTAGGCCCTCTTGTTGCCCAAGATTGGTGGGAGCTTGATATTGGAGAGTGAACTTATTATCTGCATATGATTCTGACTTGTTTCCCACTTCCAGATATGGTTTCCTTTCCACTGAGCAGATCCGTTAGCCAATCCAAGAGCAGTTGGTTACCCACCATGGCTGTGTGCCGCTATTGCACTTGTGTGAGCATCACGTCAGGTTGTTTGCTTCTGAGTAGCTTGGACCTCAAGTTGCTTAGACAGATGTTGGCCATTTTCCCTTACAGGCTCATGTAGCACCTTCTAGCACTAGATGGGCTGTCTGGGCTCTGGCTGTCTTCTAGATTCCAGCCAGGACTCTCCATGTTCTGTACCAACAGCATATGGTGTCTTCAGCAGTAGAGTCTTACCATTAACCTCTGGTGGGTAAACAAGTACCCTGACAGAAGTCTGTCTTCTTTTGGGAAACCTTGTAGGTCTCTCTGATCAACAGCTCATTGTAGGTGTTAACCGCATTTGTATGGGGGTCACAAACCAGTGTCAAGGGAAAAGAAAAAAAGAAAGAGAAAGAAAATATAAAAAAGAAACAGGAGAAAATTAAGGTTAGGCTTCATCTCACCCTCGCCAGGGCCCTTCGATTCAGGTGTTCCCTCTAAGGTCCTGATGAGGGTTCAACCTTTAAGTCTGTCTTCTAGGATGTAGGGTTTTATGGTACCAGTTTCATTTGGATTCAGTTTTGTATCCCCCCCACACACAGTTACCCTCCCCTTGAGCCCTACCCTCCTCATTGTCTGGACCTCGAGATGCCTATTAGGTAGGTCAGCTTCTTGGGCTGATCCAGGTTAGGATCCACAGATGAGTGAGACCTTGCGATGATTGCCTTTCTGAGATCGGGTGAATTCACTGAGTATGATCTGTTCCAAGTTTGACTATTTTTCTACAAATTTCACTGTGTCATTTTTTTTCTAACTGCTGAGTAGAATTCCATCGTTATAGATATACCACGTCTTAGTTATCCATTCAAGGACCTGAATTTTATGCGTGGTTACTGATCAGACTCTCCCCTTGGCAGGTCATTTGTTCTGCTTTACCCAGTGTTGTAGTCACCTTCACATCACTGGGATAAAGCTCTAAACAAAAAGCAGCTGATGGGAGGAAAGGTTTTATTTTGACTTAGTCTTGAAGGGAAGCTTCCTGATGGCAGGGAAAGCATGGCATGAGCACAGGCTGGACATCACCTCCTTACCACAGCTGGTAAACAGAAGCAGGACAGTGAGCTGAGCTCTGGCACCAGGGGGCTGGCTATGACATCACTAAGCCTGCTCCCATCCGTACACCTCCGCCAGCAAGGCTCCATCTCCCAAACTGTCACCAGAGAGACCAAGCTGTCAGAACACATGAGTTTATGGGGGCCATCTGATTTGAACCACCATAGTAAGACCACCAAATGCCACAGCTCCATATTGCAGGGGTTTGTTTTTCCTTATGAGGGCAAGAGCATCTTTGTGTACTGCTTGTCATAATCTCCAAGATTTTGGCATGAACAAACCTTCTTTTGTTGATCTTTTCAGGCATAAAAGGGACACTCTTAAGTCAGGACACTTTAGTTTTTCTGGCTGAGAAATTTCATTGCCATATTATGTTCAAACTTCCTCTTCCCTAACACCTCCCACCTCCCTCATCAAATCATCTTGATTGGATGTGATATTTTTAGATTTCTTCTGCATTTCTTTTTTTCCTAACTTTCAGTGCAATTTCTTTTTGTGCTATTGTCTATAGTTCTTCAATGTCACTACCCAACTCTTCACTGAATGTTTATTTTGAGTAAACTTTCATTTCTAGAAGAAAAATTTATTTCTTGTTCTTTGATTTACTCTGTTTCGAGCATAGAATACACTATTTGATTTCCCTAAGGCTATAGATTTAAAAGTCTTATATTCTCCTACATTATTTGTTTCATCTGGAACATTTTCCTTTTTTTCCCTGGCATTTATCTTTCTCTTTTATTCCTCAGTTGTGTGGGGAGTCTTGGCCTTCTCCTGTGTTTAAAAAATGTCTCAGGAGATGGTAAGATGGCTCAACAGTTAAAGCACTGGCTTGCAAAGCTTGCAGCCCAGGTTCAATTCCCAAGCCACCCATGTAATCCAGATGGAAAAAGTGGTGCAAATGATGGTATTTATTTGTAGCTGAATCACAAGGCCCTACACACACCCATGTGCAAATAAAAAAATATAAAAGATGTGCTCAGAGACCCAGTGGGTGTGGTTGACCTGAGGAGTCCATTGATGTGGAAACTGAGCCCATCTCATGAATGCAAACAAATAAGGCTGGAAGGCTTTTCTTTAGCATGCAAAAAAAAAAAGGACGAAAAGAATCTTTGGGCATTCTTTCTATGTTGTCAGCATGCTGAGGACAATGTGAAGAAATTGACTGTGTTGTTCCATCATTCCTTTTGTAGACTTCATGTACCCTATCGTCACCTCCCCAGTGCTGGGATGATAGGTGGCCTCCATGGCCACCTGACATTAACTTGGGTATTGGGGATCCCAACTCAGGTCCTCACACTTACCTAGCAAGTGTTTCCCCACGCAGCCATCTCCCCCGTGCACGTGTCTTCTTTATTCGCCTTGTCTTTTGTGGATTTCTACCTTCTTTCTACTGTAGTTCCTTTCCTTTCCTGTTACAGAGAGTTAGGTGGGAGAGGAGATAAATTCTGTCACCTTAAAATATGCCCCAACTCGCTTTATTTGTTTTGTTTGTTGTTTTTTCGAGGTAGTGTCATACTCTAGCTCAGACTGACCTGGAATTCACTATGTAGTCTCAGGTTGGCCTTGAACTCATGGCGATCTCCTACCTCTGCCTCCTGAGTGCTGGGATTAAAGGCATGCGCCACCATGCCTGGGCCCAGCTCACTTTAGATTGCTTGTCCGTTCAAGACAATTCTCGTGGGTTTGCTGTTCCACTGATCAGGAACGTGGAAAGTGTCTCTGTTCGTTTTGGTCACTATGATCTTCTACAAGTGCCCCCCCCCCAACTTTCTTCATGATGGACAAAATTAAAAATATTTCTCAGATGAAGGGCGAAAGAAACACCATTTAAAAACAAATTTATGAGTTTGAGGAATGACCTGACAAATTGGCCCAGATCACAATGCAAAGGGAAAAGTATGACAGAGGTTGAAAGACCTGGGAAATAGACCCAGAAATTCTGATAGTCTTGTAGTAAGAGTTCAGAAGAAGAGAATGGAAGGAAAGGATGGGCAAGCCCATTAACTTTTCTTTCTCTTTAATTTCCTAGAGTTTCAGAATAAGGGAAACATATATTCCTCATATAAACATACAAGTTCAGAGAATTCTAGAAGATTCAAGACAGAAAATTATATTACTGATTACCTAGGAACTTTCTCCAGCCCTTGTTATGAACACGTTAGAATCCTCAACTATAAAACCACCAAATAAAAGCTCCAAATACTTGTTTCTTTGGAGCAGGCTTCATCTTTCATGAGAATCTAGGGGCCCTGTGAAGTCAAATCATCATTGAATTCCCATGTGTGTTGTCAATGCTCATCAAGGGACTTAGCATTATTGGACGCTGGCATAGGGCAAATCTATCTTCCTAGTTATTGTGATGCCTCTGGAGTTCCAAGTCGTCCTTCTATCTGGAGAACCACCACCACCTCCTCTCACTAGTCCAGTACCTCCAAACCCCCAAAATTCTTTGGAACAGTAGTCTGAGAGGGAAAGTGATATTCATTCCAAAATCCGCTTGCAATTTAAATGCTTTGTCTAGACTGTCACTAATGGAGCATGCAGCAAATCCAACAGAGTAGGCACATGTGTGTTCCTGTGTTTCTGCATGCATGTCCCTTTACCTCGGAGATACCTCAAAACCACCTGCCAATAGAGGCTTTATCCTTTATTTCACACACAAGTACATGTGTTGATAATAGTAGCCTGATGCCAGGCCCAGTGGCACACACCTATAATCACAGCTTTTGGGAGATAGAGACAGAAGGAGCAGTAGTTCAAGGCCGTCTTCTGATATATATGTATGTCAAGGTTTTTTTGTGTATAATGTGGCATGTGCATGTATAGGCACATGTGAATTGCAGTATACATATGGAAATCAGAGAACAATCTTTGGGTATTAGTCCTTGCCTCTACCTCAGTCTGAAACGGGGTCTTTCTTGTTTTACCACTGTGAACACTGGCCCATGAGATTCTGAGTTCACCGGAACTCTGACTCTCAGTGCCACAGGCACACTGGGATTACAGACACCCTTGTGTCTGGCTTTACGTGGGTTCTGGGGTCCAAACTCCAGTCATCAGGCCACTGAGACATCTCTCCAGCCTGAGTTACATGAGACCTGCCTGCCTCAAAAAGAAAGAAAGAAAAACAACAACCAAAAAACCAAACCAAAACAACCAAAAAACAAAACAAAACAAAACAAAAACATTCTAATCAACTAACCAAACAAAGACAGCCTGAAGAGTGTGAAAGGGGAGTACCGCTTGCTGTAAGAGTTTCCATGGTAACTAAGATGATCTGACCTAGGACAAAGTGCTGGCACCTTTCCTTGACTTCTTCCCGTGGCCCTGAATTACTGCCCATCACTTAGGCTTATGGTTTGCACAAAGCATGAGCATCAGGGCCATTCCCTGGGCAACTTGGCCCACGCACCAGGAACCCATCTATCCTTTCGGCCTCTTCCTGAACATGAATTAGAATTTTCCTTTGTTTCAGGCCTGGTGCCTTCATTTTCCTGTGCTTATATGGAAGTGATGCTTGCTTTGCCCACCAGATAGATTTTTTAAAATTTTATTTAATTAATTAATTTATTTGAGAGGGAGAGAGAAAGAGGTAAAGAGAGGGAGAGAGAGAATGGGCTGCCTGGACCTTCTGCTGCTGCAAATGAATTCCAGACACATGTGCCACTTTGTGCATCTGGTTCACCTGGGTCCTGGGGAATCAAACCTGAGTCCTTTGGCTATGCAGGCAAGCATCTTAACTGCTAAGCCATCTCTCCAGCCCTGATAGATTTTTTTGTGTGTGGATTTAGTCACAAAATATATGTGAAAGTGGTTAGAAGAAACCCAGTAGACATTGTTATTTTTCTTATGTCTTTGTCCTCATTCATTTGAGTCCTTAAATTAGTGCTGAATTCAAACTCAAACCTTACTTCTGTTCCTCACTAGTGTTTGCTTTTTGGTGAGCCCCCACCCTCCACCCCAAGACAGGGTCTCATGTAGCTCAGGCTGGCATCAAACTCAAACTTGCCTTGTAGCTGAAGCTGGTCTTAAACTCCTGATCCTCCTGCCTCAGCTCCAGAGTACTGGGATTACAGGCATGTAGCACCTTGCCCAGCCTAGCATCTCTTTTTCATTTAGTTCTCCAGGGTGTGTATGAGTTACCTCTGCTGTGGCTCACAGGTATGCTGTGATCCTCCTTTGACACATCCACAAGGAAGTTCCAGCAACCACTGGCTGGGTGAGTCTCCACTGGACTCTTGTGGGTGTGCTGATAGTCACTGTCTTCAAGCTTCCTACGAGATGTCCCAGATGCTAATCATGGACCGGTCAACAAGGAAACTCTGACATTTTTACTCCTGGGCCTCTGATGTGGTACGAACACAGCACATGCTGTCTTGTGAAAGAGATTTCATCAACTCACAAGGCTGAGCTACCTATTTTGAAAAAGTTTTTTTAATTCACATTTACTTATTTGAGAGAGAGAATGGAAGAGGCAGATAGAGAGAAACAGAATGGGCATGCCAGGACATCCAGCCACTGCAAACGAATTCCAGAAGCATGCATGCACCATCTTGTGCATCGGACTTACACGGGTTTTGGGGAATCAAACCTGGGTCCTTAGGTTTTGTAGGCAAGTGCCTTCACTGCTAAGCCATCTCTCCAGCTCTGAACTCCCCATTTCAAATCAAGAAAATCATAGTTAATGCTTCAGTTTTGAGGTCCAGGAGATAGGGCTTCATGCAAGTGGCAGACTAAAGTTATATCAGCCTTGACATGACACACGGGTCAAAAGAGGAAACAACATGACCCCTGAAAACACTCAGTAAATAGTCAGCTTGGGAAAACCGAGTCAGACCCATGGAATTTCATTCACCTTGTCACAACTCCCAGGGTTGGAATCCTTGTGTGTGTGCTTGCTGTAGCTTCAAAGAGAACTGAGGAGTGCTTTGCCTAATTGGGAATGCTGTTGTGGACAGCCCAGCCAGCAGAGCCACGGAAGACATCTCAAACAGCTAAGGACTATGGGAATTCAGGCTGAGACAAATGCAGGGAACAGAGTCCAGGGACAGTCTAGGACAGAGGCAGAATGGGAGTGGGAGGGTAAAAATGTAAGGCTCTTCAGAACCTCAAATGCTCATGGAGGCATCCATGCTTAAGAGCCCCGTCGAACCACTGGAAGCCTTTTGAAATGACTCCAGAGGGTCAGTTATGAACTCTGGGCTGGGAAGGTAGGAAGGAGTGTTAAATGGGCACAAACACACTGAGATGTGTTCCACTTAAGCAGGATATTATTCAGGGATAGATACAAAAATAGTCGAAGTGGCTCACAGGCGTTCACTTTAACTCTCTGATTTCTCTCTGTGGGAAACTACTTTCAACTGGTTCTTTTCAATGTATATTGAATCATATTCTTTTCACCCGATGCAGGCATTTATTTGCCATAACTATTTTGAAGCATTAGACAATTGCGGCTTCACTTTCAAGAGACTGGTTGGCGCACCCTTGCTGAGTTACCGCCTCTCCAAGCCTAGGCATTTGAGATTAATTTCCAGCTACTGGCACAAAGCTGTTAGAAGAAAATAAGAGTGAATGTTGTTGTTGATTGACATTTAAAAAACCCTTTTCTCAGCAGCTTACCAGATATCAGGGAGTACATAATCTAATCGAAGGAAGTATAATATATACACAAAGGACAAGATATTATTTCAAAATTATTAAATAAATGATGAATAAGTAAATGATTTGAAGTAAGGGAGTTCAATTGGCAATGGGCTGGTGAGATCTATGATTCCCAGAGATGGTATATTTGATCGGACGGAGCATTAAAGGAGATAAAGGGATACTAGGAAGGGAGACGGAGGCATTGTAGGCAGAAGGAGTGGCAGAAAATCGAAGCTCAGACATGAGAGAGTGCATATTTACCTTCAGCCTGAATAGACCAGTCTGGGAAGAGCAGTGGAGTTGTTGCTGGGGAAGCTGTATGCATGCCTCCCTTCTTTTCTCTAGCCACACGAGTCCCAGGGTGATCTTAGTCTTTCACATTAAAAACCTATATACTGATGCTTCCTGGATTTATAACCTTTCTTCTGCATCCTTCTTGGTTTTCACCTGCCCTTTTACCCTCAGATGGATTTCTCTCCTCCACCTGTCACCCCTGTCTTTTCCCTTCTGGTAATTGTCATGTGTCACCCAGGTGATTGCTCCAAAATTCCCCACTCCCAACCCATCAACAAGGGTTGTCAGTGCTTCCACAGGAGCATCTCAGACCTGGCCTGCTGCCACCGCTCGGGTTCAAGGCATCGACCACCCAGCCTGTCCTTCTGAAGTCAAGCCTTCCACATGTAACTCCATGCAATTTCCCACCCCCCCACACACCCCTAACTAACCTGCCATCAGAGTATCCTTGTTCAAGTTCCATCAGCTCAAATGTCAACAGCTGACTGTCAGCCTTAAACCTTTTGAAGGTGTAGTGTTCTTAGCACAGAATGCAAACTCTGTATCATGCTCTGTATCACCCTGCTGTGTGGACACACGTCATGTCTGCCCAGCATCTTCTGCTAGCTGCTAGGCCACTTTTCTTTGGGACATTATTCCTTCCTCTCCTCTTGCTGCAAGTAGTTTTACTGGGCTGATTTTATCCTCCGTTTTAGGGGTTAAGTTCATAACCTTGGCCTGGACAATCAGAATGCTCTTGGTCAATGTCACAATGATTGGCTCAGAGATGAACACATGTCCTAGGTTGATCCACCAGAACTGGAGTGGCCCTGACATCTCCTTCCCTGGAAATTAGCAATGGTTCCCCTCTGCTTGCAAAGAACCATAACTTTGATAAAACTGTCTTTTCCATGGTTGAAATGGGCCCATCATTTTTTTAAAAGTATTTTATTTTAATTTATTTATTTGAGAGAGAGAGAGAGAGAGCGAAAGAAAGAAAGAGAGAGAAAGGAAGGAAGGAAGGAAGGAAGGAAGGAAGGAAGGAAGGAAGGAAGGAAGGAAGGAAGGACATGCCAGGGCTTTCAGCCACTGCAAACAAACTCCAGATACATGTGCCACCCTGAGCATCTGGCTTACGTGGATCCTGGGGAATTGAACCAGGGTCCTTTGGCTTTGCAGGCAAGCATCTTAACTGCTAAGCCATCTCTCCAGCCCTGGGCCCATCATTTTTCTCTCCATTAACCCAGCTTCTAGGATTTACTCTTGGCTTTAGTGTCTACTAGTTATGGAGACTTGGGTAGATGAATTAGCCTTTCTGAGCCTTAGTTTCCCCATCTGTAAAATGGGAGTAATAATAACCCTTTCTGTAGTAGGGTGTTGTGAGAATTAAGTAGGATGGACTCTAGCTTGGAAGCTAGGTTTGGAAATCAGTAAATGTTGTCACTGCTGTGACTGTACTGTTCCGTCATCATCATTATCTTTGAAACTTCAACACTTAATAAAGCACAAATTCCTAGCTCAATATATGTTTGCTAAAGGAAAATGAGTATGGGAATTCCTGAACCTAGACAAACTATGTCAAGAGAGCATATAGCAAGTTACATAGCGATAATGGCCAGACATGGTGGCACAGGCCTATAATCCCAATACTTGAGAGGTAAAGGCAAGTTGTAGCCAGCTTTGGCTACATAGAAAGCTTGAGGCAGCCTGGGCTACATTAAATTTTGTCTCAAAGGCCCCAAATAATAATAATATAATAATAATGATAACAACAACAATGGTAGTAGTAGAAATATTTAAGATAAAAATGAGGATGGAGGGAGGTTTCTTTGAAGCAATGCCAGCTCATATCTACCTCAGCTAAGTAGTTAATGTGTGTCAAGATCTCAGACAAAATGAGATAAATTGAATTCCATCCATGTATTCCAATACTTTAATATTTTTGTCCTTCTTTAATTCCTAAATAAACATTTGTTCTGAAAAATCCAAATAATAATGAAATTATAATGAAACTCAATTACTGAGGCAGGCATTGAACAATGCAGAGAGCCATGGCAAGATAGCAAGATATGTGTAAGTAATTCCTTAGTGAAGGGACCTACAAGAAAGTCATTTATTGATTGCAAAAGAATGAAATGTCCCTGTAAATAAATTAGTAAGAGAAGACTTTACCATAAAGTTGGAGGGTCTGAAATGATCTGTTAAGAATGGGGAAAAGTCTAATTAAAAAGAGAGGACAGGGCTGGAGAGGCATAGTGGTTAAGCATAGTGGTTAAGGCACATGTCTGTGAAGCCTAAGGACCCTGGTTCGATTCCCCAGGTCCCACATAAGCCAGATGCACATGGTGGCACATGCATCTGGAGTTTGTTTGCAGTGGCTAGAGGTCCTCGCATGCCCATTTTCACTCTCTGTCTCTCTCTCCCTCTCTCTGTCTCAAATAAATAAATAAATAAATAAATAAATAAATAAATAAATAAAATCTTTAGAAGAGCGAGCGAGAGAGGACGGGGAGAAGTTTCAGCTAGAGATCTCCCATGTTCAGACTCATCTTCTTAGAACACGTGAACATGGAGGACAGTCCCATCAGGAGATGAAACTTAATTTGGTTTTGGGAATCTATGGCCCAAAGAGTCTGTTTTATTTTTGCTAGTGAATGGGAGGTGGAATCAACAAGAAGCCCACACATCTGCAGAAACGTTTTCTTTGTAAATCAGTTCTCTATGACAACCATTGCATGTGTTCTGGGGTTGGGGCCAGCTGACTAAGGAATTAATCAAACGCTTTTATTCCCATTCTCATCATCTTTAAAAGGGTCTTTACACAGAACACTCCTAAGTGAGCAGTGAATGAATATTCATAGATAGAATTCCTCCCTGGCGAGCAGGAAGGGCTCCACTCTCAGGGCTGTTTGCTGCTTCTTGGTGGAGAGACTGGCTTTGTGTTTTATTATAGAGGGAAATGAATCAGCCTCTAACACCAGAGAGACAGAACGTCCTTCTGTCTGTGATAAACTTGTCAAAGGCCGAGAAGCGCTGGGAAAGCAGTGTGAGGGTTTCTGATTGTTACTCTTGTCTGCGATGAGTCGAGCAGGCTGGTATATGCCATGCACTCACCACAGCCACCCTGGCTACCCTCTCTGGCCTGAAGGACTTTGTTTCTCATCACCTATTGCTCATTCATTGCCTTGCTAGATCCACAGTCCTCCTCAGTGTTCTGACTGGGCACTGCTTTTCATGACCGATGACTTCAACATGTGAAAAGTGGTTTACAGTTCAAGAAAAGCTTCCATGTGCATCAGCTGATTTCCTGAGAAGGCAGGGCAAGGGCCACGTAGCCCACTGTACACGGCAGGATCCGAAGGTCAGCAGGGTAGGGTGGTTCGGCCTTGGAAAGCAGAGGTGAACTCAGAATCCAGCGTGCTCTGTGCTGTATGGTCTCGCTGCCCTGCCGCTAGAACTGATGGCTCCGTGAGTCTCAGAAGCTCAAGCCCGGTCTTTTGGACATCAAATAAAGTTTGAGCTCTTCATCTAAGGTCAAAGCAAATTTGGTGCTGAAAGAAATCTTCCAAAGGCAGTCCCACTACAGAGCTCTCTATGACCCACAGTGTTTCAAGAAAACTTGGCATCTCTGATACTGATTTTGGTGAGTATCTGAGTGCCACTTAGGGCCAAAATGGACTACCTCATATTGTCTTGCTCACTGTATCTTCAGGGTTGCTTAGCCTAGGAAGACATCCAACCTCCGACATTTTCCTGCCCAACAGGCACTTTGTGGCAATGCTTGTGAGGGGTAAATGGGCCAGCTTTATGGATGACAATTGAGTTAGTCCTCTGTATCACATCCTCAGCAATCTCTCATTTGGATGGATACACACACACACACACACATATACATATATACACAAACATACACATGGGTGTGTGTGTATATTTATGATGCAGATACAGGGTTTTCTACTGCAGCTCTGTCTCATGATGGCAAAGATGGAATATAATCTAAAGATCCTCTATTAAGAAACCAGTTAAACGCATGCTGGTAGAACCACACAAACACTATGCAGCTTACAAAAATGAGCAATATCTCAGTAAATGGATAAGGATTTCCAGGATATATGTACAGCAATGTATATGGTGTGCTCTATTCTGTGGAAAGGACGGGAACCAGTATGCTTGAGTATTTGCTTGCATTTGCTTAAACACCCACCAAGAGGACACTGGAGAAACTAATAAAGTGATTTTTGAAAAATAGAGAATGAGGTAGATTAAATAATGGTAATGGGGGTTAGATTTTTCAGTGTTTTCCCCCCAAACTATCCCTTTGAGTTTTGAATCATGTTCATGAAATATATATATATATATATGTTGTTGTTTGGGTTTTTTTTGGAGGTAGGGTCTCGCTCTAGTCCAGGCTGACCTGGAATTCACTATGTAGTCTCAGGGTGGCCTTGAACTCATGACAATCCTCCTACCTCTGCCTCCCGAGGACTGGGATAAAAGGCGTGCACCACCACGCCTGGCTCATAAACTATATTTTAAGGAGTAAAATTAAATTAATCAGCATGTCCCTCTAGCCATCCAGGGTGTGCTGATACCTTGTCATTGAATTTCTGTCACAGACAATGCCAAAAGATGTACGCATTTGGGTGAAATTCACTGCTCAGGCATAGGAACATCGTTCACTTCAAAGGACCCTGTCCAGGAGCAAATGTGTCACCACAAATGTAGATATGGGGGAAAGTGAGGGACTGCTTGGAGGTTGGCTTGCCTGGGAAAGAGAAAGTGCTCAAAGTTGTGGGAATCACTTCAGGAGTTTGCGGAATTCAGGATCTGTCTTTGGAGCAAGGTGAATTCCTAGGTCAGCTTCCTGAGGTGCTCTGGCTTGACCCAGTCGCATGGCATTGAGCTGTGCCACTCTAAGAAGCAGTACATACTTGAATGCCAGCTTGACTGCCTCTCCTGGAATGAGGCCTGGGGCGACCTGGTTTCTAGGAGTGTGGTCTTGGCACCAACCTATCTACCCCACTATCCATGATTGGAGACCTTAAACCACCCCAAGGGCAGGAAGCCATCCCCACTCAACAGCTAGCAAACAACTCTGGCTGTGCTCAAAAGAGATCAAACTGTTTCTGGCACCTGACCCTCCTCTCCTACATCCACTCTCCCCTTCTTAGACCTGTTCCCTCCACGCTTGATATTTGTAAGCAAGCACCTTTAACCACCAAGCCATCTCTCCAGTGCTCCCCCCACCTTGATATTTGTGTGGTCAATTCAAGAAACATTGCATTCCTTTATTTCCTGAAACAAAACATACATGAGCCTTGCTTGCACCAGCAGAGCTGGCAGGAAGCCCTGGCTGTCACTGGTTCTCCACTTCAGTGCTGCAATGACAATTCATACAACTTTCCTAAGGCAATGAGAATAATAGAGAGAAAGAAAGATTTTTTTTCTGCCAAGTTTTTTTTTTTTTTTTTTTTTTTTTAGGTTTGCATCCCAGCTCTCAAACAGCCCAAGTTGTTAGAGATTTTTGAATCCTGCCTTAGCAGACCCATGTTAATCCTAAGGGACTGAGGGCTGTGAGGTGCTCCAGGACTCCCGGACCTGTCAGTGGCAGTGGGAGATGTGGCCCTTTGCTGCTCCTTGAAGCAGACAGAATTATTTCCCCCCCCAGAGATTTTTACTCGGGTGAAGCTTGCCTTCTTGGCTTAAATATCATAGAAAAGGATGAGTCAGTCTGAGGCATCGTTGGAGCATATTAAGAATTTTTGTTTAGTATCTTCATACATATAAGGGCTACAGATACTGAGGAAAAGGACAGTGCCTAGTCAAGTGTGAGTACGGACTTCTCAAGAGAGAAGCTCATGTACATGTCTTAAATATGTATACAATGTTGATGACTCTGGAATTATATTGTTCAAAGGGGTTATTTGTTTACTTACTTTTTTATTTGTTGATTTTTACTTATAGACAGGGTCTCATGTAGCCTAGGCTGGCCTTGAACTCAATATGTAGCCAAAGACCTTGAACTTTAGATTCTTCTGCCTCTGATGCAGGATTTTGGGGGTCAGTAAGGTCCCCCAGATTTATGAACTCCAAGTTTAGGTTGTGGTCCTACCTTTAACAAAGGACTTATAATGACAGACTCAAAAAAGATAAATTATGAATTATTAAGTTTATTTAGGGAGAAATCACAAGTTGTGGGAGTTATTTTAAGGGTGATTGGAATCTAGAAAGGAAGGCTGGAGCAGAATCATAAACATGTGGGAAATTGGAAACACACAGGTGGAACACATTGCATAGTTCATAAGGTTCATTGAAGAGAAACTGAGGTTTTTATGGAAAGACTTGAGTGGAGTCACAAGCATGTGGGAGACAGTTCATGAAGCTTGTCTATGAGAAATTGAGGCTATCAAAGAAAGACTGGAGTAGTGTCACAAGTACGTGGAGGGTAGAATTTAGGAGCATATGTAGGGAGATTTAAAAGGAACACCCATGGCATCTGCCATCTACTTTCCTCATGGAAGAAAGTTAAAAGAATAAATGGTGGTGACTTAAGGAAGAACAGCAGGGAGAAAACATCAAAGCACAGACCAAGAAGTTGAGTAATGAGTAATAAAGAGAGTTATACTCATGGTTACTCTGAGTTTGAAGAAATTACACAGGTAGCAGGCCTGGAGTTAGTAAGAGCATCCACATGGTAGATAGGGAGTGTAAGGGAAGTACATACATGGTAGATTCAGAAACTGGAGGACAATCATGCATGTAATCAAAGTGAGAAGTGACCTCAAACTAGAAAGCAGAGAAAGTTCCCTCAGAATAAGAAACAATGTTATGTTCTCCCCCACCCTGCCCAGACAGGCTGGGTGAGGGGAAGCTAGACTCACATGTATCCAAGCAGAGATGAAAGGGAATCCAGACAGAGCTCTCCGAAAAGAGGAAAAAGGCAAAACAGGAAGAAGACGAGAGCCTTTATATGCTTGGTTTGTAGGTTTGGAGGATGGATCCCAGAGCCAGCTCACCTGGTCACTCTGTTAGACTGTGGGCAGCAGGGGCACTGTAGAGCAGTCGCCATCAGACACATTTCTTTTTTTTTAATTTTATTTATTCTTATGTATATTATTCTAGTTTTACATTCATAGTGGTGACTCCATTATCCTCCTCCCTGTCCTCCCTCTTCCATAGGGACCCTCATCAATGGGGACTGTGGTTCATGCATTGTGGGGATAGTCAAGAGCTATGGGGGATAGGACAAGTCTCTGTGCATAATGCCCCAACTTATGGCTCTAACATTCTTTCCGCCCCCTCTTCCGCAAATTTCCCTGAGCCACATTGGGGTCATTTTAGCTCTATTTCAGTGGTGAGGTTTTGGGAGCCTCTGTGTCTATGGATATCCGGCTTAGTGGGAGTTAGATGTTCTCTGTGTTTATCTCCTTCAACCTTTTTCTGGTGTTGTGATCCCCAAGAGCGCTGAACTCTTGCCCTTCCTCCACATTACTCTGTGGTGTCAGCTGGAGCCCTGGTGAGGTGTGATTGGCTGATCCTCCCTTCAGGATCGTTGTCCATATGGAAAAAATAAGCAAATATCAGACACATTTCTGACATGAGTTCTGTTCTTATACCAGGCAAGGTGGAAGGTGGGGTGGCAACCCCTGGTTCTTTCTGGGCCTCAGTCTCTAACTGAAACTGTCTAAAAGAAGTCAGCTCTCTCCTATCCTCCTTCACTGCCACCTTCCAAGTGCTAGGATTGCACTCATGTTTTATGTGGTATTAGGAATCAAACCAAGGGCTTGTGTATGACTGATAAGCACTCCACCAACTAAGCTCCACCCTCAGCTGCTGAAGAACTTAAAGTAAAAAATGTTTAGGAAATTTTCTTTTAGTAAATAAGATCATCAGGTAATTTCTAGGGTACATTTACAGGCTGGTAAGATAAAAACAGGTCAAAAGGGTCAAAGGAATTCTTACTGTACTAGGTGTATGTGGTAGTTTGATTCTGGCATCCCCCATAAACTCATGTGTTCCCAGTGCTTGATCCCCAGCTTATGGCAATTAAGAATTAGAACCTCTTTGGGGGTGGGCTTAAGGGTGTTATAACTAGCTTCCTTTTGCCAGTGTTTGGTACTTTCCTCCTGCTGTTGTCCATCTGATGATGGACAGGAGATGATGTCCAGCCTCTGCTCATACCACGTTTCCCCTGACATCATGGAACTTCCCCTTGAGTCTTGTAAGTCAAAATAAACGACTTTCCTCCCATCAGCTGGTTTTGGCCAGGTGCTTTGTGCCAGCAATGCAAAGCTTAAGTCACAAGGAAGTCTAGACGTATTTGACTGTAAACATCCTTTGTAGTCTTGTGTTTGAGACTATCAGAAAATTACAGTTTTCTAAAATATGTTTTTATTTATTTGAGACAGAAAAAGAAAAGAGGGAATGGGTGCATCAGGGCCTCTCACCACTGTAAACAAACACCAGACATAAGCAGCACATTGTGCATCAGGCTTTATGTGAATACTGGGGAATTGAAACTGGGTCAACAGGGTTTTCAAGTAAGTACCTTTAGCTGATGAGCCATCTCTCCAGCCCTAAATAAATAAATAAATAAATAAATAAATAAATAATTTTTAGCAAGGAGAGAGAAAGAGAGTTTGGCCTCTTGCCAAACTGAACTCCAGATTCTTGCACTACTTTGTGCATTTGAATTTATGTGAATACTGGGGACTTGAACTAAGGCCAGCATGCTTTGCAAGAAGGTGCTTTTAACCACTGAGCAATCTCCTCAGCCCAAGAAAATTACAGGTTTACACAAGAAGTAATGTTAAATTCAAAGGTCACATACTAGACTAATGCATGGTTCCTTGATATTTTACCATTCTTATTTGAAGTGTCTCTATAAGAAACAAATACAGTGTCTCTATGTAGGCAATCTTCACAGTGGCTTTTTTTCTAGGTTCTTGTGGTGGTTTGAATAAAATGTTCCCACAGGCTCATGGGTTTTGAATACTTGATCCCCAGCTGTTGGCAGTTTGGGGAAGTTGTGTGGCTTAGGGGAGGTGGAGTCTTGCTAGAGAGAATGCATGTCATTGTAAGCTGTCTTTGGGGTAATTTACCCCAGCTTCAAGCTTAGTGCTTCACTAATTGCCTCTCACTGATGTGGAGGTGTGATCCAGGCTTCTTTACCTGGCCTGCTGTGCTTCCTTAAGCACCATGAAACTTCCTCCTGAAATGGTACACCAAAATAACCCTTTCTTTTCCTAGCTGCTTCTGGTCAGATGCTTTGTCAAAGCAATGAGATTCTTGACTCTTTTTTTTGAGGGGGTGGGGGTGGGGAGAGTCAGAGAGAGAGAGAGAGAGAGAGAGGGAGAGGGAGAGGGAGAATGGGAGTGCCAGCAGCCTCTCAGCTGCTGTGAACCAACTCCAGATGCATGTGTCCGCTTGTAGGAAAGTGCAGCATTGTGCCCTTGTGTCACTTTGCATCTGGCTAAATGTGGGATCTGGAGAATACAACGGGTGTTCTTAGGCTTAGCAGGCAGGCGCCTTAACAGCTAAGCCATCTCTCCAGCCCAGATTCTTGACTCTTTTAAAATTGTTTGTTTACTTTTATTTTAGAAAGAAGGAGAGAGAATTGGCGTGCCAGGGCCTCCACCACTATACTCAATCTCCAGATGCTTGTGCTACCTAATGGACATATGTGACCTTGCACCTGCCTTACCTTTGTGTGTCTGGCTAACGTGGGATCTGGAGAGTCGAACATGGGTCCTTAGGCTTTGCAGGCATGTACCTTAACCACTAAGCCATTTCTTAAGCCCAAGATTCTTGACTTTTAATGAGTTAGAGTTTAACCAGATTCCTAGGTAAGGAGTGTCTCTCCTCTCCCATGTTCCCTTAGTTTTTTCCCCACCTTTCTCTCTGCCTCAGTCAGTCCTTTCCTCTAAGCATTATAGAAGCATGCAAAGAAAGTGGGAGTTTTCTGGAGTGTGAGAGATTTCCCAGTGGTTAAGGTACTTGCCTGCAAAACCTAATGACCCAGGTTCAATTCCCCAGTACCCACATAAAGCCAGATTCACAAAGTGCATCTGTCAGCATCTGGCTTTCATTTGCAAAGGCTAGAAGCCCTGGTGTACCCATTCTTCCTCTCTCTCTCTCTTGGAAATAAATAAATAAAATAATAATTTTTTTTAAGTGGGAGCTTGCTGAGAAAAGTGGTTGAGTTTGGCCAGATTGATTTTTAACTTATTCTTTGTTTTGTCTCTTCCCCAGATGGAAGTATTTGATTGGTTGTGCATCTCCTCTAGGGAGATGTGCCCATAGGTCAACACATGGTGAAGACCCAGTAGAAAGAGCTCTGAGTTTAAAGTCTAGGCTCTGACCCAGGCTCCTCCACTGTAAGTCTGTGGTTGATTCCACCAGTTTTGGGTCTCAATGTCCTATTTGAGCAGTAGGTATAATACCTCTATTTTGTTGTCTGAAAAGATGTTATACAAAGAAATGAGCTGGGCTGGAGAGATGGCTTAGCAGTTAAGGAGCTTGCCTGCAAAGCCTAAGGACCCATGTTTGATCTCAGCTGCTCAGAGGCAGATTAACTTCTTGCTAACTGAAGACACTCTTCCCAGGGGCATCACAGAACTCCACTCTTCCTGGGTGGGAGGTCCTGCCCTGCTGTTTCCCCTTCCCACCACTCTTCTCTCTCTTCAGATCCCACGTTAGCCAGACGCACAAGGTAAGGCAAGTGCAAGAACACGCATGGCCACAAGTATCTAGAGTTTGACTGCAGTGGCTGAGGCCCTGGCGTGCCAGTTCTCTCTTTCTCCCTGTCTCTCTAAAAAATAAAACAAATGAATAAAGAAATGAGCTGGGATCCTCCACTGCTTTTGTCTTCCCATCTTTCCACCAGTTCTCATCCTCTCCATGATGTTATCGTAATGCCCCTAAAAAGCACCCTGTGTAAACATACTCTTGAGTCCATGTGTGAGAAACTTACTGTTTCCAATCAGAAGGAAGCAAAACATGCTACAAAATATACTGAGAAGCAGCATACAATACTTTGCCACCAAGAACGTAGTTGGGTGGTAGGGCAGCGAGTACCTGTGTCCATTGGCAGGGGGTGAGGAGTAGAGGCAGGCATGCAGTCAGCCCTGGGGAGGCAAATGTTGAAGGTAGAGGGACCACACCCACCGTGAGATCGACAGGAGCAAGGGGGAGTGTCTACTAGAAAGACTGGAGCTGCTGAGGTAACCTCCAGGGACGAGGAAAACCAATGAAGATGCTTTGCTGGATGAATAAAACACCGTGCAGGTAGGTCCTATGGTAGGAGGATCTATCAGACATGGCGTGGTGGGAAGGCAGGACAGAAACAGCAGGGCAGGACCTCCCACCCAGGAAGAGTGGAGTTCTGTGATACCCCTGGGAGGAGTGTCTTCAGTCAGCAAGAAGTTAATCTGCCTCTGAGCAGCTGAGATGTGCTCTGTGCCTCAGAGGCATGGGCCTATATGTGCTCATGTTATTTTTAAAAATATATTTTATTTATTTATCTATTTGAGCAAGAGAGAAAGAGAGAGAAGGGGCGCACCAGGGCCTCCAGCCACTGCAAACAAACTCCAGACACATGCGCCTCCTTGTACATCTGGCTTACGTGGGACCTGGAGAATCGAACCTGGGTCCTTTGGCTTTGCAGGCAAGTGCCTTAACTGCTAAGCCATCTCTCCAGCTCCATGTTATTTTATTATTATTATTATGGTCATGACTGTCACCAGGTTCCTGCATATAGGAGCCTCTGTCAGGTCTGTCTGAGTCCACCCAGTCTTCATTCCTGTACCACTCAGTCATTGCACAGCATCCCCCAGCCCTGAGATGGGCTTCACTGTTTATCCAGAGCATGCCCTCACACCTGCAGGAGGGAGAGGCACAGCACAGGGCATGGTCTGCCTGCTGCCCACACAGAAGGCAGAGGTACCATGTAGTGAAATGATTGGCCTTTAGCTCCTGTAGTGACCACTCAGCTCCTCGTGATCACACACACACACACACACACACTCACACACACAGGTGTCTAGGGGACAACAGCATTACATACACTTCTAGTTGAAGCTCCAGCTAAAAAAGTAGTTTTTTTTTTTTTTTTTAGAGAGAAACACAGAGAGAGTCAGAGAGAGAGGAAGACAGAGATGGGTGCGCCAGCAGTGTCTCAGCTGCTGAGAACGAAATCCAGATGTGTGTGCTCCCTTGTGGTCAAGTGTGGCATTGCGCCCTTGCGTCACTTTGCATCTGGCTAAACGTGGGACCTGGAGATTGGAATCAGCGTTCTTAGGCTTAGGAGGCAGGCGCCTTAACCCCTAAGCCATATCTCCAGCCTTTTTTTTTTTTTTTTTTTTTTTTTTTTTTTTGAGGTAGGGTCTCACTCTAGCCTAGGCTAACCTGGAATTCACTGTGTCGTCTCAGGGTGACCTGGAACTCATGGTGATCCTCCTACCTCTGCCTCCTGAGTGCTGGGATTAAAGGCATGTGCCACCACACCCAACAAGAAAATAGTTTTAAGAACAAAAGGGCACTCACAACGTGCTCCTCCAGACACAAAATGTCCTGGATATCCATGACCTCACAGTGCCTGACCATCATAATAGGAGGAAAAGATAATGACATCAAAATAAAAGAGAGACTGATTGAGGGGGGATGGGATATGATGGAGAGTGGAGTTTCAAAGGGGAAAGTGGGGGGAGGGAGGGAAGTACAATGGGATATTGTCTACAAGTAATGAAGTTGTCAATAAAAAAATAAAAATAGGACTGGAGGGATGGCTTAGCGGTTAAGGCGCCTGCCCGTGAAGCCTAAGAACGCCTGTTCGATTCTCCTGGTCCCACATTTAGCCAGATGCAAAAAGTGATGTAAGCACACAGTGTTGCACATGCGCACAAGGGGGTGCACGCATCTAGAGTTCATTCACAGTGGCTGAGAGGCCACTGGCGTGCCCATTCTCTATTTGTCTCTCTGTCTCTCTCAAATTAAAATATAAATAAATAAATCAAAACAAGGGCACTGACTCATTTAGGGTTGTGGCACTCGGGAGGTATCGCATTGTACCCCTGACTAGTATTCAAAGTACTGAAGGTGATCTGGGTTAAGATGCACTGGTTGTGTCCCCTAGAAGTTCCCAGAGAAAACCACAGTCCCATATTAGCTGGACATTTTTCCCTTGAAGAATTGCCTCATTTCACTTCCCATCTTAATTCAGAGCTCACCCAGCAATTTACATCTCACACATCCGTCGTCACCGTTTCTGCTACTCTGAAGGGCCAGGCTGAGTTCAGTTTATTTACAGGCCATGATGCCTCGCTGAGTTGGAGAGGCCCCGTCTACAGTGGCAGGTAACTGGATGGAGAGTCGTTGGGCTCCATTAATCACCTGGATATTTCCTTGAAGTCTCTGAGGGTCTGCTTTATAAACTATGCAGAGGGCTTCAGGAACATTCACATTTTATCTAACAGCACTTTCAGAACCTGTGTGCGGCCTTCTTGCTGAACTTGGGAGATTCCCTTCAGCTCCTGATCCTGGGGCCTCTGGGTCATGAGAAAATGTCGCTGGCGTTTGGTTCTGAGGCGATGCCCCTCCTTGTCACAGGCTGGCAGTAGTGCTCTGACAATCTAGACTCTAATTTGGCTCTGTATATAGGGACTGAAGAGGAAAGCTCGATTTTTGTTTCTGATCTTGGCTTACTTTCCCTGTGAGCAGAGAGAAAAGACAAACTTGTAGGCAGTAACTGTTCTGGAAACTGGCTCCACAGGCTTCCTGAGAAATATGTACTTTCATTATCAACCTGGGTGAGGGATATGGTGAGGAGGTGGGGTATTTTTAGTGGTGTTTTCATAAAAATAATAAAAAAAAAAAAACTGAAAGGCAGCCATGGTCCTAACTGGCTAAATTCAGGGGTTCCAAGCTCCAGTGATTTTGGGACCTCAGGGTCATTTAAGTAGTATTGGGAGAACTGATGGCCAATTGAAGAATCAAGACCCTTCCCAAAGGGGCCCCCTGAATCAGCTCCAGCCAACTACTGTTCCGTAAGTCTGCAGTCACAGTTTTTCATTGATTTATTTGTTTTTATTTTTCTGGATTTTTCGAGGTAGGGTCTTGCTCTAGCCCAGGCTGATCTGGAATTCACTATGTAGTCTCAGGATGGCCTCGAACTCACAGTGACCCTTCTACCTCTGCTGGGATTAAAGGCGTGCGCCACCATGCTCAGTTCTTTTATTATTTAAAGAGAAGCATTAAATCTAGGTATTTAGGTGCAACTTACTAAAGGTTGAGTGCAGGTCCTCGCTGTTCCATGGGGTCATTGGCCATGGACATCCTGGGCGCAGGAGGAGTTGGGGGGAAACGGTCCTGGAGCCGGTGAGTGCAACGGGCAATGAACCACCGGGGAGGCCGTCTGATGGATAGCGTGCTCTCGTTTATTCAAAAGGGGAGTGGGTTTATAAACGCTTGAGAAAGGTTGAGAAGGCACATACATACTATAAGGTGATTGGATACATAGGTTTATGGGTTGCTATCTAATTGGTTGAAAGGCAGAAGTTGCGAGGGAGAAGCTGCAAGGGAGATAACAGAAGTGGCGGGAAAAGCTATGTGACTTCAGCCACTTTTGGATGGCTACAGCTGAAGGGAGACTGTTTATAAGGGTCTCTTGGGCAGCTAGCCACAAGGTCTGTGGGAGGGCAAAGCCTGACTTTGGAATGGTCAGGTGCTTTCGGGATAAAAGGGGAGGGCACGTCGGTTCTGCCCACTCTGGGTGAAGATGGGGCACACTACAACCTTGAGGAGGGAGGGCCAGGCTCTGTTGCCAGAGTGGGTTCCCAAGATCAGGCCAGCTGCAACCCCTACAGCCCAAGGTCCTTGGCCGTCCCCAGGCCAGCTTCCTCTCAACCCCAGCCCGTGTTTAGCAATGCCCAGCAGTTGAGAAGTTAAAAATATCTAAAACCATAAGAGGATCATTAAAGTATATTTGTGCTAGTTTTCTGTTGCTGAGACAAAATATTCAAATTAATCAACTGAAAAGAAAGAAAAGTTCAGTCTGTCTTGTGTGTCCAAAAGTTTTAGTCCATGGTGATTTAATTATGTTGCTTTGGGGCTGTGGAAGCCCAGAACATCACAGTAGGAGTACATGGCAGAAGACTTCTACTCACCATAGGGTAGCCATGAAGCCAAGAGAAAAAAAGGGCAAGGCGGAGTCCCAATCCCCTTCAAAAGCATACACCTAGTGGGTCTTGTTTTAAATAACAATTCAGGTTCAATAGAAAGGTGTTGGAATGGACTTCAGGTGACTTATCCTTTGGTCACCCGGGCTACCCACAGCTGGAGAAGCTGGGATAGGAGATCCAAGAAAAACCAAGAGAACAAATGGAAATTCCTTACTTTGACATACTTTTAAAGAGGAAGGGTGTCTGTCTAGAGATAAAGCCCCACTACATGGTGAAATCCCTTTGGGGCTGCTAAGCTAGAGCTTAGTGAAGGAAATAGGTAGGATATAAGGCCCTAAGTCAGGTCACCCTGGGCTTGGGCAGCAGGAAATGGTCCTGTTGTCCCACCTTACCTGAGCACCTCTGTGTAATCTTGTAGAGGGAAGCCTGTCTGAAGTATCTGGGGTGGGGAGAAGCTGAGAGGGACATAGTTGATCCTCTTAAAGTGGTAGCACCAGTGATCAAACACATGTTATCTCATCACTTGAAGGCCAAAGTGGAAGGAAACTTGCCCATGACTCTGATATACAAACCCTGATTGAATTTTCTAGCCAGCAGACTCAAAGGTGCTCGATCAGCTCTTACCTAAAAGGCCCGCCTGCTCTCATGCCCTGCAGATTTGGAATGGCCAGTCCCTACGCTTGCATAAGCCAGTTCCTCAAAACTTCTCACTCTCCCAGTGCATGTAGTATACCCTTGCGTGTGCGTGTGCGTGTGTGTGTGTGTGTGCGCGTGTGTGTGTGTGTGTGTGTGTTTGTTCTAAATCTGTGTCTTTGTCTATCCGGTTATTTCCATTTCTTTGAAAACCCTTCTTACATGCTCCTTAACATTCACAGGAGGGTTCAAGAGACTTGTGCACATCCGAGGCTTCCCTAGGTGTAAGACTTCAGAGCAGAACAGTCTCAGAGTGGGTAAAGTAGGAATGGAGAGGGAATAATAGCCTGGCTTCTTCAGAAGAGAGTCATTCCTACTCAGCTGCTGTTGCCACGAGGGAGGGGAAAATCCACTGATATCAGATCAAGAACAGCCAAAACCCAATGCCTATGGGAGATTGCTATAGGAAGAAGGGCTTTGCAAAGATAGGGTTTTTGAGTACCACTCTAGAAATACCATCTACAAGGAAGTGTACAAAATACTGGATTTGACGCCATATAAAATGGACACAAGGCCTCCTTTGCCCTCAGGGACCTCCTTGCCAGGAGAGAAAAATGTATCTCATGAGTTTGAGCCCCTCTGAAGAAAATAAACAGTACTAACCTTGGTTAATCAAGAGTGTTTTCTTTTTTTTGTTCTTGTTTTTTTGTTTTTCGAGGTAGGGTCTCATCTCACTCTAACCCAGGCTGACCTGGAATTCACTATGTAGTCTCAGGGTGGCCTTGAACTCACAGGGATCTTCCTACCTCTGCCTCCCAAGTGCTGGGATTAAAGGTGTGCGCCACCACGCCCATCTTCGAGATTTTTGTTGTTTTTAATCATGATAGTTTCTTGTTCTCATGCTTAGGGAAAGAGGGGTCAACTTTTCATTCACTTCATTTGTATCACGCTTTTGAATCCTATCAGAGATATTTTTAGAAGCTGAACAAACTTCATAAAGGGCAAGGTAACTTCCTGAACCTTCCACCCAGGTTATTTCTGTCTTGCTACTTTCAAAGGGCTTTCAAGCAAGCAAAGGCAAGAAGGAACAAATAACAGAGGTGAAAAGCAAGCCCTGGGATGTAGGAGGCAGGCCTGCATGGAACATGTGGTTATGTGGCAGGAGGTATGGGTGTGAATCATGAAATTGTATAGCAATTTTTTTTCCCCTAGGAAAAAAGGTTCAATGAAACAGACCAACCTATCATTGAAAGTGACAGAAGTGCAGTTAGTATTATTGAACCATAGAAGTTCAACTGATTATGATTTTTTTTTCAAAAGCAGCTAATTGCTGCGGATATATTTCCCTCAGCTTTTCAGTGCATTTGATGTTAGAGCAAATTTGATGATTCATGTCATTGAACAAAAATATGTGTTATTATATAAGAGGATGGAAATGATTAAACTGCCACTTGGGCACCTCTCATTTCCTAGTTCATTATGCAAGACATAGTATATATTGAAGTTTTCTATTTTCTTTTTTGTTTGTTTGTTTTTGTTTTTGTTTTTCGAGGTAGAGTCTCACTGTAGCTCAGGCTGACCTGGAATTCACTATGTAGTCTCAGGGTGGTCTTGAACTCATGGCGATCCTCCTACCTCTGCCTCCCGAGTGCTGGGATTAAAGGTGTGTGCCACCACGCCCAGCCAGTTTTCCATTTTCTTAATAGTGAAAAATATCCTCTGACTGAAATGGTCTCAGGAAAATCGTTTGTACTAAGTACTTAGCACCCAAAGTAATAATGGCCTAGTTCTGGAAGCTTGCTTTGCAATATGCTCAGTGCCAAGTAGAACTAGAAACATCAATCAAAATATGTTTCTCTTTTTTCATCTGTGTGGTTTTTTGAGGTAGGGTTTTGCTCTAGCCCAGACTGACCTGAATTCACTATGTAGTCTCAGGCTGGCCTCGAACTCAAGGTGATCCTCTTACCTCTACCTCCGGAATGCTGGGATTAAAGGCGTGCGCCACCACACACTAATGCAGCAGGTGTGATGCTATGACAGAGGCTGCTGCGTCAGGGCAGAGTGCAGTGGGGTCTCTGGGCATTATTCTCCACAATAATTCCTTTGGGACCCTTTCACTTTGCTCTGTTTTGAAGGCTGTTGTGGGGTGAAATAGAGCAGTGGTTCTCACAGGCTGCACAAGGAAATTTCAAGTATATATTTGATGCTTGACTCTCATCACCAAATCAAGACTGTGGAGGCTGGGGAGATGGCTCAGTGAATAAAGGCTCCAGCTACACAAATGTAAGGACTGGAATTCAGATCCACAGCACCCACATCACTGCTTGGTAGGCCTGGTAGCTATCCATCATCCCAGTGCATGGAAGGCACAGACAGGGACCTCCTACCCCCAACACACACACTTCTCTGGCCAAGTCACATAGTTAGACTAGCTGAACCCATGAGCTCTGGGTTTGCAAGAGACCCTGACTCAGTAAAATAAAGAGAAGTGTGATCAAGGAAGATATCTGACATCAGTCTCTGGTTATTACATAGGTAGATGAAAAAAAAAGAAAGAAAAGAAAAAGAAAAGAAATCGGGATTACTGGGGCTGGGGAGAGGGCTCAGCTATACAAGCATGTGGACCTGTGTTTGGATTCCCAGCAACAAGGTAAAATTCCAGCCATGGTGGAGCAAGCCTGTAATTACAGTGTGTATGAAACAGAGACAGGCAGATCATTGGGGCAACTGACTAGGTAGGCCAGCCAAATGGGTGAGGTCTGGGTTCAGTGTCTCAAGTAACGTACAGAGTTAGGAAGACACCCAACATCTATCTCTGGCCTCCACATGAACCCTCACCCCCCCCCATACATATACACCCAACACACACACAACACACACACACACACACGCAGAAAGAAATCAGGGTTACTTTGAAAGCTCTTCAGCTATTTCTAATATGCAGCCAAGGCTAGGAGTCTCTACTCTGTTGGAGAACTTTGTACGTCCTGAGTCAGGACTCATGAATGCCAGAGTTTGAAGAGAACTAACTTCCTGCTTTAGAGACGAGCATGTGATCTTCAGAGACCGAGATTTGCTTCAAATCACATATATTCAATAGCAGAGTTTCGATTAAACCCATCCCAGTTGCTTTGTCTAGTTGTTGCTTTGCTTTCAATACTACTCCATCACACAGACCTTGATTCATTGGCTGGAGAGAAATTAGAGATTTGAAAGTGCTCCTGAGAGTTGTCAAAATAAAAGTGGGTATGGCTCATGCCCATCAAACCAACACTCAGGAGACTGAGAGGTTTTCCATGAGTTGGAGGCCAGCCTAGGCTACAGAGTGAGTTCCAGGTCAGCCAAGGTTAGAGTAAGACCCTGCTGGGCCTGTTTTGGGGCACAGCCCTGAATTTAGTGGAGACTATCCTCTGGAGCCTTCCTATCCACAAGTGGGCAAACTGCTTCTAGGAGCAGAGCCTGGGAAATGAGAGCGCTAACTCCTGGTACACCATCCCAGGAGTGGGCCAGCTGCATCTAGCAGCAGCCTGAGGAAGAAGGAAACTGAAGAGATGTTTAGTTTCAGCCCTTAGTAAACCTGCTGCAATTGCCGTCACTGCTGCTCTGAGGTTAGCACGGCTGTGGCTTCCTCACTTGCAAACAGGTACTGGACACTTGTATTGAACAATGGAAAACCAGTAATATGTGAACAAGTAGTACATTATATGAGCAAAAGGGGTACGGAACTTTCAACCTTGGATAATCCTTAAACATTTGTTAAAGGAAGGGATTTTGGGGGGGGGGCGACCTGCTGGACTCTGCTGATCCAGAACACATATACACTGTGGTCACAAGAGTAATCACACCAAGTCCACCTGTTGCCTTCCACAGATCTGTAGGTCCATGGTTACTGACCTCCTTGTCTTTTATGCTATGACCAGCACTTCTTACACATGGATGTTTGTTCCGAGTCAAGAGTCTGGCCAAGTGTCTGAGAAGAGGGACATATTGTCTATCTGAAGATGAATCAGTATCTCTAAATACAGCTTGTCAATGTTGGTCATCTGGGCTGCTCAGGCCAAAGGTCTGAGGGAACCTAGTCACACTGTTTTAAGCAGGTCGATTGTACAGCTGTAATATTCACTTTAAAGCGTGTTACAAGTAAGGAATTTAGCATCTCACAGTGATAATATCACAAAAGCTTTTGTAAGGCTCATGAGAAATATTCCCCGTTCTTTCCCATAGTATAGTATATTCCCATAATTCATTCTCACAGTTTGTTCTTATAGTTCATCCTTACAACTGCTTCAAAAATTGAGGGGGGGGAGAGAGAGAGAGAGAGAGAGAGGCTAAAATACTACGTAAGTGGTTTACCACTCCCTACCAATGGGACCCGTGCTGCTTTAGAAGTCTCAACTTCTAGGTAGTTGAGTATCCAGATCTCGGCTGAGTCAGTTCTTCCCACTCACCTGCTTTTGGCTTTATATTTGAAGTTGAAATGCTTTCCAGAATAGGCAGGCATCCTCAAAGACTCATTAGTAACCCGAGTACAGCCCTGCCCTTTGAGAGGTTCTTTGTTTTCAGTCCTCACACTGCCTTAACATGGCCTGTGCTGAGAGGAAGCCCGAGTCACTCACCCTGGCAAGCGCAGAGGAACAGCTCCTTGGGAGAAGAAGCCTCAGCCAATCATGCGATCCGGTACAGAAGGTGATCTACTTGGGATGAGAATCACCTGGTCAGGTGTAGGGGCATGTACTTGGTACAAAGATTTGTGTGGCTGCTTTGAGCATGAAGATGCCTGGGGTGGGAGCTGTCTTCCGCTAGCATCTGATGTAAATATAAAAATAAGGTGCTATGCTGGACATCGTTCCTTGCTTGCTCAGAATCTCTTGGGAAGTCATCCCTCTTTTGTCATATGCATGTGGGCAGTGTTGCCATCCAACTTAGAGACGGGCATGAGAGTCTGGGCAGTTGGTACAAGCTGAGGCCGGCAGGCAGCATTATGACTCCTCGAAGCTGTGAAGGAGGGGCTCCATTCTGTGGAGCCATCCAGAACTCCAGAAACAGAGGTTAGGGAGGGACTGAGAGAGGAGTGTTACTGTGAAGGTATTGGAGCCGCTGGACCCAGTCTTGCCTGGAGTTCCCTGAAGACCCTAAACTTCCTAGACATGGAATATGTAACCTTTCACCTCCTTTTCCCCATGGGCTACTTCCATTTGTATATTTCTTGTCCATGGACAGAGCCCTAAGGCTTAGAGCTCTATCTCCATCCACTTGACTGCTCAGGGAGTCTGTTACCATTTATCTTCAGGATGTCAAACACAGTTGAGATTTTTTGGCACACAACTACCAGAATGAGTGCTGATAAGCAGTCTGTGTTGCCAGACCTTTCTGGCGGCTACTTTGAGGTTCATTTAATTTCAGGGCCTCGGAGAGAAACCACTAGCACCCTGTTTATTGGTAGGCAGATTATTTTGGTTTCAATTTATAAATCCCTGGTTTGAATGTCTTAACTAATAATCTCACTGGGCCGCCCACCGTCTTCCACAATCAGTTCTCTACTTGTCTGTTTCCCAGAGAGCCCCCTGTGAAGGAGCTTTTTATTCTTTGTTTTTAACCTTTGCCTGTTAGTATAGATTTGCGATATAGTTAAATGTTAACTTATGGCTTCAATTAACTTTTCTGTTGATAATTCATAATACTATATTGAAAATGGGTCCATAATCACAAATGTATCACTGTGGACAAACTCAGCCCATGCTTAGGGCACCAAAAACACACACACACAAAATTTGATGTTTCCAGAAACATCAAAGCATTAAAATATTAGTCATAGGAAATAATCAAAGTGTGTTGTCTTCCTTCTATAGTCATCCCTTGGTACCTATGGGGCATAGGTTCCAGGACCACCCCCATCCAAAAAACTAAAATCCATTGATCTCAAGAGCCTTATATAAAATGGAATAACATTTGCATACACTTAGGCATGCCTTCTTGTATACTTTACATGCTCTCTAGATGGCTTGTAATATGTAAGTGCTATGTAAATAGTCATGCTAGAGTGTACATTGCTTAGGGACCAACGACCAGGAAAAAGGAGGACAAGTCTGCATGTCCAGCCCTGGTGCAGTTTTTATAAACGACTCTTTGATCATGTGTGGTTGAATCTGCCGAGGCCAAGTATACTAACGTGATTTAGAACTGTGTCAATTTCCTGCTACGATTTGGTGGGGAATGAGAGACGCACCATGATTTAGCCTCTAAAGATTTCCATGTCTTTAAATGCCAAGCAGCATAAATGCAAGAATTGCAGAAGAAAAAGACATAGAAGAGTGAGAAAAAAGGTACAAATAAAGAAGGAACGAAGGCTCTTTAGAGATCAGGATATAAAATCCTCCTTAGTAGAGAATGTTCCAGAAGCGTGTGAAAGGTTTGTATTATGTTATGCTCAAGGAGAAGTCTTAATTCTTTTGTAAACAGTTTGAGATTTCAAAGAGTCTTCAGCTCTCTAATTTATTTAAAACATCTAATGCTTCATGAGTTGGCCTCAAGCACTCTTCAGTAAATCATTCGTGTGATACCTCCATGCTGCAGGTTTGTATCAAGCCACAGCTGTATAAACAAAGGCTATTAACCTATTGGCTGGATTTAGCAGACACTTCAGTCTGTTTAAATCCACTGACATTTAGAATGACTGAGTCTCCAGTCTTCACAGATCAACCAGTGAAGGGTGACAGGGCTGTTTCTAAATAGCCCTGGAAACAATGTGTGTGTTCTAAAGAATGACCACTGAAGAAATGGGGACTGGTGTTCTATTTTCACTCGGAAGCATGGGGAGAACTTTCAAAGGGACTGGAAGTGGGTAAGGATGGCTTAGAAGGAGGTAGGTTCCACATAGACTTTCAGGTAATGATGTAAGCCCTTGTATTTTTCCACAGAGAGAGCACACATCTACCAGTAATAAATAATTTATTGACCAACTGTTTTTCTTCCTCTGTGTTCTTTTTTTTTTTTTAATAGATAAGCATTTAGATGGATGTTTTTGGTGGGTGTGCTCTCTACTCCTGGGTAGTTATTTATAAATGAATCCCAGAAAGCATCACTGAGGAGTGGGGACAGTAATATGGGGAAGGAAAAAAAAGAAAGGCAATGATTAGGGAATTACCACCTAAGTGGGCACCTGGGGTGGGTCCTACTGGAATGGCTGAGCAACTGAGCAGATGTACTTTAGGACTTTTTCTTCTGATTCCTCTCATTGTTGACAGAGTGCCTGTGGGCTTTGAATCCTGGATAAAGCCCTAGACTCAGGGAGAAAAGTCAGGGGCTTTACATAACAAGCTGTCAGCTGGCAAAAAAAGGGTCTAGGAGTCATGAATAGATGAAAGGAAATGTGGATGGGGCAGCCACAAGGTCAGCTGTACTGGCCATTTTTATATAGTCAAAAAAGAACTTATCATTGTCCTGAGAAATGATTCCTATTTTCTCCAGCAGGAAGAGAATTTGACTATTTCCAAAGAGACTTCAGTGGAATTATTTGAGATAGGTTTCCCAGTTGTATGCTGCAATGACATTGGCATGACATATGATCACTCTAGCAGTAAAAGCACAGTTAAATTATCAGGGAACCTCTGTGACATGAAATATTCTGGAGTTATTACCATCATGTTTCTGGAATTTTTCATGAATTGAGAAAGTGCTAAGTAAAAATTTTAAATGAAAAAATCAGATTATAAAACTATAAAATTACAGTTATAGAAAAAAATTGCATAGAAAATAGACAAGAAAGATAGCATCAGCTCAATGTGCTTATCTCTGGTGAAGGGGGCAAGATCATGAAGGGGGCAAGACTCTTTCTACATTTCATTTCCCAAATAATTGGCATTGAACATTCATGCATTTATTATTAAGTGAACACATTCATTTTTGTTTTCTCTGTGTGTTCACATTAGGCAAAGCTTACAGATGGACTCACATGTGTGCACATCACAGTGGAGCAGCTTCTCTGCAAATAGGTCCTCTTAAGCTTGCTGGTTTGAGCACAGGAGGCAGCTGTCACTTAGCAGTGTCTTTGCTTCCAGTTCCCCAGGGCAACCATGTAATCTGCAGGTGCCCAACTCAAAATTAGCTTTTGAGCTCGCTTGTGCAAAAGCTTGCCAGGTCATGTGGGGAGGTTCACAGTTCCAGATCTGTCCAGCAAAGCTCCTACAGAGGTTCAAAGGAAGCCATGGCTTGTTCCTTGGTTTGGAGGGAGGGACAGTTAGAGGAAACAAGCAGTTAGAGATAATAAGGGATCCAGGGATTAGGCCACCTTGGAATTCAGCAGCACAAAGGAATCCCTTGCCCTGGCCCTGTCCTATTCCTGACACTTCTAAGAGGGACAGTCACCAGACCCCTGACCAGGAATGGGGGCACTAATCAGACTGACAAATTAACAACAACAACAACAACAACAACAACAACAACAACAAAGCCGTAGGCTTCTGTAAAACCCTGAACCAGAGCCCTAGGGACTCCCAGCACTGGGGTTCCTCCCTCCCATTCCAAAGGAAGCTTTTGCTTTCTTTTCACCTTTGACCCAAGTTTGCTTGCTTTACTATAGTTACTGCACTCTAATCCTTTATAAGAAGAACTCCTCCTACCCCTGAGATGCCTAGAACCAAGTTCCCTCCACCAAGGAGAAGACCACCAAGGAGGTAGACCCCAGAGGAGTTAGTCCGTGTGTCCTGGAGTCAAACTCAGAAAGACATCCTGGTTCACTGGAAATTCAGCTTACTGTCTTCAGTCAGCAGCCACTCAGTCTAGAGTGGCCAGAGACCAGAACACTTTCAGTGTCATTTGACAATGGGCACGAAGCAGGGAGCAGGAAAGACATTCATATATTCTTTGGCCCCAAGCATACATGCCATCTTATTACTTGGGAAGTAGAGGCATGAGGATAAGAAGTTCAAGGTCATCCTTGGCTAGCAAGTTTGAGGCCAGTCTGGGCTACCTGAGACCCCCATCTCAAACAAACAAACAGCGCCCAATAATATCCGTAAGGGGAAAATACTCAGGAGAAAGGTGATACTACAACTGCTAGTAAAGATAAAGACTGACTATACAAGGAAGATGTGACTGAAGACCGTCATCTCACACAGAAAAGAGCATAGCAAGAGCTCCCCGGGTGGCCAGCAGAAACGTTCGAGAAACTCACAGTGGGTTGGAGTGGTTGAAAAGGGTTCTCTAGAGAAGGCTTAGAGGCTAAGGCGTTTGCCTGCAAAGCCAAAGGATCCAGGTTCGATTCTCCAGGACCCAAGTTAGCCAGAGGGACAAGGGGGCCCATGCATCTGGAACTCATTTGCAGTGGCTGGAGGCCCTGGCGCACCCATTCTCTCTCTCTCTCTTTCTGTGCCCATTTTTCTCTCTCAAATAAATAAATAAAAATATATTTTAAAAATGCTATTTAAAAAAGAAAAGGCAGTGCTTTTGAGTAATGAGTCAATCACACAATTACAAAAATCCACCTAAGGCAGTAGTAGTGCGTGGTGTCTTGGGGTCGTGGATAGCCTGAGTGTCGCTAGCTTTGATCATGGTTCTGTCTCAAATTGTCTTGTCTTTTTCTTTCTTTCTCTCTCTCTTCTTTCTTTCTTCCTTTCTTCCTTCCTTCCCTTCCCTTCCTTCCTTCCTTCCTTTCTTTCTTTCTTTCTTTTTTTTTGTTTTTTTGAAATAAGGTCTCACTCTAGCTCAGGCTGACCTGGAATTCACTATGTAGTCTCAGGGTGGTCTCAAACTCATGGTGATCCTCTTACCTCTGCCCCCCGAGTGCAGGGATTAAAGGTGTGTGTCACCACACCCGGCTTTTTGGAATGTGTTTTCTGGCCAATAAAATGCTAGTGCTAATAGCTACCTGCCCTTATATGTATGTTAGGATGAGTAACTGATGGCAAATATCGTGGGTAAACTTGGTTGTGCTGTTTCTAACACTTAAAAATGTGACACAATTAAATATAGAGACAGGTAGCAGTGGGTTCTTGAAATGTAACAGGTCAGAGTTGTCCGAAATTATTGTTTTCATTTGGCACCAGCAAGTCAGTTTAGAAGAAATTTCTTTTCTGTGCTCTGCTTGTTACAAGCTGTAGATAGTGAGGTGCAATGGAGAAGCACTTCCTCAATTGGGCCCAGGACTGAGCTTGGTAATATTAAGAGAATTTAAATATTAGTGTTGCAGTCGGGTTCTCATTGCTGGCAGAAAATACCTGACCAAGAGCAGCTTGTGGGAAACAAGGGACTTATCCTGGTTTATAGGCCCGAGGGGAAGCTCCATGATGGCAGGGGAAAACGATGGCATGAGCAGAGGGTGGACATCACCTCCTAGCCAACATCAGGTGGACAACAGCAGCAGGAGAGTGTGCCAAACACTGGCAAGGGGACAGTGGCTATAACACCCGTAAGTCCACTCGCAACAATACACTGCCTCCAGGAGGCGTTAATTCCCAAATCTTCATCCGCTGAGAACCTAGCATTCAGAACACCCAAGTTTATGGAGGACACCTGAATCAAATCACCACAATTTGTAAGAGCGTTCTTCGGGGGGGAATTCATGGCACATGAACCTTAACTGGAAGCTCTAAATCCCCAGGAACATAGACTCTCAGGGAGATTTTTTTGTTTCATTTTGTTTTCTGAGATTGGGTCTCAGGTAGCACAAGCTAGGTAGTTTAGGCTGTCTCGAACTTCTAATCTTCTTGTCTCTGCCTCCCAGGTACTAGGTTGGCATATGCCACCATACTCTAGATTTGTATCAGAACTGATATAACCCCCAGGAAGAACAATAGAGAGGCTGTTTCTACCAAAGACGTGGCTCAGCTCTCAAACCAAGTCTTCTTGAATTAGAACACGAGCCCCTGAGACCCTTTGCTTGTTCTGTTGGATCAGTTGAGTAGGGAAGCTGCGAACCAAAAGCAGACAGAAAGAGGACTGGCTTGATGTGCACAAAAATCGCTTTTTTTTTTTTTTTGTCAATGTCTCACTGTCAATGCCCCAACTGATGTGAAACCCACTCTATATCCCAGGCTGGCTTCAAACTCATGGCCAACTCTCTGACTTCATCCTACTGAGTGCTGGGATTCTAGATGTGAGCCACCATGTCTCTCTAGAAAAAGAACCCACATTTTTTTTTTGGTTTTTTTGTTTTGTTTTGTTTTTTTGTTTTTCGAGGTAGGGTCTCACTCTAGTCCAGGCTGACCTGGAATTAACTATGTAGTCTCAGGGTGGCCTCGAACTCTCGGCGATCCTCCTACCTCTGCCTCCCGAGTGCTAGGATTAAAGGCGTGCGCCACCACGCCCGGCAGAACCCACATTTTTATGCTGAGCTGTCTGACCGTCCCATCTGCCTTACTAGGTAAAGCCCACAGCACCAGTTCTCTTGCTCTTTGGCTATCGTGCTGTTTTCCCCTTTGCTAAAGGAGGGAGAAAAGGTCAGGACTGATTTGCTTCTTTTTTTTTCTGGACATCAGGAGGGACTATGTGGCCGATTTTATACAGCAGTGTGCCGTTCAACACCAAAGTGAAAGCTTCCTGATAAGAGACCTTATAATAAATAAGTAAACACTGATGTGAGACCCCAGGAACACAGTAATAACATTTCCATGAAGTGATATTTGCAGCCCTTTTGCAAATATTGACTCACTAAGTATGAGGCCAAAATAACAACCCTGGTTTGCATTTGAGCCAACCATGCAAAGCCATGGGAGTCTTCCTTAAAGGAGTTTTTCACTGGCCCTGGGATCAAACCTCAAAGCCAGAGCTCTTTCATAGGCAACCTGTAGTCTTCCATTGCAGAATCTCCCACACCCCATCAAAATTCATCCCAAAGCTTCTCGGCTGACTCACTGCAGCCTTTCCTCCCCATGGCTCTAGAAATGATGAGTTGAAATCAGCTACAAATGATGACATGTGGCCTTATAAAAACCATCATTCTCATTTTAATGGGTATGCAATGTTTGTTTCCCTCTTCCCCCTTTTTATGTTTGCATTAAAATAACCTCATGTAAAAAAAAAAAAAATCTCTTTCTTGGGAGAGTTTGCTGACCAGGGCCTTCTGCTACATGAAAAGACAAATTAACATTTGGTTGGTTAATCATCATACTATGGGTACAGTGGACCAAAAAGAACAGAAGAGGCTGGAAAGTGTCTCTTTCTTTTCTAATGTTATCAGGGAAACTGGAGGAATGGTCTTTCTATCAATGACCTCTAAGCCTAATGTCTGCAGTCCAAGTAGAAGGAGCAAGTCTAAACCTTTTCATCCAAGATCCACACTGGAGTGGTCCCTACGTGTGACTCCGATACCAAATCTCCACTGGGTAAACTTCAGATTTTATTGACTGAAATTTATACAATTTGGTTGGTGAGTGGTTGAAAGGGGTCTAGACCACATCTCTTTTTGTTTCTTCATTTTATTTATTTTTTTCAATTAATTAATTTATTTATTTCTTTGATAGAGAATGAGAGGAAAAGAAGCATACAGAGAGAGAATGGGTGCTCCAGGGCCTCCAGCCACTGCAAATGAACTCCAGACGCATGTGCCACTTTGTGCATCTGGCTTATATGGGTCCTGGGGAATTGAACCTGGGTTCTTTGGCTTTGCAGGCAAGCACCTTAACTGCTAAGCAATCTCTCCAGCCCATTTTTTTTCTTTATTTTTCAAATTTAGAACTGTAATACATGAACATATTGCAAGTTGTTATATCAGGTTGTCAACAGGTTATATATGCTCTTATATGTCCCCTTTCCCCAACCCCCACTCCACTGAGGGCCCTTCTCAGTAGGGTTATTGGTAATCACTACCGGGTAATGAATATACAATCAATTTCCTTGGGGCCAGACAATACCTCAGAGTATGCCTTCCACCCTATGGCTCTTACATTCTTTCCATTCCCTTTTCTGCAATGGTTCCTGAGCCACGGAGGACCTATTATGTCTCTTTTAGTGTTGGACTCTCAGCAGCCTCTGATTTTCTGTTTTGATGAGTTTTGTATGTCCTCAGACCCCCAACTCTTGTTGCAGCAGGAGAGAGAGAGAGTTCTGGGAACTATGAGGGCTCCCTGCGTCAATAGCTCCCTAAGAACTGTCCAGGCCCAAGCCAGTGGCTTTCAAGTTCTTGTCTACTATTAGCAAAGAATTGAAATCATTGGACACAACGGAGAATACATTGTGAAAGATTTATTATTTTTTGTTGTTGTTTTTTTTTCGAGGTAGGATCTCACTCTGGCCCAGGCTGACCTGGAATTTACTATGTAGTCTCAGGATGGCCTTGAACTCACGGCGATCCTCCTACCACTGCCTCCGGAGTGCTAGGATTAAAGGCGTGCGCCACTACGCCCGGTTTAAGATTTATTTTAAGAAAGAGTTGAGGTACGAGAGAAGAGAGGCAAAAAAGTTCCGCAGCTGAGAAGGGAATTGCCCTTCCAGCTAGGAGGAGCCACAAGAGGGAAGGCTGTTTCCTGATCTGTACCATTGTGACTCCCTCCACACAGCTTTTTCACTGTAGGTCAAGACTGTTCTTGGATTAGTTATGTACCGGATCCTTCATTGCTGGCATCATTAAATCTGTACTGGGCAGGAGGAGGAAAAGAGCTCTTCCTACACTGCTCATGGATAATCTGCTTTCTCCTGATATGTTTCACGCTCTCTTTTCCATCTGTTGTGGGTTGGATGTGACATGTCCAACACGGGCTCCTGTGTTTGAACACTTGGTTCCCAGGTACTAGGGCCGGTTTGGAATGTTGAGGAATTTTTAGGAGGAAGGGGGTCACTGTGGGGTGGATTTTTAGGTTTTACAGCCCAGCTCCTCTTCCTGTCTGCTCTCTGCTTCCTTACTCTAGGTACAGTGTGGCCAGCTGCTTCATACGTGCTGCCATTCCTTCCCCACCACGATTGTCTACCTCCCTTCTTAAACTATGAGCCAAAATAACGCTTTCCTCCTTTAAGCTGCTTGTCAGGTAATTGGTCACAGCAATGACAAAAGTAGTAACACAACATCCAGACCTGAAATTAGGCTTTGAAAATGGGTCTTATTAAAAATGTTTCTTAGCCACCTTTAATCCCAGCACTCGGGAGGCAGAGGTAGGAGGATCACCATGAGTTCAAGGCCACCCTGAGACTATATAGTGAATTCAGTCTGGGCTAGAGTGAGACCCTACCTTATTCCCCCCCCCCAAAGTTTATTTTATTTTATTTTATTTTTTATTTATTTATTTATTTATTTATTTATTTATTTATTTATTTATTTGAGACACACACACAGAATGGGCACATTAGGGTCTCTAGCCACTGCAAATGAACTCCAGACACATGTGCTACCATGTGCATCTGGCTTCCATGGGTTCAGGGAGTCGAACCTGTGTCCTTAGGCTTCACAGGCAAGTGCCTTAACCACGAAACCATCTCTTCAACTCTGAAAATGGGCCTTTTGCGCAATTATTTGTTTGTTTCTCTCCTAGAAGCCCCTTCATTAGGTTATTCAACCAGGCATTTTCTTTTAATTTTGATTTTTAAAAAAAGATCTTTTATTGATGGGCTGGAGAGATGGCTTAGCAGTTAAACACTTGCCTGTGAAGCCAAAGGACCCCAGTTTGAGGCTCGATTCTCCAGGACCCATGTAAGCCACATACACAAGGGGCACATGCATCTGGAGTTTGTTTGCAGTGGCTGGAGGCCCTGGCGTGCCCATGCTCTCCCTCCCTCCCTCTCTCTCTCTCTCTCTCTCTCTCTCTCTCTCTACCTGCCTATTTCTATCTCTCTCTCTCTCTCATACACACATAAATAAATAATAAAATATTTTTTTAAAAAAGATCTTCTATTGAAGAATGAAAGGTCTTCTAGTTTGGGAATCTTTTTCCGTATAGGACCTCACACTTCCCTTCTCTATGTAACTATTTTTAAAAGAAATGTTTGGTATCCGCTGGAAGTCCATAAAACTTAGAGGTGGGAGGAAGGAGGGCCCCTTCCATCACGTGGCATTGGAACTATTTATCTTTTATTAAAAAGTGACTCTGGTTTGCTCTTCTGGGGATGAGGAACAAGAAGACACATCTCTGGGTCTTTTTCCATGTGAGGCACAATGTGTTTTATGAGATCTACTGAATTGTCACAGCCGGGAGATCAGGGTCCACACACATGGCCAAGATTCTGTGAATCAACATGGTGGAATGGTGAAAAAGGAGAGTGGCCTTTGCTGAAGAAGATGTTTAGAGCAAGATTTCACGAAGGTAGAACATCTCTCATTCCACTGAGACATTCTTGACTAAAGAATCTCAACAAAATTATTATTATTATTATTATTATTATTATTATTATTATTATTATTGGTTTTTCATGGTAAAGTTTTGCTCTAGCCCAGGCTGACCTGGAACTGGAATTCACTCTGTAGTCCCAGGGTGGCCTCAAACTCACTGCGATCCTCCTACCTCTGCCTGCTGAGTGCTGGGATTAAAGGTGTGCACCACCACGCCTGGCTCAACAAAATTCTTTTTTTTTTTTTTTTTTTTTTTTTGGTTTTTCCAGATTGAGTCTCATTCTAGCCCAGGTTAATTCACTCTGTATTCTCAGGGTGGCCTTACAGCGATCCTCCTACCTCTGCCTCCCAAATGCTGGGATCAAAGGCATGTGCCACCATGCCTGGCCCTTCAACAAAATTCTTCAGAGTTCTAAAACACTGTGAGCGTGGGGTTTCTACTGCTTACTTAGACAGTTGATCTCATTTGAAAAAGAAACATTATTTGGGGAGTTAGGCCTTACATCTTTCAAGAAAGATGTTATAGCATTTTTGAAAGGTATAATGCTTTATGTTTATAATATTGTTGACATTTTCTAATTCTTGCTTTGGACATAGTGGATAAAGAAACAGCAAAAGGCTGCAACAGAAAAGGAGAGGAACATTTGCCTCCCACATTTGGATTAACAATCTTGTCCACCTACCCTTTCCCTTCTTACGAAAGCAACTGAAATCCCCAGTGTTTAGAAGAGGATTACGAGTCCAAGAAGCAGCCTGGGCCTGAGGTGGAAGGGCTGTAGGGCTGTGCATGAGGAGTCAAAGGCTTGGGCTCTAGACCTTCTTTGGCCGGTGGCCAAGCAGTCTGGGGACTTTGTTCATGCCCCTCCATCGCTCTGCTGAGATTTGCACTTTAAGGCAAAGAGAAGCTGTAACACTTCACTCTTGAGTCCTGCCTAGCTCCAGTGGTTGTTAAAGGATTTTCTCTTGACACTCCTCAAAGCCTTTACATAACTCCCAGGCTGACAGTCCATTTAGGGTAAGCACAGGGCCTCAGCTGTGTTCTGATCACCGTCACCATAGAACTAGTCGAGCTGGGAACAGTGTGTTCAGACGGAATGGGGAGAGCTCCTAGAATTCATTGCCCTGACATTATGGGCCTTGGACTGGGGCTGCTGTCCAGCTTGGCACTTGACAGAGAAAACTGGCTTGTGATCAGAAGAACCCAGTGAAATGGAAAGGCATACTGGAGGAATACCTCTAGCCAAGGGCCCAACAGTGGCAGGAACACTGTGAGGCCTCTCTTTTGTCACTCCCTTACCCTGACATTGTTCCTCCATAAGTGTGAAGTGATGCTGATAGGTCAGCTCTGGCCCTGTACTTTTTAATATGGTCAAAATATATCTGGAAGGGCTGGAGAGATGGCTTAGTGGTTAAGGCATTTGCCTACAAAGCCAAAGGACTTCGGTTCAATTCCCTAGGACCCACATACGCCAGATGCACATGGTGGCACATGCATCTGGAATTCGTTTATAGTGGCTACAGGCCCTGCGTACATGCATTCTCTCTCTCTTTCTCTTTCTTCTCTTCTCTCTCTGTGTGTATCTGCCCCTCTTCTCTCTCAAATAAATAAAAAATAAATATTAATATATATATATCTGGAAGCAAAACTATAAAGTGACACCCAAAACAGAAGAATTGTGGTCAGTGTTAACAGCTGTTTTTGCTTCTGTGCAGGGCCAAACACTTTCAGTTCAGGGTGGAGGCAAAGAGCAAATGGGCTCTGGGATGAGAGGCAGGCAGGTGGGGTGGGGAGGTAAAGAGCAGAAGCACAGAACCAGTGACCACATGGGACAGGCTCCTGTCTGTGGGCCCACCCCAGGCCTGTCCATGTTCCCAGTCCTCACTCATGGTGGCATCCACTTTCAAAGGGCACTCTGTTTACTAAGGGTTAGGTCTTAGCCACACGTGATTGTATAGTGGTTAGTACTCTGTGTTGTCAGGGTTAGATCTTAGTGCTGGAAATGCTGTTGCAATATTTCTTTTAATCAGAAGATGACTTGCCATGGGACTTTAAGACCAATGGCTGTCACATCCTAGGTCTCTGTAGCCTGGTGAGACACTGGATGAACCCTGGTACCCAGCAGGGGAAACTGAGGCCTTAATATTGCACACGAAGGGGCTCAGTAGACTGATGAGATGGAATAGTTGAGAGATCAAGTAATGGGGATAATTATGTCATGGGTGCTATTTATGGAGCACGTGTGCTCGCCAGATGCTGAACCAAGTGTTTTATACACATTTGCTATTTAGACTTCCTGTCTACTCTATGAGCTCGTTACACTATTATTATACACCAATATCCAAGAGGTCAGGAGAGGTCATTGAACTTACTCTAAGTTGCCCAATTTGTTCTCAAGACAGAATAGATTTCAAGCCAAGTTTATCTGGACCCCAGAACCCACGTTTAATCCCTATGCTGCCCAACTTTTCTTGGGTACACCGTCTTGGAGATTTGGATCTAGTTAGCTCAAAGTTGTCTGAACATTAGCAGAAATACAAAGTCCTTAGTTAACAAGTCAGTCCCAGGCAGGGAAGAGATAAGGATACAACAGTGAGTCCCAGAAGTATCTGACATACTTTTTTTGGACTGGAATAAAAAAAAAAATTGAGATAAAAAATAAATAGTAGTTGCTCCTTTAGTGAGTTGCAATATTGTTTCCCTTTTGGAGTTGTTCTGCTCTGGTCTATTCAATGAAGTTAAGTTGGTCACTTGACATTTGCAAATGTATTTACGTCATGGGAAATAGAGGAAATGCCACACACCAAAGCATGGGTTCCCCTGCAGAGCTGGTCATTAGACATCTACCTACTTACCACTAATTCCACCTGCTTGCCCTTTTGCTTAGCTTTCTCCCCCCCTCTCTTTGTGGTGCTAAGAAGCAAACCCAGGGCCTTATGCATGCTAGGCAAGCACTCTACTACTGGCCTATATATACCTCTATCTCTATGTTGGCCCTTTGTTCAGGAAACTGTGGGTCTCCTGAAGAGTTGTCTCTGGAATGTGGTGTTTAAAAGGAGGTCTGAAAACCGGGCGTGGTGGCGCATGCCTTTAATCCCAACACTTGGGAGGCAGAGGTAGGAGGATCACCGTGAGTTCGAGGCCACCCTGAGACTACAGAGTGAATTCCAGGTCAGCCTGAGCTAGAGTGAGACCCTACCTCGAAAAGCAAAACAAAAACAAAAGCAAAAACAAAAAAGAGGTCTGAATTCTACATACTGAGATGCTACACATGAATCAAGGAGGCAGACAAACACATCCACTTAAAATTACCAGCCAAACTTGCTCAAGACAACTGAATGACAGTAAATGGCCCTTGTTGCCTGGTGCCATGGAGGGTCTTGTGGGCAGAGCTGCCATCTGTACCCACTGGACGAAGGACCCATCATCAGCTTCCTTTGGTAAGGTTTGGTAGCTTGAGTTGTGACAGGGATACTGCCTGTGGGAATGACCTTTTCCTTCTTGAGATTTTAAAATAACAGACCAGGGCTGGAGAGGTGGCTCAGCACTTAAGGCACTTGCTTGCAAAGCCTAAGGACCCAGGTTTGATTCCCCAGAACACGCGTAAGCCAGATGCACATGGTGTTGCATGCATCTGGAGTTTGTTTGCAGTGGCTAGAGGCCCTGGTATACCCATTCTCTCTTTCTCTCTCTCTCTGATAAATAAATAAAAATAAAATATTTAAAACAACAGACTGAAGATGGCATGGGTAAATAAATCAAAGCACAGACTGGAGGGGTTCTTTGGGGAACATATTTTCTCAGATTAATTTTTCGATTACATGTGCACTGACCAGGATTGACACTTTCATGTATTTCTTCTTACTTTTTATGTAATAGTTGGAGAAGCAGAGCTGCATGTGACCCTGATGTGTAGTGTTACTGTCACATGTGGACTCTCTGTTAAGGCTCTTCTCTAAAATGGAGTAGGAGTGTGTGCTTCAGTCATTCTAGCCCCTTCCTTCCTCTGCCCGTGTGCACATTTACTGGGGTGTTGAAAATGTCCACTAGAAGCTTACTTCAACATCCTTTAACCAGAGCCACAAGAGTACCACTACAGTTCCTTATGGTGGGTCTTTACCATTACCGTTACCATTCCCGGGGTCGTTGGCCACCGATGTCCTGGGCAAGGAAGGGAGGAGTTGGGAGGGAAGCAGTGGGGTCCTTTCTGGAGCAGCGGGTGAGTGCGATGACGAACATGATGGGCAATGAGCACCCAGGAGATCGTCTGATGAACAGCACTTGTTTATTCAAAAGGGGAGTGGGTTTATAGACACTTGGGGAAAGTTGAGATGGCACGTACAGACTATATGGCAATCGGATGCATAGTTTATGGGCTGTTATCTAGGTGTCAGAAGAACTAGTAACTTCAAAGCTATGGGGGAAGGATAAAGGAAGGGGAAGGGTAGAAGAGGAGATAACAAAGGCTGTGTCTTACTGTGGGGGGTGGGAAGATGGTAAGAAGGCTACCTGAATTCAGCCACAAAGGGGTCTCTTGGGTAGTCAGGAACTGTGAGGGGCAAAGTCTGACTTATGGAATGGTCAGAGCCTTTTGGGGCTCGGGGGGAGGGCCTTACCAGTTCTGCCCACTCTGGGTGATGACAGCACACTACAACCTACAACGTAGGGAAGGCCAGTCACCGTCACCAGGAACGCCTGATGATAGGGCCAGCTGCAACCCCACAGCCCAGGGTCCCTGGCCATGTCCAATAGTTCAGGCCAACCTCCTTACAGTTCCAGCCCGTTTCTAGCAATGCCCAACACCTTATTTTTAAAATTAAATTAAATTTTTATTTATTTATTTGACAGAGAGAAAGAGAAAGAGAATGGGCATGCCAGGGCCTCCAGCCACTGCAAACGAACTCCAGACACATGTGCCACCTTGTGTATCTGGCTAACTTGGGTCCTGGGGAATTGAACCTGGGTCCTTGGGCTTTGCAAGCAAATGCCTTAACCACTAAGACATCCCTCCAGCCCTACAGTTCCTTTTTAGTAAAGCCCTCACCCATTCCAAGATTCTGCACTTAAGTAATGGTCATCCATTTGGTTCATGGTGCAAGCAAATTTTCAAAATAGAGGTTGAATTTCAGTTCCAGCATAGCAGCCAGAAAAACAAGAGATTAAATGACCCACTCTGAGCAGCCAGTGGCTGGCAGGGCTCTTGGTGGGGATGAGAGGGCACTGGGGCTGCGGCATGCTGCTGGTGGTGTGTAGAGTCCTGTATAAGACCTGAGCAACGGAGCTGCTCCCCCCTTGCCAGGATGTTTCACAGCCTACAGGGTGAGCTGGCTAGAGCCAGGCTCTATTTCTGGAAGGTAGAAAGTTCAAGCAAAGGGTAACCACTGGGAAAACATTCATTTACTCTACTGAAGACAGCCGCCGAGGATAAGATTCCTAGGGAGAAGACTGTGGATAAGCCAGGAATTCTGGGCCCAGAGGAGGGGAACAGAGAAGTGAACCAACCGGAGAAGTCATTTTGATTTCTGCTGTCTTCGTGCTTGCCTAAAATTGAAACCCTGGATGTCACAAGTGTGATTTACCCACTGGGCCTGATGACCAAGGCTTCATGATCTTCGCTGTGCCAACCTAAACTTGCATTTGAATACACATTATTTAGCAGGAACTGCTTTTGATCATTAGCACTTTGGGGAATCTATTAGGTCAAACACCCGGTCCTCAAACCAGGTTAGGCACTATTCATTTTCTGTTTTTCTTCTCTTTTCTTTTCTTTTCTTTTCTTTTCTTTTCTTTTCTTTTCTTTTCCTTTTCTTTCTTTTCTTTTCTTTTTTTTTCTTTTTTTGGAGAGAGACAGAGAGAGAGAGAGAGACAGAGAGAGGGAGAGGAAGACAGATAGAGATGGGTGCACCAGCAGCCTCTCAGCAGCTGTGAACGAAATCCAGATGCGTGTGCCCCCTTGTGGTCAAGTGCGGCATTGCGCCCTTGTGTCACTTTGCATCTGGCTAAACGTGGGACCTGGAGATTGGAACCGCTGGAGATTGGAACCAGCATTCTTAGGCTTAGGAGGCAGACGCCTTAACCGCTAAGCCATCTCTCCAGCCCTTGTTTTCTTTTTTAATATTTAATTTATTTATTTATTTGAGAGAGAGAGGAAGAGGCAGAGAGAACCTGCACACCAGGGCCCTCCAACCACTGCAAACGAACTCCAGACTCATGGGCCCCCTTGTGCATCTGGCTAACGTGAGTCCTGGGGAATCGAACTGGGGTCCTTAGGCTTCACAGGCAAACGCCTTAACCGCTAAGCCATTTCCCCAGCCCCATAGGTACTTTTCTTATTCAGGTGGGGGAAGGAGCATTGTCACGTGTATGTCCTGATGTGTTCTGCTGCTTTACTAGGTAGTTGCTTTCAGGATAGGAGACGGTCAGTGTGGTGATCATGAAGGATGAATAATGTGAACTCACTGGTGGTGGTGGACAGAGAGTCTCTGCATGCTAGCAGCAGGATGCGAGTTAGGTCCAAAGCTAGGAAGAGAGAATCGAGCTGTCATCTAGTAAAAAGTGGCAACCAGCGCAGGAAACAGACCCTCTGGGGCATAAGAACGGAACAAGGAAAGGACTAACCTACACTAGGTAAGGGTACAGAAGGTAGACCAGGTAACTGGTCTGTGCTGAATCCCAAGATGTCCTTGAAGCCCCAGTATTAGCAAAGAGAACCCAGACATCAAGGCCAAGACCTATCATGTTTGTGCAATGGGCAGGGATTCCATGGCCCGAATTTTCCATTGTCCTCTCTGTCATGTCTGACATCTTTCCAGGTGAACACCTACTGCTTGTGAAAGTCAACACTAGAAGCTTCCTTCAAGGACAAGTTTTGAACAGCACAAGAAAAGCAAATGTCATAGGGTGTGGAAAGGAATTGTAGATACGGAAGAGTGAGTGGATTTGAGTACTAGTTAAACCATTGGTTGCAAATTCAAATGCCTATAGGATTTTGTATGTACTATAAAATTTCCATAATAAATTTTTAACGTAAGAATACAACAGCTAGTGGGTGTACCCAGAAGTCTCTTTAAGAGACTTAAAACCTAACTACCAGGCTGGAGAGATGGCTTCACATTTAAGGTGCTTGCTTGCCAAGCCTAAGGACCAAAGTTCGATTCCCCAGTACCCACGTAAGCCAGACGCACATGGTGGTGCATGTCTCTGGAGTCCGTTTGCAATGGCTGGAGGCCCTGGTGCACTCATTCTGTCTCCCTATCTGCCTCTTTCTCTCTCTCTCTCAAATAAAAATTTAAAAAAATTTTAAAAAAGCATAACTATCAATTTCAATGTAGGGATTTGTTTTGGAACAAATCTATTTTGGTATAAGATGACTGACCCCAAGGTGCTAAAAAACAGAGAAAAGGCTGAGAGTGGTGGTGCAAGCCTTTAATCCCAGCATTTGGGAGGTGGAGGTAGGAGGATCACTGTGAGTTTGAGGCCACCCCAAGACTACATAATGAATTACAGATCAGAGGTCAGCCTGGACTAGAGTGGTGAAACTCAACCTCAAAAAACAAAACAAAACCAAAAAACCAACAACAACAACAAAACAAAACAAAGAAACAAAAAGGAAAGAGAAACAGAAAGGTCCAGGACTGCATAGATTGCAATTTCTCAGGAACGAACCTAACTGATTGAAGTATGGTCCCAGGCGCAGACGAGCTGAGACCCGTAGAATCCCTTTAAGTTGGGACAAAAGGAGGAGTGTATAGAGGGGGTTAGTACCTACACAAGACCATCATAATAGGAGGAAAAGATCATGACGTCAAACTGAAAAGAGAGACTGATTGAGAGCGGGAGGAGATATAATGGAGAGTGAAGTTTCAAAGGGGAAACTGGGGGGAAGGAGGGAAGTACCATGAGATATTGTCTACAACTAAAGAAGTTGTCAATAAAAAAATAATAAAAATAAATAAATAAATAAAATAAAATGAGAAAGAAGGAAGAGTGTATATAGGGGGTTAGGACAAAAATGATGTCACCCTAGCTGCAATGTGGCTTATTGTAAACTCATATCAAGGAGCCAGGCACAAGGAGCCAAGATCTGGTTGTAAAGCTCCATGTATCACTCTTGAAACAGAGTGTCAGGGGTTCAGGAAAGTCCTTGAACCCTAAACCCTAAGTTCGTGTCTACTTTAAACCAAAGGATTGAATAAAATTAGACCGAGAAGGATAATTATGAAGTTATTATATTTATTTAGGGAAGTACGGAACCAAGGGAAGGAAAATGAAGTTCCCCGTGTGGTAGGCTTGAAAATTCTGTGGCGCAGACAGAAAAGAAAGTACAGAGAGCGGGAGGGGTAACGAGCCCACGTGGAAAGTAGGGGTCAGGGGCTCTGCCCTTGCCTCAATCCAGTGGGCCAAGATAAGGAGAAATTCACCAAAAGTTAGAGGCTCACCAGTGGTCAGGCAGTTGAGAGAGAGAGAGAGAGAGAGAGAGAGAGAGAGAATGCTTGTCCCTAACCTGGTAAAACCTACGTATAACCTTATGGTGGTGGGTTTCACCTTCTGGCTCAGGTGAGCCAAAGAGAGACTGTTGATCTCTCTCTATCTGCCCCCCCTCATTTTATATGTGTGTGTGTGTGTGTGTGTGTGTGTGTGTGTGTGTGTGCGCACTGATAACTGCTAGTTCCATGTACCCGCGACTTCTTACAAAGCCACATGTCTGCTCACATAGATTAACTTTCCCATTACATTAGAACACAGACACAGGAACATGCACACAGTAGAGGGGCGAAACGGAGCCATAAGCGTGCGGGAGTTGTAGAGGAGGTTTTGTTTGTCGTTAATGTATGTATCCTGTCCTTTCTGGTAAAAATAAAAAACGCAGCCGTTTGGAATTTACAGAGATGAGTCATGGTGTTGTGAGAGAGGCTACTCCCCACCCGTCTTTCTTCGTAGCTGAGCCAACAACAACAACAAAACAAAACCGTGACTTCTCGAAGACTCCTTTCTGAGGAGTGAGCATGTGATTTGGTTCTGGTCAGTGATGTGAAACTCGGAATGTTAGGAAGGACTTCCTGTCGCGTTGACTCAAGTGGGTAGTGTGCACTTTTGTTTTTTCTTTCGCTTCTCATTCTTTCCTGCTACCTGGAATGCAGGGGTGAGGCTTCGAACCCAGTAGTCGTGCGAGGCCATGAGCTGGCCTTGAACGTGGAGCCACACTCCTGCAGAAAGAGGAGCCCTAGTGCTCCTTCCGTTGACTGGTGCTTCTGGAGTGCCTACCTCCCGACTCATCTTTCCAAGTGAGAGTGGGCTGTCATGTGGTTCCACCAAAGATGACTTCAGGTTTCTAATTATATGAGAGACTTAATGCTAACTGACACAAGTAACTGCTTCTTGTTCGTTTTGCTTTTGTTTTTTTAAATATATTTTTTATTTATTTATTTGAGAGAGGGACACACACACACACACACACTCAGTGAGAGAGAGAGAGAGAGAGAGAGAGAGAGAGAGAATGGGCGCTCCAGGGCCTCCAGCCACTGTAAATGAACTCCAGATGCATGTGCCCCCTTGTGCATCTGGCTTACGTGGGTCCTGGAGAATCGAACTGGGATCCTTTGGCTTTGCAGGCAAATACCTTAACCGCTAAGCCATCTCTCCAGACCTTGCTTTTGTTTTGAGACATATAGCCAACCCTTCATGGGGCTTGCATTCTTAGATCCAATCAATTGCAGGTCTCTATCTGCCTCTTCCTCTCTCTTTCTCTCTCTTAAATGAATAAATAAAATATATTTTTAGAAAAGGGATGGAGAGATGGTTTAGCAGTTAAGGTGCTTGCCTATGAAGCCTAAGGACCCAAGTTCAATTTTCCAATATCCACGTAAGCCAGATGCATAAGGTGGCACATGTGTCTGGAGTTCGTTTGTAGTGGCTACAGGCCCTGTCATGCCCATGCTCTCTATTTGCCTCTTTCCCATTCTCTCTCTCTCTCTCTCAAATAAATCAATAAAATATAAAAAAAATTGTTGTCTGTACTGAACATGCACAGATGGTCATTATTTTCAAAACAATGTACACTAACAACTATTTATACAGGATATCTTGTAGTAAGCTTTATAAATAATCTAGAGATAATCTGAAGCATATGTGTGTATGGATTAAGTTCAAATAATTTGCCATTTTATTATACAAGGGAGTTGAGCATGTGAGATTTGATACCTGTTGGGATTCTGGAACCAATCCCCTGTAAGTACTGAAGGAAGACTGCACTTTCATGTACACGTGCACCTGAGTGTATGCACGCATGCACGCACACACACACATGAAACACACCTGATAAAAGGAGAGATAACTAGGGATTTGGTCTCATGGAGAGAGTTTTGTGCCAAATGTGATTTTTAAAAATTTATTTCTCTATCATCTTTCTTTCTTGGTATTAGAAAAATAGTTCTATTAATACACCCTGCATCAAGGCTAATTTCTAAAATAAATAACCCAAGGAGTTTGTACTCACAGCATTTTCATTAATGTTACTATCTTAATATTTAAAGGAAGTTTTACGATCTGGCATGGTGGCCCACACCTTTAACATAGCACTTAGAAGACTGAGGTAGAAGGATCTCTGTGGGTTCAAAGGCAGCCTACGCTACAGAATGAGTTTCAGGTCAGCCTGCATGAAAGTGAGACCCTGCTTCAGAACAACAAGAAGAACAACAACAAAGTCTTTGTTAAGGTAGCCTGACATCTAGTTAATACTACCTTAAATTATTACAATAAAGATATTGTTGGTTCCCCTCTCCTTGTCCTCCCTTTCTTGCCCAACCCTCTTTTTACTGTCCTTCCTGCTGCCTCCCCCCCTCATAAAAGCACAGCGTTGTTGAGTTTATAAGGACCTGATCTCCCCTGAGTCCATGCAAAGGATCAGGATTCAGGAAACATCATGGAGGAAGTGTTAACTGGGAGTCCCTGTGCCAGCTCTGGGCCCCAGGCTGTGGTTCTGCCTCAACACCAAGTCCTGGGAACACCCAGGGGCCTCCAAGTGGTTGCAGCCAGGTTGTTTATGTCTTACTGATGAATGACGGACGACACATGTGCTCTGAGAGGAGTTGGCATGTGACCAGGGATTTATGTACTCAGGCTTCATATAGAGGCAAAGGTTGATTTTGACTCCCTCCTGCAGCCTGAGAGCTGCTGAAGAGAGCAGGAGGGGGCCACAGTGGGAAGAGATCAGTGTGCCAGCCTGTGCCATGAGCAGATGGCAGAAGGGGCAGCATGTGGAGCCAAAGGCTTTCAGGGCTCTGTGACGCTCACAAGAGAAGCTCACCTCATACTTTCATTTTCCTCAAAAAGTGACCTTAGTCCTTGGTTGCGTGCTTTAGTGATAAAACGTGAACCTTGGCAACCTGGGACTGAAAGGATCACTGTCATAGGATCAAGAAAACCCACGTCTACGCAGATGCAGGCTCTGGGGTTTGCTTCAGGATGTAGCCTCCCCTTGATGAACGTGAGCTAATCTAGTCTAAGACAGGAAGGGAGAATGAAGTGGGAACTATGGAGCCAGGCATGGGCGATGAGGCACGGCATGTTAGTGACAAGCACATGGCCAACTCAAGCTGGCTTAAAGAAAACTCAGGGTTTACTGATTCATGTACCTGGGTCAGTCAGCATGTGATTTCAACAGCGCTTGAAGGGTGTTTTCACTGCCTCTTCCCTCTCAGTCTTGCTGTCCTCTGTGTTACTTGAAGCCACAGGCAGGCATTCCCTATAAGGCCGTAAAGAGGGTAACGGAGAGCTCCTTTGAGCAGTTTAATAAGCACCTCTTTCTGCGATCACTCGGTTCATTTTCACTGGCCCGGCAAGGGCCATCCTCTTATCTCTGAACCCATCACTGCCCCTCGGAATTTTCATGCCTGAGACTGTAGTCGCTTCTGACCACAGAGGAAAATTAAAATGTTGTCCTCAGGGGCTCAAGATGGTCAGCAGACAAGATGGCCAGTGATTCTGGGTAGACTCCAGAGGTTCAATTTGTTTTTTTCCTTAGGAATAAAGAAAAGCAAGAAGGGGGCTATCAATATACAACACAGATGTGATCCTTCTTTAAAACGTGAGCGGCTCATGGCTTGGGGCTTACTCTAGAGTCGTTGTGTGTTTTAGGATTATCCCATGCATTAGACACTGTTGGGACTGGAGACAGATTGGGATTCGAACCCACATAGGTATTTTCTCCAGGCCTGACTAAATTCCTGGCCCAAGAGTCCCTAACTAGTAAACAACTGAGAAGTTTTCTTAAGGACTACAGAATGGGTCCCCTGAAACTAAAAAGGGCAAGCCTGAGTTCTTATGATTTTGTTCCATTATGGCCTCTGTTTTACAGCTCAATAAACTGAGGCTTTCTCAGCAGCAATTATGCCAGGCTGGATGAAGTGCTCAGGCATCCTAACTACTAGTCACAGCTGGGCTCTGCTGTCTTTGCTGTGAGTGGGTAGAAAGAGCCGCAAAGAACACTGGTCACACCTTCCTGGAATGAGACGTGTGAGATGAAATTTTGGCGAGTGTGACAAAACTCTGCCTTTCAGAGGAAGAAAAGAGACCGTAGTGATGGGCGCGGCAATGGAAAGGGCTGGGTCAGAAGGCATGCTGCCTGGGCAGACAGGGCTGAAGCATACCCCACACCTCACTACCCCTACAAGGCAGTTAGCTCACCTCAGAAACCAGTGACTACCAGTCCTTTTTCTTACAGATGAAAGAATATTCTGGAACTCTCATTCCAGGCAAGGCTATTAAGCACAAACTTGTTTCCAAATCAACATTACTTAGGATAGTGCAGAAATGAGAAGAGAGCAAGCCATCTGTGAGACAAGCAAAGCTCAGAGGATGACCCTTCAAATGAATGAACTCCGGATGTGTGTGCCACCATGTGTATCTGGTTTATATGGATTCTGGGGAATTGAACCTGGGTCCTTAGGTTTCACAGGCAAGTGCCTTAATTGCTAAGCCATCGCTCCAGCCCAATTTCACATTTTAAAATAGCTGAGTCTCCCTGAGAAAATGATACAAAAAATCATAGCTGTTTAAATATAAGCATGCTGACAATATAGAGGTCAGACTTAAGAGACATCTGGGACTTTTCAGAATATACATTCAAAGATCACATGACACACATGTTCCAGAAATTTCCATCCAGAACAGTGAGAGGCCTGTTTAACACTGTTTTAACACTCACCTGGTGCTCAGAATTACTGAACAATTTCCAGCAAACTCATAGGAGATCCAATCGGCAGAGATTCTTCTGTCTTATAAACATTCAGGCAAGTAGCCCTAAGTTTGCTGCACTCTCTCTTGTTCTCCAGGCTCTGGGGCTGAACAGCACACATGAGTTTCTTTTCCAGACCCCACTATGTCACATGTGTGTTCACAGGCATTGCAGCTCAGAGTATAAGGCTCATGCACTTCCTGTGGGGGGGCTTCCAAGAGGCCCTTCCTTCCCCTTAACAACTTCAGAATTCTCAAAAGACTTTTCTCACGCTCAGAGTAAGCCTTCTCCCTTCACTCTGTTCTCCCCATACAATACCTAATCCATTTGAGCTCATGCGAGTGGGTTTCAGGTCTCACCGCTCAAGGGGCACTCATTAAAACAACCCATGAGAATTAACCATGGATCTTGTGGGGAAGGAACTTGACTGTGTTCCATGATGTCACCTGGAGCTACCAAGAGGCTTTAGTGAAGCCTCCCTGCCCCTCTTCAGCAGTCTCAGAAGCTCTGCTGATGTGGTTTTTGCAGCCTTCTTCCCACCCACAGCATCTGGCCATAGCTAACTATATCGTAGAACACATCCAGCTATAAATGACTTGACTTTTTTTTTGCACCCACATTTTTGCTGAAGTGGTTAACCTGCATACTTGAGAACTATTTTGATGTTTTTAGGGTTTGTTTGCCTATTGCCCAATCTTGATGCTCTTGTTCTTTTGATCTGTGGATTGATGCCACAGGGGAGTGGGTCCTCACCTTAGACATCTGAGTACTTTGGGTTCTTGCCCAAGGGAGTGGGTGTGTGGCATGTTTTAGAGACATTGTGCAGTTCTTTGCTCTTTTCTGTGACTCAGAGTCATGTGCTGTCTAAAATAGGTGGGGAGTGTGGGCAAGACAGACCAAACACAATGACAATTCGTCAGGTCCATTGCCAGGGAGAGTGTGGCCCTTAGTCCAGTATCCTGGTGAGGCTCCACGTGGCTACTGGAAAAGTTACATCGGCATGCAAGCCTATTTCAGCTTGTGTGCCGTGACTTTAGGGGGCTGGGGACAAGTGGATTGCACAAGCTCTCTGAACAGTGAGTGAGCAGTCACACACTTGTGGCCTAACTTGCTGATAAACCAAATAATCAAACCTGTGGTTTCCTGACGGAACACTAGCTCACTAAATGTAGCTCAAAACTGACGGGGACATGCTTGGGATTTTTCACATTTCTAAAGTATGTGTTTAGGGATGAAGCATATCTGTGTAACTGGTTTTTTTTTTCCCCTGCTGCTCATATAAGCATCTATGAGGTTACTACTTGTCTTGACATAGTTTTCTTGAGTTCCCTCCTGTTGTTCACACACCCATCCCTCTGCTCCATCTGTGCTGAAGGCCACCTTCACCATCTGCCCTCTAATAGCTCTCGTTTTATTATCTCATTTTATCCTAGAATGAGGGCCAGTCACTGGCTCATGTTATGAGATGATTCTAAGGCACATTGTTGGCTGAAAGAGAAAACTATAAGACATTTTGGTGGCTCTCTCCAGGAAACGAAAGGTCCACTGACAATAAGATGATGGCTTTGAGAGTTTCTGGAAGCCCAAACTCATGATTTTAGGTAAGCTGTGTTTAAAACTAAGAGAATAGCTTACGGCTAGCCTATCCAACAGGACCCTGGAAGCCGTAGAGTCATCCGAACAGAAGCACACTGTCTCTACAGGAGACTCAACTTGCTTCTACATATGGCTGCTCTTTTGTGGTGGTAGGGCTTTTGTATGTTTAGTTTGAGAACTTAGCTTTTTCTCTCCTCTAGTACCCACACACTCGAAGCAGCACTGGCCAGTATTTGGCATCTTTTAAGGACACTAGTCATTATATCGCTTCTTGGTATGTTTTCAGGTCCTGAGGGACCATGCTTGCTTCATTTTCTGAAGATATCTTTAGTAATAAAGTAATTTAGTTGAATATTTTGGTATAAGACTAGAGTTATTATGATCCAAATTTACTATGTCTCACTCACAAGGGCTGACCCCAAGCTCGGATCTGTGGATATACACAAATGCCACCCAACTGCTATATTGCTTAAATTGATTAACCTTTCAAAGCAATATAATGGAGTCTAGGAAGGAAGACTCTGTGATTGTTAAACTTAATGAAAGCCCTCTGGTTCTCTGTTATTTCGGCATTGCAATGTTTTACCTGTGCTTGCTCTGGATGGGAGTGGCCCCATGAAGCAGAGGCTGGTTTTCTTTTAATCAGATGAGCACTCCATTAAGATTTCATTTGCTTCCAAGTAATTCACCAGGCCCTCTTTACTGATCTAAGTAAATGGTTCGTATCAACATCTCAATGCTCAAGAGAACAAGCAGAAATTATTTTTCTATTTTTGATAAGGAGAAATAAACACATTGAGTCAGAACAAGAGTTCTGTCTCTTCAAGAGTGGGTTGGTTCCTTTTTCTCATAGTATTAGTCCACAAATTCTCCTGCCAGGATTGTCTAACTTTTTCTTAACTCTAAAGGTTTTCTTCTAATTTATGCCACCCTCATATCCCATGTCCTGCCAAAATAACTAATTTCCCATTCCCCACCCCAGACAGTATCTCCACTCCAACATAGCCTTACTTTTTCCTTATTTCCTCTACTCTGTGACCACCCCCTGTTCCTCCTTATTAACAGCCATAGTGTGCTGGGCCTGTCCTACCCATGTACTAGGCAGGGGCTGGTTGTGCCCACCCCCACACCAAAAATCCCATGAGGTGAAACCAAGCAGCTTTGGTGATGGAGCCTCTGGAAAGTAAATTCTATCACGAGAGGAGAGTCCCACCGGCTAATTGGCTTTCAGCTGTGTTAGGAAGGTTACAAGAAAATCCTTGAAGTCTGCAGCCCAGAAGCAGGTCCTCAGCAGAATCACACCACACTATCATCCTGATCTTGTCCAGCATTCAGGACAGTGACGTTGCTAAGCCCCCCAGTCTGTGGTACTCTATATGCAGCAGCCGAAGTGACCAAGTCAGTGATGTATCTGATAACTTTTCAAAGGCTTCCAGTTTGACTGCAGCCACATTCATGTAACCTGATGTCCTCTCCGTGAAGCACTTGTGTGGGTTACCTACAGATAAATGAAGTGCTTTTGGAACCCTCTGCCATCTCTGCCAGTTTTGAATGTTTTCCCTGATTGGACATCAGGAAATTTGTGTCAGCTTCGCTGAAGAGAAGTAGTGCCACTGTGTCATAGCACTCAAGGTCCTCCTACACAGCTCCGACTTTATTTTCTTCTTCCCACCACTAACTCCCCACCCACGCTCCATTCTCACTCAGTACCCATGTGCCACGGACAACATGCTGCTGGAGGGAAACCTCCTACCCTTTGGAGGAGGAAGGGCTGCTGTGAGGTTGTAAGAATTTAGGCTGCTGTAAAGGTTTTAGAATTAGATGGTCTTCTACCAAAATGTACAAGGACCCCTCACAGGTCAGCAGGCCTGGGCCTAAAGTGTAGGCCTCACTAGAGAGATGAAGACATCGCGGGCTGGAGAGATGGCTTAGTGGTTAAGGCGCCTGCCTGCGAAGCCTAAGAACACTTGTTCAAATATCCAGGTCCCACGTTTAGCCAGATGCAAAAGTGACACAAGCACGCAAGGTCCCACGTGTTCACAAGGGGCGCATGCATCTGGAGTTCGTTCATAGGTGCTGAAATGGCCCTGGCGCTCCCATTCTCTCTCTGTCTCTTCCGCTCTCTCTCTCTCTTTCTGTCTCTCTCAAATAATAAATAAATAAATAAAAACATTTTTCAAAAGGCAGAAAGTGAAGACATCTCAAAATTTCATATAAACATGTTTCCTTTCCACTTTTGCTGTCTTTATGTAAGTGATGAATACATTTTAGCTGTTTCTTTTTTTAAAGGGATGCATTGTGTTGAAGTCAATTGCGAGCGTGTGTGTGTGTGTGTGTGTGTGTGTGTGTGTGTGTGTGTGTACTGCGTATACTATGGTGCGTGCATGTTTGTGCAGATTCCCATGCCCCATTGGGAGGCCGGAGAGGATGCCGGTTGTCTTCCTCTATAACTCTTTGTATTTTGTTTCTTTGGCATCTGTCTCCGAAACTGGAGCTGCCGTTTTAGGTTAGGGATTCTCCATTTTCTGACCCCAACAGGACTGGTGTGTGTGTGAGACCATGCCCGGTTGTAATTATTATTATTATTTTGACAGCTTCTATACTTACAGACAATAAACCATGATATTTCCCTCCCCTCCTCCCATTCCCCTTCAGAACTCCACTCTCCATCATATCCCCTCCCTCTCTGCATTAGTCTCTCTTTTAATTTGATGTCATCATCTTTTTCTCCTATTATGAGGGTCTTGTGAAGGTCTTGCTAGGCACTGCGAGGTCATGGATATCGAGGCCAATTTCTGTCTGGACAGCTGCATTGTAAGGAGTCTATCCTTCCTTTGGCACTTACATTCTTTCCGCCACCTCTTCCCAATGGACCCTGAGCCTTGGAGGGTGTGACAGAGATGTTTACTTGGGTGCTGAGGATTGTACTCAGCCCTCATTTTTTTTCCTAAACAACTATTTACATTGTCTTAGGCTATTATAAGTCATCTAAAGATAATATCAAGCATATAAGCACTTTACCACTTTATATAAGGGACTTAAGCATCACAGATTTGGGTATCCAAGAGGACTCCTGGAACTGAAACAGTTTAGGGGTAACAGGGCCCCAAAATGCACAGATTCCTCTTGGCTAAATTTGGAAACTGTCCTAGGCCTATAAAAAACTCTAGGTCATTAACATTTTACAACAGGTCAGAGACCACAGAAAGGTCTGGCCCTGTCTTATCTGCCCCCTGGGAGATTCCTTCCATTCCCTTCAGAGAAGGCCCTTCCTAGAGAATTAAGATTTCTGGAAAGATTGCCCCTTCCCAGAAATCCTGACCCAGACACCTGACATCAGGACTAGACTGGCTAGACAAGTCATCCAGGGGGGCTCAGGTAAGAGAAAAAACAACCCAAACCTGAGTCTCAAGATAGGCTTCTCAAATCCCCTGTTGCCTTCTTGGATAAGAACTATATCTTCCTTCCTTCCTTTAGGGTCCCCTTCTCTTAAAGCTCTCCCTCTTAAAGCTGTAAACTATAATAAAATCTTTCTGATCTTATCCTCTGGACTGTGGATTTTGTTCACTGAGTTCAAAAGACAAGAATCTGGAGGCACCCCTAAAACACCAGTGCCTTGGTGTACCAGTATCAGAATAATCCCCCATGGATACCAAAGAAATGGCTATATATTGTCATTTTATTTCAAGTTGGTTTCACAACCTATACATTGGAAAATGAGCATCATTAGCTGAGGTTAAATGGAATAGAGATGTCAGGGACCCCCACCAATCATAGCAAGGCATGGCCACACAGCTGTGATTCAAGAAAGCTTCCAAAACTCTGTAAGTAGAGTGTCATTGGATGTGGTATTTGATGAACTACACAGACATAATAAAAATGATAACTATCTATGGTGTGACTAATGACAAAATAATGATAAACTATCCATTGCTTTAATATGCATATGTGGGAAGGAAATTGTCAGGGAGAGGGCAGAGCCGAAAGTTCCAGAGGGGGAGGCTGTCTTGAAGTCTTGAGCCTGTGCTAACCTCTCAGAGGACATCAGCTCTGGTATTTTAACTCGTGGTTCACAAGACCTGGGGAGCTTTTAAAATGTACCAACCATAGCAATGCCTATACCCTTCCCCCTCCATCAGTTCAACTACTTAAAACGTCTGTCTTGGATCAGTGTTTATCTTGACCCTGGATGACTCTACTGTGCAGCTGGAGCCGAAAGCCATAGCTCTGGGAGGGCTGATGACACAGAGTTTGAGAGTGGACAAAGGAATGTGGTTCACTTCAGCATGGTGGGCTGAGGAAATCTCAGAGCTTCATGCCTGCAAGCAAAGGCCTTCTCCAATGAGAAGCAGTGACACATTCTGGCAGTCAGAAACTGGGATAGGTCCTAAAGTACAGGTACAGACTGGGTTGATTCAAAGACAGGACCTCTGATCTTGACTAGGTGCAGAGAACTGTCACTAGAAAAGGGAAGGGTGGGCTAGAGACACGGCTTAGGGTTTAAGGCTCCTGCCACCTAAGCCCAAGAATGCCCTTTCGATTCTCCAGGTCCCACCTTTAGCCAGATGTAGTGACACAAGGGTGCAATGCCACACTTGTCCACAAGGGGGCGGATGCATCTGGAGTTCGTTCACAATGGCTGAGAGGCTGCTGGCGCATCCGTTGTCCATTCTCTATCTGTCCCCCTCTCTCTCAATCTCTGATTCTCTCTCTCAAAAAAAAAAAAAAAAGGTAAGGGTTAGCCAGACTGCCCCATGTGCAAAGTGGCAGTATCAGGAACTCTCAGTATGCAGGTCTTTTGGGCACTGATGTAGGAGAGGCAGGCATCTTATCCTCTCTGGGTTCACTTCCCTCAGTCCCGACAGTGACAAAAGGGTCAAATTACAGTTTAAAGTCATGTCCAGAAGCCCAAATTAGAGAGACCTGGCCATTTTCATGGGCACACTTCAGAGAATGTTCACTGGCTTGTCCTGCTTTCCCTGACAAGAGCCCAGAAGACACCCAAACCATCAATGTCCCCAAGCAGCCCAACAGCTCCTGACAGAGAACAGAGTCTAATGAGAATCTCAACCCCAAGGAAGCGGGCAGGCAAGGTGACCACACAATTGAGGACACAACCAACACTATGGAGGTGATGAACTCTGCACAATGAGGCACTAACGCCAGAGTAAGACGAATAACAGAGAAAGCAAAGCAGAAAATGAGAATGAGCATAAGGGCCAGGGCTTGAGCCCAAGTAGGAGATACGAAACCCTAGGTTTGATCCCCAGCACTGCATAAACCAAGCATGCTGGCTCATGTCTGTAATCCCAGCACAGTGTGTGGGGGTGGGGGAGGGCGGGGTGGGGGGGTGGAGGCAGGAGGTTCAGAAGTTCATGGTCACCCTCAGCTACAGAGTGAGTTCTGGGAAACATGAGACCTTGTCTCAAAGAAAGAATGGGGGTGAGGGGCTGGAGAGATGGTTAAACACTTGCCTCTGAAGCCTAAGGACCCTGGTTCGAGGCTTGATTCCCCAGTACCCACATAAGCCAGATGCACAAGGGGGCGCACACATCTGGAGTTCGTTTGCAATGGTTGGAGGCCCTGGCTCTCCCATTCTCTCTCTCTACCTGCCTATTTCTGTATCTCTCTCTCAAATAAATCAATAATAAGATATTAAAAAAAAAAAAAACAAAGAAAGGGGCTTTACTGCCTCCCACATGGCAGAAGGAGCTACCTTTACTTCCTTCTTTTAATCTAATAAGGTCTCTCTAACTTTGATCCTCTGGTTTGTGGGTTTCAGTTTTTTAAATTCTAATAAGCTCAGAATCTGGGGATGCCCAAAATTTATCGGTGGCTTGGCATATGTTGGTGTATTGGTGAGGAACCCAAGATTCCCATTTCAAGCTGTCTTCTCTTCCTTTGGTTTTCATTGTTTAAATGATATGACTTGAAAACGTTTTTAAATATTTACTTATCAGAGAGAGAGAGAGGAGAGGATGGGCATGCCAGCCTCTTGCCATCATAAATGAACTCCAGATGCGTTCGCCTCCTTGTACATCTGGCTCTACAAGGGCACTGGGTACTCAAACCTGGGCCTTCAGCCTTTGCAAGCAAGCACCTTCAACGACTGAGCCATCTGTCTAGCCCCACCTGACTTATTCTAAACAATTCATCTTTTATAAGAAAACCAGAAAAAATGTATATGAATTTTCAAATATTTTCTTAGCATATATTGATTATACATAATGGTCTTATGCCATTTTCATATGTGTACATATATCTTCATCATATTCATCCCACATTACCCTCATCCCTCTCCTACTCTGATCCCATTCCCAACTAGTCAGTCTTCTACTTTCATGTCTACTTTTTGTTTCATTTTGTGTTTGATGGCCCAGTGCATTTAATTAAGGTTGCTTACAGAAGCATGGGTGAGGGCTTATAAAAGAAAGAAGAAAAGATTTAGCATGACTTTTTTTTCTGATATACCAAGGAGAATGTAACAAACAAATCGATTAGAGGCCATGAATGAAATTAAAATTTCATTCCTATAATTAAATAAACTGAATAGGTAGATAAAACTGGTAGATTTTTTTTCCTGAAATTTGAGTTTAGTGTATAAAGGTTAGTATATGCCTTATAATCTAGTTCATATAGTTCACAACTCTTGTAATTCACATTTTGCAATGCACATAATATGCTCAAATAAGACATAGGAAGCATTTTAAGGAATGGACTGTTTTCATAGTCTTTTTTAAAAAGAGTTGAATGATTTTGAAAATAGCAACAATGAATTAAAAAAATAAAATTTAAAGAAAGAACAATGACATTTTCCTGTAAATATTTAAGATAAATTAATTAGCATTCTACTTAAATTTTCAACAGCATATAGATGGACTTGCATTGTTGGCACCAAGTAAAGTAAGAAGAAATATAATGTACCATCGAAGGTACAGTGGGTTCTCCTTCACCTGAGCTTTCCTGAACTTTTCCTCAGGCCACAGTACTTAGGCACACATCCCTGTAAGCTCACTAAGCAATCTAAACAATGACTTAAAAGTGGCTACTCAGATTCCACAGCCTGTCACTTTTCCCTCCTTAAGCTCGCTAGCAGGGTTGGGGAGATAGCTCAGTCAATAAGGGGCTTGCCTTGCAAGCAGGAGAACCAGAGTTTGATCCGCAAAACCCGTGTAAAAGTGCTATGGTAGGCACTGGTTATCCCAGCGCTAGAAAGGTACAAACAGATCTCTAGCCAGTGAGTCCAGCCTAATTGATGAACGCCAGGCCAACAAGAGACCCTGTCTCAAAAAAAAAAAAAAAAAAAAAAGAAAAGGAAAGAAAAGAAAAGAAAAGAAAAGGAAAGAAAAGAGAAGAAAAGAAAAGAAAAGAAAAGAAAAGAAAAGAAAAGAAAGTTGGCAGTAGTTGTGGTAGTTTGCTTCAGGTGTCCCCTATAAACTTAGGAGTTCTGAATGCTAGGTCCCCAACTGGTGGCAATTTGGGAATTGGAGGCTCCTGGAGGTGACGGATTGTTGGGGGTGGGATTATGGGTTTTATAGCCAGCTTCCCCTTGCCAGTGTTTGGCACACTCTCCTGCTGATGTTGGCCAGGAGGTGATGTCCACCCTCTGCTCATGCCTTCATTTTTTTCTGCCATCACGGAGTTTCCCCTTGAGTCTGTAAGCCAAAATAAGCTCTTTCCTCCCACATGCTGCTCTTGATTGAGTGTTTTCTTTCTTTTTTAAAAAATATATTTTATTTATTTATTTGAGAGAAAGACAGAAAGAGGCAGGTAGAAAGAGAGTGAGTATGAGCATATCAGGTCCTCCTGCCACTGCAAATGAACTCCAGACACATGCACCAGTTTGCGTATCTGGTTTTATGTGGGTACTGGAGAATGGATCCCAGGCTGTCAGGCATTGCAAGCAAACACCTTTAACTGCTGGGCCATCACTCCAGCCCAGCCGGTGTTTTCTACCAGCAGTGTGAAGCTGACTGCAACAGTGGTTTACCTGAGGAATGATACTTGAGGTTATCCTCTGGCCTCTGCAAACATGCACACGTACTTTCATGATACACAAGTACCCATACACACACACATTAAAAAAAAGATTCTAGCAAACACTAGCAGCTATTGACTGCCTTGATGTGGTATAATGAATTCCACGAGCCAGCTCAGTTACTTCTCAGCCCTTTTGAACCTGTCATTCAGAGACTTTTTGTTGACATACCTATTTACTCATCATAACTGCTGGTTTTCCCAAGGCAATTTTACCTCCAGGCATGCCTGTTGTATTGCTTTTTCCTAATGACAAAATAAGCTTATTTTACATAGTACTACAAAGATATTCTGTGTGTTTTTTAGAAAGAAAATATTTTGTTCCTCAATAAAATGTACTCAAAAAAAAAAAAACTAGAAAATAGATACTCATACCTTCCTTCATTCTTTTTCATGTGTGTGTGTGTGTGTGTGTGTGTGTGGTGTGATGTGTGGTGTATACGTGTATGTGTGTGTGTGTGCAGATGTGCACACCTGTTGCACTTACCTTTGCTTTGCTGGGACAAAAACACTCAAACCAAAGCAGCTATGGGAGGAAAGGTTTTGATTTTAGCTTATGGTCTCCAGGGGAGACATCATAATACCAAGGGAAATATAGTGCAGCAGAAGCTGGGCCTCCTGGCCAACATCAGGTGGACAACAGCAGCTGGAGGGTGAGCAGAACTCTGGCAACAGGGAGCTGGCTATAACAAACCGAAGCCTTCCCCCCAAAGCACACCTCCTCCAGCAAGGCTCCAGCTCCCACACTGCATTCAATGCAGGTGAGTATATGGGGATGCCTATTTTCAACCCCACAGCATCCCATGCACATATGTGCAAAGGCCAGAGGAGAGCTTTGAATATCTTCTCTTATCATCCCTCCCCCATGTCCCACGTTGGTGTTACAGACATGCATGACCTTGCCCTCAGTGGTCTGGGACCTAGAAAGCCCCTCATGCTTAAACAGAAAGTGCTCTTAACCTCTCAGCCATCTCCCCAGCTCATATATATATATTTTTTTTTGGGGACAGGATCTCACTCTGTATCCTAGGCTGGCCTGGATATATATAGCCTAGGCTTGTCTTGTACCTTTGTAGTCAATGGTAATCCTCCTGCCTCAGTCTCCCAAACTAAGGCACACACTTATTATTATTTGAGAGAGAGAGAGAGAGAGAGAGAGAGAGAGAGAGAGAGAGGCAGAGAGAGAATGGGTGCACCAGCAGCCTCTCAGCCACTGTGAATGAATTCCAGACATGTTCGCCCTCTTGTGGGAAAGCATGGCATTGCACCCTTGCGTCACTGCATCTGGCTAAACATGTGACCTGGACATTGAACTGGTGCTCTTAGGCTTGGCAGGCAGGCAGGCAGGCACCTTAACCACTAAGCCATCTCTCCAGCACACACTTCTTATCCCAGGAATCATCAGCAAACCCAAGACTTCAATGACATTTCCCACTGAAGAAAAATCCATTTAACTTTGGTGCTTATCCAAGAATTTATATCACAATGTTAATTTCTAACATGTGTTATATTTTTCAGCATGCATGAATTTTTGAAAGCATGTTATATCAAAGTAATATTTTCCTAAATGTTCTTTGGCACATATTTATAGCAAGCTAAAAGTTCTGAGTATGAAAACTGAAGGTAAATGTAACAATAAATCAAACACAACTTATACAACCAGCTAATAAGCTTCTTTGTAAAGGCAGCAGTAAATTTTCTTTCTGCCTCTTTTCGGTTGTTTTTCTCTGGAAGTCTGTAGTGTCTCTCAAAACTCTTTTCTATGGGCTAGAAATGTTTTTTTGGGCATTATATTATGAAAAAGCTTCTTATGCAAGATAAACACAATATAGCTTTTAACCTTTCCTATCTATCTATCTATCTATCTATCTATCTATCTATCTATCTATCTATCTGCCTACCTACCTTAATAACCACTCAACATTCTGAATAAAGGTTAGATTATTAGCAATTGTTCTTTGAATTTTTTCTAAAATTTCTATGTTGTTTTTTTAAAATTATTTTTATTTATTTATTTGAGAGAGAGAGAGAGATAGGCAGGTAGAGAGAGAGAAAGAGTATGGGCACTCCAGGGCTTCCAGCCACTGCAAACAAACTCCAGATGCGTGTGCCTCCTGGTGCATCTGGCTTATGTGGGTCCTGGGGAGTTGAACCTGGATCCTTTGGCTTTGCAGGCAAGCACCTTAACCACTAAGCCATCTCTCCAGCCCAATTTCTATGTTTTTAATATTGATATTTTAATGTAAACATCTCTTGTGCTTCTGAGCTTTACATGCATAGAAAAATCGGGTGGAACACACCAAACAATTTCAAAAGAGAAGCCTTAGCATGCATCCATTTGGCACATTCTTCCTCTCCAGATCAGTCAGTGAAATGAAAGTAAAACAATTTCAGAAGCTGGGCGTGGTGGCGCATGCCTTTAATCCCAGCACTTGGGAGGCAGAGGAAGGAGGATTGCTGTGAGTTCAAGGCCACCCTGAGAAGACAGAGTGAATTCCAGGTCAGTCTGGGCTAGAGTGAGACCCTACCTCGAAAAACAAACAAAAAAAAAAAAATTCAGGCTGGACCTTAGACCAAGCAGGAGCTCCTAAACTGAAGGAGGCTGAGATCATTTTGCTAATTGCAATTTTCTCTTCATGGGGTAACTTATACTTTCTGGTTAATTTGTGAAGCTTGCATTTGTAGCACGTGGCTTGTTTTGGAGACGTTTCAACAATTCCTTTTCTGGTAATAGACCAGAACCAGTTGGATCTGAGGTCCTTAGGCCTTGAACCAGTCACTCTAGGCAATGTTCTGCCACTGAACCACACCCCTCCCCTCAGCTTCTGGTGAGTTCCTGAGTTCAGACCCCAGAACCCATGTAAACCTGGACACAGTAGCACAAGTGTCTGTAATCTTAACACACCTGCAGAAAGATGGGAGCAGCGACAAGGAGAATCCCTTGGAAGTGGGGGAGGTGTTGCTAGTCTACTGAAGGTAGCGCTGGACGAGAGCCTGCCTCAAACAAGGCAGAAGACGTGGATGAACACCCGAGGTTGTCTTCTGACCTCCACATATCTGCTGTGGTACCGTGAGCCCATACACACACACACATCAAAAAATAAAACATAAGGGCTGGAGGGATGGCTTAGCGGTTAAGGCGTTTGCCTGCAAAGCCAAAGGACCCAGGTTCGCTCCCCCAGGACCCATGTTAGCCAGATGCACAAGGTGGCGCATGCGTCTGGAGTTTGTTTGCAGTGGCTGGAGGCCCTGGTGTGCCCATTCTCTCTCTCTCTCTCTCCCTCTCTCTCTGTCAAATAAATAAATAAATGAAAATAAAACAAAAATAGATAAATCAATAAAATCAAAAGAAACTTTCATTCTCTCATTTTATCTTCTGTTATAGTGGGGACTGAGCCTTGGGCCATTCTATTTATTTATTTATTTATTTATTTATTTATTTATTTATTATTTGTTTATTTGAGAGAGAGAATGTGCTCCCTTATGCATCTGGCTTATGTGGGTCCTGGAGAATCAAACCAAGATCCTTTGGCTTTGCAGGCAAATGCCTTAACTGCTAAGCCATCTCTCCAGCCCCTTGGGCCATTCTTTGTACAACCATCTTGTATCTGCCCTCCTTGGGCTGAACGTGAGGCTCTCCTGTCAGTTCATTCAGCCAGGCTTTGAGGCTTCAGAAGACTGAGTTCACGGTCTGCCACTGGCTGCATGACTCTACTCAGAGGCAAGGCATGATTAGTAATGACCTCAAAAGTCAAGGTTGGGCCACATACCAGGTACATCTGATAATCTCTACCCAGGGCTTCCAGCTTTTGAGTGTCTTAAAGAAAGCATATACTCCAGCCACCAAGCCTGGGAAGATGTTGCAGCTGCTTAGAGGGTCTCTGGAGGCCAGGTGTCACCTGGGATGGGCTTCCCCATTCAATGAGATTCTTGCTGCAATCTCTCTGCCCATCACACCACTCATTCTGTGTCCTTTGATGGTTTTTGTCTCAGAGCAGGTCCCTGCTGGGGAAATGGTTAAGTTTGAGAGTTTTTTGTATTTTTTTTTAAATGAGAAAGAGAGAGAATTGGCGCCAGATGCATGCATCACCTTGTGCACCTGTGCGGCCTTGCACACTTGTATCATCTTGTGCATCTGGCTAATGTGGGTCCTGGGGAATCGAACCTGGGTCCTTTGCCTTTGCAGGCAAGTGCCTTAACCATGAAGCCATCCCTCCAGCCCTAATTTTTTAAATTACATATTGACATCCTCCCTAAACACTCTCACATGACCACGAGGAGGAATGTGTAGGATGTTAAGTACAGCTTTATTTATATTAGCAAAAAGTAGCTAGTAATTCAGCTGTTCACTAAGAAAACAGCTAAATGAACTTGAACTGTGCTATGTATAACATAAACGATAAGAGGATGTCATGTCCCAGTATATTGCCATGCAAAGATTTCTAAGAGAATATAACTCTAAAAGACTGCAGGATAGTGTAAGTATGTTATAATAAATGTTGAAACATATCTTACAAATGAACTAGGAAGATAATGAAAGGTTTTCGTCAGTGGAAAGACACGACTAGAGTTTTGTTTTGTTAAGATGGCTCCATCTGCAAGAGAAGAAGCAAGAGGACCTAACTGAGGTCTTTCAAAGCCCAGCAGAGACATGAAAAAGCACTGTTTTAGTCGATTTCTTCAATTATGAATGAAATCAAGCATCTTTTCTTTTTTAATTAAAATAATTTTTTTATTTTTATTTATCTATTTGAGAGCAGCAGACAGAGAAAGAGAAAGAGGCAGAGTGAGAAAGAATGGATGCGCCAGGATCTCCAGCCACTGCAAACAAACTCCAGATGCATGTGCCACCTTGTGCATCTGGCTTACGTGGTTACTGGGGAACGGAACCTCCAACCAGGGTCCTTATACTTCACAGGCAGGCACCTAACCACTAAGCCATCTCTCCAGCCCCTCAAGCAACTTTTCATTTGTTTATGGATCATTTGAATTCATTTCTATGCAGGCTATTTTTTTTTTTTTACCATGCTAGGGGTAAAACTGGGCCTCATGAGTCCTAGGAAAATACTTTACCACTGAGCTTTACCGCCATCCCTCTATGCAATACTTTTAAATGAACTTCTTTTGTCCGTTTGTTTATTTATTTATTTATTTATTTATTTATGAGAGAGAATGGGCATGCCAGGACCTCCAGTCACTGCAAACTAACTCCAGACACATGTGCCACCTTGTGCATCTGGCTTTTATGTGGGTACTGGAAAAATCAAACCTGGATCCTTTGGGTTTTCAGGAAAGTACCTTAACTGCTAAGTCATCTCTTTAGCCCTATGCAATTTTTTTTTTAAATATGAGAGAGAGAGAGAGAGACAGAGAGACAGAAAGGAAGAGGCAGAGAGAAAATAGGCGTGCCAGCTGCCTCTCAGATGCTGTGAAGAACTCCAGACGCATTGTGCGCATGTGCGACATTGTGGACTTGCGTCACTTTCACATCTGGCTAAACATGGGACCTGGAGATTGGAACCGGGGTTTTAGGCTTTGCAGGCAGGGCACCTTAATGGCTAAGCCATCTCCCTAACCCTTATGCAATGTTTTTAAGCACACAAAATAATGTGCTTCCTGATGACATTTCCCTGCAGGCATCACTGTACTTTGCTCCTCTTTGCTTCCCCCGTCCCTCACTCTCCTCCTTCTCCCTCTTCCTGCTGGTCCCGTCCATGGCCCCACAAATGAACCTCTTCAAGTAGACAGTTTTCCTGGAGTCACTTTCTTGGAGAAACAACTCAAGCCATGAAGCAGATGCTCAGTTCTGCCTTGGCTCCGCCGGTCCAATCACACGGGGCTGAGCTCTGAGCAGCCCTGCATCGTATGGTGCTGGTGCTATTTAAAGGCTGCTGAGCCACCAACCACGCATCCACTTCACTCCAAACCCATTCTTGGACCACCTCCTTTCTAAAACAGATCTGCAAAAGTAACGTGATGGGTTGCCATCATTCTATAAGCAAGCAAGAAATCTATTTCCAGAGTAAAGATTTTGAGAGTAGGAACCCAATTTCTGTATTTGTATTTTGTGGGGGCAGAGTAGGGAAGCGGCTCAAATTTTTTCAGACTTTGTAAAATTGTTTCTGCTATCCTGAATTTTTAAATTAGTCATGTATTCTCATCTTTTGTACTCAAGAGTTACACTGAACACATAAGATTCAAAAGGCATATGGATATTTAATAGAAATTTGGCCCATAACTTCCAGCACAGGTAGAAAATGATGTTATAATTTGAGTCAGTAGTTTGTATAATACTAATTGCTTTGCATAATAAAGGGGCCACCATTACTGTCTTTTAAGATAACTAATTATATACACAGAAAGTGATCCTGCCTGGGCCTATTCATCCTCCGAGATTAGATTTAGACTTCTAGAATATTCAGCCTTTAATTGAGATATCTAATTTGGTATCAGACCTTGAACCCAGAATATCTCAGAATATTCCAAATCGAGTGTCTATGAAGAGTTGGTAGCATTTGCTTGGCTCCAGGTGTGAGTGGGAAGGGCATGCTCTGGAACAGCTTACTGCAGGCACATGTCTCATTAGAAAGCACAGTGAGTCACTGCTGGCTCCCCAATCCACTTCACTCCAGTCTCCTTTTCCAGGCCTATGGAACTTGTTCTTCTTATGGTGTCTGATGAACGATCCTTTGACAAAATACCACGTAACCTGAAGTGCAGTGTTCAAGATGACAACATTAATGAGTGGAAGAATCAGGCTTGCACCAGGCCTCTAAACTCCTTGTCTAGTTCACTTAGAAGATAACGTCCAATGCCAACCTAATTAATGGTAGAAATTTATTGAGATTTTCTAGATAATGTTCTTCACACTAGCAGAAATCAACTGGAATACAACAGGAAGGAAAAAAAATACCAGAAGCACCTCAAAATTGGCTCTGATATTAATCCTTCTGTGGTGAAAATTTCCAGGTGAATTTATTGTCAAGGAGATTAGTTGAAAACCACAACAGGCGTGATAGTCACTGATTCATTGGATTTGGCACCCTTTAATTCGGTATTTATCTATGGGACTAGTTATTCTAAGCACAGGGACACAAGGAAAAATATAGCTGAAGGGCCTGACCCATGACCCAGACATTCTAGTGAAATTATGGGCCAGTATTTCCCAAACGGTGACAATTGTCTCTGGGAAACCTGTGACGATTTGAAGTCTCTGTGAGAGAACTCCTCCATCTCCATCCCTGGGTTTGATGGGTGTGTTGTACTTTAGCTTTTACATCTTTTAATTATGGGAAACTTCAAAAGATACATAAGATTGGCGAGACAATGGTATAAACCCTGTGTACTTTTCATCCAGGTTCAACAGTGATCAACGCTTTGTAATCTTGTTCTACTTGGCAATACTTTAAATAATATCACCTTTAAAAAAATTAGTTAATGTGGGCTGGACGGATGGCTTAGTGGTTAAGGCATTTACCTGCAAAGCCAAAGGACCCAGGTTTGATTCCCAGGACCCACGTTAGCCAGACGCACAAGGTGGTGTATACGTCTGGAGTTCATTTGCAGTGGCTGGAGGACCTGGTGTGCCATTCTTTCTCTCTCTCTCCCTCTTTCTCCCTGTCAAATAAATATAAATATTTATAAAAAATAGTTAACTTATATGCTTCAGTATGAATGATAAGAAATATGACCAGCACACAAACCTGTAATTTCTAAGTATTATCACATTGGATATAACTATATTATCAATTTAGGTCTTAAATGGATAAACAGAAACAGCAAAGCTCAGGACCGGAGTCAACTGATGGTTAAAATTTATGAGCCTTTGCTAAAGACAGAAGAGGTTGGGAGACAGTAGGCAGCCACTGCATCTTCCCTCCCTCAGTGAGGTTAGGATAGTTACAAACAATTCTTTTATAGAAAATGGTTGGCACCATGTCTGGTGTTTGGCAACAACCTACAAAACAGATGTTGCTATTCATTTTGGAAGGCCTCTTTGATTCTAGTAATTGAAGTATTGTTAAGTATTAATTAAAGTATTAACTGAATCATTTATGAAGTTCAAATACTATAGTGGTGGATTAACAAATATCTCATTTTATCTTCATAACCACACTGTGAATTGATGTTACTTTCCCCATTTTCACAATTTAAAAATGTGGCCCAGAAATCAAGCTGAGGGTCCAGTAGTGCTTGTGTTCAAGTGACCTTTATTTTACTTAATAATGGGTTCAAAATTCAAGACTAGTGATCCTGGCGATTTAGATATGCCAAAGGGAAATGCTTTCTTTCTTTTTTTAAAAGATTTTATTTTTATTTATTTGTTTATTAGAGAGAGAGAATGGGTGCACCAGGGCCTCTAGCCACTGCAAACGAACTCCAGTCACATGTGCCACCATGTACATCTGGCTTATGTGGGACCTGGAGAATCGAACAGGGGTCCTTAGGCTTCACAGGCAAATACCTTAACCACTAAGCCACTCTCCAGCCCATGGAAATGCTTTCTTTAAGTGAGAAGTGGATAGTTCTGGACATACTAAGGAAAGAAATCATATGCTAAGGTTACTAAAAATTACAGTATAATAAGAATTGAGAGACAGAGAGCTTTTTATTCACATAACTTCCTTTTCCCTATTAACACCTTTTATTCAATTAACCATACCAGCAAGAATCAACATCAGATTTCCCAAATGGCAGTTTTTCCACATGAGAAGATTGTTGTGACTCTCCAGGAAAAAAACGTGGAATTTTCCTGCTTCCAAAATGTTTTATCAATTCTTGTATCTTACAGGCCTTTTAAACACATACAAAATAAATATTCCACTGAATGAAATATATCAAATACCAGTAACAACCAACATATTCTTTTGGGGAAATGGCTGTTTTAAAAAAATCCAGTCCCTGTATGTAAATAAGCAAGGAAATTCAGTCTTTTTGTTTTCTTTTGTAAAAATCTGTTACTCCTAAAATATCATCTCATAAAATTGGAAATGAGGGACTAAATGGTCAGGAGAGGAAAGGGAAGGGGTGGAGCACACACCATGAACACGGACAGAATAACACTGTACAAACTCAAGCAGTTTATCATCGACTGGGGTCATCGCTCTCCAAAGGCTGCTGAAGAAATTCACCATATTATAGAAGCTGGGGTTTGACTGCTGCTTGTTCACTGCTGTGCAGCAGTCCCCCTTCCTGCTCCAAATCCTGGCTTCGGCACCATGTCTTCCTAGAGAGCCTCTCATTCCACCACCCAGCCCACCTCCAGGGACTCCAGGCTCTCTTCCCTGGCAGCTAGAGTCTTCTTCTTTTAAATACTATTTATTTATTTATTTATTTATTTATTTATTTATTTATTTATTTATTTATTTACTTGAGAGAGAGGTAGATTACACACACACACACACACACACACACACACACACACACACACACAAAGAGAGGGGAGAGAATGGGCACACCAAGGCCTCTAGCTACTGTAAACGGATGCCAGATGCATGTGCTAGCTTGTGCATCTGGCTTACATGGGGACTGGGGAATAGAACCTGGGTCCTTAGGCTTCACAGGCAAGAGTCTTAACCAATAGGCCATCTCTCCAGCTCCTCCAGTCACCTTCTTCTTCCCCTCCTCCTCCTCCTCCTCCTCCTCCTCCTCCTCCTTCTTGAGAGAGTCAGAGAGACAGAGAGACAGACAGACAGAGAGAATGGTTGCATGAGGGCCTTCAGCCACTGCAAATGAACTCCAGATGCATGTGCCACCCTGTGCATCTGTCTTATGTGGGTCCTGGGGAATCAAACCTGGGTCCTTTGGCTTTGCATGCAAGCACCTAAACCACTAAGCCATCTCCCCAGCTCCCAGTCTTCTTTTCTTTCACATTCAGATGGGCTTCACCTCTGAACGTGATGGGTCTGTTGCTAAGGACCTTCTGACAGGTTCAGGACCATCAAACAGGACAAAACGGGAGTTGGGTAACTTTGCACTGCATTCCTCTAATTCTGAACGGAGGCCTTCAGTTATGACTTGTCCATCTCATGCAGCAGGTTGTCAGGGGCCCGAGGTGTCTCACAATTCTACAACCTTCCACCAGATCATGGATTGGCCGGGGTCCCCTCTGGGAAGGAACATTTAGTCGATTTAGATTCAGTCATTGCTCTCACACTCTTTGACCTCTGTGAGGCCTCTGTGGTAGAAGCTGAGATTCAGGCTTGGACTCTGGCCGGGGCTGGGAAGCTGGAACTTGAACCACACGTGGTGGGACCCCAGTAACTGGAAGAGCTCCATTGGGAGGAAGGTTCTTTCTGGTCACAGATATCTAAGAAACTGCCGGCAGGCCCTCCTGCACAGTCTGGGCCATGTCCATCAGAGCTGGAGACAGGCTGGGCCCGCTCCTCCCGGACTTCCGGCACAGGCTCTGGCTCTGCTTCTGGCTCAGGATCGGGCTCCGTCTGGGCAACAGGCTCCTCCAAATGCTCCTTCAAATCACTGCTGACAGCCTGATCATAGAAAGTTCCAGCATCATCGGGCACCGCCTCATGTGTCTGTTGTCTTTCTTTCTTCAAGTTCTTCAACTTCTTCCTCGGGTTCCTCCTCCGGCTTTGTGGCTAAGCCACCCAAGCCCTCATCCTGGTATCTGAAGATGTCATAATGAATATAGAACTTTGCAACAGAACCTTCAGGAGCCAGGGCTGCACGAATCTCCGCAGAGCCTGGTTGTGATCAGAGGGGAACCCCGTCCCCTGCACCACCACACCGACCTTGAGCGTATCATGAGCATCCACGTGGCCAATCTTGGCTCAGCATCACTTTCCTATGAACTGTTTTCTGTCCATAGACTGTGTCTTCTGGCTCTCCATTGGATTCCAATTCCCCATTCAAGTCAAAGAGGTTCTTTCCATAAAACCTCTGCAGCATGTCTGGGGCTTGGTTCAACAGCGCGTCGTTCGGTCTCACCAGCTCCTGCCCGGACCAGCAGCGGACTAGGCTTCTCCACAAACCTTACTCTGATCAGTTCAACCTGCCGGGCTGAGCAGGAGAGGAAAGAGCTCTGCCCTACAGGACAGACAGAGGGTGGCACAGCGCATCTGCACCTCATGTGACTTTTGTAACCATAATACAGTTTGGTTTTTTTTTGGGTTTTTTTTTTTTTTTTTTTTTTTTTTTTTTTTTCAAGGTAGGGTCTCACTCTGGTTCAGGCTGATCTGGGATTTACTAGGTAGTCTCAGGGTGGCCTCAAACTCATGGTGATCCTCCTACTTCTGCCTCCCGAGTGCTGGGATTAAAGGCGTGTACTACCACACCCGGCAGCAGTTTTTGTCTTTATCAGTGTTGTAAAACTCCTAAGGTGTTTAATTTATCATAGGTGTATATGTAAACTCTATCACATATATATGAGAAGGCATAGATGTATAGAGTTCAAAGTTATCAATAGTTTCAGGCATCACTGAGGGTCATGGAATACAAAAGCCCCTTTCCATTCACTCGTGGGCTGGGATCCAACCCAAGGCCTTGTACACGCTGGATAAATGCTGTGCCACTGAGCTAACACAGTCCACCCCAATACTCAGTTTAAAACTCTTGAATAGTTTATGTCTAAGATTTTCCACTTGCTATTTTTCATTTTATGTTTGACTATGAGCTACTGACACAGAGGAACCATGGGTGGGGTGACTGCATAAATAATGAGGACAACATGAATAAAGTCACAGAAATGTTTAGTCTGATTCCTCGGGAAGTTGCGCTGACAGTGCTATGTTGCTGCTACGTGGTTAGAGGCATAATTTGAAGGAGTGTGAGAGACAGGATAGTGACCAGGGAAGGAGGGGGAACATCAGCAGGAGTCGCTGAGCCGGGTGCCACAAAGTGCTTCCGATTGCTCTATCTTATGGAACTACCCTTTATTTTATTTTATTTTATTTTATTTTATTTTATTTTATTTTATTTTATTTTATTTTATTTTTTCTGAGATAGGGTCTCACTCTAGCTCAGGCTGACCTGGAATTCACTCTGTAGTCTCAGGGTGCCCTCGAACTCATGGCGATACTCCTACCTCTGCCTCCCAAATGCTGGGATTAAAGGCGTGTGCCACCACACCCGGCTTAAAATGTGTAGCCCAGGCTGGCCTCAAACTCAAGATCCTCCTGCTTCTGCCTGTTCAGCAATTTCCTACTGGCGTGTGCCACCACAACCGGCCTTTTTTTTTTTTTTTAGGAGAGAGAGAAAGAGAATGGGTATGCTAGGGTCTTCAGCCACTGCAATAGAACTCCAGACGTGCACCCCCTTGTGCACATGTGTGATATTGCATGCTTATGTTACTGTGTGTCTGGCTAATGTGGGACCTGGAGAGTCAAACAGAAGTTCTTAGGCTTTGCAGACAAGCACCTTAACTGCTAAGCCATCTTTCCAGCCCCACCTTTTCTTTTTAAATTAATTTTAGGTTAGCATACAAAGTAATGGGTTTTATCATGACTTATTCATACCTACGTGCTGTCATATTTGGCTCTTACTGATAGTCTCCCTCATTGCCCTCCCCCCTGAGTCCCTTCACCTTCCTCTAGCTGGTATCTTTCCTTCCTCCAAAGAGTCCCTTAGATCTGCTTCCTTACCACATTACCCTATTTCCCATCTTTCTTACTATTTCCCCCCCATGATCTCCTTTGTAGTTTTGTGATACACACACACACACACACACACACACACACACATATTTAGGTTCCATATATGAGCGATAACATGCAATCTTTATGGGACTGTCTTCTGAAATACTCTATCATGGAATAATCTGCCCAAGTTTAAACAATAACAAATATATCACTTCCCATTTTCCATTTGGCAAACTTTGACCAGGAAATGTTATCAACTCTGCAATCGCTGGGTGTGTGACGATGAACTATGAGGCAGAATTCCTGGTGTCCCACACCTCTGGGTAACAGGGAGGCCTAGGTTATGAGGGGAGAGATGCAGCCTGAGGCCAGACTCTGAGGAGATGTACCAGGAAGAAGCTGAAGTTTGTCAAGGGGGCAGTTCAGACATGAGACAAGTAAGGACAAGGAAGGACTGGAGGTGATGTAGTCATATGACACATTAACTTGTGTCCCATCAACTTCCAAACAGAACCTGACTGTGCGTCTATATAATAACACAAGAGCAACGACAAGAGGAACTAAGTCAAAGAAACGGTAAGGACAATGGTTTCAAAGAGGAAGTTAATAAGTTGTGAAGAAGAAGGGATTCAGAGTCTGGGATATAAGAAAAGGGGAGATAGAGAGGGTAGTGGGAGATATGATCTGGGTATATTGTCTGTATGTATAGAGGTTGTCATTCAAAAGTTTAAGCAGAAGAAGATAATAGTAGTGCTTATGCAGAAATTGCTTCAGCAATAGAACAAATTTTAAAGCAATATTTACAATCTTTAAATATATGGGTTACATAAAAGCCATTATGTAACTATTTAAGGAAAATATTACCTACATGAGCTTAGTTTCTATAACTAAGCACTAAATTTGCCTTAGAAGCATTCTAACACTTAAGTTAAAAAATGAAAATATGAGAGTTTTATAATTTACGGTAGCTGATAAAATGAACCTAATTCTGAAAAAGAGCTAAGACTTTACTTTGGGCATGACAATATAAAGGGAATTGATCTCAAGAAATACTAAAAAGCAGAATTAAAAATAAAAGGCCGAGTGTGGTGGTATACACCTTTAATCCCAGCCCCTGGGAGGTAGAGGTAGGTGGATTGTCATGAGTTCAAGCCCACCCTGAGACTACCTGGTTAATTCTAGGTCAGCCTAGGTTAGAGCGAGACTCAAATGGTTGAAGTTCTTTGTGTAACTCTCTCATTGATATTTCACAATGCTTCTTTGATCCTCTTTTATATCAGGAACAAAATAATTCCCCTCTAATTTAAGTAATAAAGAAAATATTTTCCAAGCAGACTTGGAAAGGTCATGAGTTAAAATCCCTTAAGAAAATATGGGTGAATTAGCTTTCACTGTCACCTGCTTTCCATGAGTATGACACACAGGTGTGACCAGAGTCTTCCATTGCTACCCAGAGGATTCTCTCTGTGTTCAGAGATGTGTTCCTAACCTCAGGATGGCACAGAAGTCGGGGAAATCAGTTGCCAGCTGCTCTCTTCAGATAAAACCCTTGTAGTAGACAGCCTCAGTCTGTTAGGGATGAACCTCTCAACCAGGCAAAGTTATGGAGGAAGGGATTTATTGAAGCTTACCGATCCAGGGAAAGTTCCATAATGGCAGAAGACGCTGACCCGCTTTCACAGGCCAAGAGAGAGAAAGAGACAGAGAGAGAGAGAGAGAGACACCACCAAAAGACAAGCAAGCACACTTAGGAACTGCAGGCAAAGCTCAGGCACTTTGCATATCTTTAGACTGGAATTCCAAATCCACCCCTACATCTTAGGGCTGGGCCCTAGGACCACCCACAGTGACACCTCCTCCAGCCAGGTGGCTGCAGATCTAAATTACAAACTTTAATAAAATCCTGACTATATTGGGGACCATCCATTCAAATGACCACACCCCTTAAAATGATGGAAGACTTACTCCAGTTCTCGCTTACCTGAGTTGCATAGACACCTGTTTTAGTCTTAAACCATGTTAATCTAGTGTGGCTGTCTGTTGCAGGCCTGCCTCTGCCAAGTTGCCTCCTGAAGTGCAGGCTGGAGAAACTATATTATCTTACTTCCCCACTGTATCTCCCCCAGAGCATTCAGACAAAGCTGAATTTTTCTCAAGGTGGGCAATGTCCCTCAATCCTGCCCCTTTGTCTCAGGCTTCACTTGCCAATCCCAAGCAGCTCTTTTTACTTTCATCTTCTATCTTCTCAACCTCTGAGGCCTTCATAGTTAGAAGGCACCCTTAACCAGCATTAACTGACTTTCAGTGCTCACATTAAGAACTCTGACAAAGGTTCTCCTTGAGCTAACTTTAGACGGTCTCTTCCTTTTGACTAGGCCTCGTTCTTGGGCCTGACTCTGGCTGTTGTGGCAGAGTGTAGCAAGTCAAGTCAGTCTAGGGAAATTTCCCTCCTCCTGATATCTGATGACACTTACTAGGGATTGAATTCTCCATCTCTCCTCTTGATGTCTAAATCTTTCACCTACCTTTATCAAGAATCCTGTTAGGTTGGGCTGGAGAGAAGGCTTGGCAGTTAAGGCATTTGTCTACAAAGCCAAAGGACCCAGGTTCGATTCCCCAGTACACATGTAAGCCAGATGCACAAGGGGGCGCATGCATCTGGAGTTCGTTTGCAGTGGCTGGAGGCCCTGGCGTGCCTATTGTCACTCTCTCTCTCTCTCTCTCAAATAAATAAATAAATAAATAAATAAATAAATAAATAAATAAATAAATAAAGCTTCATGAAGGATATCTGACTCAGAGTACTAAGACCTTCATTTTGTTGTGGGGCTGGGCTTGTTGAGGGATTAATTAGCCACTCATTCAAGTCTGCTTTCCTGCATACTTGCCCTGGGGAGCATTCATTTCTGCTATCCTATCTTCTGGATAAGAATTCCTGGTGGAGCTGGAGGGATGGCTTAGCGGTTTAAAGTGTTTGCCTGCAAAGCCAAAGGATCCAGGTTCAATTCTCCAGGACCCACGTAAGCCAGATACACAAGGGGGTGCACACATCTGGAGTTCATTTGCAGTGTCTGGAGGCCCTGGTGTGCCTATTTCTCTCTCTCTCCCCCCTTCTCCCTGTCAAATAAATAAATAAATAAAAATAAAATATTTTTAAAAAGAATTCCTGGTAGATGGGAATGTGTTCTCCTTCTCCCTCCTCTGCCCTCATCACAAATACCTGCATACCAGGGGTAAGAAGGTTCGGGTGCGGAGGGGTGGAGGCAGGGCCAAGTAGTTGAGCCCACCTGTTAGGTGGTCAGATGTTTAAACATCTAAGCTTATAAAATAGATCTACTGGACAGGACTATGTTTTATTTTGTTGAAGGAAATGAAAAAAGAAATGCTTCCTTCTGCCAGATGCTGGAGTGAGTGACTGCTGGCAGTGACTGATTGACAGGGCTGACAAGGCACACGATGAACAGAGAGTAGCTTCTAAATATAAGACCTTTTGACGTCATCTGTGAAATCTCAGCGGTTCTATAATAAGTTCTAACCTTTGTTCACCCTGGAACAAGACTTCACAAGAGCTTGCTTTACTCATGTCACCACAGTTTGCCACAACTGGGAACAATGATAAATTCACAAACTAGAGAGAGGGTTGTCAGTGGAAAAGGTCTCTATGTTTGGTAATTGCAATTTATTAATATGCAACTAGACTCCGTGAACTCTTATGTGGTTGCCATGATAAGGAACTGGTGTGCGTTGGATTCATCACTGTCTTACTAAAAACTATTTGGGTGAAACTGAGGCCACCAACGTTTTAAAGATCCGGGATTCAACAAAAGGCGTTAACCCCAATGGTATTAACATTAGTTTAGCGTTTCCTTGGCAGGTTAGAAGAATCTAAGGACCTTTTAGGACCTGATCGATTATTATCCTCTCTGTGAGCTTTATGGGTTTAGAAGACATAAGCCATTGAGCCCAGCATATGTCCACGTGTCTTGTGCCTGTGTCCTAGTGTCTGATCATGGACTTGGGTACTTTTTTCTAGTGAAAGGAATGCTCAAAACATGAGTCCTCATCCTGTCAGGATTGTCCTGTTGAGGTATGCGTTCCCCAAAGCGTGCTAAGATGGAGCCATCAGCAGAACTCCCAAGGAGAAATGCTGATGGAAAATGCCATGCCTATGGATTCCAGACCCCCATGCCATCTCTGGGCCTAAGTGGCTAAAATTTTAGGCTGGACTATGGACTTCCTGGGGTTTCAGTCTAATATCTGTCATTATATAGATATCCCAATATTTATTATAAGTAGCTCCAAGCTTTAATTTTAGTTTAATGCTTTAGTTTATGCCGTTAGTGCTATAGTTTATACCCCATACCTACGTCTTTGCACACATGTAGAAATATGTCTGTTGTGTACGCCTGGAAGTGAGATTTCTGGGTGGAGAAGTCTGCGTGTTGACTTTGTGATGGACGTTGCAGAGCTGGTCTGCAGAGGAATCCCATGTCCAGTGTCACAGCAGCACGTGCGTGGCCTCTCCTCCAGAGGTTCTGCCACATGGTCCTTTCTCAGACTCAGAATGCTGCCCATCTAGAATGATGCCAATGTTTTAAAAACTGATATCTTGGCTTAATTTTACTGTCTACTTGTTTTGTTATGAGGAACAATGGATACACTTTTTCTCATGTCTTTTTAAATAAACTCTTCTTTTTCTGTCCTTTGCCCATTGTCCATTGGATTTTCAGTAACTATTGCCTTTTTTTTTTTTTTTTGGAGAGAGAGAGAGAGAGAAAGACAGAGAGAGAGGGAAAGGAAGACAGAGATGGGCGCTCCAGCAGCCTCTCAGCAGCTGCGAACAAAATCCAGATGCATGCGCCCCCTTGTGGTCAAGTTTGGCATTGCGCCATTGCATCACTTTGCTTCTGGCTAAACGTAGGACCTGGAGATTGGAACCGCTGGAGATTGGAACTGGTGTTCTTAGGCTTAGGAGGCAGGCACCTTAACCGCTAAGCCATCTCTCCAGCCCACTATTGCTTTTTGATTTATAAAACTGACTATATAATAAGTTTGTCTCAATGATCTGCTATATTAATATTAGTTTCCATTTGTACTTTATCTTTCTTTGAAGTGTTTTGTACGTGAAGACATTTGTCCCCTTTCATGCAGACAAAGGTACTGATCGCTTCTATTTCTAGGTTTTATGCCTTCCTTTGAAAGACCTTTTTAACTCCAAGATTGAATTTAAGAACTATTTCATGTTTTCTTTGGGCACTTTCACGGTTTTATCTTCTTTTTTTAACTTTAAATATTAGACCCATATGCTCCATATTTTGATATAAGGTAGGCGTCCATCTTGCTTTTGTTTCCCAATTGTTAGCTTTTGGAATATTGAATAACCTTAACCTTCTTTCTGAAACTGGTTGGAAATGTTACTTTAAAGAAGATCCCAGGCTTCACTGTGGAGAAGCCCCTGAGGAGGCCTCGAGCTCAGAGACTCCTGCTGCTTTTCTACAGACTGGGCATCTTAGGGTATCATAGAATATGCATGTCCCGGCCACAGCTTCAGATGCTAAAGGCCCCAGGTAGGATTCAGGTCACTATCTTTCTTTCCTTAGTTGTCTATTTTTAAATCTGTACCTCACTATTAACATTTCATGAATAGTTCAATAAACAACCATACAAATTTTTTGCCTAGATTCACTGTTAAAATTTCTCATGTCTTTATACCTCTCTGTATGTTTACATCCCCATACTTAAACATATATCTATATACAGGTATTAAATATAAACATATATATAAATATACATGAGCACACTTATATAGATAGATAGATGATAGATAGATTTAACCTTTTGAGAATAAGTTGCGAATATAATTTTAACTCACCCTTGGATATTGCTAGTTTGGTCCCAAGGACAAGATACAGTGAGTGCTTATTTTGTGTTACCTTTAGCATCCATTTTACATATATTTCTTCTAACAGAAGCTGGACTCAACCACCCTTGATAGGTTTTCAGCTGCGCTCCATAGCCAGTCCTTCAGTCTGGTCAATCTACCTGCCATATTCTGCTGCTTCCCGTTGACCACTTCACTGTGGGACTAGATGCAGCTTGCTGGACAGCTCTCCCTGACTCTTACACCACAGATAGACCACCATGGCCACCTCCTAGTCACCATGGGATCTCTCAGAATTCATGTCAGTTTGGCTTTAAACCCATACACTGAAGCTCCCTGCAGAAAACTTGTTTGTATACTGCACTGACCCCAGTAAAGGTGCCAGCCTACGAGCCCTTATTTTCTCTGTCTCCTTACCTGCCTGCACTTTTTGATGTTCACACATATAGTAGAGCCCCAGGGTTAACAAGTACTGAAAACTTAAATTTTCACATCACTGAGTCATTGAAGTCTTTCAAGCAATCTGACCCTTAAACGACCCACACAGATGGATTACTTGCCAGTGCTTTCCTGACTGGCCAATAGCTACCAAACAAGCTGATGAGAACAAGTTTCCTTTAAACCAAGCAAACTCACCTATGCGGCCACAACGCATCGCCTAGCTCAGAAGATAACACTGTCATGGGGCGCTTACATCACAGTCCACACTGAAACGTATCCACGTGTCTCAATGAAATCCTGTATAGCTGTTATTTCACCCAGGAGCCAAGCAAGAATGATTTTAGTATCCACATAAAGCCAAACACACAAAAAGTATGCCTCTGATGTTCATCTACATTCATTTTAATGAATTAAATTTTTAAAAAATGCTAGTGATAATAACTAAAGGCAGAAACTGAAACATTATATGCATGCTTATAGCAGCATTATTCACAATTTCACCAAGAAGTGAAAACAAATGTCTACCAGTGGACAAAAAGTTAACAAAATATGGTATTTACATATAATATAGAGTGTTGTTTATCCTTTTAAAAAGTAAGATTCCGATACATGCTACAACATGGATGTGCCTTGAAAATATGTTTGATGCTCCTAAGTGAAGGAAGCCAGATGCAGAAGGAATCCGCTTATAAATAGTTCCTGGAACACACAGATTCAGAGGCGGAAGGTTGGACGGTGATTGCTAGTGGCTGGGGCAAGGGAAATAGGGGAACACTGTGTAGAGGACAGAGCTTGATTTGGGGAAGGTTAGATCCCTCGGGAGATGGATGGTGAGGACAGCTGCTCAACGTGAATGTGATGAATGCTACTAACTGTGTGCTCGAAAATGTCAGGTGTGTCACTGCCCGCCTCGCTTTTGGCTTGTGTAGTCTTGTGGCTGCAGGGATCATGCAGAGGCAGTGCGTGTGGGATGGCTTGTGTCAAGCAAGCTGCAGAGAATGCTGAGGTCTTCAGCCTTCTCACAGCACCAGGGCAAAGAACGTGGCCACCTGGAAACAATTTGGCATTTCTTGATAGTCTCATATAGCAATTCTCAGGCAAAAAAAAAGAAGAAGTGATGATTCCCCTTGGCACGGCAGCAAGTCCATCAGGGCAGGGCAGGCCTTGGTGAGACCACTAGCTCCCCTTTGCAGCTCATGCTCCCTTGGCTATTGGACTGCAGGCTTTTGTGCGGAGTCCCATGCTCCAAGCAACTCTAACATCAGCCACCACAGGCCTGTTAGCATCCAGCAGATCAGGTGCGCCCGTGGCAAGGATGTCACTAGGCACATGGTGGGTTTGACTCTTGTCCCTCAAGGGTGATGCTCAGCTTTGAGGATGTCTGGGGAGGCTCAAGCAGTCATTTACCAGTCATGACTCCACCCTTCCACCACCCCTTCCCCACCTTCGCAGGAGCAAAGAGAAACATAATCAACAATGAGGAGTCCAAATTGAGAAGAAGCAATCAGTGTCTGGAGCCTTATGTGGGAATCACTCCCTTCCGCCTCTCAAGAGTGTGGACCCTCGGCACCTGCCTTCTGCAGAGCAGTGCTCCTTGCCTTAGCCTGGCCTGGGCCTCCCTCCTGCTTCCTCTGCAGCCTGGGCTCCTGTTTTCCAAAGGTAAAGTGGCTCCTTGGGTCTTAAACAGAGGGGGACGGGGTTTGCTATCAGTAAGGGGACAACCATAGCTAACCAAAGACAGCCAAAGCAACCCCAAACCTCTAAGGACTCAGAGGAGAAGGGGAACCCCCTGCCCAGGAGTAAAGAAGTAAACTATTGGGCTGGAGAGATATCTTAATGATTAAGGCACATGCCTGAGAAGCCTAAGGACCCAGGCTCGATTCTCCAGGTCCCACATAAGCCAGATGCACATGGTGGCACATGCGTCTGGAGTTCATTTGCAGTAGCTGGAGGCCCTGGAGTGCCCATTATCACTCTCTGTCTCTCTCTCCCTCCCTCTCTCTGTCTGTCCCTAAATAAATAAATAAATAAATAAATAAATAAATAAAATCCTAAAAAAAAAAGAAGTAAACCATCAACATTCTTAGGATCTTCCCAAGACCCAAAGAGTGAGAATCCAGTTGTGTGGGGGGCGGGGAAGGGGTCAGACCTTTAACCTCCAGGTATGAGGTTGGGGAAGGGGCTTAAGCTCTTGAGACTAAGGTCTCCCTTCTCTCCCAACAAACACCACCATCCTTATCCCATCATATTATTTTAGATGAAGCCAGGCTTGGTGAGCAAAAAAGTTGAGACTCTTTACCAAGAAAAATAAAAGAAGAAAGAAAGAAGAAAAAAAGAAAAGAAATGGGGCTGCTGACTAGTAAAGAAATTAGAGATGATGCCCTGGACTCAGACACACCATCCCCTTTGGTCCATGTAAGATGATGAAAGCTTCCCTTCCTTGTTTTCTTCGCTTGCAGAGTTCCTGTCTGCTCTGCAAGATAGTAGCTTTCTCGGTGTGGCAAGCATCCTACATGTCACTCCCATCCAGGCAACCACCTCCCACTCATCCAGAGGATGCTATTTTTGTGCCCAATTTGCTCACTAGAAACAGCTGTACTTCGGTTTCTGAAGTGCAGGTGGGAAGAAAAACAAAACAAAGCAAATCCAGTCTTCTGCCTGGGTGATGAAGATGGAGAATCAGAAGCAGCAATATACACAATCTAACCAGCTTCAGGGATGAGGGAAAGAGGCCAAAGGGCAGGCAGAAGCCCCCACGCCTCATATGTGTTTCCTCGGATCAGAATTTGGTCTGACCATGTTCCTACACAGCTCCGTTGCCCATTCTGTTCTCTAGACATAGCTGGTGATCTACACCTGCAAGACACAGAAAGCAAACACAGCGCCTCTTTATTGAGCTATAAAAGTTGTCTTTTAAAAAATTGTATTTTTATGCATTTATTAGAGACACAGAGAGAGAGAGAGAGAGACAGAGAGAGAGAATGGTTGTGCCAAGACCTCTAGCCACTGCAAACAAACTCCTTGTATATCTGGCTTATGTGGGACCTGGAGAATTGAACCTGGGTCCTTAGGCTTTGCAGGCAAGTGCCTTAACTGCTAAGTCATCTCTCCAGCCTGTAAAAGTCTTTGAAGTCTGTTATAATCAGAGTAATCTCTAGAGAATCATTACAATGAAAAATATAGTAGTCTGAGCCTTCATGGTCGGCTTTGCTGATTGTATCAGCACTGCAGTTATGTAATAAATTGTCCAAAAAAAAGAGAAGAAGAATAAAGGGGAGGAAGGGAGGGAGGAAAGGAAGAAGGGAAGGAAGGAAGAAAGGAAGGAAAAAAGAAACAGAAATCCATGATTTTTAAAGATGTATACTGAGTCTTTTGGGGGTGAAGCAACAAGATATTTCAGATCTGTTTCAAAATACTTCAGAAAAAAAATAAAGTAAGAGTACTGTTTGGAAGGCTTATAGGAGATTTTTGTTGTTTTGTCCTGTGATACTGGGGATTGAGTCCAGAGCCTTGAAAATACTAGGAATTGCTTTCCCACTAAACACAAGCCAGACGCACAAGGCGAGGCAAGCGCAAGGTTGTACATGTCCACTAGGTGCCTCAAGAGTCTGGAGTTCAATTGCAATGGCTGAGGCCCTGGGCACCAATCCTCTCCCTCTCTCTCTCTTTCTCTCTCTTTCACATGTATGTGTGTTCTCTCTAAAATGAAAAAAAAAATCAAATAAAATTTTAAAATGTTAAAAATAAATAAAGAAACATAAAAAATAAAGAAAGAAAAGAAAATGGGGCTGTTGTAGTCAGCTTCAAAGTTGCCATTGAATATAATATTAATTTCTTATATTTCCTACCTGACCTAAGCCAAGCCTTCACATTTACAAAATTTTCAATTAATTTTTCTTATCCAAATTAAGAATGCCTATTTTTCTTTCTTCTACAAGCACTGCTCCTTGTTTCCTCAGCTAATACCTTCACTTTTAAGGCCATGCTATATGTTATTTTCTACTTTAAATCTTAGATATACTACTCCTGTTATGTGTGACATGTAAATGTTATGTCAGATGCAGAAAAAAAAATCAGTTCTGTATCATAACAGGTAACAGATTACTGGGATTCTAAAGGTTTTTTTCCCCAATTGCTCTTTTAGTTATCTTTCTCTCCTGAAGAGATGCCTTCCTGTGCATTCAGCCTCATCTATAGCAGATCCTGCTGGTTAGCCTCTGAGTAACACAGCACAATGACAGCATTTGCCAAATGTACAAAATGTGATGTTGGACCACAGACCGGGGTTCCCAGAAAAAGCCGCACTGCGTTATTAGAATGTCAGTGACTGACTCCAGCTGTGGTGGAGAGAGAGCTGAAATGTTATAGATTCAGGGCAAAATTATCTTCAGTTACCTTAGTCTTTAAAAAATAGCTAACCTATTATACAGAGAAAGATATGACTTAACATCTCTGCATCAATCTGAGTCACCTTTTACTCTGAGTTATAGTTCTTCCAGGTATATCTGTTTTCAGGCTATATGTATGTATGAGACCTTGTACACTTGCTTTGGGGAAAAATTATTCTTTTAAGTACCAGGGCTTACCTCACTGAAGTATTTATTTACTGCTTTCCAATGTCATTAGTATGGACATTTCTTTGATGATTCCAGTTCTGTCCTTAACTTGCCCACTTCACTTATACCATTCATCTCAGCAAATCCAATTCCAGATGGTTTCAAAATCCATTTTGGACCTCCTTGGCTCATACCTGTTGCCACCTCTTAACAATCATTTTGATTATTATACCCAGTGGCCCCTCTCTAGTCTGTCTGTTAATTCAGTTCTCCCAGACCATTGTCTGGCATGGCACATGGTCACCCTCATTCATCTGATATGAGAGTACAGATATGGGACTATGACTCAGACACCCTGAAATGAGAAGACCGCCTGATCCTGCTTTGCGCCAGTCCAGAGCAGTTATAGATGTGATCATTCCCTGCCAATATTCCCCTTCCCTGTTTTATGATGTTAATCTCGCTATTCTTTTTGTTAAGAGAGTCAGAGAGAGAGAGAGAGAGAGAGAGAGAGAGAGAGAAAATGGGTGCACCAGCAGCCTCTCAGCTACTGTGAATGAATTCCAGACACGTGCACCCCCTTGTGGGCAAGTGTGAAATTGCGCCCTTGCATCACTGTGTCGGGCTAAACTTGGGAGCTGTAGAATCAAATGGGTGTTCTTAGGCTTAGCAGGCAAGTGCCTTAACAGCTAAGCTATCTCTCCATCCCTATTCTTTTTTATATAAACAAAAAGTCTGGTCATGTAAGATCACAAGAAAGCTTCCTCTCCCTTCCTCCTTCCCCTAAGTTGTGGTCAGGACCAGGTAATCCTATCTACTATTACAAAAACTTGCTAAGCCATACTTCCTTATCTGTAGCTCTGGGTAGAGAAAACATTCCAAATCCACTTCTTCAAAGGAGTTCAATAAGTTACCCAGATAAGTTGATCGTGTAGGTTTGCATCATGATGCTCAACCCCCATGTCTCACACATCCTACGCAGAACAGTTTCCCTCCATCCTTCCCTGAAAGCATTGAAATCCTCCTCCCACCCCCTACTCAGCCTCCTGGAGCATTAGTCCCTGTCCCTTTTGGGTCCCAAGGGGAAAAAAAAGAAAATTGTAAAATTCTGCTAAAACCCACTGATTGTGAAGAAAGTTAAGGACTGTTAGCCTCAGGCTTGCCACATGGAACAAGGTGGGGCTGAACTCTTCAAGAGCTCAGGCTAGGTGAGCAATGTTCAAGGCACCACCAGCAAATTTTAGAAATGTAAATTGTCCTGGTCTACCCAAGACTCAGATTCAAGAGATTCTTGGGACCAGCAGTCTTGTTCTGACGAGCTCTGTAAGTGATTCCATGCACATTCAGGATGAGAGCCACCATTACAAGGAAGCTCAGTGTTAAGAAGAAGACGCATCAATTCTGCAAATGGATCATTAGGTGACAAACAGAAGTATGGTACTAAATGACTGACAGGGGTTTACCCAATGGTAATGTCTCACATCCCTTCCTATGAGCATTTTTCAGCTGCATGGCTTTGTAGGTTGACTATTATCTTTAATCCAGACCTGGCCTGAGGTTAATGTTCTCAAAATATTTTCAATCTAGCTGCTGGTAGGAGACAGAAGAAGTTGGCTAGGCAGCTTAGGGGTGACAGACCCCCAAGGTGAATAGCTTTCTCTTGGCAAAGTGTAGGAAGTGTCCTTGGGCCTGTATGGGAAAATCTAGGTCACTACACTTTACTGCAGGTCAGAAACCTCAGAAGGATCTTGCCTTTCCTTATCTTTGGCCCCTTAGAGAATCATTCCACTCCCTTGCTAAAGAATTAAAATTCCTGGGAAGATTGCTCTTTTCCAGACACCTGACACCAGGACTGACTAAACCAGCTTGCCCCATCCACAGGCTCATAAAACTCTCCAACCTGAGTCTGGAGATGGGCTTTGCAGACCACCTTCTTGCCTCCCGGGGCAAGAGCGTTCCTTCTCTTAAGTCCTGGGCTTCTCATCCCTTTCTTGACTCCCTGGGCAAGAGCTCTGCCTTGCTTCCTGCTCTTATGTTCAGGGCTTCCCAAACCCTGTCTTGTGTCCTTGGGCAAGAGCTGTTGTCTTCTGTCTTCACCTTAAGCCCCCATTTTCGTGAAGCTCGCCTCTCTTGCAGCTCTAAGCTATTATAAAATCTTTCTGAATCTTATGCTCTGGTCTGTAGATTTCATTCTTCAACTTTATAAATCAAGGATCAGGGAACACCCAAAATTATTGGTACGTTGGTGTATGTTGGTACATTGGCAGAGGAACCCCAAAATTCCTATATCGATGCCAACTTGTTTTTTACTTAACAGGGAGCCATGTCACCCACAAAACATGCTCTGGCCCCTGACTGGACTGAGTTAGGAACATTATCTCTGAGTGTTGTTACGTATTAGCTGTAGAGTGTTTGGCAGATTTCCTCCAGCCTCAAGAGATTGAACTTAATCTATTCCTTGGCAGACCTTCATTTAGGGATTTTTATTTGTTCAACTAATTGGTGTATGAATAACTTGTAATCAGAGGCAAAGAAATTAGCACAAGTCTGTGCTCCCAATGAAAATGTGTTCTCCCTTGAGGTCAGTTGTAAGCAGTTTTTGTGAGAAAAGTATCATATTTTGCAAAGAAATTATAAGCTCCCGTTGGAAATTACAATACTTCTAATATAATCAATTGATTGTTAATAGCTAATTGAATGTGGAGAAAGGAAGGTTGTGCCTACAGTTTAATGGATTCCTGAACCTCTGAGTAGGTGGAGGTAGTTCCCTGGGGAGTCTAAAGAGTCACCTTGGAGAAAAGCTGTCTTGGACCAATCTTGAGGAAGCATTGCTTGAACCGCATCAGATTAATCTCTGAGCTCAGATAATCTCCGTACTTTTATCTCTTCATTTCTAAAATGAGAACAACTGGTTTGTAAACATTTTATGAAATTATACACAGAGTCAAAATCCCGTTTTTTAAGCATTACTTAGCTTGCGCATGGTTGGCAAATAGTGGAATAGTGGTGCCACATGGAAATCCTGTGGGACTTCACCAGCTTGTTTAGGGTTGCTTCCCTGGTAACAACAGATGATCACAAGGTAATCCTCTGATGATCATGGAAGGCATGAGGAATGGAACCCTGGCCATGAGTCCACCACTCTTCCTTGTCAGCTCAGTTTTTCCCTCTTTGCTGTCCAAAAATGTTTAGTCCATGGTTTTTCTGAAACTTTGTGCACACAAACCAGCAGCCTCACATGCCCTTACACTCTCCCATCAAGGTACATTCACTTTTTAGTATTTTTTTTTTTTGTAGTTGGATTGACTTTGGTCTTCTTATGAGGACATTTTTTGTACTGTATTAATATTTTTGTATTGACTATTACTCTTCGCTGATGTTCTACTTACAAATTTGCAAAGATTTTAAGAGATGACTATTAATGCTTCTCCTGCAAGTCCTCCTCATTTCAATATGAGTGCTTATTTTAGTGTTGATTTTGTGGAATGACAGATCTATTGCAAAGACACTGGGATAATGTAGAAACAGCATCATACAAAAAGGATTCCTCTGTAAACATGTACGTGGCTGTATAAATGTGTAAGACACTGACTCCTGGTAACAGTGGTCAACTCTTACCATTCATACGGGCTTCTGAATCTAAACCTCTTGTCTTTGGAGGAGTCACCGCTGCCCCTTATGATCCTTGATGAGGGAAGAAGTTACTTCTTGGGATAAAGTCTAAAAGGCTCTTTGTCTCTTTCCTTCTTGCAGCGGGATGGAGGCCATCACCGAAACCTAGGGGCTAGAGCTCCCTGTCATTTCTGCGGCAGTGGGTTAGCATCTTCCTCCCTGGAAGGGTCATAGCTTTAAGTGTTCATTCCTGCTTTGCCTGGAACTCAATTTTCAAGCCTTATAAATGATGATTCATGATATATTCGCTGTCCTTTCATAATCTTTCTCCTTCCTTCAGCCACTGGCCTCAGTTGTTCTACGAAGGACACCTGCTAGTATGATAGTGACTATTATAAGAAATTTCAGATCTTTTGAGCATCCACCATCTCCACTACACTTAAAGGAATATTTAGATTTGAAATTTGCCTATCTGTCTCAACTGTCTGTTGTATGCTTTTAATAAAACCACCCCAAGTCTTAGTGGCTTAAAAGAGTGATTTATTGTCACACTACATTGTTCTAAGGTGGGTCCAGCTACATGGTTCCCTGTAGGATCTTATGAAGGTGCACTTGTGGCTGGCTCTGGACCATTGAAAACTGGACTAGACCCATCATCCAAGACAATGCCTTCCCTCATACATCTGCTCCATGTCCTCTCTCTCCAGAGGGTATCTCATTCTCCAGGGACTTTCCACATGGCTAGGTTTTTAACAGAATGGTGACCTCAGGCCCTTGGGACTATGCTTGGAATTAATACAGTGTAACTTAATTTCTTCAGTCAAAGCAGTCATAAGGCCTGTCTGGATCCAAAGGGTTGCAGTAGGGAATTAGACTTGAGTTCTTGCCGTGGGGGTGGCAAGGTCTCACTGCCACAGCCAGAGGAAGTTCCGTGGCTATCTTTGGAACATGCAGACGTACAACTTAGATTTACAACCGTCTGGCTGCAATTCAGAGGATGATATGAAGAACACGCAGTCACATGGGATTGAAAAGGCAAGTTGCCCATCCTTTGGTATCTGCAGAACAAAACGTGAAGTCTCCAGTGGCCTGGCTATTACAAGTGGCATTACAGTCTCAAGGGAGCTACTCTTTTGGCCTTTACTGAGCCGCAACCTCTATTTTGTAGCAAACAATGCAGTGTAGTTTGGGGGCTAAGAATTTGAGATTAGGGCTGAAGAGATGACTTAGCAGTTAAGGCACTTGCCTGCAAAGTCAAAGGACCCAGGTTTGATTCCCCAGGACCCACGTAAGCCAGAAGCACAAGGGGGTGCATGCATCTGGAGTTCATTTGCAGTGGCTTGAGGCTCTGGCATACCCATTCTCTCTCTCTCTCTCTCTCTCTCTCTCTCTCTCTCTACCTACCTACCTATTTCTCTCTCTCTCTCTCTCAAATAAATAAATAAAAATAAAATATTTAAAAAAGAATTTCAGAGTGTGAGAGGATGAATTCCCTCATGACTTAGCAGAATTGATACACAATCATGTAGCCAGGCACGCTTTGGGGCTGGGTGTTTAGAAATAAAGATGGCAATAAATATATTGTTGCATTCCAGACCACTTCTTAGAGGTGAGACACACTGTGAGGACCATCTAAGAAGAGTGACAGCATTATGTTTCAGTGGTTAGAAGCAGAGTGTGTCTGAACACAGTAGTAGCTGCCCAAATAATAGTGCATTTACTTTCACACCAGGCAGTCCTTTATTTGGCTCTACTTACAGATGCAAAAAATATAACTTTGTATCTGATATATAGTATCTGTCTCTTTAAAAACTTTCTTATTTTATCATCTTTTTGAAGTGTATTTCCTAAGCTGGATATAGAGATGCACATATTTTCTCTGTATACATTTCTGTTATGTTATTTTCATTTATTTTAGTTTTTTCTTGCTCTAGCCCTGGCTGACCTGGAATTCACTCTGTAGTCTCAGAGTAGCCTTGAACTCACAAGGGGTCCTCTTACCTCTGCCTCACAAGTTCTGGGATTAAAAGTGTGTACCACCACACCCAACTGTTTTTATCTTTTTTATTTTTTTATTTTTTTTATTTTTTTTTTTTTTTTGGTTTTTTGAGGTAGGGTTTCACCCTGGTCCAGGCTGACCTGGAATTAACTATGTAGTCTCAGGATGACCTCGAACTCACGGTGATCCTCCTACCTCTGCCTCCCAAGTGCTGGGATTAAAGGCGTGCCCCACCACACCTGGCATGTTTTTATTTTATTTTATTTATTTTATTTTTTTTGGTTTTTCGAGGTAGGGTCTCACTCTAGTTCAGGCTGACCTGGAATTTACTATGTAGTCTCAGGGTGGCCTTGAACTCATGGCAATCCTCCTACCTCTGCCTTCCGAGTGCTGGGATTAAAGGTGTGCACCACCACGCCCGGCTTTGTTTTTATTTTTTAATTGATAATTTTTGTTTATGTTTATGTTATAATCCCCTCCCGCCATCCTCGCTAGTCCCTCTTTTCGCACGCCCCTTCCAGTGAGCCCGTTCCTCTCTCCAACCAGTTTTCTCTTGTGTTTTGATGACTTTTTTTTTCTTTTGCCTTTTTTTCATCATTCGTGATGACATACTGATGAGCCCAGTATTGTGCAAGTAATGACAGCTGCTGTGAGGTCACGATGCAGAGACCATCGTGTGTCTGGAGTACAATGTTCCAAAGCCGCCTTCCTCTGACTCTCATGTTCTTACCATCACCACTTGTGCTGTTCCCTCAGACTTGGCACTGTGAGAGGGATGGCTCATTTAAAACTGAGCATCTAACTGTCACTTCTTTGTATCACTTCGATGAGTTTTTAGTTTCCCCAGTGAGTGACCACTATGACAAGAAGCTCCTCTTTGGTAAGAGAATATATGAGAATAAACTCAAGTATTTAGAGGGCAACTTGATGGACACAACATATCGATTTAGCCAAACCACAGTAGTAGCCTCCCTTCTAGGGCATTTATTTATTTCAGCATTTGACTCATTGCTTTAAGGCTGCATACACCTTCGATAGCAGATACCTGACATTACACTCCAGTGATTGTGCAAGGATAGTCTGAATGGAGCTTCCCCCACTTTAATCTGTTCACCATAGGATGCCTCCAGTGTGGAACAGGAACGAGTCTTCCTGCTCTGGCGCCCAAGGAGGTTAGGAAGTTAATGTCTTGTGTGAGGTATTTGCCTTGTAGACCCCATTCCCACAAGGTCAACTCCACTTGGTTAACAGTGAGACAACAGTTATCAACGATGTTTCTCTGAGTCTTAAGTTCATTTGTTCCTGCTCTGCTTCTACCAGGGTAAGGCTCCTGTGAAATCTCTATGGTCTTAACACGTAATATCACTCCCCACTCATATGAAATTCCCATTGTCTTTCCTGAGCATGCACAGACAAACATAATCTCTGCATTATCTGTTGTAGGAATTGGTTTGTTCTTGGCCTCTAGTGGCACAGAACCACAATCAAGTTAGCTTAAGGCAGCAAACAAATTTATGGGCTCAGGAAGCAAACTAGAAGTCATGCGTAAGCTTTGTCACCAGCACTCAACCTCTCTCTTTACTTTGCTGCATACTGCGCAGATTTCATTCTCTGTTTTCTGAGTCTTTGCTGCATTTTGTTGGGTTTTGTTTTCTCTGGAAGTCCTTGCGTAGTGACAACATGGCATGGGGCTTGTTTTAGCCTTGTTTTCAACTGAATGTTTTTGGAAGGAATTATTTTCAGCTAAACGAGTATGCACATAGCAGCTTAGAGCATGAACATGTCCTGGAGCTTTATTAATGATTGACGAGTTTCAGTTGTATGCTTGATCTCTAAACCAATCACCGTAGACAGTGGAATAGGTGACATGTTTAATGGCTGAGGCCTGAGCGAGCCATTAGAACCTGGGGAAGAAATCTATTGGGCAGGGGTAGCTCTGTAGTGACAGACACTCTGTTGTTGGTTAAGGGAAAAGGGATGTGGGCAGATAGAAGACAACTCCGAATGTTTTTGTTATCGCCATCAGAATTATTTTAAAGCTACCATTATCTAAACGTTGCAACGAGTATGCACATAGCAGCTGCACAATGCATGTTGAAGAAGTGGGAGCTTTCCTAATGATAAACATCCGTTCGGTCTTGTAAACTGCCACGCAGACAAGGCTGCCAAGACTCAGGTGCCGAAAAGAAAGGAAGCATTACACCCTTGAAGCATAAATAATACATGGAATTTTAAAGCAGTTTCTTTGGGCTTTTATGAGGAAGCCATTTTGATGACCCAGGTAGCATTTGCACGTGTTATAAAATGGAATACATTTCATACCACTAGATGAATGGATGGTTTTAAGTCTCTCCCAAGAAGAGCAAATCTGACACACTTCACTTTCCATTGACTTGGAATGCTTCCAAATTGCACTTTCATGTGCTACCAATCCACCCCTGTGCTGGTGCCTCGGTGTCTACGGAGGAAGCCCTCCTGCCTCCTGGGGGTGAGGGCAGAGAGGAGTCAAAGTGCGGAGGAAAGCTACCTTCAAGTTAGCTTCTGCAGGGTAGAGGTAGTATGCCTTCCACTGCCTCCTCCCATACCTGTGTCTCACCTCTGTTCCCTTCTAACCAGGGAAAAGCATCCGGGGGCAATGATTTCTGGAAGAGGACAGGACACAGAATGTTATGTGAGTGACTATCTTCAGGTTTGGGTGTATAGATACAAGTTAATTCATAATCAGTGCTGTTGCAGTCAGGTTCGCATTGCTGGTGGAAATCACCTGACCAAGAGCACCTTGTGAGAAAAAAAAGGGGGGGTTATTTTGGCTTATAGACCTCGAGGGGAAGTTCCATGATGGCAGGGAAAAACGATGGCATGAGCAGAGGGGGGACTACCCCCCCTGGCCAATAACAGATGGACAATAGCAACAGGAGAGTATGCCAAACACTAGCAAGGGGAACTGGCTATAACACCCATAAGCCCGCCCCCAACAATACATTGCCTCCAGGGTGCGTTAATTCCCAAATCTCCATCAGCTGGGAACCTGACATTCAGAACACCTACGTTTATGGGGGACACCTGAATCAAACCACCACAAGTATTGTTACCGGTGCACAGAGAAGAGCTGACTCACCACATGCAGTCTTAGGGGGGCAATTCTCTCAGAGAACCTCAGCTGAGCAGGGCTGAGTCAGACATCGATGATCTAGTCTAGTTCAAGTACCTTATTGTCTGCTGAAGAAAAGAACTGAATGATTTCTCTGGCCATGCACAGGAAGGTAAACGCACACACAAATGCACAACACATATACATAAGCACGTGCATGCACATACTTGTGTACAGTCTAGCCAGGAAGAGAGTCCTTCCATTCCACAAGGGGTTCGACATGAACAATGACCTCATCATTGCTCCTCTCTTCTCTTTTTTAAAATGTATTTATTTATTTGAGAGAGAGAGAGAGAGAGAGAGAGACTGAGGGAGAGAATGGGCACACCAGGGCTTCCAGTCACTGCAAATGAACTCCAAATGCTTGTGCCAGTTTGTATATCTGGCTTATGTGGGTCCTGAGGAATTGAACCAGGGTCCTTTGACTTTGCAGGCAGGCGCCTTAACCATTAAGCCATCTCTCCAGCCCTCCTCTCTTGCATTTTGGTCATAAGGAGCTGAGAAGATTATTTGAAAGTATCTAGCCTTAATGCCTTGAAATGAGAGTTCCAGGGATGAATATAGATCCAGCAGAGACCTCTAACCATCATGGGAGGCTTCAGAACGACAAATGGAGCCTTCTCTGTACTTGGTTATCGTCCTGAGCAGCAAAGAGTAAAGACTATGCAGAAGTCAGATATGCCATCTCTCCAGTCAGATATGCAGGTGAAGTATATGAATCTACCAGCACAGCCCTTCTGGTCTTCTCTGCCCAGGCTACGGATTAACCGGACTCTTTAACACAACACAGTGTTTTTTTTGTTTGGATACCCCAGAAGATGTCCCTGAACACAGTTTCCACAAAGAATGAGTCAGAGAGAATTTCAGTGGTAGATACGTGCCTACAGAGTCTCTTTCCTTTTCAGGACATGGGAATTGAGTACACACATTTCTGAGAATGTAGGTGTTCTCCCGAACCCCTGGTTTTAATCCCCAGAACAAAAAAAAAGTACTCAGAGAACTAAGGAGCCAATTCTGAGCTTTTTTTTTAAAAAAACAAAAAAAAACATTTTATTTGTTTATTTTAGAGAGAAAAAGAGGCAAAGAGAGAGAGGGAGAGAGAGAATGAGCACACCAGGGCCTCCAGCCACTGCAAACGAGCTCCAGATGCATGCGCTCCCTCGTACATCTGGCTTATGTGGGTCCTGGAAAATCAAACCAGGATCCTTTGGCTTTGCAGGCAAATGCCTTAACTGCTAAGCCATCTCTTCAGGCCTCTGAGCTTGTTTTTATAACAAGCTGAGAAGGAATGATCTATCACATCAGTTAATATAGGTGCTTTTGTTTTCTTCCTCTTTCCACTGACTGCTTCCCAGAGGTAATTTAGCAAAATCCAGCATTCAAAGGATTTAATCAATCAGAGCTACATTGTGAGATTTTTTTTTTTTCCCAGTGAAGGCAGTTTAGTGAGCAGTTTTTCAAAGCTGATTTTTTTCATTAGAAAGAAGCTAGGAAGCTGGGAATTAAGTGGGAACAAAACAAACTGGCAAGAATATGTATTACAACGTCTAAATCAAACAAACAGTGAGTCATCTGGTCTCACCACAGCCCTTCCCTGCATAAGCTGCCTGTGGACTTTGCTACATTTTTTGTGTTCATGAATGGCAAATAGGTTAAGAAATATTATCCCAATAAACAGTGAATTTACTTTATTCTTGTTTCCTGTTCTAAGGTTTGGCCTCCAGGTTAGACTTACTGATAGATTTTATTAATAAAAATTGTTCAAATATTCTACAGTTAAAAGATTTATTCAGTTCTCCTTTTTAAACTAAAAGTAAAGTGATTTATTTCACTAAGCCCTGGCTAAGGAAAAGATAAAATTTACTTTCTGTTTCTTGGTATTGATGTGAAATATTTGCTCCATCACAAAACAATCTCAAAGAACGATTTGAAATTATATCAAATAACATCACCTGTCAGGTGGGAAAGAGTCCTTTCTATTCTTGGATCCTTTTTCTCCAGCCTTACATTTTCCTTAAACAGGAAAAAAAAATGTAATAACAGAAAGAGAGAGGGAATAAATAAGAAAAAAAGAACAGTGTGAAAATATGTAAAACTTTCCTTGACCAAACTGCTGTTGGCAGCTGATATAAAATCTAGCCCTTATCCTTCAATTAATTCAATAGCATCTGTTAAGAGAACACACTTGCAACAGCTACAGGATCTGTGCAGGCAAAAGGACTGGGGGAGATTGTGTCTCACATGCTAGTGTCCTGAATGTGATTGAGACACCCTAGTGACCCAAAGCCACCAAGACTTACTGTGGGTTTCCAAGCTTTTCTCTCTGGAACATAGGGGAAGACATTTGCTTTTATGAAAGAGACAACCTCGAAGACTGAGTGAGATTTCAATAGTGAGAGAAAGCAGGAACGGATGTTCTAAACGTGAGGAAATCTCACAAAGAAGCAAAATGAGCTCTGCGTGCCAATATAAAGAAGTAAGGATTTATTTAGTAAGCCCGGAACATGATTCTAGATCCTTTCTAACCTCTCACTTTCCCAGGGTGCATGGCCCAGGAATGGCCTGCCATTCCTTCAGCTGCTCTGACCAAAACCAAGCAACATCCTTCTTGGCTCTCTCTCCCTTTCTCTCTCTCTGCCTCCCTTTCTCTCTCTGTCTCAGATGTCAGGAGAACATTCAGATTTTCTGGGAATTGAGTGGCATATGTTAGAGAGACTATAAATCTAGGCACAAAACAAATATTTATTTTGGATGAGCTGTTGAAAATGAAAACCTTGAAATTTGAGCTTCAGAGAAATCACCTCTCCAGACCATACATCAAAACTGCCATTGGATTCTCTCCTCAGGTTCTGTGTCCATCTGAAAAAGAGAAGCAAATTCTCCAACAGAGAGAGATATTGAGAAAAATTTATGGAAATAGTGATCTAAAGTGAAAAAATATAACTCAATTATCTTCAGCCAAAATTTATTATTAGATAGGTTTTGAAATGCATGCAATCAATTTGGGATATACAGAGAAGTGAATATAGATATATCACATTTGTCATTGTAATATCTATACATGTATCAAAAGATCACATTGTACCCCACAAATATGTAGAACTATTGAATGCCAACTAAAATAAAATAATAAAAGGTTTTTTTTTTAAAAAAAACTGTCATTGGAATCTCTTGCCTCTGCAACAAAAAAAAATATATCCTTAAGCAATCTGTTCCTCCTGACATTCGCCACCATTGCCCGCAGACCCAGAAACTGCCAAGTCTGGCATGAATTCCTGCACTGATGCCCTATCAACACCTCTCCCTCCAGCCTATTGCAAACATGACAGGCAGAGCCAACATTTAAAACCTACATCAGATCACATTATCCCTTTCGTTCAAATCTTTCTTTTTTATTATTTATATTTATTGATTTGCAAGCAGAGAGAAATAGAAGAGAGACAAAGAGAATGGGCACACCATGGCCTCCAGCCACTGCCAATGAGCTCCAGATGCATGCATGCACCTAGCTTTTATACGGGTACTAGGGAATCAAACTCTGGTCGTTAGGCTTTGCAAGAGCCTAAGCACTGAGCAATCTCTACAGTCCTTATCTAAATCTTTTAATGCACCCCACTACACGCAGAATGGACTGAAAGTACTTCCTAAGTGTTTCTAGTCCTCACACACAGACCCTGCACCCCATGGCCCTTCTTGCTCACCATTTGCTCACTACTCATGCCACTGTAACCATGTGGGACGGCTTCCTCGTGATTTCTTCACAAGGTTTGGGGCTTTGTGTTTTACCCTCTGCCTGAGATGCCTCTCCCTGAATATTTCTATATCTGTTCATCTTACTTTATTCAACCATTAACTTAAATGTCACTTAAATACCCTGTTGAAAAACAGCAGCTACACATTAGCCTTTATCCTTTCTTTTATTTGTTTTTTTAAAATATATTTCATTTATTTATTTGAGAGAGGGAGAGAGAGAGAATGGACACACCAGGGCCTCCAGCTACTGCAAACGAACTCCAGACACATGCACCTACCTCCTTGTGCATCTGGCTTACATGGGTCCTGGGGAATCAAACCAGGGTCCTTTGGCTTTGCAGGCAAATGCCTTAGCTGCTAAACCATCTTCTCCAGACCCTTATTTGTTTTTTTTTCCCCTAAGTTTTTTTTGTTTATTTTAATTTATTTATTTGAGAGCAACAGACAGACAAACAGAGAAAGAGGCGGAGAGAGAGAGGGAGAGAATGGGTGCACCAGGGCCTCCAGCCACTGCAAATGAACTCCAGATGCATGTGCCCCCTTGTGCATCTGGCTTATGTAGATCTTGGGGAATTGAGCCTTGAATTGGGGTCCTTAGGCTTCATAGGCAAGTGTTTAACCACTAAGCCATCTCTCCAGCCCCTGTTTTTTTTTTTTTTTTTTTTAAAGACAGGGTTTCATGTACCCCAACCTGTTTGAATAGTCCCAAGGGCTGGGATTATAGGCACATATGCATCACCACACCCAGCTGATGTGATACTGGACATTGAACTCTGGGTTTCATGCCTGTGAGGCAAGAACTGTAGCAACTGAGCTATAGCCCGAGCTCTCTCTCCCCCATGACTCCTGTGTTCATTGTATTATCTATTGCTGCATATTACTGACTTATTTGTTTATCGATTGCTCCTGCTAGGATGTAGGTTCCATGAAGGCACACATATTGCCTGCCTTCTTCACTTCTGTTTTTCCGAAGCTGGCATAGTACCTGAAGTAGAATATTGCTTTCTTCCTCCTTCCCTGGAGAAATATGACATCCTTTGGGATGCTTATAATCTTTTTTCCCCAAGCATAATGTTTAGCATTTAATTAAAAAATAATTTAAAAAAATTCAGGGCTAAGGATGTAGCTCAGTGGTACAGACTTGCCTAGTAGGCACAAGGCCCTGGGTTTAATCCCAAGCACAGCCAAGAGAAAGACAGAGGAGAAGGAAGAGGAGCAGCCACAGCGGCAGCTTCCAGGCATCTCAAGAAATAGGATCAACACTGAAAATAGAACCATAGATATCCCAATTATGAGAAGAGAAGTGCCAGATGCAAGTACTTGATATTAACTGCACTTAAGGTTGGAGAAAATATATGATGACATAGAGTATTTTCATTTTTAAAGAAAATTCCTTTCTTTTTGTCTTGTTTGTTTGTTTTTTGAGGTAGGGTCTCACTCTAGCTCAGGCTGACCTGGAGTTCATTCTGTATTCTCAGGGTGGCCTTGAACTCATGGCGATCCTCCTACCTCTGCCTCCCGAGTGCTGGGATTAAAGGTGTGCACCACCACGCTGGGCTCATTTTTCAAGAAAATTCCTCTATTGGTGTGTGTGTGTGTGTGTGTGTGTGTGTGTGGTGTTCACATGTGTGGGCATGCATGCATGTGTGCCTGGGTCTCTTGTCACTACAAATGAATGCTCTTCCAGCTTTACATGGGTTGCTGGGGAACTGAACCTAGTCCAGTAGGCTTTATGGCTTTGTGGCTTTGCAAACACCTTTAAGCAGTGGGTCACCTCCCCAGCCCCTAGAAATGAAATTTTCAATAATTGAAATTATATAGTAGATAGATTTATGGTATATTAGTGTGGCAGTTTGAATGTAAACTATCCCTCCCATGGACTCAAGTGCTTGCATACTTAACCTTTAGTTTGTGGCACTGTTCTGAAATTTTGTGGAACCTTTAGGAGGTAGAGCCTTGCTGGAAGGAGTGTATCAATGTGGGTGAACTTTCTGGAAGGAGTGTATCATCAATGTGGCTGAACTTTGGCATCTTACAGCCCATCCTTGTTGCTTTCATAGCTCTCACTAATTCCTACATCCCCACCCTGCTGATGTGACTATATGATGCCAGCTGCCTGCTCCTGCCATGCTTGTCCTGTCATGATAGAATTCCCTTTGAAACTGTAAACTGAAAATAAACTCTTTCCTTCCTTAAGCTGCTTCTGACAACTAGACTCATTATCACTCATTACAATGAAAAGATCAGCAGAAAGTATAGAGGCTGAAGGATGGACAGCACACAATGGAGATTCGTGTTTGGTGTGGAAGAAGGACCTAATGTGGGTACAATCAGACTCCTAGGAAGGGAAAATATGTTATAGAAGCCATATTTGAAGAGATAATGATGAAGAATTTGCCAACAATGCAAAATGTCAAGCCACAAGTGACTTCCCCATTCCCTAAGTTCTATAAATAAAAAACTATGCTAGGTGCATCATAGTGACACTGCTAAAAAATACAAATGAAAGAAAAAGGAAGAGATGAAGAAAGGGAGGGATCAAGGGAGAGCAGTGAGGAAAAACACTATTTTCCTTTATTTATTTTTTTTATTTTGAGAGAGAGTGAGCGAGAGGGAGAGAGAAAACACTATTTTCCAAAAAGCAAGTCTGACAGATGAATTCTCATGCTACCCTGGAAATCAGAAGGCAATGTTAAGCAATGTCTTAACATGCTCAAAGAAAACAATTGCAAACATAGAAATCTATGCCCAGCAAACATATTATTCTAAAATGAAAGCAAAACAGAGTAATTTATAGGAAAAATATGAGAAAATCTGTCAGCAACAGACCTGCAACATAAAGTGATTTATGCAATAGGAAAATTACTTCAGATAAACTCACAGAAGTATGAAATGGGAAGATGAGCTGAGGGGGGGGGAAGCTATATAAATGAAGAATCATATATTATTAATCATATATTATTAATTATTAATATATTCAATATAGACATCTGAGGAGACATAAAAATAAGTTCATACTAGAAAGCAATATCAAGGATGAATATTAATTTACTACAGTAACCCTTTAGAAAATAGCATTTAAGTCAGGCATGGTGGTGCACGCCTTGAATCCCAGCACTCAGGAGGCAGAGGTAGGAGGATAACTGTGAGTTCGAGGCCAGCCTGAGACTATATGGTAAATTCCAGGTCAGCCTGGACTAGTGTGAGACCCTACCTTGAAAAACCAAAACCCAAAAAAAAAAAAAACAATAGCATTTAAAAAAACACCTGCAGGCACATATCAGTAAAGAGAGGGGAAGAAATAGAAAAAGGAAATTTTACTGAGTCCAAACAAGTCATGGAAAAGAAGAAAATGAAAGATGGGTGAGTAGGGAAACTTAGCAAGAAAGAATACTGCCACAAAGCTAATGCAAACATAGAAATAATTTATTAAATGCTATGCCATTCATATGCTACTTACAAGAACCGTAAAAACAAGAAATTTGCAGGAACTAAACAAATGCAAATACACATATTAACCAAAGTAGCTGGTGTGGCTATATCCATGTCAACTAAAGTAGACATCTAGGTAAAAAGCATTACTTAAGGTAAAAAGGGTCTGCCCAGTCAACCTATTACCTAGGGAGCTAAGGGTCCATATTCATGCACATACATCAATCAGATCACACACACACACACACACATACACCCTCATACGTATACACACATATGTGTTTGTCTACTTTGTTTAAGGAACAGGATAGTTCCTTTAACTTTCTCTCCTTTATAATGAACATGGTAATGATTCAGCTTTCCAGGTAGACCATGCTGAGGCATTCTGTGGGAGGAAGGACCTCTGGCTGCTTCTAGGTGCTCCAAGGTGGGTGGGTCATCGTCCATACATCTGTGGGACCATAGGCCCGGAATGCACACTCCCTTGGTTACCTTGCAGACAGCCTGGTTTACAGAAAAACTTTCCTATGACACCTTCAACGTGGAAATCAGCCTTCCATACCCTATGGCCAGGTATGCTGACTCTCTCAGGCCATCAAACAGTGCGCCTACAACCACACCCCGCCACCCAGGCCTCCCTTTGAGGCTTTTAGGAAAGTCACATTTCCTTATTAAACTCACAGCATCAGTTGATGATCCTCTACCCAGTTTTGACCTCCTTCTGCAAGATCTCTCCTGAATATCCAGTGACTGCAGACCAGTTTCGGCTGGAGAAAAACACTGGTGAACTCTGCTGTTCAAAAGGCCAAACACCTTCTTCCTCAGTAAGGTCTGAATTCTCTCCAGGTTTGTCATCTCATGGGCGCTTTCTTGGTTCTAGAATTTCCTTCTATCTTATAATAACTCTTATCAGACTGCATCAATTCCTCATCAAGTCAGTTAACATTATTCTACTTTAAAATTTGGTTTTTCGAGGTAGGGTCTCACTTTGGCTCAGGCTGACCCAGAATTCATTCAGTGTGGCCTCAAACTCACAGTGATCCTCCTACCTCTGCCTCCCAAGTGCTGGGATTAAAGGCATGCGCCACCACGCCCAGCTTAAAAAATATTTTTATTGATTTACTTGAGAGAGAGAGAGAGGCAGACAGAGAGAAAGTATGGGCACACCATGGCCTCCTGTCACTGTACGTGAACTCCAGATGGATGTACCACTTTGTGCATCCGACTTTATGTGGGCACTGGGGAATCGATATTGAAAACTTTATTATTCACAGCACTGGCGATAGCCATAGTTACGAACATTTTCTTGCCCCAACTTTCCCCAGTTTAGCAGTTACCTTTTTGTTGCTGGGATAAAACACCCAAGCAGAAGCAGCCTATGGAAGGAAAGAGTTTATTCAGTTTGTAGTTTCAAGGGGGGGGGAGTTATGGCAGGGAAAGCAGAGCAATGTAAATATCTAGGGCACCACATTGTGTCACATCAGCTGTGAGGAAGGTGAGCTGGCCTCTGGGTACCCAGCAATGCTGAAATAATAACCCTCAACCCCTGCCCCAGTGATGCCCCCCGTCCGAGGCTCCACAACTTCCCTACATTTCCACCAGCAGGAGACCAAGTATTCAAAACATATGAGGTTATGGGGAATAACTTACATTCGAACGTCCACACCAAGATTAGCATAATTTCCACAGAGTGACTCTTTAGGGACTATGACTCCTGTGTATGTGACAAGATGCACTACAAGAAAGGATGCCTGCAACTGACTTCATATTTATTTTCCCCAAGTTCTTATGTTGAAATGTAACCCGTCTCCCCCACCCCAGGTATTAGGAGATAGGACCTTCTAAGGTAACTACGTCATCTGGGCAAAGTCCTCACAAACAAGCTAGTTCCCCTATAACAGATAACCCTAATGCTCCCTCTCACTGCTTCGGCCATGTAAGTTTATAGTGGGGGGGTGCTGTTTGGGAAGAAGCAGCCCTCGCTGGACATCAAGTCTCCCAGCGTCTTGGCCATGGAACTCCCAGGGCCGAGAACGGTGAGAAATCATTTTCCATTGTCTGTGAGCCACACGGTTGGTGATGTTTTTATTTTGATAGCCCAGATGGACACAGATGTCAGGCAAGTTGAAGTTTTCTTGGGGCATTTGATGCCATCTCACTAAGGTTCCATCTCCCGAATTGGCCACCAGTTGGAGACCAAGTATTCAAAACACATGAGCCCATGGGGGCCATTTCATTCAAACCCCCACACCACAGATGTGGAGTCTGAAGGAAGTCCATGAAGTGTGTTGTGAATAATCACTATCCACACACTCACAGTGAAGGGCTCCTGCTAACTGGGTAGCTCTGACTGGGAATGCCTTGGGAGTGACAGTTAGCCCAGACTCCAACCTGTGTGTGCAAAACCCAGCACCACTCCCTCCCTTGCAAGAAGACACTAGCTCCTCACCTGAAGCAAAACTGACATCCTTAAATGAATCAGGAGAAAAGGGGGTTGGGAGGGCATGTCCAGGATGACAGAACACATAACAGAAAGAGAGCCACATTATTAATTGCCATTTATTTAACAACAAATTAAGAGAGAGGTTTTCTGTACATTTGTAGCAATCTTAGATTCCTACTCAAGTATCTGTAAACTGAACTTTCTACTCCACTGACTCCAGTGTGTAGGGCTCCAGCAGGTTAGAACTAAGCAGTCAATGAAGCGTCTGCCATTTACGGGTCAAGTGTGCAAGTTTCACAACACTTTTGTTCCTAAAAGTGGAGAAAATATTAGCGCCTACCTCATAGAGTCATTATGAGGAGCTCAAAATGCTTAGCTAGAGTCCAGTAGAGACGGTCAATAGATGTAGCTGATAGAGCTGTTTAAGAACTTTGGTTGTGATAGTTTTTTAAAAATATATTATTTTGGGCTGGACTGATGGCTTAGCGGTTCAGGTGCTTGCCTGCCAAGCCAAGGGACCCAGGTTCAATTCCCCAGGACCCATGTAAGCCAGATGCACAAAGTGGTGCATGCATCTGGAGTTCGTGTGCAGCAGCTGATGGACCTGGTGCACCCATTCTCTCTCTCTCTCTTTCTCTCAAGTAAATAAATAAACAAACAAATAGCTGGGCATGGTGGTGCACGCCTTTAATCCCAGCACTCAGGAGGCAGAGGTAGGAGGATCACCACAAGTTTGAGGCCACCCTGGGACTACATAGTAAATTCTAGGTTAGCCTGAGCTAGAGCAAGATCTTACCTCAAAAAACAAAATAAATAAATAAATTATTTTGCTTTTGTCTGGTGGTCGTGGTGTGTATGAGTGTGTGTGTGTGTGTGTGTGTGTGTGTGTGTGTGTGTGTGGTATGCATGTGTGTGCAACCTTGCAGTGCCCCAGGTTTACCTGCAGTGACGAGAGCAGAACGTCAGGGGTCCCACTCCATCACTTCTTGTTTGAGCCAGAATTTCTTATTGTTCCAGGACACTGTTGTTTTTCTGTTAGTTCTGGCAAATTCCTAGGCCTCTGCTTTCCTGGAGTGTCGGGTTATAGGCATGCATGGCCACGCCCAACTATTTTGTGGGTCCGGGAGATTTGAACTGAGGCCTCATGCTTGCACAGGAAGCGCACTTAATTACAGAGCCATCTCTCCAGTCCTAGTGGAAATAGTCTTAATGACAAACCATGTAGACGTGGCAAGTTTAGATTGATCACCAAAATGATGCATAATCCCGGACACTAACCACCTCCTCTATGACATCATGAAATCTCTCTTGTGTCTGTCTATTTCCTGAACTCCACACAGCGGTAGTGCTAGCTCCCAGCTCCAAGGGATGGTGCCAGGGGCAGTAATCAAATTGCAGGAAGTTGTATAGTTACCCTGTATAAGGTTAACTTTACATCTCATCAATGTTTCAACAAAGACTCATCACAGTAAAATAAATCACATATGTATGTTTCTTAATTAGCCCTGTTAATAGCACATGTTGCACACGCAGCATGTATTAGGATGGAACACAGCTCTTCTCCAAGTAATTGTTAAAAGCACCCATTTTAACAAATTTTAAGACTCCTTAGCTGTTCTTGAATATAAGAATACCTGGGAAGCTTGGTGAAAATATAGGATTTCTTGGGCTGGAGAGATGGCTTAGTGGTTAAGGCACTGGGTTCAATTCCCCCTGATTCTTCAGTAGCCATGTAAAGTCAGATGCACAAAGTGGCCCATGCATCTGCAGTGGCTGGAGGCCCTGACAACCCATTATCTCCCTCTCTCTCTTTCTCTCTCTGTCTGTCTCAGCATGCAAATAAGAAAATAAATAAATAAATAAATAAATAAATAAATAAATAAAATATTTTGGGGAAAAATATAGGGTTCCAAAGCCCAACCCACAACATTCTTGAATAAATGAATCTGGGGTGGTACATGGTAATCTACATTCTTAACACGCTCTCCCAGGAATTAACTGATGGAGGTGACACGGCTGTTACACTCAGAGAAACACTGTCTGAAATGTACCAAAGTTGTTTTGGTGTCAGTTATCTAATATCACTTCTTTCCATTTTCTGCTTACTTTTTTTGCACAATAATTTTAAAAAATATTTTATTTTTCTTTATTTATTTGAGAAAAAGAGAAATAAACAGGGGAAGAGAGTTAGAGAGAGGGAGGGAGAGAATGGGCGCACCAGGGCCTCCAGCCACTACTAACAAACTCCAGATGTGTGCGCCCCCTTGTGCATCTGGCTTACGTGGGTCCTGGGGAGTCAAACCTGGGTCCTTTGACTTTCCAGGCCAGTGCCTTAACCACTAAGCCTTCTCGCCAGCCCCATACACAATAATTTTTAAATGTTATTTATTTATTTTGACATTTTCATACATTTCTATAATGTATTTTGATCTGATTCCCCTGCTCCAATTACCATCTCTTATTCTCCTCTCCTTCCTACTAACACCTTTCTTTTTCTTCCCTATGAATCCCCATCTTACTTTCTTGCTCCCCACTCTGTAGCCCACTGAGCTTAACTAGCGTTGCTGGATCAAATGGAAAGTTAGGTATCATGGAATGGGCAACTTGCTAGTGGCCCCTCGGATGAACCTGACTTCCATCTCCCAGCCATCAGTAGCTACTCTGGGAGGTATGAGGTCTCATGTGTCCTTCTTCAGTTTCCCCTTTTAGAATATAGTCTTTCGGTTCTTATTTTGATTTTTCTCCTTCACTAGTTTACACTGAGACTATTTCCAGGCCACCATCTTACCTGGAAGACCACTGTCAAGTTTTGCTTTTCAAAATGTGTTGTAGGACAACGTCAGGAAGGACCATTGCTGGGCTGGGCTGCGGGGAGGGTCCTCTTCTCTTTCCACTTCAGAGTCCTTGCTTAGTTACCCGCTATTTATAGAGCTGACACTGGAAGTGACAGGTGAACCCTCCCGCAATTAAATATTTATTTTGACTTGAGAAGAGAATGGGCAGAACTTTTTGACTCAAGGAGCCCAGAAATATAGAAAATCGTAAGGTTGTCAAAGAACAACAGAAAAATTTTTTTGCTAAATAAAAAGAATATAATCTATAATGCCATCTATGAAGTTTCAGCTAACTATAAGACATGGTTTTTAATGTTTTCATGAATGAAAATTAATGTTCAGGCTTTAATTATATTAAATTATAACATCAACATGTCCTGGACTTGAGGAAAGATAAATCATATGTAGATAAAGTGATGATATCCACCTTCCATCGAGTACTGTTGCCCATGGAAATGTCTGGTATAAGATGCTCAGAGATCTTTCTCTCCCAACCTTCCCCACTAAGGTTGCTTATGCATCTAATTTGACCTCGTGTCCTCTCTGTCCAAAGTCATCAAAGGAGAATGATGAAATTCAGGAACCTGTAGCCAGCCATATCTTCAAGAATCACTCTAACTACTGTGTGCCCTGAACAGAACTGTGTTCAGGAAAACACAGCGGTAATAACTAACACGTTGGAAGTGCTCATCATACAGTTCACCAGGCACAGGCCTCACAACAAATGGGATGCCGTGTCCCATTCTCATCTGGCTATGGCTAAGAAATTAAGTGTTTCTGCAACAGAGAGTCTGTTCTTGTAGGAAATTCCCTATGATCATGAAATCTGTGAGCACCCCTGGGACAGGTTTAGCAGCAGACGTTCCTGTGCCTTAAGATGATAGGGTAGAAACAGCTTTGAAAGGCTGAGTGCCCACATCATCTCATAATGTTGAGGATGTCGAAATGTTGCTGTGAATCGGGTTTTAGGCTGTTGCACCACTTTCCGAAGAAGAGAACCGTAGCCTTCTTTAACCAACGCATCCCTCAAAGGCTGAATGAATTTAATTGCTCCTATCTTAAGCCTGACTTCAAACAGCACGTGCAGTTAACCTGGCTCTATTTAAAGGAAGAGGAGGAAATTATCAAATCAAATAAGAAGGCAGTGCTCAGTACAGAAAAACAAAACGGAAAACAGCGTCATTCTTTCTGGAGTCTGTTTCTGGGAGAAGTGACCTGAGCCTGATGTCTGCAGAGCATACTACCAGGACGAACTCGGGAACAAGGACACGGAACGGACAACTTCCTGAACCAGGAAGGAAGCCGATGTACAATCCAGAACCCTTCGACTCTGACTCTGAGTGAGTACTACTGTAGCTTCCTATACCTTCTGAGGGGAGAAAAGCCTTCCTCCACAGCTTACCCAAATTCCATCCCTGAAACAGTATGTGTGAGCTGTTGACTTAAAGCACTCTACAGTATTTTTAAATGAAGCAGGCACTGTTTGACAATCATCTCTAATGTATGAAACCACTGTGAATTTGTAGACCTATCTTTTCTCCTTTGTCTTTTTCTTAGGTATAACTGTCCAGCCATCTATCCACGTCTGTCTCTCTCCTACTCTCAGAATCATTAGTCTGAGATCACTCTCCCAGCCTTTCCCACCAAGGTTGCTTACACATCAAACTTCCTATCCTCTCTGCCCAAAATCATCAAAAGAGAGTGATGAAAATCAGAAAGCTGTAATTGCATCTTCTGGGTGCACCATAATTAACTGTGTGCCCTGGTGAAAAGCACTAGGTTAAGGAAAACCCAGCAATAATTACCAGCTAATACTTGAGGACGGCTTGTCATGACAGCTGGCCTTGTGCTAACTTAGTTAATCTTCACGTCAAGCCTATATTTACCATGCCTGTTTTACAGAGGAGTGAATAGATGAGGAAGGGTGACTTGGCCAAGGTCAAGGTTAAAAGCCAGGCCTGAAAGTCAAGCCACAGGTATAAAGTCTATGTTCCTAGGCACTCTCTAAAAACAGTATTAACCAACAGTGTATGCTGAACCTCACCCTCCTGTCAAGACCTTGCATGGAGCGTGTGACTTGAACCGAAGTGAGGAAGAATGCAACCACGTTGGCTGTGCTCAGTCACAAGGGACAGTCTCGAGACTGATCGCCACCCGCAAGCCCTCGAAGCTGATACTAGTGTTCCATGAGTCTCCTGAGATTGAAGCTCTATGTACCACCCCAGATTGACTTATTCAAGAATGTTGTGGGTTGGGCTTGGGAAGCCTATATTTTCCCCCAAAATATTTTGTTTGTTTGTTTGCTTGCTTGTTTGCATGCAGAGCTCTGGAAATTAGCCTTGTTGTTTTCAGAAGCCATGGGACTGTAAAAGAGCAACAATCACTGTGCTAAGACATGTTTCTAAGAAAGCGGGAAAACTTCATATCCTTATTAGGAATCAAGACTCCCATTCCATGGGAGTCACTAGGGAGAGGGCTCACCCATTCTGTCCTGGCTGTGGGTCCTTACAGCACAAGTGTCCCTTTCTCTCCTCTCCTCTTCTGTCTGGGCAGTGCTTCTTGGGAGCTGTGAGGAGCTGGTGAGCTGGGGGATTTTTCTGCTCTGAGCTAATGAGATCCTCAGGGCCTTCAGTGGGGTGGTGGAGGGAGTTCAAGACAGAGAAGAAACTGTCAGGGACTGCTCATACAGCTCTTGGAACCGAGCTAATGACACTCACTTCCCTCTTTCCTGTCATCTGTGTCCTGGGTCCTCCTGGGCTACAGGCTCCCTCACCTCAGTATATCCCCAGAATCAGATTCTAAGTGTAGAGACATGTCTGACAGGCTGTAAATATTTTAATTATTCCAAATACATATAAACTCAGAAAAAGAAATCACCATTTGCAGTTGTTTTCCTCTCCCAGAATCAGACTCTAAGTGTAGAGACATGTCTGACAGGCTGTAAATGTTTTAATTATTCCAAATACATATAAACTCAAAAAAAAAAAATCACCATTTGCAGTTGCTTTCCTCTCCCTTTTCCTGTCCCTTCTGTGGCTCTTTTACTTCCGTACAATGAAAGCTAAGAAGCCAGGCATGCTGGTGCATACCTTTCATCCCAGCACTTGAGAAGCAGGGGTAATAGGATTGCTGTGAGTACAAGGCCAGCCTGGGATTACACAGTAAGTACCAGGGCAACCCAGGCTAGAGTGAGACTCAACCTGCCTTACCCCCCAAAACAGAAAGGAAAAAGAAAAGCAAGCTCCAGGTAGTATTCTGTTTGAGAAGTGGTTCATTTTGCGTCTCCCCCTTCTCAGTGCTGTAATAATGGGGCTTCTCATAATTTCCAAAGCTCACCTATTTTTTTTTTTTTTAAACTTGGAAAGTCGGGCGTGGTGGCGCATGCCTTTAATCCCAGCACTCGGGAGGCAGAGGTAGGAGGATCGCCGTGAGTTCAAAGCCACCCTGAGACTACATAGTTAATTCCAGGTCAGCCTGGGCCAGAGTGAGACCCTACCTCGAAAAACCAAAAAAAAAAAAAAAAAAAAACTTGGAAAACAGTTTTACAAAAGTAAAACCAATCAAAAAATGCATATTCTGAGCTGAGAATATTGCTTCGTGGTTAAAGGTGCTTCCATGCAAACCCTGCAGCCCTGGATTCAATTCTCAAGTCACCCATCTAAATAGAATGCAGAAAGTAAGCATCTGATGCGTGTTTGCAATGGCAAACACAATGTGCACAGGAATCGGTGATCTTGGGAAGTGGGTAATAGTGGGAGAAGGTGGAGGTCAGCAGCACAGATTTATATGATTATTATTTTTATGTATCTCTGTATTGTATCACTTGATAGAGTTTTTTATGAATTAAGTAAAAATAGAGAACATTTAATAAAGAAAAAAATGGATTTCTACTTCCAAGGAGATAGAACAGCTATCTGGTCTCTATTTCATCCACAAAATATGACTAAAACCCCTAGACATCATATAGAAACTAATAAGAAGAGTGGAAGAAGGTGAGAGAAGGCAGCTGTCTAGGCACAACAACATTCCAAAGGACAATTTGGTGTTTTATTTTTAATATACCATGAAGCTGCTACTCTTTTATTTTTTAATTTTTTATTTACTTTAATTTATTTATTAGAAACAGAGAGAGAAAATGAATGGGCACACCAGAGCCTCTGGCCACTGCAAATGAACTCCAGATACATGTGTCACTATGTGCATCTGGCTTACGTGGGACCTGGAGAATTGAACCTGGGTCCTTAGGCTTAGCAGGCAAGCACCATAATGGCTAAGCCATCTCTCCAGCCCTGGTGTTTTTATTTCACCTCATATCTCTCAGGCTTGGAGCTGAAGAAATCAGACACCCAGAAATACAAATAAGCACAGACCCCAAATGGCCAGCACAAACCTGCTCTCTCCAGCTACAGGAAGGACAGCATAACAACTACTCTATTCCAGACAAACATTACCCATGATGTGGGCCATCCTAGCAAATGTTGAATAGAAAGCCTACACTTCCACCTTTACCATGTTGTAATGAAGGGCTGGGGAGAGGGCTCAGCAGTTAAAGGCACTTGCTTTGCAAAAACCTGCTGGCCCAGGTTCGGCCCAGGCTCATATTCCCAGTACCCACATAAAGCTAGATGCACAAAGTGGCACATGCACCTGGGATGTGTTTGCAGTGGCAAGAGGCCTTGGCACTCCCATTCTCTTCCCCTCTCCTCTCCTCTCCTCTCCTCTCCTCTCCTCTCCTCTCCTCTCCTCTCCTTCCTCTCTCTCTCCCTTCTTCTCTCCTTACCAAGAATCAAGAAGAAAGCCAACACAAGAATCCCTGCCAGGTAATGACAGCCTTGCCCTCCACCGTGTCGGTTAAGACCAGTGGGGTGCCTGGAGTTCCACCCTTATTGGGCAGTGACAGCACAATCCTTCTTTCTCTGCTGAGGTCAAATCAGAGGGGGCCTGGTGGAAACCCAGCATTTCCATCACCATTCAGCGGTAATCCACCGGGGTCAGGGGACTCTACCAGAGAGGCCGGGTGGGAAGCCAGAACTTCTGCCTCTACCTAGCAGTATATGAGGGGCACCTGCAGGTGTCACTAGAGCAAGTGCAATGTGGAAACATGAGTATCTAACACACCCAACAACAGCAAGATGGCCAACACTCCTCCCACTTCAGGAGTGGTGTCAGAGAATGCCAGATAAAACATGAGGACTTAAAGAAGAACTGTCATAACAAAATAGCCCAAATGGCTGTCTCATTTGAACCAGAATGATCTCAAACTGAATTTTTACAAAGGTCAAGATTTAGATAACAGGTGATACAAGTAGCTGATTAAAAAAAAAAAAAAACATTAAAATGCTTTAAAAAATCTGTTCTGCAGGGTGTGCATGGGGAGTGAGTTGGCCAGAGCTCCTGGTTCCTTCCCCAGATCCCAGTACCCTGGTCCCAGTTCCCCTCCTGCTGGCTTGGGGCTGCCTGGACCTTGCGAGCTTGCTGTGGAAGCAGGACCCTTGCTCCATCTTCCTGTTGACTGGCCCTGGGGTACCCAAATCCCCACTCCCCTGATCCAGAGGGTGCACAGGGCCACTGTAGGAACTGGCTTATTGCCCTAGCTCTCAAGCTTCCTGGCTCCTGTTTCCCCAACTCCTGATTCTCATATTCTAAAGAGTGTGTGCAAGTGGAGACAGTAGGCCTGAGCTCCCAGTTCCCCACCTTCCAGTTCTCCGTGTCCCTTTGATGGACTTGCAATCTACATAATCTGCACATCTGTGGTAATAACCCCATTGTACACCAATCCAGGTCACATTTAAAATAGAATACCCTCTGAAGATCCTACAAGGACAAATACTCACTTTCTCCTCAATAAAATAAAATGTTTCCCCAAAATGGGTAGACATAATGCAAAACAAACAAACAAATAAACAAACAAACAAAACATAATGAAAGTCAGAAAACTGAGAGATCTCCATCAAGGATTCAACATAGTACCAGAAGTCCTAGCCCAAGCAATAAGACAGGAGAAAGAAATAAAAAGGACACAAATTGGAAGGGAAGAAGTCAAGTTAGCTCTTAACTTGAATTAGCCCTTTTGCAGATGACATGATCCTATACATAAATGAACTGAAAGTCTCCATCTCAAAACTTTTAAAGGTGATTAATTCCTTCAGTAAAGTGGCAGGATACAAAATCAACACAAAAAAATCAGTAGCCTTTCTATATGCAAAGAACAGAGAAAGAAATCAGTGAGGCTGTCCCATTCTCAATAAAAAAAAATTAAACACCTTGGTATAACACTAACCAAGGATGTGAAAGACCTATGTAATGAAAATATGAAAAAACTCAACCTCCCATATATAATGAAAACATGAAAAAACTCAACCTCCCATGCTCCTGGATAGGTAGAATTAATATATATGAAAAGCAATATGCAGATTTTATATAATATCAATGAAAATTCCAGCATCATTCTTCACAGAGGTAGAAAAAATGATCTGAAAATTCATATGGAGTGGCAGCAGGCCTCACATATCCAAACATATCCTCAGCAAAAGAAACACATCTGGAGGTATCACCATACCTGATCTAAAGCTATATTACAAAGTCATAGTAGCAAAACCAGCATGGTACTGGCATAAAAACAGAAACATAGACCAATGGAATAGAACTGAAGACCTGAGCCCTAGGTCAAGTAACTAAAGCTACTTGATCTTTGACAAAGGTACCAATAAAGTAGATTGGAAAAAAGACAGCATCTTCAACAAATGGTGCTGAATAAAAATCAAGTCCAAATGGATTAAAGACCTCAGTATAGGACCTGAAACTCTTTTCTACTGGAAGGAAAAATAGGAGGAACTCTCCATGACATAGGAGTGGGGAAAGACTTCCTGAACAAAACCCCAGTAGCCCCAGAAATTAAACAATCACTCAACCAATGAGATCTCATGAAGCTAAAAAGCTTTTGCACAGACAAACATACCATAAGCAGAGCCAATAGATTTACCCACTGAATGGGAGAAAATCTTTGCCAGCTATACCACTGACAGAAGCCTAATATCTAGAATCTACAAAGAACTCAAAAAACTAAACAAAAAAATCAAATAATCCACTCCAAAAGTGGGGCAGAGAACTAAATAGTGAGTTCTCAGAGGAAGAAATACAAATGGTAACACACACTTAAGAAAATGTTCAGCATCCCTAATCATTAGGGAAATGCAAATTAAAACAAATATGAGAGTCCACCTTACTCCAGTAAGGATAGCAAACATTAAAAAATCAAATGACAAATGTTGGTGAGGATGTGAAGAAATAGGAACCCTTATTCACTGTTGGTGGGATTTTAAGCTGGTACAACCACTATGGAAATCAATATGGAGATTCCTGAAAAGGATGAATATAGAGCTACCTACAGACCCAGTTATTCCCCTACTGGGCATTTATCCTACATGTTCCATGCTTCACTACAGAGATATTTGCACAACCATGTTTATAACTGCTCGATTTATTATAGCTAAGAACTGGAATCCACCCAAGTGCCCATCATGGGATGAATGGATAATAAAGTTGTAGTACATTGACACAAGGAATTCTATTCAGCAGTAAGAAAAACGATACAATGAAATTTGTAGAAAAATAGACAGACTTGGAAAAGATCATATTCTGTGAGCTCATACAATCACAGAAAGACAAACACTGCATGGTCTCACTTATCTGTGCTTCCTAACCTGGACCAGTTTGAGTGGCTGACATACCTGAAAGGCAACTCAAGGCCCAGACAATAGGGATGGAAGCGTTTGGGGGGAGGGGAATGGGAGGGTGAGGAAAAACAAACACTAAACTAAATCCAAAATGAACTGGTACCATAGAAACCTTTATCCCTGGAGATGGACAAAATTTATATAACCCTGAACAGAAATAAGGAGGGGGGGAAAGGCCCTGGAAAGAATGGGATGCAGCCTAAGCTTAATTTTTTTTTTTTCTTTTTGTCTCTGACCTATAATTCCCAGTACGAGAAACCTTGTGCTACCCACAATGAGCTGTTGCTCAGACCTGCAAGGTTCCACAAACAAGACAGGTTTCCATCAAAGTTCTTGATTACCTGCCTGAGACAAAAGCCTAAGACCCTATTGCTGAAGACACCATCTGCAGCTGACACAGAGCATGTGTCAGAGACCTGGCTGGAATTCCCACGAGAGCCAGTTCCCAGACAGTCTGTCTAGTCCTGGAAAGTGCTACATGAGCTACTGGGGGAAAGTGGCCAACAATGGTGTGAGCAAGCAGAAGCAAACACCCTGACACAATCTACATGCCGGTACAATAGGGGCACACAGCCTTGGTGGGTAACCAATAACTTTACGATCATCTAAGAGATCCGCTCAGTGAAAAAGAACCCGTATCTGGAATTGGGAACCAGATCAGAATCCTATGGAGACAAAGCTTATGCTCTCCAATGTCAAGCTCTCACTAGTTTTTGGCTAAAAGAGGGGTTACATACATCAATTAATAATGTTTATCCCATCTAAGTTATGCTGACGTCACTCTCCGTTGGAGAATCTGGTCTTTTTCAGAAGGTAGGGAGATAAACTACCCCTCGCTCTTCAGCCAAGCCATAGCTGAAGCCACAGAGGAATTGGGGAGATGAGCAAGAGTGCTGCTTCCATGCTGTTCCTGATAATCAGTGCCAGGGTGAAGCTGATAGACCCTGAGGATACTCAACACTTACCAAAGCAGAGATCCAGAGGCTCCAAAGAGTTAATCAGTGAAGCAGACTTGAAACTCACCCATCTGGCTCAGGGAATTTTGTGGAAGAGGGGAATGATGGTAAGAGCCACAGTTAAGACATTGTGCCCAGAGGCATTCCCTCCCCTCCACAAAAAAATAATTGACTACTGCTCCCAGAACACATGAACCTGCAATCCCACAGGAAATACCTGTCACCTCCCTGAGGAGGGTCCTCAATGCAGTGGAGGCAGGGACGAGGATACCAACACATGATGTATCCATACAAAATATGTTGTTAATAATAATAATAATAATAATTTTAAATGCTTCAGAAAGCAATTATAAGCATAGGTGAGACAAAAACTTAAGAGAGAAAATATTTTTAAAAACACATGGAAATCTTAGAACTGAAAAGTGCAAATTAAGTTTAAAATTTCAACAAATGGCTTCAACAGCAGAATGGAGGGAAAATAAGAAAGGCTTGTGGACTTGGAGGCAGAGCAATGGAGATTAGCAAATTTGAACACAGGGAAACCAGACAATAAAAAATGAGAGCCTTGCTCCCCCACCCCTTTGCCTTTCTCACTCTCTCTGTCTTTTTATCTAATAAATAAAAATTTTAAAAAATGGCTGGCAAGATTGCTTAGTGATTAGGGCACTTGCCTGCTGAGCCAAAGGACCTAGGATCAATTCTCAATACCCACATAAAGCCAGATGCACAAGGTGGTGCATATGTCTGGAGTTCGTTTGCACTGGTTGGAAGCCCTGTCATGCCCATTTCTCTCTCTCTCTCTCCCCCCCACCTCTTTTTATCTTCCTCCTCTTTCTCCCTCAAATAAATATATAAAAACAAACAAAGAAAGAAAGTTTAAATAACCTATAGGAAGATAATAAAAATAAAACAGAAAAAAACAAAGCAAACAAAAAAACAGAGCAAGGAGAAAACATAAAAAGGCAGTTATGTCTTAACATACCAATAATTAAATACAATTTAAACAGCCTAAACTTATTAAGTAAAAGAAATTGGCATAAACTTATAATCCTACTGGAAATGACAGCAAGATTTTGCCTCCAAAACATTAATAATAATAAGATTGGCAGAATAGGTTTTAAACTATGAACCAACTATAAAATATAATCTTACCTCCAACATAACAATAAAAACAGGCAGAAAGTAAAATGAGGTACCCTTGAAAAGGCCTATCATTTAAACATTAGTCAGAATAAAGTAAAAATGACTCAATTAATGTCAGACAAAGTAGGCTATAAACAAAGAAAATGATCAGTTACAGAGAGGGATATGTTATAATGATGAAAGGGTAAGTTCACTAAGAAAGTGTGTCAGTCTAAAATGTGCATGCACCAAAAACTCACAGACACAAAATACAAGAAAAAAAAAAAAGCTGAAAAGAAAGCCGGGCGTGGTGGTGCACGCCTTTAATCCCAGCACTTGGGAGGCAGAAAACTCGAGGCCACCCTGAGACACAAAATAGGTCAAGCTAGAGTGAGAAAAAACCAAAAAATAAAAAAAAAAGCTGAAAAGATAAATAGAAAGAAAAATTCCCCTCTCAACATGTGACAGAGCAAGTAGACAGATCAGGAGAATGGAAGAACATGAGCGATAAGTGGAGTTTCTAAACGGCACGTCTAGATTCCTCTAATAGCAACAGAAGACACAATATTTCCAAGTACTTTCAGAATGTCTTATCCCGAGTCATGCAACAGACTTTAATGGATTTAATAGAATTGAAATAATACAGAACGTATTCTCTGTCTATGATGGCATCCAACTGGAAGATTACAGCAGAAATCTCAAACCCTTGGAAACTAAGCACATACTTCCAGATGATGCAGACAATCTCAAATTAATAGATATAATATATAGTGAAAACACATGTATAAAAATGGACAGGGGCCAGAGAGATTGCTTAGTGCCTAAGGTGCTTGTCTGCAAAGCCAAAGGATTCAGGTTTGATTCCCCAGGACCCACGTAAGCCAGATGCTCAAAGTGTTGCCCTAAAGCCATGCTGAGAAGGAAATGTACAGAACTAAGAAAATAAGAGAGATTTCACGTCAGAAATCTAAGTTCCACCTCGAGGACATAGAAAAAGAAGTGTTAACAGACCCAACACACCAAACCCAAGAAAATCGTAAAGATATAGAATGAATAAACTGATAAAAACATGACTAGATTTTTTTTTTTGCAAAGAAAAACAATATTCTTAAAAATGTTGTTAAGTTGTAATACCAAAATATTTGGATACATTTCAGCCACATTATTTGGATTTTGATCATATTTACCCCTCATTGTCTTCTGAGTTTATGTCTACATTTCTATGATATTTATAATTTCCATTAAAAACTCCAGCAGAGAACCATGTTGTTGGGGAGGGTAACACACAAAAGCCAGGCAGAACACTAAGGGTTGTTGTTCTTCGGGTTTTCACACTCATGAGTTTCATCACATGGCTTTTTCACCTTGTTCTGATCCCACTGAAATACTTCCTTAAATCTAGGCCAATCTGTTAGAGGTGATGCTTCACTCTAAGCAACAGCTATCACATACTTTTTAAAGTGTGACTTATAAGGACTCAATAAGTACAGTTAAAAGGTGATGCTAAGCCATCTGTCCAGAGCTTAATTTTTTTTTTGAGAACACAAAAAATCATGGTGCTTTTTCTGTGCTGTAGAAAATATTTACTTGACAGTATTTTTTTTCAGTTATAAATGTATTATGACTATACCATAATTTAGTCACTCTCATACTATCTCTAGAGAAATGTAGGGAAAGGGAATTTTTTTTCTCTGTTTGTTTGCTTATGGTTTGTTTTTGAGGCAGAGTTTCATGTACTCCAGGCGGGCCTTGAACTCATTATGCAGTCAAGGATGACCTTGAACTTCTAATTATCCTGTCTCTACTTTCTGAGGTATATGCCTACACATTCTGTTTTATGACGTGTTGAACATCAAACCCAAGGTCTTATGCATGCTAAATGCTAAGCACTCAACCAACTGAGCACATCCCCAGCCTGAAAGAGGAGTTTTTGATTGAAGCCTGAATGTGTTCAAGTTTTTGATGCATTGTGTCAATAAGTCAGACAGCCTCTGGAATCTTAACATCCTCCAGTTTGAACCACATGGCAGAACAGTTCCCATCCCTGTCTCTGTCCTTTCCTGCAGGGTCCTGGGCCAGGGTTTCCTTTACTAACCACATCCCATCCTCTTTCTATCTTCCAGAGACTTTTTCAAAATTTCTACTCCATTACTGCCAGCAGTACTGTACATTTATTTATTTATAAGGACAAATGTCTTATGTAGTGCATGGTCTTGAGGGTACCCTGGAGTACATGAGACCCTGTTGCAAAAGCAAATGTGCATGCATATATATATATGTGCATGCGTGGGTGCATGCCTGTGTGTGTGTGTGTGTGTGTGTGTGTTAAGCTAGACACAATGATATATGCCTGTAATCCCAGCTACTAAGGAAATCTGAAGTAAAAGATTGCTAGAGACCAGGAATTGGTTAGGGGACCACCTTGGCAACTCTCTCAGAAAAGAAAAGAAAAGAAAAGAAAAGAAAAGAAAAGAAAAGAAAAGAAAAGATGTATCCTAATAATTGAAAGGATTTACAAAAGATGGTATATGTGCTCAGTCTAACATCTTGTTCTGACCTTTTTTAGCTCTGCAAGAAGAGGAGTGGCTCACAATAGTCCAGACAGAGACTTGCTAAGGATCTTTTTATAGAGACTCGCTAGGAAAGTTTCCACTTTAGGGAACCTCTGACCCTGATACCAGCAGCCGCCTTCTGAGGTGTCTTCTGTGATGTTAGTTTTTCTGTTGACTGCCTCCAGTTGTGTGTCAAATGACATGGGTTTTTTTTTTTTTTTTTTGTATCATTTTAATGGATGAATGAATGGCTCAAAATCATCCTGGCATAATATCAAAGACTCGCATCAGAAATACAAGGATAAAAGTTTTGGTTCATTTGTTTATTTTTATCTTAGGTTCATTTTTTCACGTTGAATAGATTCATCATGTTATTTCAACCCGAGTAAGCAAAATAAAGCTGTATTGTACTCAAGGAAGAGAGGAAGCTTCCAAACAATACAAAATTATTTTGGGAATAATAAAATTTACTTGGAAAGATTTACCTATAAAAGTAGTTCGATTTCTTCCTGTCCCACATAAACTCCACAGATCAGAACATACCCGTAGTGCTTTCCACTTAAAGCCCCGCACTTCGTTCAGGCAAATGCTTTGTGCATCTGCTTTGAGCTTTGAGCTGCCTGTGCTGTTCCAGGGGTTCACCAATCTCCAACAAGCGACAAGTCATAGGCCACAAAGTCTGCAATGGGGCTGCATCTCAGTGACGGCGCGATGCCCAGGGATGGTTTGTCTTGTTGTTTTATTTATGTTGCCCCCATTTTCTCTTTTTATCAACAATGAAAATTTTTTCAGGTTCTTTTCACAGATTTAGGTGCAAATGACAGCACGTTGAACTTGTACAGCATGTTGGCATGGTATGTACACCTGTAAACCCAGCCTTCAGGAGGTGGAAGCAAGCAGCCAGCCAGGGCTATGAAGTGAGTGAGACCGTGCCTCCAAACAAGTCAAGGCTGGGGAATGTAGCTCAGTGGCAGAGCGCTGGCATAGCGTGCACAGGTGTCTGGGTTCCGCCCCTAGCATGGCAAAATAAAACCCTACATTTGGACGTAGATGCTCTCGGTGTGGACTCCTGGTATTAGCAAGCACATGGAATGAGATTCTTTCTTTGAACCCCTGCCGGCTTCCAAGGACTGTACCTGTGACACTTAATCGCTGGTTGTCAACTCGACAGGAATTGGAATCACCAGAAAAGAAAATATCTCAGAATGTCTGTGAGGGATTTCCTAGATTATGTTAATTGAAGTGGAAGGACTGCCCCTAACTGTGGGTGGCACCATCTCATCAGCTAGGGTCCTGGACTTGAAAAGAAAGAAGAGAGCTTGCTGAGCAGCAGGGTTACTGTGAGGACCTGGTGAAGTAATATGTGCCAGTTCTGTCGGGTGCCTGGCCCACAACCGACATAAGTGCAGGGATGTCAAGAAGGAAATGCCCTTCTGGACTGCTTTCCAGCCTCTTCCTGCACACCCACTTGTCTCTCAGGAAGCGTTTGAAAGGATTATTCTTATCCTTAAGTTGTTAAACTCCTGACTCTTCACAGCACCCATGACGGTGAGTTCTAGCGTTATAAACACTGCCTGTGGCCACAGGCTCTTTGTGCAGGCCTGGAAGCTGTGTCGTCTGTTGTCCTCATTTCTCTGTGCTCATATAGACAGCTTGCTACTTCTAAGCACTTCCTGAAAATTTTGCAAAAAAGAACATTCTATGACTGATCTTTTTTATCTATCTATATAAAAATGTAAAGGAAAAGAAGGAACAAAAACCAAGTTCTTTTGTGGTTTCTCAAATTTATTTTTCAGATAATCCAACAAAAGCCTACATTTTCTGCTCTTAAATGATAAAATACTGGAGGAATTTTTTTTGGTGTTATGTGCTCTATATTCCCTATAAAAAGAAGAGAAACAAATTCTGAATACCCCTGGAGGGCAGTGGGGATCATTTTATTTTTATAAAATTACAGAGATGAACCTTAGTAAAGATCACCCACATTAAGTGTTCAGTGGTGAAAAGCATGAAAAAACTTCTTATGTTCCCTGCAATTATTTGAACTGATTTGAAATAAAAAAATACACGGTTATTAAAAGAACACACATTTGTACCCATATATATTTTTTAAAATATTTTTAAAATTTATTTAATTTATGTATTTGAGAGAGAGAGAAAGAGAGAGAAAAGAGAGAGAGAATGGGCACATCGAGAGGGAGACAAAGAGAGAATAGGTGCACCAGGGCCTCCAGCCACTGCAAACGAACTCTAGATGCGTGCGCCCCCTTCTGCATCTGGCTTACGTGGGTCTTGGGGAATCAAGCCTGGGTCCTTTGGCTTGGCAGGCAAGTGCATAGCATAAATTTCTCACTATGTGCCTACTGTATACCATAGAATTTCTGTTTTCTCAGAAAGTCTTAATTTCTCTACACTTCTCTGTATTTCTTTCCCTTCTATTAGAGCTTTACATGCATGCAAAGTGTATGGGAAAAGAAACCGAAAAATGTTAGGCTGGAGCGGCCATCATGCATGCCTACTCAAGCTATCCTACTCAGTAGCTCAGAGATTCCAGGCACAGAAGGACTGAAAAGTGCAGAGTCTGGGATAGTTACTCCAGAGCACCGTGCTGATGGAATACACTCATTTCCCAAATATTTTATTATTCCATAATCCTATGAGGTAGGTATTTTTATAAAGAAACCAGTTAAGTCATAACACGGTCCCTTAAGTCTACAGACCAGCAAGTATGAGCAAATACGTTAACATTTTCCTGCTATGCAGATTGAAAGTCGTCTAACTACATCCTGTGAGCCAATTCCAACCCATTGTCTGGTTTAGAAATAGTTTCACTTGAATACAGCCTTGCTCCTTCTTCATGTACTGCCTTGTGGCTGCTTTCTCACTGCAAAGCAAAGCTGAGCCCTGCCATAGAGAGGATGTGGCACATAACACTGAAGATATTTATTTTCTGGTCCTTTGTGGAAAAAGTGTGACACGACCTGAGTTAGATGAGTGGTTGGCCAGACCTAAATGCTCAGTTGACTATTGTTTCTGTTATTTATTAAAGTTCATCCTTGAAGAAGAGACTTGTGCCATATTATAGGTCATATTTAAAATAGTTTCTCCTTCATAATTCTGAAGCCTCTGACTTGGGAAATCCATACAATTGGTTATTTGAGGCCTGTGTCAGGGAAAACTGCAGAGCCACTTTGATTAATTGTGTCCAGCTGACCTATCAAGAGCTTTTGGTATTTGGCATAGTTGGAGCACGATTTTTCTAGGTCAGACAAACAAATGTGTTTGCTAAGAAAGCAGAAAGCAATGGTCTGATTGTCCCTCTGTCGTTGGTCACCATGCGCATATTCTCTAGGGATGGGAAAGGTTATTACCTAAAAAGGCCTGCTAGTTCTAGAGGGCAGGCCTAAAGATGAGGCGGAATAATGAGAGAGATCTTACACGAATCTAGATGTGCCACAGGGTCTGCACCTCTAACTTTCAATCTGCCATCATTCTACTCCTTCTTCACGTGGGCTGACCACATAAGATTTCTTCCATTTCCAGGGTGCCCTACGTGTGCTCCTTCCCTAGTGTGTCTGCTCTGCTATTTTGTGTGCCAGAGACACTGTGTCCCCACAACTTCCCAGGGCTGGTCCCTGCTGGGTCTCAGATCACATGGCACTTCCCCACCTTTATCTCATGATCACCTCCTCACATTTGCCATCACACCGTCCTGTTCTATTTTATTCACAGCCTCATCACAGATGGAACGCATCTGGTGTCTTCATTTGCCTTCTTGGTAGTTGTCTTTCTCCCATTACTGATACACACGTCTTATACCTGGAGTTTCCCTCAAGTATCATCATGGATAGTTAATAAATAGTCATCCAGTGAATGATTAAATCAACCAGAGTTTTACCCTGCAATTTAAAAAAATGTTTGAAAGTCTGGGAAAAAGAGTAAATTTTGAGGGAAAATGAGTTTAGTTCAAGGAGTGATATGTGGTGGGGGTGCAACAGGGTTATAGATTCCTACTCCAGACAGTAGAAGAAATTGGAATGTTTTTTCCAAATGCCTGTTCTTGTGAATCTACTGCCATGTAGGCAGCCTACTGGGAACCTTTGCAAGAGCATTTGAATGAGGAATAAGGTTCTTCCTTGTCAATCTTAGCAAACTGTCTTGAGAGGCAGCAAATAGAATTTCCTTGAGCACAACCTTTATCGAAATGCCTGAGGATCTCAAGAATCATGGTCAAATAAGGTTAATTCAAGCCAGAAGTAGTGATACACATCTGTAATCCCAGCACTCAGAAGATTGAGGCAGGAGGATGGATCAAAAGTTTAAGGAGATTATACATACCATACATACACACATACATACATACATTCACACACCTACCTTGTTTCAAAAACCAAACAAAAACCAGTCAACTCCTTTCATGAGAGAACAAAAATCATTTATAAATACTCTAAACTCTTTTGGTTTCTTTTCTAATTTTTAAAACACATGAAAAGTTATTAGCATACAACAAGAAAAATCAACTTGTACTTGAGAGTAGCTTTCCAATTTTCTCACAAAGAAAGGTCAGAATAGAATCGTCACTTGTCCTTGGTAAAAACCTTTACTAGAAGGTCTTTGTGGGCTGGCGGTGCAGCTCAGTGGCAGAGCACTTCCTAGCACGGGCAAGGCCCTGACCTCAACCCCACGCACCATAAACAATAAAGATGAACAAAATAGAAAATTATTTTGTTCTATGAGTAAAAGAAATACTCCACAACAGAATCATAACTCTGAACAGCCCTTAAGTTACCTACACAGATGGATGAAGAAAGGATATGGAAACAGTGAGTGAATAAATTTGTCCAAGATTCATACAGTTAGCAGTTAGTTAGATGGAACCCTACTTTGACGTCGATCAGTGTTCATCCACTTCACCAGAGCCTCTTCCAGCTGAGAAGTGTCATTTAAACTTGAATGTGAATCAAGAGACTATTACGGTCCACTTGGCTCCTTCTCGAAAGGGAAGTACTTGGTTTCACTGAACAGACTCCAGGGCATTTGAAGTGCTCATTTTGACAATGCCTAGCAAAAATAATTGGCCTTAGTACTTTTATTTTCACTGTATGTTTTCTTGTTCTAGGCGTTTTGTCTGACTGTGTATATGTATACATATGTGCCTGTGCACCTCCTTTGACACAGGGTTTCTCATTATCCTGAGGCTCACAAGTTTGGCTGCAGTAGCTTCTGTTTCTAGCTTCCCAGCCCAGGGATTACAGATGTGTGCCACTATGCCTGGCATTTTACATGTGCTCTAGGGTTCCAAGTCAGGTTCTCATGCACTTTACTGCCTGAGCTCCCTTCCCAGCCACACTCAATGAGTCATGATGCAAGTTAGCATTGCCTCTGGAGAATGATTTGTGCCTCAGAGGATGGCTTCTCAGCACAGCCATGAGCCAATCAGTATCTTAAGTAAATGGAAAAGTACTGAAAAGTATTATAACTGGTGCCTATGAAACCACCTCCATGATTATGTAGGTGGCTGGCTATTGGGGAGTGTGCTCTAAAGATTTCCTTCTCTGGACAGGCACCTCAATGGTCACTTCTGATGTCTCAATCACTCCCCTCACTAGCAAGTATGGGAACAGGGTCTGCTATGCACGCGTTTAGGTCTACCTCTTGCTCCATTCTTTCTCTGAGTGCATGACTGACACAGGGAGCAGATGCTCTTGATTGCTTCCTGCCGTGTGACAGGCTAAGTTTCTGAAGCCCCCATGAGAGGACGCTGGAAATCCTGGCCTCTTGGCGATTGGATAAATACTGCTACTTCTGTGTTCCAGTGTTCAAAATTCCAGATCAGAGCCACATCGTCATCACATCTGAGATTAGTAATAGATGTGATATCTTGTTGCCCATGGATAAGATGGAATAACGAAAATAATCTGATGGAATATCAAAAAGAATAATCATGTGTGCTGTTATGGAATTATCTCTAAGATATTAGGTAAATTTAAGGTTGCATGCATAAACAATACGTGTGATATGTAAATGCTTGTATAATCGAAAAGTATGTTTATACACATAGCAAACAGTAATAATAGCTGCATTAACTTCTTCTATGGAGGGAATGAGGAATGGGGTAGGTCACTAATTCATCATATGTTTAAAGGGTCTCACTCTGGCTCAGGCTGACCTGGAATTAACTATGTAGTCTCAGGGTGGCCTCGAACTCTCGGCGATCCTCCTACCTCTGCCTCCCGAGTGCTGGGATTAAAAGCGTGTGCCACCACACCTGGCTAAAGTGGCTATTTTAATGTGTGAGTGTGTGGGGGCAAGTGTGTGTGTGTGTGTGTGTGTGTGTAAGTTTGAGAATGAGGAAGATGCAGTAGTCATTCCTATTACCGGCTGAGAATGAACTTTTAAAATAAGGATTGGAATTCAATGACAGTAGACTAAGTAATTATCACTTTAAGTTAAAGGAAAAGGAAATCCCGATTTTATAAGACTTCTATTTGTTTAGAAATTAATTATTTTAAAAATATTGGCCTCCCATGCTGAAGAAAATGATCCATCCATTGGCGAATAAGCATGCTTCTGGGGGGTGCTTCCCAATGGGGGCCACATCCCTGTAGGATAGGGACAAAAACCTTGACTTGTTTGAGAGACAACTGACAAGGAGGAACAGGAGGGCTGATAGTCGAAGCAGCACAGGTTACACTAGAAGTGGAATCTTAGAATGGTTAGCTTTAGAGAGACACAAAGATACTAACCATGCTTTCATGCATATGACTTGCTCTACTTTAATGAAGATCACTTATTTATTTATTTAAGTTTCTCGAGATAGAGTCTCATTCTAGCCCAGGTTGATCTGGAATTCACTATGTAGTCTCCGGCTGGCCTTGGTCTCACCACAATCCTCCTATCTTGCCTTCCCGAGTGCTAGGATTAAAGATGATGCCTGGTGGATCACTTATTTTTAAAATGTATATTTCTATGTGTTCTGTTTGAGAAAGTTCTCTAATGAATTTTGCTTTGAAATGTTTCTAATCAGTCACAAACCCAATACATACAGAAAATACACTATATATACACAGTAGAGTATATTCATCCATAAAGAGGAGTGAAAGCATGGCACTTGCAAGAGAGTAGGTAGAATGGCATAACTTTTATTATACTAAGTAAAATAAAGCAATTTTGGGTGAGGAGAAACATATTTTCTCTCATATGAAGCATCTATATAGATATTTGTTGTTGTTGTTGTTGTTTTGAGGTAGGGTTTCACTTTAGTCCAGGCTGACCTGGAACTCACTCTGTAGTCACAGGGTGGCCTCGAACTCAGGGTGATCCTCCTACCTCTGCCTCCGGAGTGCTAGGATTAAAGGCATGCGCCACCACACTCAGCAATATATTTTTTTGACATGGGGTAAAAGGAACTATTTAGGGGGAGAGAGAGAGCTGGGGAGGGAGGGAAGAAGAAAATGTAAAAAGAGATGAGTATGATTAAAATACATTATATATACACAAAAATACCATAATCATGCCCATTAATATTTTATTGACAAATTTCATATACATATATGTACTTTGATTATAATCCCCTCCCATTACATTCTTTTGTCCTCCCTGCCCATCCCCTGTTCTCTGAACCTCTTCTTCTTTCCAACTAATCCCACTTTTATTTTGTTGTATTTTTTTTTTTACCCTCCTCCATCATCTATAACAACATGCTGATGGGCCCAATATCATGTAGTTCTTATGCAGGTAATGACAGCCACTGTGAGGTCCTAAATTCATTGGCAATTCTTTTGTACAATATTATACATTAATAATAAACTTAAAAATATTGAACTTCATTTCTTTGCCATCCTCACCTAAGGATAACAGATATACCTTGGGGGAGGGAGTAATAATACCACCTTTTGCTGATTCTGAGAATATTGCTCACTGAACACCAGCTGGCTCACTTGGGCTTCATTGGTGAGTAGAGTTGCAAGTCAAAGATAAACTGGAATTCCACTGGGCCATTTCCGCTTTCTATTCAAAAGGGAAATGATTCCAAATCAAAGGAAACTTTCATGGAATTTTTTTTAAAAGAATGCTAAGAAGAAAAATTATCACTATAATTCCAGTACTTTGTGCTCCTTATAGAATACAGCTATGACATTCTAGGTGCAAAAGTGGACCCCTTTGGAGTGGCATTCTCTAAATATTCCTCTGGATTTTGACTTAATTAAGTTCTATGTTTTCCCTACATATCCACCAATCTACCTTATCAAAAGGAAATTCGTGACATAGTTTAATGCTAAGAGATCAGGGAACAAAACAGGGCCAGAAACAGTGACCTGGTTTCCCTGGAAATTGAAGGAAAGTTCTGGTTTATAGGTCACTATTTTTTGTGGCAGATGCCTCTGACTAAATTAGGTTACAGCCTGCAGGTCCTTCACCTGTCTTTCACATAAATAAAATTTCCCAAGAGTGCCCTTTCATCCCTACCCATTGAATGACTGACATAAAGTCATTTGGCCCATATAAGTTATCTCTCTCTTTTTTTTTTTTTCTGGGTTCAATAGAAACTTGGTTCCCTCAAATGTTGTGATATGAAAATTTGTTCAAAGGCAAAAGTGAATGACAAAAATAGGGTCTAAGCTCCAGGGTAAAGGGTAATGGTGGCAGACCCAGTGATCAACCACAACCTATCAAAGCAGAAATCCAGAGGCTATAAACAGATCTGCCATGGCTCAGGGAACATTGCGGAAGAAGGGGTGGAAAGATTCTAAGAGCCACAGAGTGGGTGGGAAATACCCAGGGCACATACCTCCACTATCCCTCACTTGTCTTTCCCCTCACCCTTGCTATCCTGGATTTGTACCTCTGCTGTGCTACAGTGATGGGCTCCCCCCCCCCCCGACCCCAGGTCTAGTTTCCAAGGGAACCCAGGCTACACATGCACTGTGCTGCATGCAAAGCTTTCTTGCTAGAGTTTCCGGTTGGTCTCTATGATCACCTTCGCTCCTTGTCCCCATGAAAAATGATAATAGAAAGCCCATCCTGATATGTAAAGTACGCTTGTAACTTTTACTCATGCTGGAATCTTCTTTTCTACTATCTCCAATTTATTTTTGTATTATAATGTGCACAAAAGGAATTATCCAGTCAGGGAGTGGGTTGTGAGAGTGGGCGTGGATGAATTGACTTGTCAGCTCTCTGATTCGCGGAGAATCTCCAGCCTCTACATCAAATGGCTTTGTGCTCTGCTGTAGCGCTTCTGTTTCCTGTAGTGTCCTAAGCAAGCCATCCTGTCTTGTTTCTCTGTGTTCTCCTTCAGGTTATTGTCTCTTCCAAGAAACTATTTTCTTTTCTTTATTACTGCATCTGGTCTTAAAAGCTAGGCTTGGGGAACTCTCTTAAAGGCCTTCTTTATGTGGACTTTAGCAATTGGTCTGTTGGCCTGTCTTACTCAAAAGTACAGTAAACTTTCTGAGGGCAAGATTGTGCCACGTTCGGCCTTTGTACTAAGCACTATATATAGTGATTGTATGATAAGCCACTGAAGGAATGAGTGGTTTGTGGAATAACTGATTGAGCCATCTTGTCATTACCCCCAGAATCTACTTGGAAGAATTCCCTGTCCATGTCCTTCCCCGAGTTAGAAGTGCTGCTCTGTGCTTGAGCACACTCTGAGCGACTACCCATAACTCTGCCACATCAGCCCAGTTAAAATCCTTCTAACGTTCCTAAAAACGATGAACACCCAGGGAAATGTGAACTGTCGTGGTCTTGGCTCCTGAACAATGGAATGCTGATGATGAGAAACTAAAGTGGTACCTAAAAATGTGAAATATGCCAGGCGCAATGGCTCATGTCTATAATCCCAGTGCTCAGGGGGTTGAGACAGGAGGACCTGGGCATGCACAGGAGCTGAGAAAAGCCAGGTCAGCTGAAAACCAGAAGAGAAGGAGGTGGGAGAGGTGTTCGGAAACCAGATGATTCTGGTGTGCAGGCATTCAAACAGAGTAGAGAGTGCTTAAGTACAGCACACTGAAACTGCTATTCTCCAGGTTTTTTTGTATACATTTTGGTGTAGTCATGTAAAATTAATAGCATTGAAATTATTCCGGGGTGAGTGAGGCAGAATATGAATTTGAGGCCAGTCTGACCTACCTACACAGTAAGTTCTGGGACAGCCTTACTACAGAGCAAGAACTTGTCTCAGTTCAAGGATTATTAGACCAACAACAAAACATTTTTAGATGTAGTATAACATTTTGGAAACTGGATTTCTTTTAGAGACTGTCAGTGGACTGTATTTGAGTCTGAATATAAGAGTAAATGTTTTTATTTATCCCATAGACTTCTACGCTCCTTCCTCTTACTGCCAGCTCACCATAATAAGAACATCATGATGTTCACGAACGAGGAAAGGACTTTTTGTTTCATTTTGCAAACAACTGTACTTAAAAAAAAAATGTTTCTCAGGTGACATCTAGTGGCTAAAATCTACAATGTAGTTTTATGGATTTAAAAAGTGTGGTTCTCAAATTCCACTGGTAGGAAAGCATTAAAAGCTTTAAAAGTTGGGTCCGGGGCGTCTTTGCTTGCATTTTGGCATTATACTATTATACTTGGGTGCTCGAATACATTGGCAGGCTTTGGGTCCTGCACAAACTTCCGGCAGTAGCTACGTGACTTGGTATTGTTTTGTTTTTTTAAAAGAGTTTCCAAAATGAAATAACACATTAGCTGTAGGAAAGCAGGAATCCAATTCATACTGAGTTTCTCGGTGGCGATACTACATAGAAAAATAATTATCTACTATGTGAAATTTTGGAAAAATATCACCACAACACCAATGGAGAAGGAGGACCATTCATTCCAGAAGATGAGAGGGCTCATGGGAAAGGTAGTAGGATGGTAATTTCAAGGCAAAGATGATCAAAGTGCAGTGTATACATGGATTAAAATGTCACAATGAACTCCATTGCTTTATATAATCAATATATGTTAATAAAATAACACAGTCCATGTTCTGAGGGGCATTTTTGTCGTATTTGCTTTTATACTGAGCAAATTTTCATTCTAGTCTGTGTAGAGTAGTTTATACTTACATGGGTATGAAAGCTAACTGTGCATGATTCTTCTCTGAGAGTAACTAATTCAGAACATTGTCTGTTGTAGTTATCTTCACGTTGCTAGGACAAAACCCCGACCAAAAGTTGATGGGAGGCAAAAGTTCATTTAGGCTTATAGTCTCGAGGGGAAGTTTCACATTGGCAGGAAAAGATGGGAGAACAGAGGTTAAACATCACTTCTTGCCACAGCAGGTGGAAAATAGCAACAAGACAATGAGCTCAAGGTCTGACCACAGTGACACACCTCCTCCAGCCAGGCACCACCTCCCAAATTGTCACCAGCTGGGGACCAAGCATTAAAAACACATGAGTTTATAGGGAGGGTGGGCAATCTGATTCAGATGACCACACTGTCTTTATTATACACTAATTGATCATGTTTTTGTTTATGGAATATATATGTATATATGTTCCAATAATATTTGGCACAGCATGCCCCTCGGTATTGTTTTTCTGAAAAGTTCTGAATATTTTTGCTTACTTATGTTTCCTTATCAGTTGTAGAACAGCTTGTCTTTTCAAAATTTTTATTTAAAATGTCTGAAGGGGGCTGGAGAGATGGCTTAGGGGTTAAGGCGCTTGCCTCCTAAGCCTAAGAACACTGGTTCCAATCTCCAACGGTTCCAATCTCCAGGTCCCACGTTTAGCCAGATGCAAAGTGACGCACAAGGGGGCGCACACATCTGGATTTTGTTCGCAGCAGCTGAGACACTGCTGGCACGCCCATCTCTGTCTTCCTCTCCCTCTCTCTCTCTCTCTGTCTCTCTCTGTGTCTCTCTCCAAAAAAAGAATAAAAAATAAATAAAAAATGTCTGAAGGGCTGAAGAGATGACTCAGTGGTTAATAGCACTTGCTTGCAAAGCCTAATGGCCTGGGTTTGATTCCCTAGTATCCATGTAATGACAGATGCACAAAATGGAGCGTGTGTCTGGAGTTCATTTGCAGCAACAAGAGACCCTGGTGTGCTCATATTCTCTCTCTCTCTTTCTTTCTCTCTCTCTCTCTCTCTCTCTCTCACACACACACACACACAGCGAAATAAATAAATACATAAAAATCATTTTTAAACATATTTTATATTTTATTTATGTATTTATTTGAGAGAGAAAGAGAGGCAGAGAGAGAGAATGAGTGTGCCAGGGCCTCCAGCCACTGCAAACGAACTCCAGATGCGTGCGCCTCCTTGTGCATCTGGCTTATTTGGGTCCTGGAGAGTTGAACCATGATCCTTTGGCTTTGCAGGCAAATGCCTTAACCACTAAGCCATCTCTCCAGCCCCATAAAAATCGTTTTTTAAAAGATACTTGTTCCTGCATTTTATTGAAGTACTGTTCACAATAATCTGAACCAACTTAGATGCCAATGTGCAGATAAGTGAAATGTGATATATTTAAGCAGTGGCATACTACTTAGGTATACAAACGAATGAAATTCTGGCCAGTTATGGTGGCACACAACTTTAATTCTAGCACTTGGGAAGCTGAGGCAGGAGGATTGCTAGGAGTTCAAGGACAGTCTGTGGCTATAAAATGAGTTCCACATGAGCCTCGGCTACAGTATGAGATCCTGCCTCAAAACAAACAACAGACAACAAAAAACTCTGAAGAAAGCACAAAAGAATGAAATTTTGCAATTTGCAACAACATGGGTGAAACTGGAAAACATATTGAGCAGAAGAAGCCCAGCACAGAAAGAGAAATACCGCAATGTGTGCAAAACTCTGAGTCCATCTGGTATCGGATGGAAGGTGGCCATGAAGATGAAGGGAAAGAGGCAACAGAGAGAAATTAAGAGGGACTTTAAGGGCGTGGAGCAACGTGGGTGGGGAGATCCAGATGGAGCCAGCATAGATGGACATGATTGTTGTAGGAGCAGCTCAGAAGGCATGACCTCCTGCCTCAGCATCCTGGGTGCTGGGATCCCTGGCTGGCACCACACTTGAGTATTGTTTTCCTTTGTGTCCAATTTTCTGACTTCCACATTTGTATATGGGGACCTGGTTTGGACCTGAAATTACCCAACGAGAATATTTAATTGGAAATTTTTTTCTCTCTCACTAAAAATAAATGACCCCCAATAACTTTCTGAAATGGTAGGCATGTCTAAGTCATTTTCTCTTCTTAGTTTCCAGAAAGATAACATGATAGCTTGGTTTAAGGCAGAACATCTTGTATGGCCATGGTCAGTGAAAAGTTGCTATAAGGATCTCACCTGTTCTTATTCAAAAGAAAACGTTGTGTTGGCTAGCTTGTAGTCTATTCTCAGTAGACAGCAGAGGACAATTTATACCTTCTCAACTTATACTGGTAAATTCTATAAGGTATTAAAAATTGTATTTGGAAGAGGAATACAAATATGTTGTTGATAATTAAGCCTTATTTAAGAATGTACATAAGGTGGGTAGATGGCACAGTAGTTAAAGGTGCTTACTTGCAAAGCATGGTGGCCCAGGTTCAGTTCCTCAGTACCCACAAGAAGCCAGATTCACAAAGTAGTGCGTGTGGCAAAAGCCCCTGGTACACTCATATTTATTCTGTCTCTCTGCTTGCAAATAACTAATAAATAAAAATATTTTTTAAAAATAATGTACATGATTTTTGCACATTCCACTTTGTCAGCATATTTTGGGATGGATCATAACTGGTTCACCATCTGTCAAATTTGCAATAGTGATCCTTTTGTAAAGCATTTGAAAAGTACTAGTTGGGCTGGAGAGATGGCTTAGCAGTTAAGTCGTTTGCCTGCAAAGCCAGAGGATACCAGTTTGACTCTCCAGGACCCACATAAGACAAATACACAAGGGGACACATGCATCTGGAGTTCATTTGCAGTGGCTGGAGGCCCTGATGTGCCCATTCTCTCTCTCCCTCTCTCTCTCTTTCTCTCTCTCAAATAAATAAATAAATAAAATTTTTTTAAAAAAGAATTAAATTTCTTAAAAAATAAAAGGGCTAGTCTGTTGGGCTTGCCTCAAAAAAAAGAAAGAAAGAAAGAAAGAAAGAAAGAAAGAAAGAAAGAAAGAAAGAAAAAAGAGAAAAAGGGGAAAAAAAAGCACTAGTTAACATTGCCACATAAAAGATTAATTTTAAAAAATTTATATGACTAAAATTGGAAATTTACCTGTTTTTATCTTCTATAGATTGTTTTGTAAGCTTAAACTGTGGAAGCTCTTCCCTGCCTCTAGGAATCTTAGATGGAACCCATCATTTTCTGGTTACTTTGGGTATTAATTACCACCTGAAAAGGTGTTTAAAAGTCAGTGGTACCCACATCAAGATTATCATGTTGAGGGCTGGGGAAACAGCTCATCAGTTAAAAGCACTTGCTTGCAAAACCTGTTGGCCCAGGTTTGACTCCTTGGTACTCTGTAAAGCCAGATGCACAAAGTATCCCACATGTGTGGAATTTGTTTGCAATGACAAGATACCCTGGTATGTCCATTCTTACTCTCTCTCCCTTCCTCTCTCCTTACATATAAGCAAATAAAAATATGTTTAAACAACTATCATGGGGCTGAGAGAGTTTGCTCAGTGGTCAAGGTGCTTGCCTGTAAAGCCTAACAACCCAGGTTCAATTACCTAGTACCCACATAAAGCCAGAGGCCACAATGTGGTGCATATAGTGGTGCTGTTTGCAGGAGCAGGAGACCCTGGTGCACCCATTCTCTCTGTCTCTCTCTCTCTCTCTGATTAAAAATAAATTAATTAATTAATTTAAAGTTACCATGTCAGCCGGTCATGGTGGCTCATGCCTTTTATCCCAGCACTCGGAGACAGAGGTAGGAGGATTGCTGTGAGTTTGAGGCCACCCAGAAACTACATAGTGAATTCCAGGTCAACCTGGGCTAGAGCAAGACCCTACCTCGAAAAACCAAAAAAAAAAAAAGTCATCATGTCTAATTTACTAAAACTTTTCTTTATCCCGAACTCAGAAATAGTATCCTACAGTGGAGAAAACAGATGAAGTTCTTCTTTCAGTCTCCAGGCTCCCTGTCCTTTCAGAACTCATGACACTGCGATTGGATACTTCAGGATAAGGTAGGTTTGAGGAACGAGTGGCAAGCACTAAAACAAATGCAAAATAATACATGGTGTTGGGGATTCAACCCAGGGTGTTGTAATCAGTTCCACAATGCAGGGATGAGCGTCCAACTAGACAGTGTTTATGGGAGGAAAGAATTTATTTCAAGCCCTGGATGTCCAGGGGGAAGTTCCATCAGTGGCTCCCATTCATAAATCCAAGCAAAGAGGAGAACTACCACCAGCCAGCAAAACCAAAAAGTAGCAAGCACAAAACTGATAGTAATCAGGGACACATCCCCTGTCCCCCCCCCCATCTTCCCCCCGCCCTCAGCTCAAACCTCTCTGCATACTTTTGGGCTGGAATTCAGATCTACCCTCAGTGACTTGTTAGTGCTGGACCAATGCAAAATCAATAACCATAAGTTAAACATCAAACATCTGCAGTTCAAGCCCAACATCCATAACCAGTGACCACAGTTTATGGATTTTTTAATTTCCATCTTTCCAGCTGGGCTGAATAGCCAGGAAAAGTTTCCATTCTGAGCCAACAGTGGTCCACAGTAGGCATTGCACAGAACTGGTATATCCAAAATATCTTTGGGTTTCCATTTCAAACCACAATCCATCTTCAGCTTCATTCACTGGCCTTTTCAGCCTTTAATACAGGAATATCCTATTTCCCATGCCTCACTGGTCACACAAGGATATCACCCTGTTTTAAATGCTGCATCTCAGCAGTGGCTCCTAGAACTGTGTGCACATCATGACCCATTTCCATGCATTTTTCATATTTACAAAACCAATACCAGGCGTTCAAGGTCACAGCCATGTTAATCCAGGGAAGAAATAAACCTTGACCTTCAGCCATTAGCATTTTCTCCATTAGTCATCTCCTTGCAAAAGAGTTTTGGATTCCTATTCGTTCAATCTTTCCTTGGTGGAATCACCTCAAGCTTAATAATAGCAGCTTCAGTAACCTAAAACCTGTTTCTGTGTCGGTAATTTCCAAGTTGAATTTTTCAACTTTAAATCTTATATCTTTCAGTTCTATATCTTCTGCCAAGCACATCTGTCTATTAATTTCAAAGTCAACCTTGATCTGATTCTCTGGGCTTGGGCAGAAGGACACAGCCAGCTATTATGACAATATCTAAGTTCCTACAAAGTTCTCTGCTGTCTTTCCTCCCCCTTGAAAGTTCCAACGCCAACCTAATTTTCTCTGCACTTAGAAAATTCAAGCTCTTACCAAAGTGGCTCATAAAATTTTAATTATTGCTGTCTATGGCTCCTGTTGTCCAAAGTAGAAAGTCTATACATTTTCTTCCTCCAGCACACAAGTTCCCAAAGACCAAATTCCACATGGTCATATTCATTGTACAGCAACCCCACCCCACTCTTCTGGTACCAAATTTCTCTTGCAGCTAGTTCCATGTTGCTGGGATAAACATCCAACTAGACAGTATTTATGGAAGGAAGGAATTTATTTCAAGCTTATATATCCAGGGGTGAAGTTCTGTCAATGGCAGACAAAGCTGGCTCCCATTCATAAATCCAATCAGAGAGGAAAAACCACCAGCAGACAACAAAACCAAAAAGCAGTGAGCGCAAAACCACTGTGAACAGGGACCCTCAAAGCGCAAACCTCTCTGTACACCTCTGGGCTAGAATTCAGATCCACCCCCAATGTACCTCCTCTGACCAGGCAGCTGGAAACCCGTTACAAGTTTGTTTTTATTTATTTATTAGTTAAGTTTGAGAGAGAGATAGACAGACAGACAGACAGACACTAAATGAGAGAATAGGTGTACCAGGGCCTCTCACCACTGTAAATGAACTGAACTCCAGATACATGCACCACCTTGTGCATCTGGTTTACATGGGTACTGGGGAATCAAACCTGACTCCTTAGGCTTCACAGGCAAGCGCCTTACACCTGAGGCTATGGGGGACATATATTCAAACTACCTCACAAGGTCTTATAAAGGCTAGGCAGCACTCTACCACTAAGCCACATTTCTTGCTCTTGACGAACTGATAGCAAGTCAGGAATTGGTAACAATAAATACAGTTGCTTCTTTTTAAAATTGCAATGGAATCCAGAAATATGAGGCTGTGACTTGACAAGCACATTGACCATAGAGCAATAGTCAGCAGTATGCTATGTAGGAGAACCATACCTAAGAAAAGTGACTTCAAAATGTTGAAATGGGGCTGGAGAGATGGCTTAGCGGTTAAGGCGCCTGCCTCCTAAGCCTAAGAACACTGGTTCAAATCTCCAGTGGTTCCAATCTCCAGGTCCCACGTTTAGCCAGATGCAAAGTGACACAAGGGCGCAATGCCGCACTTGACCGCAAGGGGGCACACACATCTGGATTTCATTCACAGCAGCTGAGAGGCTGCTGGCAAGCCCATCTCTATCTGTCTTCCTCTCCCTCTCTCTCTCTCTCTGTGTCTCTCTCCAAAAAAAGAAATGTTGAAATGAAGTCACAGGTGCACACCAGAAAAAAGGTAATAAAATGAACCACTAGGTAATGATTTTTACATAAGATTGAGTTCAGGGTAAAAATCTTCATAAATAGAGATGACTTAGTGATTAAGCACTTGCCCTTGAAGCCTAAGGACCCCGGTTTCAGTCTCGATTCCCTAGTACCCATGTAAGCCAGATGAACAAGGTGGCACATGCATCTGGAGTTCATTTGCAGCAGTGGATGGAGGCCGATTCTCTCTCTCTTTCTCTGTCTCTTTCTCTCTCTGTCTTTCATTCTCAAATAAATAAATAAAAATAAAAATAAATATTTTTTAAAATCTTCATAAATAAGGAGGGCACTTTACAAGAAGATAGCATTGGGCTGGAGAGATTGCTTAGGATTAAGGTGCTTGTCTGTGAAGCCCAAGGACTCAGGTTCAATTCCCCAGTACCCACGTAAGCCAGATGCACATGGTGGCACATATGTCTGGAGTTCGTTTGCAATGGCTAGAAACCCTGTGCACCCATTCTCTCTCTGTCTCTATCTGCCTCTTTCTCTCTCTCTCTCTCAAATAAATAAATATTTTTAGAAAAAGAAGATAGCCTCTACAACAAAGATCTAAATTATAAATTATATGCACTAAAGAAAAGTATGGCAAGGGATATGTGAAGAAAAACATGTAGCAGGAAATGAGGACAAATCAATCATTCAAAAGTCTACGTGAGGATTGTTAGGAAAAACATTGATTTGCAGTAAAATTGGCTATAAAATAAACCATTGTTTTCAAATAGTACTGAGAAGTAGCCGTACTCAGAGGAAAAGTAGGCTTGCATGTAAAGACCACACCAAGAGCCTAGGCATGGGTGAAAAGACAGACAGGCTGCCATGGCAGGAAGTGCCGGCACTACCCCACTCATTCGAACAACACAGGTAGACTACATTTTCAGGATGCCTTGCAGCCAAGGGGCCATGCGACTCGGGTACAGTTAATGGTGGAGCAGTGGAGGACACTGGGGAGGGCTTAGGCAAGCTGTTTAAGGAGGGAAATTAACGACCATGCTGCTTGTTCTCTACCTCTTCATAGCAGACACTGAAGGTGTCCTGGGACGGGGTCCATCCATCCACACTGGCACCTCCATCTATGTCCAGGCCTCTCCCTCTGCTTTGTGCCCTAACAGGGCCTTTGGCAGTCTATAAAAGCTGGTGCTGAATGCCTCACAGCAGCCCTCAACTGATGAGATTGGGATTTGGTAGGTGCATCTCTAAGCCTCCCCATCTCATCGTAGGACAATTGGAGTTCTACTTCCAGTGAACCCTAGCTGCCCACAGCAAGCTTTCTTGGCCTGGTTCCCCTCCCTAACTCACTTTCCTTCTCCATGACTTACTTTTCTTCCTGAGAACAGCTTCCAAATGAACTAACTCCTCTGCCCAAATCTTGGCTTTTCATGTTCTGTCTGCTTTCAGAGCAATGTATGACAGCCTTCTTTCTGTTTAACATGTTAACATGGAGTATTCAATAGCAAAAGAGAATATGATCTCCATGTGTAGATAAATAAGAGTAAACATCCACACTGGAAAAAATGGCATCGCAAGGAAAGATTGCAATGCAAAATGCAAAACAGATAGGGCAAACATCAAATCCCATAGCTCCAAGTCTGACATCTGTAACCAATGACAATGTTTCTGGGGTTTCAACTCCACCCGTCCAACTAGGCTGCTCACAAACTGGGGAAAACACCACCCTGAGCCAGCATCTCTCCTTGGCAGCTGTCCCATTGTGCTGCTATTTCCTGGGGTCTCCATTGTAACCCACAGTTCATCCTAATGGCTCTACTGGGATCCAGACAGGGACACCAGCAACCATCTATCTTACATTGCCTAGTGGCCATTGCCAAAAACTGCACTGCATATTCAATGAACCCCTATTTCCTTAATTCATTATATTCCCATAGTTACAAGCAGGCTACCAAATTTGTTAATTCAGAGGGGAATAAAGGAAACTTTGAAGAACAGGAAACCTCTTTCAGCATTCTTGACCCTTAATTTCAAAAGAGTCAACATTCAAGCCGGGCGTGGTGGCGCACGCCTTTAATCCCAGCACTCGGGAGGCAGAGGTAGGAGGATCACCGAGAGTTTGAGGCCAACCTGAGACTACGTAGTTAATTCCAGGTCAGCCTGGACCAGAGTGAGACCCTACCTTGCAAAACAAAACAAAACAAAACAAAACAAAACAAAACAAAACAAAACAAACAAAACAAAACAAAAAGAGTCAACATTCTTTCTGCTGTCCCAGTGCAGAATAGCTGGCCCAATCTCAGTGGCGACAATCCCTCAAACAATTGCAGTTGAACTGGACTGTTGTCTCTAGCCCCAAACTTTCATTTCTTTCAGTGCCATATTCTTCTGCTCACACCAGTCTGTTTCTTCTAAACTCAGTCCTGCTCAAGTTCTCATGACACAGGCAGAACACAGCCAGCCTCTCACATATACTGCTTCTAGCCCAGTCTGGACAAAGTTCTTTCTTCCTCACATGAGCCAAGCCTACACAGTTCATAATTCTTTCTGCATCTAGGGTTTTCAAATTCTGACCAGAAGGGCCCATCAAACTCCGCTTACAGCACTGCAAGGCATCTCTTAATCCAAAATTTCAATAACCTCCTACATTCTACCCATAAATCAGGGCCACACAGTCAGGTTTCTATTAGCAATAACCTCACTCTTCTGGTACCAATTTTTCTGTTATATTTACTTCCTCATTGCTTGGACAAAGCACCTGACCAAAGAAGTTGATGAAAGGAAAGTTTTGCTTTTTGATCTTTTTTTTGTTTTTTTAACTTTGGCTTACAGTCTCCAAGAGGAAGTTTCATGATGGCAGAGGAAAGCATGGCATGAGCAGAGGATGGACATCACCTCCTTGCAAAACAAAAAATGGACAATAGCAACAGAAGAGTGAGAGAACTCTAGCAAGGGGAGCCGGCTATAACACCCCTAAGCCTACCACAAACAACACATCTCCTCCAGCAAGGCTCCACATCCAAAATTACCATTAGTGGGGGCTCATGCATCCAGAACACAGGAGTTCATAGGGGACATTTGAATCAAACCACCACACTGACATTGAACATCAACTACCAAAACAACTGAAATCAAATTGATAGAATCAGATTGTTTTCATAGTCATAGAGAGAAAAAACTGATGTCAGAAAACTTCTAAACACCATGGAAAGACATCTCGGGCAGAATACATCCTCAGGGTAAAATAAATCAGAAATGCAAAGAGATCTTACATGTCATTTAGTAAGCTCATTATTAATGGTAATAAAATTATAATTTGATAGTACATGATTGTTTTAAAAGAAGAGGGAAAGGTAAATAAGTTGATAAGTAATCAAGATTTTCATGTAAAAAGAGAATGCAGGGGATGGAGAGATGGCTTAGTGGTTAAGGAGCTTGTCTGCAAAGCCAAAGGACCTAGGTTCAATGCCCCAGGACCCACGTAAGCCAGATGTACAAGGTGGCACATTCATCTGGAGTTCGTTTGCAGGGTGGGAAACCCTGGCACACCCATTCTCTCTTTCTCTCGCTCTCCCCCCTCTCTCAAATAAATAAATAAAAATAAAACAGATAAAAAAGAGAATGCATGTTTTAAAAACTAGGGAAAGATAAATTTGTGTGGAGTTAGTATCAGTTCAAAATATTTTTTAAAAAATGAAACTATACAATTCTAGCTTGAAACACTGAGAGGGCCTAGCAGTGAGGTTATAGAAAATCACCTTGTCAGCAGGTTACAGAGGCTGCTCTGGATTTCTGATCATCCATTTCATTGGCTTTACAAAAAAAAAAAAAAAAATTTCCATCCTAATAAATCACTCAAAACCTTCAACAGCAGGAATCTGGGCAGTTGTTCAGTGATGTCTCCTACAGAGTCCAAGCAATTCAAACTCTGTACCACAGTCCCAGGAATTCAGATGGTAGCATTAGATCTTATTTTGTGTGAACAGAGATTTACCTTCATAACACAGCCACCTGACTTTCTTGGGCTACCAGTCTGTAGATCTGGAGGAAGCCAAATTTGGAGGTAACCCATGCAAACTGGCCTCTCTTGCCCTCACCCTGCCCCATCAAGAAGAGTCTGTGTCCCTATCAAAGCTGAAACCTTCTGCCCGCTCCTTAAACTCCATCCATATTGCCTCCAAGAGGGCCTGCTGCCTCTCTTTTCCGGATCACCAGCTGTTCACTGGCTTATTCGTGGCAATATGCAAGGGCTCCCTACCAGTTCTCTCCTTGCCTTAAAGCACATCAGACTCTCTGATGACACAGCTTTCTTCAACTACTACCTCACTACTGGAATCATCTGTACCCTCAAATCTTTGGTCTTCACCATCCACAGTCTCTGTTCTTGTCAGGTTGGCTCAAAGCTCTTTAATACCAAATCCAACCATTAGTTCTGTGCTGTCTTTTCACTGGACCTACAGGCAGCTGCCCACAGGACTGATCATTCTCATCTTATAACACTTCTTTCCATAGATTTCCAAATCCAGAAAGTTTACTCCCTTATTTCTCAGTCTATTCTTGCCTGTAGCTATCTATGTTGGGGAGCCCTTCACTTAGTTATCACATGTCTGTTTATGTCCTTCCAGGGTGAATTTTCATTCAATCTTTTTGTAAAATTTTCTTTTTATTTATTTGAGAGAGAGAGAGAGAGAGAGAGAAAAGAGAGAGAGAAAAAGGAGAATGGGCAGGCCAGAGCCTTCAGCCTCTGCAAATGAACTCCAGATGCATGTGCCACCTTGTGCATCTGGCTTACATGGCTCCTGGGGAATCAAACCTGAGTCCTTTGGCTTTGCAAGCAAGCACCTTAACAGCTAAGCCATCTCTCCAGCCCCTCATTCAATCTTATTTCAAATATCTTGTGCATGTATATGAGGACCGAATTCATATCTTTGGAAGTTCAGAAGGATACCAACTGCTTGTTTAATGTGGATTCTCTAGAGTCAGGCCCAGTTGTGTATCTTAAGCTCTTCCCATGTACCCTTGTCTCTCAATTTTATTCATGAAATGGAGATGATAATTACAACTACATAGCCAGATTATTTGTTAGAATTAAAATGAGAATGCTCATACAAGTCACCTGTAACAGGGCTGGCAAAGTAATTGCTCAGTAAATACCTAATGTATTTGTTTCAGTTCCATACTAGAAGTCATGAGAGAAAGAGCCTTGTGTACGGAATTCAACAGATAAAGTCCTCAGGGCTGAGAGCGGTGCCTGGCATACAGTGCTTGTTAAAATGAATGAGGGGGCTTATTTAAAGGAAGTGTAAGACATTCCTCCAGAAGCCAGCTCTGCTGTAACAGGCTGCCTGGAGAAGCCATTTTATCTGTTCCTCAAACTCCTAACACAGCATCCTTTGAAATCCCTCTCCTAAGGATGCAGTTACAGCCATGCCGGCTTGGATGCCTGCTTCTGTAAAGAAGTCTCTTTTTTCTTTTTTAAAACATTTTCCTTTGGAAATATAAAACACCGTGTGTTGCTAGAATTCCTTGGCAATGCGGTACTATTCACCAAGTACCTACAGAAGTAGAGAACAATTGCATCATGTGAAAAATACTTATGTTGAGTACAACACGAATAAAATTTATGCCAGTGAAATTCCTCCGCAATTTGGGCATGGGCGAACAGCGCAGATACCAGCAACGCCCCCTCAAAAAAAAAAAAAAAAAAAAAAAAAAAGCTCCTGTATATTGTAAATAGGGAAGAGCGCACATTGCCCAGTGCACCTCCGCTCTGGGCAGAGGCTCCCCTCCGAGGCTCCACCCCATCCGGGCTCCTCCCGCCGAGGCCACGCCCCCGCCCTTCTTAGGCCCCGCCCCCTCGCCTCGCCCAGCGCAGCCCCGCCCCCGCATCCCTACGGGCTGGGCATCCCGCCGGGTTCTCGCTCGCGTCCCGCCCGCCGTGCGCTGGGCGGTGGCTAGTGCGGGGAGGGGGGAAACGGTCGTCCGGAAGGTGGGAGCGAACCCGGGCCGGCTCTCGGCGCCGGGAACATGGCGGCCCTGACGACGGTGGTGGTGGCGGCGGCGGCCACGGCGGTGGCCGGGGCGGTGGCGGGGGCGCGCGCGGCCGCGGGGACCGGCGTGGGAGCGGCGGAGGCGCCGCAACAGGTACGCGAAGCCGGGGCGGCGGGAGCGCACAGCCGCCGGGGGTCCTCGGCCTGGCGTCGGGGGTCGTGCAGACCAAGCCTCGAACCCGGGCCCGTGCAGAAGGAGCACTGATCCGGGGTCCGTGCAGACCGAGCCTCGACATGGGGGGCCGTGCAGACCGAGCCCCGATTGGGGCACGTGCAGACCGAACCTCGATCCGGGGGCCGTGCAGACCGAATCCCGACCCGGGGGCCGTGCAGACCGAGCCCCGTTTGGGGGCTGTGAAGATCGAGCCTCGATCCAGGGGCTGTGCAGACCGAGCCTCGATCCGGGGGTCGTGCAGACCGAGCCCCGATTGGGGCACGAGCAGACCGACTCTCGATCCGGGGGTTGTGCAGACCGAGCCTCGATCTGGGGGTCGTGCCGACCGAGTCTCGATCCGGGGGTTGTGCAGACCGAGCCCCAATCAGGGTCCATGCAGACCGAGCCCCGACCCGGGCGCCCAGACAGAGCTGGCTTGCAGACCCGGGTTCTCGTCACTGCTTGGGTGCTGGGAGCTTTCTAATCTCTAGCTTGGGTATAGGAACCCATTCCCCAGCAGGGTGTATTGGAAATCTTTTGTTCGGATGCCATCGGCTCAGTCCTCATCTCTAAACAAAATCCCCTTATCCACACACCCAGCTCCTCTCTTCTGTCATTTTTCCCTGCAGCGGTTATTTTCACATGGCATGTTTTGTTCGTGTTTTTTTTTTTTAATTGTTTCTACCTCCTTGAAAACTGTAAGCTCCGCGAGAGCAGAAATTCTGGGACGCGTTATGCACCATTTTATTGCCATCACCAAGAACTGTGCGTGTTGTGCGCCCAGGACTGTGCCTAGCGCATAGTAGGGCACTAAATATGTGTGGATCGGTCCAAACGCCAAGGAAAGCTGTTAGAAGTTGAGAGCCGGCTCCATCTTTTTCCTTCTCCAAGGGAATACAGTGTGTAGTCTAGGAAATTCCACCTATGGCAAAGTCTTCTCACATGTCTTTTCCAATTCTGCTTATTCTGACTCTGGCCCGAGTATGTTAGGAGAAAATATCAAACATTTAACAATACGTATTAATGTAAAAGTGTATACTTTTTAAATGGGTGTGGTGGTATATTCCTGTAATCTTAGCATTTGGGAGGCACAGGAAGGACTAACAGAAGCCAGTCTGGGCTACATAGCAGGAGCCTTTCTCAAAAATAAATAAAATAATTAAAAAGTATCTGAGTCCAGTAGCTTAGCTGTATCAGCTGGCTTACTCCATGAAAAATTTCCAGTTTACTGTACGCAGTTCAGTGTTCGTGTGTGTGTGTGTGTGTGTGTGTAAATCTTTTTTCTTTTTTTTTTTTTTTTTTTGTTTTTTGCGAGGTAGGGTCTCACTCTGGTCCAGGCTGACCTGGAATTAACTATGTAGTCTCAGGGTAGCCTTGAACTCTCGGTGATCCTCCTACCTCTGCCTCCCGAGTGCTGGGATTAAAGGCGTGCGCCACCACGCCCGGCTCTAATGTGTGTAAATTCTTATAGCCATGTTTTACATTCTGATTTCCCTTTTACAAGCTACTAAGTACTGTTATGGTGCACACTTGTAGCATTCTACCACGACAGTAATCTTCAGACGTGATGTTTGCCTTTACAGAGGTTGAGTTAATTAATCTGTGGAACTACTTTACTCTTATTTCCCTACTTTAGCAATGTCTGAAGACATGTTTACTTGTCATGAAGGAAAGAATATTAAGGTGCTCTAACAGTAATAAAGACCAGACGACACTCTCCTGGACTACAAAGAAACATCTGATCTTAAATGTCAGTAATAAGGAGCTTGAGAAACCTTACTTTAAGTGTATACATTTTGCCACTTTATTAAGGAAAGCAGAGCCTCATAACTGAGAATCACTACAGTAATGAAGTAGAATTTCTCAAGTGTGTTAGGGCTATTTTTAAAAAGTTAGAATAATTTTTGTACTATGTTGTGATATTCTGAGGTGTTTATGGGTTATCTGTCTTTGAACCCCCCTAGTATAGCACACAATTACACAAAATATGCAGCTTAACACTTAACTTACTAACACATTTTTTAAGAGATACACATGTTTATGAACTAGTTAACTTGCTGTGAAGTAGATCTCAAAGCTTCCTTCCATGTATTAATTCTTATCTTCATTGCTGTGGCAAAATATCTGACAAAGGCTTGTGGCTCAAGGAGATATAGTCCATCATGGAAGGAGAGGCATGGCAGTGGGAGCTGAGGTGACTGGTCACATTGTGTCCCCAGGAAACAGTGAGAGAGAGAAGGGGGCATGTTGGTGCTCAACTCCCTTTTTTTCCCTTATCATGTACTTGGGGATGCCAGCCCATAGGATGGTACTACCCACATTCAGGATGAGTCTTCTCTCAGTAAACATTTCTCTGGAACTATATTCACACACCCCCCCCCCCCAGAAATGATTCTAAATCCAGTCGAGTTGACAATGAAGATCAACCATCACAAGTCCACCTTGTCCCTTTGACACCCAAACACATCACTTTAAATCGTAACATTCCATGTCTGGCCCCTAAAATCTCATTTTCAATGGATTATACAACATGCGTTTAGTCAGTCTCCAAAAATCCTCAGTCTTAAAACAGCTTTAGCATTGTTCATTGTTCAAAAGTCCAAAGACCCAAGTTCTCTTCTGAGACTAAAGACAAACTCATAACTGTGAGCCTGTGTTTTTTTTTTTTTTAAAAAAAAACAAGTCATATTTATAATATACAAAGTTGCAGAGGAAATATTCCCATTTCAAAAGGGTGTAATAGGAGCATAGCAAGAAAAGATGACCAAAGGAAGAGTGAAGTCTAGAAGCTCCCTATCTGACATCGAGGGCCCTTGCTGGTGTCAGTGGGGCTCTAACAACCTTACGAAGCCTCAGACCTCTAGCTCTACCTTTAGTAAGTGAGTTTTGCTTTTGGGCTTCTGCACTGTACTTGCAGCTTTTTTCTCCCTCCCTTCCTCCCTCCCTCCCTCCTTCCCTCCCTCTCTTCCTTCCTTTCTTTCTTTTAAAAATATTTATTTATTTATATGAGAGAGAGGGCAGGAAGGGGAGAGAAAGAGAGAGAGAGAGAGCATGCCAGGGCCTCCAACCACTGCAGATGAACTCCAGGCACATACACCACCATGTGCATCTGGCGTGTGTGGGTACTGGGGAATTGAACCTGGGTACTTAGGCTTCACAGGCAAGTGCCTTAAGTGAAGCCATCTCTCCAGCTCACTTTTTTTTTTTTTTTTTTTTTTTGATATTCCAGTTCTGACATCTCGACATCTTTAACATCCTGGAGTCTCCATTACAACTTCAAGTTCATTTTCCCGGTTTCACATGTTGGTCTCTCAGGGTCCCCTGGCAGGGAGTCAGACTTGCCACACATTGTCTGGCCTTAGTGGCTTTTAGAACGTTGGTGCAAACCACCATGACCCCATAATTCTTGCATTTTGCACCACTGCAAAATCAACACCACAGAGTGATGCTTCCAGATTCTGCTGCCAGCTTGAGATGTACTCTGGCCCTTTCTACATCTGAGGTAGCAAAGATGTAGTGACCTTTATGCTTCTTGACAGCCAGAGTTGGGGAAGTGTTTACTGTAAAATAGGAAGCCTCTTTGTGGTAGTTTGAATATATGGCCCCCAATATATTCAGTGTTTTATTACTTTATAGTTTGCATCTGCAATCACCTTCCTAGAGGCAGTGTCACTGGGGGCTGGTCTTAAGGTGTTACTGGTGGGTTTGAGATTCCATTGTAAAGATATGCAAAGTGTGCCCAGTAGGAGTTCCTGAAGTGTGCTGTGGCTTTTTGGCTGTAGTTTGTTTTGCTCTGTGTGCTGTGTGACTGGGGGCTTTGCTCTCTCTGCTTGGCCCTGTGAGAGCAGGTCGCTTCTTCTGCCATTATAGAACTTCCCCTGGATCTGTAAGCTTCAATAAATAATATCCCTTCCTCCATAACTGTGCCTGGTCTGGAAGTTCATCTCAGGGAACCTGAAGCTGTCTGCTACACTCTTCAACTGCATTTTCAACTCAAGTTCTCTTCTTTCAGATGAATCTGTATTTTCGTACGTGGCAGTCTGATGATTAGGGTCTTGCCTTCATGGCACCTTTATTGTTGTGCTAGTACTGAGTGTGGTTTTTTCCGAAAGCACTGATCTTTGTAACAGTTACAGCTACTTTCTCCACACTCAGCTCTTCTATAGGTTTAAACTTGCTCACCATCCTTTTCCTCACCAAATTGCACAATTTTATATCTTTTTGACTGTAGATCTGACTAAAAGCAGTGACCAGTAAGCTGTAGGCTCTTGTGAAATTTCCTCTGCCAGATGACTTAGTCCATTGCTTTTGATGTTGCCCTCTCTTATAGTTTCTGAACATGGGCAGAATACAGCCAGGTCTTTGGCTAGCATATAACATGAATGACCTCTAGTCCAGTTTTCTAATCTCTGCATTCCACTCCCCCCCCCCGAAAGCTCATGAGCAGCCTCAACTGCCTGCCTTTCTGTCAGTATTCTATCTTCCGCACCCCCACCAGATAGCCCCTTAAGCTCTGCTTACAATAGTCTTTGGCTTTGACAGCATACAATTCCAGACTGTTCTATAATTCTCCTACAAACCAGTTCTCAGAGGCCTGTGAACCACGTGGTCAAGTTTGTTACCTTAATGACCCCATTTCTTGGTACCAATTTTGTACTAGATACTTTTTTTTTAATGCTGTGATAACATGTCTGAAAAAAACAACTTAAGGGAGGGTTTATCTTACCTAGCTCACGGTTTGCAAGCAACCTATCCCATTGTGATGGAGAAGGCACTGAGGTGGGAGAGTGAAGCGGTCACATTGTGTCCTCTGTCAGGAAGCAGACACATGAGTGTGGATGCTCCCTCTGCATCCTTCCTCTCTTCCTTCTTCCCTCCCTTCCTGTATCTCCCTCCTTTTTATTCAGTCGAGACCCATGGGAAGATGGAGCTAGCTGCATTAAGGATGAGTTCTCCCTCAGTTAAGTCTCTCTGGAAATTCATTCACAGACATACATAGAAGTCTGTCTCCAAGGTAGTTCTAACTCCAGTTGACAATGGAGATTTATTCACAGCTGTTCTTTGTTTCTGCTATTGATCAATAGCTCTTCATTCCCATCTTCTTCCTTCCCTCCAGTCTAGTCTTTTTCTATGAAGACATCAGCTTTTAGGTTCAACATATAAGTAAGATCATGCAGTTTGTTACTTTTTTTTTATGCTGGTTTATTTCACTTAGCACATTGCCCTCTAGGTTCACACCTGAGACTTAACTTCAAGACGTGTAAGAGAATAAATTTGTCACTATGCTTGTTTCAGAGTGCTTTGTGGTTTGTTATAGCAGCAATAAAAACAGCAAAGATCCGAGAAGCTCCTAAATCTTCATCTTTTTCTGACTTTGGAGCTCCATGGTGGCAGAATTACTGAAGTGGAGTTGTAAGCTGATGCGCTGAGTGTTAAGTATGCGCTGTGGCATGTACATGGCCCTCTACCCAAAACTAACAAGGGCTAGGAGACTTACTGGTTTAAAACACCCAAGAAAATCTCTGGCCAACTCTTAGCCAACAACTATGCTAACCAAGCAGAGTTTTCAGTGCCGTACCCGACAAAGAATAAAGACTACAAATTTAGTTCAGAAAATGAGCAAAAATGTAACTACCCCAATGAAACTCCAGAAACCTCATTTTTGGAGTTGCCACATTATATTCTGTCCAGGTTTTAGCAAAAAGAAATTAAGAGATGCAAAGAAACAAATTATGATTCACAAATAGGAAAAAACAGTCCAGAAGAAGACTAGATATTAGACATACTAGATAAAGACTTTGAAGTAGTTAGTTTATGGTAGGGTTTTATTATTATTATTATTATTATTATTATTATTAATTTGTTTTGAATGAAATCTTGCTGTATTGCCCAAGCAGGTCTGAAATTCAGAGATTCAAGTGATTCCCCCTGCTTTGGCTTCCTGAATATTTGGGACTACAGATATTCTACAATGCACAACTTAAATCAGCTATTTTTAGTTAGTTCAAAGAACTAAGTGAAGTTAGGCATGGTGGCGCATGCCTTTAATCCCAGCACTTGGGAGGCAGAGGTGGGAGGATCACTGTGAGTTCAAGAGGCCACCCTGAGACTACATAGGTACAGTTAATTCTAGGTCAGCCTGGGCCAGAGTGAGACCCTACCTTGAAAAACCAATAAATAAATAAATAAATAAATAAATAAATAAATAAATAATGAGAATTGTGTCTCAACAAACAGAAAATATATATGTGGAGATAAGAACAATAAAAAAAGAAACTAGTAGAAATCCTGGGGTTAAAAAGTACAAGAACTGGGCTGGAGAGATGGCTTAGCGGCTAAGGCACCTGCCTGCTAAGCCTGAGAACGCTGGTTCCAATGTCCAGCGGTTCCAATCTCCAAGTCCCACGTTTAGCCAGCTGCAAAGTGAGGCGGGGGCGCATGTATCTGGATTTCGTTCACAGCAGCTGAGAGACTGCTGGCGCGCCCATCTCTGTCTCCCTCTCTCTCTCTGTCTATCTCTCTGTCTCTCTCTCCAAAAATGAATAAAAAATAATAAAATAAAATTTAAATTTAAAAAGTACAAGAACTAAGCCGGGTGTGGTGGCGCACCCCTTTAGTCCCAGCACTTGGGAGGCAGAGGTAGGAGGATCGCCGAGAGTTCGAGGCCACCCTGAGACTACATAGTTAATTCCAGGTCAGCCTAGCCCAAAGTGAGACCCTACCTTGCAAAACCAAAAAAAAAAAAAAAAAAAGTACAAGAACTAAAGTGAAAACTTGCCTCAAGAGGCTCACCACTAGGTTTACCTGGCAGCAAAGAATAGGCAGACTTGAATGTAGTTCTCAGCTCAGGTCATGCTGACCAATGAACAGAGAAGACAGAAGTAAAAGAAGAGGTAAAAGAGAATAGTAACTGTGGTTCAGAGATGTGTAAAACACTGTTAAGAATACTAGCATGAATAATGGGAATTCCAGGAAGAAGAGGAAATAGCAGAAGAAAATGGACTTTGAGTAATGTCAGGAAGCATGCCAAGTTTGATGACAAACATTAACCTACACATTTTTGGAGATCAGTGATCTAAAGTAAAACTCAAAGAAATTCCTTCCTAGACACAACCTAGTGAAACTGTCAGAAGATCTTTTATGGGGTACTTTTGCAATGCAGCGTCCACACAGTACCTGACAGAAACAAAAGAAGAGAGTGTTATTTTGGTTCACATTTTAGAGAGTTTCATCCATCATGACGGGAAAGACATGGAAGAGTGGCTTGGTTTGTGACAGTGGGAGTATGTGATGGAAGCCGTTCACATCGTGGCAGACCAGGAAGCAGTGAGCTGTGGCAGTGGGGACCAGACTATGCTTGTCAAATGCCTGCCTTTAGTGACCTACTTCTGCCTAACTAGGTCCTACCTCCTAAAGGTTCCACAATCTCCCAAACAAGTGCATTTAACAAGCATTCAAAACATGAACCTGTGGGAGACATTTCAGATTCAAGTCATGACATTGTAATTCCTGGCCCCCAAAGGCTTATGACTGTCTCATCATGCAAAATGGGTTTAGTCCAACTTCAGAAGTCCCCAAAATCTGTATTATTCCAATACTGTTCAAATACTCAACTCCAGGGTCTACTGAGATGCAAGGAAATCTATCAGCTGTGAGCCCTGTAAAATAAAAGTTAACATACTCTCAACACACAATGGCACAGAGTAAACATTCCCATTCCACAAAAAACAAGTGGGGGGATAGAAATATGGGATCAGACCAAAGCAACACAAACCTGGAGAGTGAAACGTTAGGTGCTGTAGCTCCATGTCCAGCATCTGGGGCACATGTTAACACAATGTGAGCTCCAGTTGGCAGTACCACCCCTCCCTGCTTGCCATTTGCAAGCAAACATGGCCCCTCTCTTGGGCTGACTTCACTTCTTGTCCAAAGCTTCCTTGGCTAGATGTCCCATGTTCTTTGCATTTCCAGTATCTTAACAGATATTTTATTCTTTGTGAGCAGAGAGAGACATATGTACATGCAGTCAAACTGTCATCCCGTGGGAGGCATTTCCAATTAAAACCATATCACATAGGGTCGGAGCAATGGCTCAGTGGTTAAAGCACGGTTAAAGCACTTGCCTGCAGTCTAAGAACCCAGGTTTGATTCCTCAGTACCCATGTAAACCAGATGCAAATGGTGGCACATGCATCTAGAGTTCGATTACAGCAGTTGAGGCACAGGCACGTCCATTCTCTCTCTTTCTCTCATCTATCTTCTGCTTGTAAATAAATAAAAATATTTTTAAAAAACATAACAGATACAGACAAAAAGCAAACTTTTTGTGTCATGATGACAAAATCTCAAGGAATATAAAGAAGGAAAAATTGATTTTGGCTCATGAGTTCAGAGTTTTCAATCCATTGTCCTTGGCTTCATTGATTCTGGGCTTGTGAGGTAGCGCATCATGATGGCACAGGTGTGTGCCAAAGGCTACTCATGACAGGAAGCAGAGGAGGGAGGGGCTGGGACATCCCCCCAGTGATCTCTCTGCAGCTAGGTCCCACCTCATAGGTACTTCTCAGTCTTGTGAACTTGACAATTACGATCAACCACCACAATCTTGAAAGCCCTGAGAAGGAATTCATTGTGTGCAGGGATCCTCAGTGAGATAAACACTAAAGAAACCTGGATACTGTTTTAGTCCACTTGCTGTTATGACAAAGTACTTACACCTGGGAATTTAAGAAATAAAAGATTTTTAGTTATAATTTTCAAGGCTGAAAATCTGAGAACAAGTAGCCCTATCTGTTCAACATCTCATGAGGTCCTTTGTGGCTATGTTATAACATGTGGGAGTGGCATATGTGGGAGGAAAGAGCAGTGGCATGGTGAGACAGGAAGACAGTGACCCAACTGTATTCATATCGCAAAGAAATAGAACACATAGGGTAAACTTAATAAAGGAATGCCAGCTGGGAGATGGCTCAGCAGTTCAAGGTGCTTATAAGCATGTTGACCCAAATTTGATCCTCCCAGCACCCACATGAAACCAAATGCAAGGGCATACATGATCGCATCGCATCTGAGGCAGTGGAAGGTGAAGGTAGGAGAATCCAGAAGCTTGCAGGCTAGCTGCAAATAAACCAATAACAAGTCAGACCATGTTTCAAAAATAAGGTAGAAGGAGAAGGTGAACACCTTGACCACACTGTGGGATGTGTGCACCCACACACACATTCACACTAATTTAAAATTGAAAAAAAAAAAAAAAAAAGAAGTACAAACATTATACTCTGAAAACATTGTAACATTGAAAGACAGGAAAATTCACAAGGAGAATAAAGGTATTTAAAATAGCCAAAAGAATATTTGGAAAAGAAAATACAGTTGAGTGCTCACACGTGATGATTGTGCACTTTGATTCAGTGGTCAGTGTGGTACAGGTTTAAGGACAAAGATCAGTAGAGGCAAGAAATAAAACCGCATCTGTGGGCAGTTGAGTTTGGACAGTGTTACCAAGACAATTTAGTAAGGAAAGGAGTTCTTTCAGCAAATGTTGTTGAGACAGTTGGACAGTCACATAGAGAAGTTGAGTTCCTACCACATGCCCTATAGAACTGTTAACTACAACTAGATCAGAGTTGTGTTAGGAGTAAAACTCTCAGGACAAAACATAGGCATGAGTCTTCCTGACTTTAGATTGGGCACTTGTTTCTTCTGGGTGATGACTAAGGCACAAGCAACCAATGCTCAATTAAGGTAAGTTGAGCTCCATAAAAATTAAAAACCTTTGTTCCACAAGGGATTTTTGCAAGAAATAGCACAACTCAATGGATAACCATGTGCTTAACATGCACAAGGCCCTGTATTTAATCCCCAGCTCACAGGTGCATATGTGTGTGTGTGTGTGCAGAGAAATAGCACATACAAACAGCACAAATAACAGAGAGGAGAGTGAAATGAAACATCAGAGGATGGGAAAAAATACTTGCAAACTATATATTGGTGACATCCTTATATCTAAAATATATATTTAGGACTGGGGAGGTGGCTTAGTGGTTAAGGTGCCTGCCTGCAAAGCCAAAGGACCCAGGTTCTACTCCCCAGGGTCCACATAAGCCAGATGCACAAAGTGGCACATGTGTCTCAAGTTCGTTTGTACTGACTGAAGGCCCTGGTGCACCCATTCTCTCTCTGTGTCTGCCTTTCTCCCTCTTTCTCAGACAAAATAAATATTTGTTTAAACTACTTTAGATTAAACGTCTAATTGGCTTTTATTTTCAGTTCGTGAATGAGAACAATATCCCATTTGTAAAATAAGAGCAGACCTGTAGAAAACATACTGGTTGACATCAAGTTCCCTTTCTTACAAGTTAAAGGAGAGGGGTCTTCTGCTAATTCAGGCTGATGGGCACTTCTGATTGATTGCCTTGAGTGACTTATTAGGAAAAACTGGTCTGTTGGGGATCTGCTATCTTCCTTAAAATTTCAGTTTCATTTTGTAGCACTTAGCAGGAATAGCTCCATTTTAGTTTGGTTTGGTCAGTACCTAGTGCAAAATTATGCCCTCCCATAAAAATTAACATAAATAATATACTATTGAGCAATAAAAAGAGCTCAATTTAAATATATATTTTTATTTCTTTCTTTGCAAGGAGAGAGAATGAGAATGGGTGTGCCAGGTCCTCTACTTGCTGTACACAAACTCCAAATGAGCTGTTTTGTTCATCTGGCTTCATGTGGGTACCAGGGAATCAAACCCGGATTGTTAGGCTTTGCAGGCAAGTGCCTTAACTGCTGAACCATCTCTCCAGCCTGAGAGCCCAATTTTTTTTTTTTTTTTTGAGGTAGGGTTTCATTCTAGCCCAGGCTGACCTGGAATTCACAATGTAGTCTCAGGGTGGCCTCAAACTCAGCGATCCTCCTACCTCTGCCTCCTGAGTGCTGGGATTAAAGGCATGCGCCACCACGCCCGGCTCGGAGAGTCCAGTTTTTAAGATGAGAAAGGGCTCTCTGCAGTTTCCAGTTTCAGACAATTGCAAGCTGAAGCACTATTTCCTGAATGGCCCCTCCAGCCAGCTAGGACCTTCAGTTGAGAAGCTGCACTGTGGCTAGCACCTGCCATTCAGCTACCAGCAGCAGCGGCACCTCTTCCCTCACCTTAGCTGACCTGCTGCTGCACCTTGGCAGCCAATCTCAGGGTCCAGCTGGCAACCACTGCAGCTGGTGTGGCTGTGAGCTCTACTCATGCCATCACTTGGAGCTTCAGTAGAGGAAGTAGCTAGCCCTCAAAGCCTGGCATCACTTACCAAGACTTGTTTGAAAATGTTTATGTGATAAAAGAGCTCTTGGAATGTACCAGAACCAGAAGTGTTAAGCTCTTTGAGGTTTTCAGTGAGGTGCTGAAACAATGCAGAATAGCTAATAGATTAATCAAGAAGCTCAAGGAATTGGAAAACCCAGCTCTGCTTGCCGAGTTACTTTTTAGCATGAAGATTTACGTGGTAGCGAAAGTAAGAAGAGGGTAAAACCATTACAGATGTCTGTTGGTCATTGCTTCCTTGCTTCAGAATGGCTATAATACTCTGACTATTCAGAAGTCCATTGAGATGGCAGGGGACTGGGCTGGTGTTTGGAAGACCTCTTTAAGCCAGTTGTTGTTATGATCTTGTTGGCAAATTAATTAGACAAAAGTTATTTCTGCTAAAAAATAAAATGGGAAAGGAGTTGAGTAGACTTTTCTTAAAAGAAGTGACTAGGGCTGGAGAGATGTCTTAGCAGTTAAGGCATTTACCTGTGAAGCCTAAGGACCCCAGTTCGATTTTCCAGGTCCCATGTAAGCCAGATGCACATGGTGGTGCATGCATCCGGAGTTCTTTTGCAGTGGCTAGAAGCCCTGACGCGCCCATTCTCACTCTTTCTCTCTATCTCTCACTCCTTCTCTCTGTCTCTAATAAATAAATAAATAAAAATAAAATCTTAAAAAAACAAAGAAGTGACTAATAAGCATGCAAAAAGTGCCACATCATCAGTGGTAATGGGCTAATTAAATCCACTCTGAGAAAGGACAGGGGCTGACTGTCACTGCTGGAGTGCTTGCCTTGCATGCCTAGTGACCTGGGTTTGATCACCAGCACTCTAAAGAAAAAAGTGCTTTGAGATGCCACTTTCCACCCATTAAGATGGCTGTAATAAAAACAAGAGACAATAATAAGTACGGGTGAAATGGAGTGGGTGAAATGCTAGTGGTAATGTAAAGTGGTGCAGCCACTGCAGACCAGCTTGTCAGTACCTCAAAGGTTAAAAGCATGTGTGAATCAATGCATTATCAAGGAAATAAAAAGGCACTCGAAAGAATTGGGAAAAATGTCTGCCTTATAAATGGCATAAGGGACTTAAATTCAGAATGCTTCTCACTCAGCCGGGCGTGGTGGCTCACGCCTTTAATCCCAGCACTCGGGAGGCAGAGGTAGGAGGATCGCCATGAGTTCGAGGCCACCCTGAGACTACATAGTGAATTCCAGGTCAGCCTGAGCTAGAGTGAGACCCTACCTCGAAAAACCAAAAAAAACAAACAAACAGAATGCTTCTCACTCAATAAAAACGCAACCCAACTTTAAAAATGAGAAAGTAAAAATAGTTACCTTTTGACCCAAAAATTCTATTGTTAGATGTATGTATACCCAAGAGAATTGAAAACACATCCACCCTAAAGCTTACGGAAAAGTGTTCGTAGTAGTGTAATTCACAATAGGCAGAGACAGTGAAGATAATTGTCAGCTGAGGACTGACAGTGGATAGACAGAAGGTAAACCCATATAGTGCAATAGGAAAGTACAGATTCATGGGGCAATGTGATTGAATCTTGAAAACATCATGCTAAATGAAACTTTGTAAATATACTAAAATCCACCAAATTTAACAATTTAAAAAAATTATAAATTTATTTATTAGAGACAGAGAGAGGGAGAGAGAAAGGGAGAGAATGGGCATACCAGGGCCTCTAGCCACTGAAAATGAACTCCAGGTGCATATGTCACCTTGTACATCTGGCATATGTGGGACCTGAGGACTCAAACCTGGGTCCTTAGGCTTCACAGGCAAGTGCCTTATCTGCTAAGCCATCTCTCCAGGCCCAAGTTGCACAGTTTTAACAAAATAACATTTTATGGTATGCAAATTCTCCACTTTAAAGTATTTCCTAAGTTCATTCCTTTATGCTTGCTCTCAGAAATTTAGAGCGTTGGGAGCATTTAAAGCATTTCCTTTTCTCCTCATCTCTCATATCCCAATTTTCAGCAGTTCTTCTTTATTTTGTATTTCTTTTTTCGAGAGAGAGAGGAGGACAGAGAGAGATGGGCGTGCAAGCAGCCTCTCAGCTGCTGTGAATGAAATCCAGATGTGTGTGCCCCCTTGTGGTCAAGTGCGGCATTGCACCCTTGCGTCACTGCATCTGGCTAAATGTGGGACCTGGAGATTGGAATCAGCATTCTTAGGCTTAGGAGGCAGGCGCCTTAACCACTAAGCAATCTCTCCAGCCCTATTTTGTATTTTTTAAGCAGTTCCTCTTGACCATACCTTACTTTCAAGTTCTATTTAGCCCTCTTTTCGTTTCTATGACTCAAGTCATCTTGGGCATTCACACTTCTTACCTGTATTGCTACACTTGCACTTATGTCGAGCGTCCTGCTTCCACTTATGCTTATCACCACAGATCCACCAATTTATTCTCAATAAATCAATAAATAAAACAAAAAAAAAACACAGCCAGACACATTTTCTTGAAAAATTAAATATACCATGGCAAGGCTTTTTAAGCACTTTCCACTCACTGACCCCTATCTACCTGAAAAAATGAGAATTAAAAAAAAATTGATTTGTTTGTTTGCAAGGAGAGAGAGGGTAAGAGAATGAATATGGGTACACCAGGGCCTCTAGCTGCTGCAAAGAGTTCCAGATGTGTGCGCCACTTTGCACATCTGGCTTTACATTGGGTACTGGAGACTCAAAACTGGGACCTAACTTAGGTTTTGCAGGCAGGCACCTTAACCTCTCAGCCATCTCACCAGTTCTACCTGAGAAATTTTTACATGGCCCTGTGTACATAGATATATAAAATACATATCAAACATGTACTGATGATAAGCCATAAGGAAATTTACTTTAAAGCAATTGCTTTAGTAAAGACAGTTTTGCCATTGTTAAAGCTGAGAGCAAATTTGCATACTAATAAGGTAGATATACTTATTTGTTTTTGCATAAAGAATTACATCTTGGCTAAGTGTTTGGTACTGCAGGATATAGAGCATCTTCAATGTTTTTCAGTGTTTATCTTGATTTTATAATCATCAATGCTGAGTGCATAAATATGTAGTCCAAAATGGCAGGAGTTTAGGGTCATTTAAAAATTGTTGGAAATTCCATCTTCATCTTAAGCCAGAATTCATTTCTTGATTTTTAAAATAAAACTCAAGTCAGCAACTCAAACAGCCATATTAAAAATTAAATCTAATGAAATGCCATCAAAGATATGCTAATTTTATACTTACATTCTGAGAAACAACAACAGGAAAATATTTAAAAATACTTTTTTTGTAATATAACCATTATGTTTCTATAGAGGCAGAAAACTTCATGTAGTAAAAGCTCTGCATTTCAAAGCATGATAGTCTTGGATCTTAACCAAGGAGTTTCTGGCAGCATTTGTCGGCATTGTGTACCATGACAGCGCGTACAGAACAAAGTTCACATATCATATACTCAGAACCAAAGCTGCAGAGAAGTCACATAGTGTAACACAGGCAAGCACTGCCCCAAACCCCTCAGATTCTTTAGATGTAAAGATTTCATTAATTTTTGGTTATTGCATGTTCAGAAACCTTTTACTGTTGCCAAATTTTTCATGTCCTCTATGTTGTTATGCAACCTCACATGAGGTTGTGACCCACAGTTTAAGCTGGGCACTATGGGATAGCAGTTAACTTTCTCATTGCTGGGGCAAAACACCCAATCAATAGTAGCTTCTTAAAGGAAAGGTTTATTTCTGGCCTCCAGTTTCAAGGGAAAGTTTCATCATTGAGGGAAAGTGTGGCAAGAGCTGACAGCCAGGCATCACATGTCCACAGCAGCAGGAAGTAGAGTGAGCTAAATACAGCAAGCAGGGTTGGGTGGTAACCCCAACACTTGCCCCCAGTAACACACCTCCTCTAGCAAGACTCCATCAGCTGGGGATTAAGTATTAGGCTTAATTATAAGCGCATGAGACTATGGGGGACATTTTTCATTCAAATCACCACATATCACATGCCCCTGCTCAAAATTCTTCAGTAAAATTTACTAAAATGTGTTATGTATCTAAAACTTGTTATGTATCTGACACTTAACCTATGTATCTTCTGTCATCTCATCCACCTTTACCATCTCATGCCAAAATTGTCTTTTCTTACTTGAACTATCCAGAGTCCCACCAGATCCTGAACCACTAACCCCTTGACCTGGAGTACCTTCACTAGTAGTTCTGAGGTGACTGTATCCATTCCTCCTTAAATGTCAGCCTTTTCTGGCAGATCCTCTGGGGCTGCTCTAACACATGGCTCATTTCCCTATCTTAGCATTTATAGCACTTAGAATTGGTAGGCTTTGTTTGTTTCCATTGTTTGCTTCTTTTGTCTTTTATTTATTTATTTTTCATTGTTTACTTCTATCTCTTGAAATCTGTTTTCCCTCTGTAGACGTTAGGTAGGGGCCACATTAATGTAGATCATCTTCCCCTCCTGTACTGTTGTCATAGGGCTCCATCCATAAATAATGAGTTTAGCACTTTTATTTAGAAATTTTCCTTTTTCTAAGTTAGATTGACCCTGAATTTCCCAGGAAACTTCTTTGCTCACGTTTTATCTCTCTAGATGAAACATTCCACATTCATCTCTTGTCACTTTATTCTTGATGATAATTTTTTTCTTCTTTATGCAGAATGATGGCTGCTTTAGTACTGCAGGTGGGATTCGTTCTCTTCAGCTACAAAACTGGAAGCAGAAAGTCAGTCGGACTAAGAAAGCAGAATTTATTCGCACAGTGGAAAAGTTAAAAAACCAGTAAGTGTAAGATTATCTTCAAGTAGTGTTACTACTCATTTTATAATGAATGGTGTCTCTGCACAATCCCACGTTGTTAGAAAAGTTCTAGTCACTAGCCTGTCACACACAATGAGAAAGGAGGGAGATGTGAAATGGAAAAAAATGACAAGAGACTATGTAATATAAAGTTAATTGTGGTGCTATTGTTTCAGTTGTTATTCATTTTTTATGACTTTGTATGACAAATATGTTTTTACTCCACAACCTTAGGTAAATATATTTTTGAGTGAGTAGTAATCTGGTATTTACTATGTGTATGAAAGTGCTTTATGTAGGAACGTCATACGTTTAAGTTGCTCTTCTTCCTGTTTTAGAATAAGGGTGCTGAGGGTTATTGGGAATCAAGGTATTCTCATAGGTTACACAATTAGTGTCATGAGTGATACAGAGACTCTGAGAAACCTGCTCCAGCCTTTCTGGCCATCATTGTTCTAAGCACGGCTGTTCTTCTCCAAAGCCTGTTTGATCATGTGGTTATGATCTTGATGCAGAAAGCAGTCAGTAGTTTTAATGAAAATCAAATAGCCATGAGGTCATTTTTAATGATCTTTTAATTGGGCTCTCTTAGCAAAGTTTTCTGTTTTTTTTTTTTGGTTTTGCGAGGTAGGGTCTCACTCTTGCCCAGGCTGACCTGGAATTAACTATGTAGTCTCAGGGTGGCCTTGAACTCATGGTGATCCTCCTACCCCTGCCTCCCGAGTGCTGGGATTAAAGGCGTGCGCCACCACGCCCAGCTGCAAAGTATTTTTTAGATATTTTATTTTTATTTATTTGAGAGAGAGAGATACAGAAATAGGCAGGTAGAGAGAGAGAGAGGGAATGGGCACGCCAGGGCTTCCAGCCACTGCAAACGAACTCCAGATGTGTGCAACTCCTTGTTTATCTGGCTTACATGGGTCCTTTGCAGGCAAGTGCCTTAACTGCTAAGCCATCTCTCCAGCCCCTAACAAAGTTTTTTTTTTTTTTTATTTTTTTAATTTGAGAGAGACAGAGAGAGAATGGGCATGCCAGGGCCTCTCAGCTGCTTTGAACAAACTGCAGACACTTGCACCCCCTTGTGTGCATGTGTGACATTGCTCACTTGCATCACTTTTTGTGTCTGGCTAAACGTGGGACCTGGAGATTCGAACAGGTGTTCTTAGGCTTCACATGGTTGACACAGAAATAAGGATATTTTCAGACAGACACATACTAAGGCAACTTGTATCAACCAAACCAGCTCTATAGAAAACTCTGGTGAACTGAACGCTACGTAGGAAAGAAGAAGAAAGACAGCTTTGTCTGTAAGAACATAAGACAGAATCATCCTCAAGAAAGAAAGCCATGAACAAAGACGAAATGGGAAAGAGTCACTTATGCCCAACACAACAACTCAGTAAACTCTTGGGGGAAAAGGATAAAAAATGTCAATAATTCAACAAATCAGTACATCCGACAAAACATTAGGGAACAGCAAACCTCTCTATACTAACCTTAAAGGTAAGTGGACACAGCTCACCAATAGAAAGATGCAGAATAAATGATTGGATTAAAAAAAAAAAGAAACAAAGCCTGGGCTAGAGAGATGGCTTAGTGGTTAAGGCGATTGCCAGCCAAGCCAAAGGAACCTGTTTGAATTCCCCAGTACCCAGGTAAAGCCAGATACACAAGGTGGCACATGTGTCTGGAGTTTGTTTCAAGTGGCTGAATGCCCTGGTGCGCCCATTCTTTTTTTCTCTCTCTATGTGCATCTTTCTCTCTCTTTCTCCCCCTCTCTCAAATAAATAAAATATTAAAGAAAAAACAAGAACAAACTATCTTCCATCTCCAAGAAACACGTAGCCAGCAAAATTGTTAAGAAACTGAGTATCAAAGAATGAAAATCAAACTCCAAACAAAGGGAACCTGTAGTGGGCGTGGTGGCGCACGCCTTTAATCTCAGCATTTGGTAGGAAGAAGTAGGAGGATCGTTGCGAGTTCAAAGCCACCCTGAGACTACATAGTAAATTCCAGGTCAGTCTGGGCTAGAGTGAGACCCTACTATGAAAAACCAAAAAATAAAAAAATAAAAATAAATAAAATAAATAAAACAAGGGGGGGAGGGAGCTATATGGAAGTAATTGTGTCCATCCTTATGTCAGACAAAACAGAGTTCAAAATTAATTAGAAAAGACAAAAAGGGACACTACATATTAATCAAAGGAACAATTCCTCACTAAAATATAACAATTGTAAGCATTTACATACCAAATGTTAAGACTCCTAATTTCATAAACATTAAAAGGTATAAAAAAAAAAACCACATAGCTGGGTGTGGTAGCACACGCCTTTAATCCCAGTACTCAGGAGCACTGTTTGCTTGGGATGGAAGTTTTCCATGGCCACTTAGCCCAGCTGGAGGGGCAGAATTGGAATATCTGGAGACTGTCAGTCACTGGTTATTGTATTGGACTTGAACTGCAGACATTTGATGTTTGCTTGATTTTTTTTTTTTTTTTTTTTTTGGAGAGAGACACAGAGAGAGAGGGAGAGGAAGACAGATAGAGATGGGTGCTCCAGCAGCCTCTCAGCTGCTGCGAATGAAATCCAGATGTGTGCGCCCCCTTGTGGTCAAGTGTGACATTGCACCCTTGCATCACTTTGCATCTGGCTAAACGTGGGATCTGGATGTTGGAACTGCTGGAGATTGGAACCAGCGTTCTTAGGCTTAGGAGGCAGGCACCTTAACCACTAAGCCATCTCTCCAGCCCTGCTTTATGTTTTTTAGTTTGCATTGGTCCAGTCTCTCTCTGTTATGCATTATAGCAGTAGGAAATGTTTATTGCGTGCATTTATATGTTGAAAGTATATAACTTGTTTTGATTTTTTTTAAAGAGAGACAGTCATTAAATCTCAGATGAGACTTGGGATTTTGGAATAGTCTTAAGTTGGTAAAAAACTATTGGGACCTTTGAAGTTGGATGAAATATAATATACAATGTGAGATGGTTATGAATGTATGGAGGTCAGGGGTGGAATGTGGTGGTTTGAATGGCTGTCCTGCAATAGATTCAGGAGTTTCATTGTAGCTTGTAACTTGGTGCCACTGTGGGTGGATCCCTAGGGTCCAGCCCTAAGGTGTGGGGACAGATCTGGAATTCCATTCTAAAGGTGTGCAGAGTGCTTGAGCTCTGCCTGGGGTTTTCCGAGCGTGCTTGCTGTGGAGTGCTGCTGCTGGTGGTGGTTTTCTCTGCATGGACCTGTGAAAGCAGGCCAGCTCCTTCTGCCGTTATGGAACTTCCCCTGGATCTGTAAGCTTCAAATAAATGTCCTTCCTCCCATAACTGTGTCTGGTTCTGGAGGTTCATCCCAGCAATATGAAGCTAACTACAGCAATCTACAAGAAAACTCCTAGAGTGAATAAATACTTTCAGTAAAGTTGCAGGATACAAAATGACCACACAAAAAAATCAATAGCTTTCATATGCATCAATAACTGACAAAAAAAGACACCAAGTACAACATCTAATCACAGGAGCTCCAGAAATTTAAATGCCTAGGAATAAACCTTAAAGACCTCTATACTGAAAATTTCAAGACACTAAAATGAGAAATCAAAGAGGATTCTAGATGATGGAAAGACTTTCCATACTCCTGGGTTGGCAGAATTAATATTGTGAAAATGGCTGTATCACCAAAAGCAATCTATAGATTCCGCACAATCACCATCAAAATTCCAATGATGTTCCTCACTGAGCTAGAAAAAAAATGAACCAAGAGTTCATATGGAAGCACAAAAGACCACAAATAGCCAAAGGAGATCCCAAGGAGGAAAAAACACAGCAGGTGGTATTTAATATGTGACCTCAAAATATATTGCCGAGCAATATCCACAAGGGTAGCATGTTACTGGCAGTGAAACAGATATACAGACAGTGGAGTAGGATACAGACACTGCTTTGGCCACCTAATCTTTTTAACAAATAAGCCAAAAACAATCACTGGAAAAACACAGCCTATTCAACAAATGCTGCTGGCAAAATTGGATATCCACGTGCAGATAAATGAAATTACTCCTATGTCTTTTATCCAACACAAATATCAGTTCAAAGTGGATCAAAGGCCTTAATCCAAAACCTGAAACACTGAAGCTGCTAGAGGCAAAACTAGGGAACATGCTCCAAGATATAGGCATAGACAATAACTCTTTGAACTGGACTCCAGTAGCACAAGAAATTGCCTCAGAAATTAACAAATGGGACTACATGAAATTAAAAGGTTTCTATACAGCAAAAGAAACCATCAGCAAAGCAGATAGCCTACAGAATGGGGGAAAATCATTGCCAGCTATACCTCACACAAGGCTCATAATCAGAATTTACAAAGAATTGCAAAAATTAAATTCCAAAAAAGTAAACTGCTAATCATCAAGTGGGCTAACAGAATTAAGCCATTTCGCAAAGAGAAGAAACACAAATGGCCTATAAAAATGTCCAACATCCCTAGCCATCAGGGAAATGCAAATCAAAACCCATTCTCAGGGCTGGAGAGATGGCTTAGCAGTTAAGGCGCTTGCCTGCAAAGCTTAAGAATGCTTGTTCAAATCTCCAGGTACCACATAAGCAGATGCAAAGTAACACAAGCCTGCAATGTCATACATGCACACAAGGGGGCACACGAGGCTGGAGTTTGTTCACAGTGGCTGAAAGGCCCTGACACTCCCATTCTCTCATATTCTCTCTCTCAAAAATAATAATAATAATAAAAAAACACTCAGATACTGTCTTAATCCAGTCAGAATGACGACCATCAAGAAAATGGACAAATGCTAGAGAAGCTGCAAGGAAAGAGGATCTCTTAATCACTGTTGGTGAGAGTACAAACAGTATAAAATCAGTGTGGAGGAATCTCAAAAAATTAGAACCAGAATTGCCATACTACGCACTCCTGATCACATGCCCCTAGGTCTCCACATTCTACTACAGAGACACCTGCACATCCATGTTTATTACACTCTGTTTACAATAGTTACGAATTGTAATCAGCCAAGATGTCCACTGACTGATGAGTAGTTAACGTAACTGTGGTGTATATACACAATTGAATTAAGAACTTTTCAGGAAAATGGATGGACCTGAAAAGCATTACATTAAAGTGAAATAATTCAAGCTCAGAAAGATCACAGCCTCATGTTCTCCCTGATGTGCAGATCCTTGCTTGTCATAGCTATAAGTATGTGTGTATATGTATGTGTGTGTGTTTGTATGTATGTATATAGTATATATGTATGTGTGTATGATATATACATATCAATTAGGGTAAAACCTATAAATATAGAATGGTAGACAACAAGAATGAGTGTAAACAGATACAAGAAGAGGGACGAGGGGAGGGTGAAAAGATGCGTATGACATGTAAACAAGGGGCGTATTGGGTAGAGGAGAAATGGGGGAAGAGGAAGAATGGGGAGAAAAGGGGATGAGAAACAAACATGGGGGCTGGAGAGATGGTTTTGCAGTTAAGGTGCCTGCGAAGCCTACAGACCCAGGTTTGATTCCCTAGTATCCTCATAAGCCAGATGTGCAAGGTGGCACGTGCATCTGGAGTTAATTTTCAGTGGCTAGAGGCCCTGGTGTGTCCATGTTTTTTCTCTCTTTCTCTTTATTTGTCTCTCTCTCTCAAAATAAATAAATAAATACATAAATAAATAAATAAATAATATTTTAAGAAAGGAATGTTAAAACAAATGTTGTGAAAATGCCTGAATGACATCTAAATCTCTGTGTGACAACTAAACAAACAAAGAAATAAATGTAATTCTTAACAAAAAGGATACTTAATCAGAGAGTAAAAGAGAGGATAGATGAAAACAAAGATGAAATTGTTCAGTAGTGCTCTACTTCAGGCACGTCATATGAGAGCCAGTTTATTATTCTCTACTTGTGGGCATATCTGACATTTTTATACACAAACTGCTACAAAGAGCCTCATCTTCGAGGTCCCCCAGGCAGCACCAGGAACACTGTACGTGCTACACCGTATTTCAGTGTATGGCTGCACGTGATTTATTTGACCCACTCCATGCTGTAACATTTGAGTTGGTTTTAGTCTTTCAGTATCACATATGTCTCTATTTGTATATATGTGTGAGTGAATCTGCAGGATAAATTTCTAGAAGAAAATGTTGGGTGAAAGGTGTAGGAACTTTGAAATGTGATAAATATTGCTAATTTGTTCCCCCCCCAAGCAATTTATAGTTCCATAAACAATGTATGGACCTGTTTCCCCATAGGTTTATCAGTAGAATAATATTTTAGATGTGTGTGTGTGTGTGTGTGTGTGTGTGTGTGTGTGATCAGTATAGAGGGTTACTGTGGTAGAGTTTACATTTCTCCTGTTAAGAGTGAGATTGAACACCTCATATGATTGGCAATTTGTATCTATTAGTATGTTTTGAATGTTTTTATAAGTTAAGAGTTCTAGTCCAGGAATAGCAAAAACATGAGTTACTATCAAAACATATCCTATATCCATGGCAGACATAGACGTTTGGTCAGAATAATATCTGTACTACCTAATCAGATTTTGATGGGATTCCCAAAATTTTAGTAGAGTTGCCATGTATAATGAAATCATTTTCAACTTCTCTGTTCTACCTCTCCCCTCTTTCTCACAAATAAGGAAAACTTCCTAAACATGTTTACTGCGATACACTCTCTGTAGCCTTTTGGGCCGGAAGCAATCTCATCCATTTCCCCCAGTCTCTTTGTCAATATTGAATTTTTCTTTGTGTTGCAAAATGGAAAGCACTGGGAAACTACTCAGAGGTGGCACTTGGATTGTGTAAAATTAAATTCATAGCCAGAGACACTCCACTACTCATTAGATCCAGGACAGGTGAATATTCATATTTCTCCATTGGCCTTGTGGGAGAAAGAAAACAAACACTGAGAAAATTAAGTTCTTTGTCCAACTCCTTGATTTAAAAACAAACAAAAACCTCCATGTTAATATATTTTGTTGAACTCAAGGGCTCAAGCTGACAATTAGAACTCTGTAGCCAAAGGCTTATGTATTTTCAAAGAAAATATATAACCACATTTTCATAAAATAACATTTTATAATTCAAACAACAGTTCAAATTATTGTTAATTATTGTTGGATTTGCTGTTGATCTCTATTTTCACTAATATTTCTCCCTCTAATCTTATTAGTCTAAGTAATTATATTCTTACTCTTTAAATGAATTGATCTGGTTATATAGTATTAAGTGTCTTCATATGTTAAACAAAAATATATTTAAATTATATTGATACTATTTGTGTTTTCCCAAAGGGTTATTGTCCTAGAGAAAGATAAACACAGTCATTTCTACAACCAAAAAAGTGACTTCAGAGTTGAGCATAGTCTGCTGGAAGAATTGGAAAATAAATTGATAAACAGCAGAAAAACAGAAAGTAAGTTGAGTTTGTGGTGAATTAAAGACTACAGAATGGTCTGAAGTTGTAGTTCTGCACAGTCTTCTGTATGTGCTTTGACTGTGTTTTATTTTCTATCAAGATATTTTAGTTGGTGGAAAGTTTATGTACTGGAGACCTGCAGTTATTCTTTCAGGTCACTGGTTAGTTACTCTGGATTATTTTCTAAGTCTGTCTCTTACATTTTAATAGGAGAGAGTTTTGATTTTTCCTTGACAAATCTGCAAAGCTTTTTAATATTTTTTAAAGATAAAACCAGTTTATGCTGTCTGGCCTTAGCTCCTGACTCTGAATTGTTGACTAGGCTCTGGACTCAGGAAACAGTGGCAGCTTCAGAACCTTAGTTGTATGGCATGAGGTCATCACATCATTGCTTAAACCTGACTTCCTTGTCTGTGCTCTCAGACTTGGCAGTCATACCTGACAATGAGACAGTATGTATGAAAATGCCTTACAGATTATACCGTGAATAGATTCTGTTGTTTGTAATGAAAATGAATCCTTGTCAACAGAGTATTAAGAATTCAGTGAGAATACCTCATAGAGTTAGATTTTGTGTATTTCAAAAATCCTTATGATAAAGCTTATAGAAAATGTAATGTTTTCAACTAAGTTTTATAACATTACACTGTTTATGGTACTGCCTTATCACCAACTAAGAGAAATTTCTAGTACATAGTTTTCTTCAGAATATGACATTTTAAAAACCCATTTTTGTCAGTCATTTGGCAAGAGTTGGTCTTCTGTTGGAATGACAATAGGACTTAAAAGAATACTACATATAAAATTTCTTTTTTTTTTTTGATTCATAGAGAAATCCATATGTCCTGAAGTAGAGGATCCTAATTTGTATATTTTAGGCACTGAGAAACTTGATTTTCATCTTTTTATTCCTTCTAATTTGTATATTTTAGGCCACTTGATTTTCTTTCTTCCTTCCTTCCTTCCTTCCTTCCTTCCTTCCTTCCTTCCTTCCTTCCTTCTTTCTCTCTTCCTCTCTCTCTTTCTTTCTTCTTTCTTTCTTTGAGACAGGATCCCCTATAGCCTGTGCTGGCCTCAAATTCCCTATGTTGCTGATGCTGACCTGGAACTCCTGATCCTCATGCCTCCATATCTTGAATGTTGGGATTACAGATGTGTATCAACATGCCCAGCTGATTTTCCCTTTTATTATTAGTTTTTAAATTTTTGAGAGAGGCAGAGAGAGAGAATAGGTGCATCAGGATGTTCAGCCTGCTGTGAATGAACTCCAGATATGTGCGCCCCTTGTGGCACATGTGCAACATTGCATGTTTTTGTCACTGTGTGTCTGGCTATGTGGTATCTGGAGATCTGAACATGAATTCTTACACCTCGCAGACAAGCGCTTTAACTGCTAAGCCATCTCTCCAGGCCTGATTTTCCCTTTTTTAAAGGCAACTTTACTTTTGCTTTTAGTTTGTTAAATTATAAGAAACTAATAAGAAAAGCATTCTTAAAGAAAAAACATGTTAAGTTTCAGTTACTAATCATATATTTAAAACAATGTCCAATGACTTAATCCCTAGAGGGGGAAAAAGAGATATTTCCTTGTTACAGGTTTATAGTAAAATATGCCAAAGGTCCTTTCAAATGTTGGGAAAAAGTGAAAATTTTTTGATATAAATGACCACCTTTTATTATTTAATTGTTTTTGAATATCTTTTATTAAGTGGTTGTGATCAGTCTTGTGTGTGAAATTCTAATGATGACCACATTGTCAGGGAATTATTTTAAAGTTTGCACTTTGGCTTGACAGGAGCAAAGATCCAACAACAGTTGGCAAAAATACATAACAATGTAAAGAAACTTCAGCATCAGTTACAAGATGTGAAACCTACACCTAATTGTAAGTAAATATTAATATTAGGTTCTTTTATGCTATGGTTTACTGTTAGAAAATTTTATACTTTTCTAAGAAGAATTATTTCTTATTTTCTATTTGGCATTAGTGAATCTTGGCATTATGGTACTAGTTAAATAATTAATAAGGTATATTGGGGAAGTGTAATATATGGTATTTATGTAAAGGTTTTTTTTGAAACTGCCATCAACTTCTTAAAAACCATAAGGCAGGAAGAATAGATATTAATCATAAAGTAGAGAATCTGTGGTAGGTAAAGGTTCCACTAATTTAGGAAAAATGAGACTGATTTCTTGACTCCCAAATCAGTACTTTTCAAAAAAAAAATTACCTTTCAAATTTCAAGTTACATAAGGAAAGGTTCCATTGTACTGGGGCGAATGTTAGTTTTGGGGGTAAAAAGAACAAAATGGTATCTCCACATCCTTGCTTATGTGAACATTCATTTCTGAAGGTTCATAGTATAAGTCCAGTGCTCAGAATATGTGGACTCAGCCAGGTCATGGGTCAAAACTTTGATCTTTGGTTTATTGTAAGATTTTAGGCAAACTGCTTGATCTCTCTGAGCTTTTGTGTCTTCAGCTGTGCAGTGGTGAGTGATCATAGGACCTGCTCCCAGGACTCAGTGTCAGTGAGGCAGTGCAGGGAACACATAGCCAGTACCTGGAGCACACATGCACTGTGACTGCACATAGGAAACTTAGGATCAGTACTCAGGAAGTTAAACAAAGCCATAAAATCCTAGGAGAGAATAGCAACAACTTTATAATAGTGTTATAAGATCAGAAAACCCGAAGAAGAAAGTGAACTTAACTGACTACTTGAAAAAAATGTAAACCCCTAAACAGTGTTGAAAAACAAATTAGAAAAGGATTGACTATATATAATTAAAATTTGAATATCCATAATTTATAGAGAGGATAGAGCAACCAAATAAACAACCGTAACAGAAAAATGAGCAAAGGTTATAGGGTGCACAATATATCAAAAGAAATATAAAACACATAAAAATGCTCAAGTTCTATTAATGATCACAAAAATGTCAAATTGATGACAAATTCTGCTTCATTTTGGAATTGGCTTAAAGTACAGAGAAAGGACACTGTGAGAACTGTAAGTTGATAGAGCCTCTTTGTGTAACAATATTGTAGCAAGCTGTATAGTCAATGTGCTTTTCAAGTTTTGTTAGCTATTTCTTAAAATACTTACTTGAGTATGTGAAAATATATGCAAGGATTTTTACTATGTCATTGTGCGTATATAAAGGTTCATCAGTAGAGTTCATTAAATGAATTACAATCATTGTAAACAATGGAATACCACATGTATCTGTAGAAGAATAATAAGATATGTAGAACTTATATGGAAAATTAACCACAACATTTTGAAAAAAGAATTTAAGTTAAAAAATAGTATAAATAATATGAATTTTTAATAAAATAATACAATGATATGGGTGCATAGGAAAAAACTGTAATCAGAAAAAATTGAAATCATAAAAATTTACTTTTGAGCACAATTTTCTTAATTCCTTAGACTAAGAAATGTTTTTCAATTAGGGAAACATTCTATGTTTTTTTCCTTAATTTTTTAACTCAGCTATTTTGAAATATGTTGCAAAATAATTTTAGCATGGATTTTTCTTTACAGTTGTTGAAAAGCTCAGAGAAATGATGGAAGAAATTGAAAATGCAATTAACACTTTTAAAGAAGAGCAGAGGCTGATGTATGTTTTAAACTCATTTTAATATAAAGTTTTGACCTTTATTTTCCAGTGGCACATGTTGCATATAAGTATACTAAAAGTTTTACACAGAAGCAAATAATACTTGTTTTCTTGAGTTTAGATGGGTTTTAATGTTTAAAGTCAATTTTCATTCATATTTGGAAACTAGAAAATTGAAATAAGAACTTGAAAGACTGGATTTTTGAGGAGACAAATACCTTTTAAGATTTAGATTTATAGATGTTAGAAATGAAAGAGATGATGTGAGGAGTCAGGGATAAATTTTTGGGACAGAGAAGGGCTAATGTGGATTGTTTATTACCTTCTTCTTCTTCAAATTTCATTTTTACTAATTTTAGATATGAAGAGCTTATGAAAGAAGAGAAAACAACTAGTAATGAGTTGAGTACCATATCAAGAAAAATCAACACATGGGCTCTGGGTAATTCAGAAACAGAGAAAGCGTTCAAGGCAATCTCAAGCAAAGTTAGCCAAGTTCCCATAGATAAAGTGACACGGAGTATCCTTCCAGAAGAAGTGGTAGACTTTGAAAAGTTCCTTCAGCAAACAGGAGGGCGACAGGGTGGCTGGGATGATTTTGATCACCAGAACTTTGTAAAGGTGAGAAACAAATATAAAGGGAAGCCCGCCTTTCTGGGAGAAGTACTGGCACACCTTCCAGGAAGAACACAGGACGAAGTTCAACAACATGAAAAATGGTATCAGAAGTTTCTGGCCCTAGAAGAAAGAAAAAAAGAGGTAATAATAATCATTATGTATTTATTGCTTATTGTATATGTCTATGTTCCAGGCACTAGGTTCAATTAATAACAGTGCTGTTAACTTTCCAGCAGTACCATGAAGTACAGTCACCCATCCTATGAAGAAGAAACTGAGGCATTGAAAAGTTATGTAATTTTACCCAAACAGTAGAACTACAATTAGATTTCCTTAAGGCCAAATATTTCTACCATAATAAATTATACAGTGGGCCATAAAATCCTAACTCTGAGCATGACCTTCTGTGTCAGCTTTCTAGAACTGGTCATTTGGAACCACTCAAGACTTTACCAGCAAAGCCCATATTTTCTGTAGGAAATCAAGAGGCAGTAGGGAAAAAAAGCACAACTTGGACATGAAAAGTTTCTTTGATATTTTTGAACTTCAACCTCATTGCTTTAAGAAATCAAATTTTAGCTATCCTAGAGAAAAAATAACTCTCACTTATTGAAAATATCCCAAAAGGTCCATTTTTGCAAAAACATTAGCCTGGCATTGATAGGTCAAGATTTCTCTCAGACTTGGCACTGTTGCCATTTAGTGCTGAATGGCGTTGTTGGAGTGGGTTGTCCTGTGCGTCATGCAGTGGTTAGAACCCCAGCCCCTTCCAGCCTCCAGTCACTGTCTGCTGTGACACTGCTTCATTGTGATTACCAAGAACGTTGTGAGACATTACCAAACTTCCCTCGTAGAACCATGGTTTAGGCGGAAGAGATTAGCTACAATTCTCAGGTTTTTTTTTCTTTTTCTTTTGGTAGACTATGGTGAGCTTTACATGCTTGGTTTGACAAAGAAACGCTTGTTTGTTTGACAGATGATACACCTCGGGAGTATTAAAGAAAATATCCATGCACAGTTAAAGCTGTAGAGAAAGTAGTTGTAGCTTTTTTTAAAACCCAATCTGAAATAAGCTGAAATAGGGAGATTGATTTGGGGAGTGCTAAGAAATATTTTCAAATATGTCATTTTTAAAGACTCAGTCACAAGCCATTAAGAATGATGTGGCTTTTCTTCTACAACACTGAAAATATGTAATGTTTCAAGTGTTACCTATACCAACAAAATTATTGTCACTTGGGAATGTGTAAGAATTTATCAGACACCGAGCCTCAGACCTAACCAAAACTCTGGGATAGGGTCCAGCAATCTGCACTTTACAAACTTCTCTATGTTATTTGCTATGAGCAAGCACTTGGGGACCCTCTCTAGAAAAAGGGATAGTGTTCCTTATAAACACCCCAATTCCAGGTTTACTATTACTTCTAACCAGTATATTGCCTCATGTTTGAGAATTGGTTGGCTTCAGGCTGGGTAGAAGGGCATGAAAGGGGAGGCTCAATGTACTGACGTAGGACATGTCCAAGGAAGATAGGGAAGTGTGGGGAAATACTAGAGTGCAGTTTTAATTTACTGAGCTCAAGATGTTGAGTAGGGAATTTGCCATTTCTGCTTCCCAGTCCTTTACTATATCCTGTATTTTGCATAAATGATGGTAATGTGTTATTTTCAGACATGCTGTGACCCTTCGAATTTTTCTTCCCACATTGTATAAGTCTGTTCTTGCTCTCCTCTTCCATCGCTTGCTTTTCAAACTCTACCCAGATCAAATACTACCTTCTTGCCTATGCACGTACAAGTCGTCTCCCTCAGGCTTGCACTAACACTTCCTTTGTAGTTTCCATGATGTGCTGTGTGTGCCCAAGTCATAGCCCACCGAGAGCTACGCTGCTCAGAGTTGGCCCATGGACTGATACTGGCTTGTCTGCAGGGAGCTAATGTTGCTTGAGAATCAGCCACCAAGTAAACACCATTTAGTGTTCACGGAAGAAAGAAACACATTGATACACATTCTGGCATGAATCCCTAATATTTTTGAGGACCGGCCCTTGGAGTAGTATGATCTAGATGACATTTGGAATGGTTTCATTGTGTATGAATTCTGTCACATCACTTTGTATATAATATCTTCCATGGGTTGTATTGAGTGGATGAATGATACACTGTAAAGAAAGTTGCAGAAACAGTTTACTGATGGGAGAAAAAGGAATGCAGAGGTACATTCTATGTGGCATAGAGAAGGTTGCTAGAATTTTAAATTATCTTCACATATCCTTATATATAGCTCTATTCTTTATTTTTTTTTGCACAGTTATAAAACATGTACCAGGCACTAACTCATTTAACTTAAACCTGTGTAATAATTACTTCCTGCCACTTTATAGATGAGCAAAATGAGGACAGGGTCACACCTAATGACAAACATCAAAATTTTGTCTCAAATGATCATAATCTGGCCTCAAGGCTCATGCTCTGCACTACAAGTTTTTTGCTTCCTCCTCTGATAGTGGACACAAGAAGAATCACTTGAAAGTATTCTGAGCTCCAGAAGATAATGTAGAAACAGAAGTGAGATGTTGGGAAAGGGAGGTTACCCATGCCAGCAAAGCTGGAGGAGGGTGAACGTGAAGTGTAGGGGAAGGTCAGAAGGATAATCCATTATTCAGAGTTTTAAAAGATACAGTAACTTGTTTAAATGTAAGTTAAAACAAAAAGTATTGGTTCATTGGTTCAAAACGAAACCCAAAATCCTAGGCATCCATATCCTACAAATCATGATCTCTTCAGAAAGATGGAATTTAAGCTGTTTTATTTTAATGTTTTAATTATTTATTTGGGAGAGCACATGCACATGTGTGCATGCGTGTATGGTAAGATCTCTTGCCACTGCATCTGGCAAATTATGTGGGTACTGGGGATTCGAACCTGGGCTGATAGGCTTTGCAAGCAAGTGCCTTTAACTGCTGAGCCATCTCCCCAGCCTTGGAGTTGTATTTTAAATACTGCAAGCTATTTTAAAACATATTTTATAATTTTAGTCTATTCAGAATTGGAAAATTAAAAAGCAACAAAAGAAGGAGGAAATGTTCAAGTTGAAAGAAAAGGCGGATCCCACACCTGTGCTCTTTCATAATAAACCAGATAATCAAAAGAAAAAAGAGGAACAAAGAAAGAAACAGAAATTGGCCGTTGAAGCTTGGAAAAAACAGAAAAGTATAGAAATGTCAATGAAATCTGCATCCCAGTTAAAAGAAGAGGAAGAGAAAGAGAAAAAGCAGCAGAAAGAGCGCCAACGCCAGTTTAAACTTAAATTACTCCTGGAAAGCTACACACAACAGAAGAAAGAGCAGGAAGAATTTCTGAGGCTTGAAAAGGAGATAAAGGAAAAGACAGAAAGGGCAGAAAAAAGGAAGACTGCTGCTAGTGAAATTTCCAGGTTTCAAGAAAGAGTGAGTAAATGGATTTTCTAAGTGATTTTAAGTATTATTTATGAAGATACTACTTTCAGATTCAACAGAAATAATTGAGTATATTCTTTATGCACGAGACCTGTACATAGCATCACTATGCCAAAGTAAGTAAGCTTTATGCTCTAACTTCTAATAATTTATATTCAGTGGGAAAGGTATAAGTAGGAGATTTTAGTATAAAGTGGTAAATAGTGTAGTGATTGAGGTGGACAGAGGGAGGGATGCTTACTAGAGCTATGTGTTAAAGAGAAGATAATGTGGGCTAGAAATATGGCTCAGTAGTAAAGGCGCTGGCCTAGAAAGCCTAATGACCTGGGTGCGATTCCCCAGCACCCACATAAAACCGGATGCACAAAGTGGCACATGCATCTGGAGATCATTTGCAGTGGCTAGAAGCCCCTACATATCCATTCTCTCACACACACACCTCCCACTTTCCCCCTCTCTCTCTTTCCTTATAAATAAATAAAATGAAGAGATGATGATGCTTGAGTGAGACTTGAAGAAGGGGGAGGGGAGGGGAGGGGAGGGGAGGGGAAGAAAGTTCTTTTCCAGCAGAAGGAACAGCATTACTAGGGCTTGGCGAGAAGTGTTAGCAGTGTGTTTGTGGGGAAACTATAAACACTTTTTTTTCTTAAATCATTTCTGTTGTCTGTTTTCTTAGGATTTGCATAAACTTGAATTGAAAATTTTAGACAGACAGGCAAAAGAAGAGGAAAAGGCAGAGAAGCAAAGACGACTCGCAAAATTCAAAGAAAAGGTGTGTTGTGTTGTGTCTAGTTTGTTTTTGAGACGACATTTTGCTCTGTAGTCCAAGTAAACTGTAAACTTACTAGGCATGTGCCATCATGCCCACTTCTTTATATTTATATATTTATTTGAGAGAGGGAAAGGCAGAGAGAGAGAATAAATGGGTGTGCCAGGGTCTGTAGCCACTTTTGCATCTGGCTTATGTGGTTTCTGAGGAGACAAACCTAGCTAGGTCCTTAGGTTTTGCAGGCAAGTGCCTTAACCATTAAGGCACCTCTCCAGGCCCCAAGCCCCGCTTTAATTTATCTTATTTTTAAAATTTATTTTCTCAACTGCTACATGGAAAAATAAAAGGTATACACATTAATGGGGTGCCATGTGATAGCCCCTGTATGCATATATTGTGTGGTGTTTGAATCAGATTACACATAGCATTTCCTCAAATATTTATCTTCTCTTAATTGCAGAAACACTCAAAATCCTTTCTTCTATCTTTCCGAAATGTCCTATACATGATGTTACTGTGTGGTAGAATATCAGAATTCCTCACTTTGACCTAACTTAGTGACCACTGATCAACCTGTGCCCAGCTCCCTGCTACTTAAATTCCTGAAATTTAAGAAAATTGGCATAAAATCTATTTTTATATTTCATTATTGTATCTACTTTAAATTTCATACTTTTGTTTGAATTTATGTTTTAATTTTTTTTAAATTTTAGAGTGTGTATGTATATAGGTACACCAGGGCCTCCGGCCACTGCAAATGAATTCCAGATGCATGTGCTGTTTTGTGCATCTGGCTTTATGTGGGTACTGGCGAATTGAACTGGGCCTACAGGTCTTGCAAGCAAGTGCTGTTAACTGCCAAGCCATCTTTCCAGCCCTATCATTAAAAAAAAAAAAAAAAAACAAACAAACAAAAAAAAACTTATTTTTATTTGAGAGAGAGAGACTGGGTGTGTCAGGGCCTGTAGCCCCTACAAGTAACTCCAGACGCATGCACCACCTTGTGCATCTGACTTGACATGGGTGCTTCAACTGGGTCCTTTGACTCTGCAGGCAAGTGCCTTAACCACTCAGTCATCTCTTCAACCCTTTCATTTTTTATGTGCTTTCTTTTCTTTCACCCTGAATAATGTCTCTTTCTTCTTACTATTATTTCAGAGCCTGTTTTGTTTCAGTGGCAGCTGTGAGCATCTTATTGATAATACTCAAAATTAAAGCTGGTGTCCTCAGGGCTGGATATCCTCAATGCTTGCCTGCAAGGCCTAAGGACCCAGGTTCGATTCCCCAGTACCTATGTAATCCAGATTCACAAAGTGGCACATATGTCTAGAGTTCATTTGCAGTGGCCTGAAGCCCTGGCGTGCCCATTCTCTCTTTCTGCTTCTCTCTCTCAAAAGAAATTAATAAAATATTACAGCTGGGCATGGTGGCACACGCCTTTAATCCCAGCACTCAGGAGGCAGAGGTAGGAGGATCACCGTTTGAGGCCAGCCTGAGACTACCAGGTCAGCCTGGGCCTGAGTGAGACCCTACCTTGAAAAACCAAAAAAAAAAGAAAGAAAGAAAGAAAGAAAGAAAGAAAGAAAGAAAGAAGGAAAGAAGGAAAGAAAGAAAGGAAGGAAGGAAGGAAAGCAAAAAGAAATTAATAAAGTATTTTAAAAGATGGCATGCTCAGCTGGATGTGGCGGTACATATCTTTAATTCCAGCACTTGGGGGACAGAGGTAGGAGGATTGCTGTGAGGTCGAGGCCAGTCTGGGACTACAGAGTGAGTTCTGGGTCAGTCTGGGCTAGAGTGAGACCCTACCTCGAAAACAACAACAATGAAAATGGTGTCCTCATACATGAGGTAAATGCCTTATCATGTTGTTTATCCTCGGGTTTTTACTGGCTATATCACTGTTAGGCTTATATTATATTTCTCAGTAGAACCAGAAGAAAATCACCTAGTAGTTTATGAATAGTTTAATATCATTGGTATTTTCTTTTTAGCTATTTAAGTACAAACTAGGAGTTTATTGTGAAAAAGATCCAGTTAATATTTTACTGATGTCAAGTATATTTTTAAAATGCTTTCTGTTACTAAGGATTTTTATTCACTTGTTATGTAAATTAACTGGCACTATTTTACTCCTGGCTACAGGTTGAAAATAATGTTAGTAGAGATCCTGCTAGGCTTTATAAACCTACCAAAGGCTGGGAAGAACGAACCAAAAAGACAGGACCAACAGGCTCTGGGCCACTTCTTCATATCCCACACAGGTAAAAAGAAGTTAGAAGGTGATTCATTTACAGAAAGTTAATAACTATATGTTCAATGTCTTATGCCATTTTTTTGTTGTATTTTTGAGGTTAAGCATCACTGTAGCCCAAGCTGACCTAAAACTCACTGTGTAGTCCCAGGCTGGTCTCAATCTCAGTGATCCTCTTATCTCCACCTCCCAAGTGCTGGGATTAAAGGTGTGCACCACCAAGCCCAGACACATTTTATATCATTTCTGTTTGTAGTTTACAATAGCAGATAAAGGAAATTTGTTTAATCAGACAGATTGTTTTAATTTTCCTATATATTTATAATTGCTTTTCTCTTTTTCTCTTTAGGGCTGTTCCAAGCTGGAGACAAGGAATATAGAAAAGAATATGAGATGGTGGAAAGGCTATGCATTTGATGAGCATGTTAAGAGTACTCTTATACCAGGAGAGAGTGATTACTGTGTTCTGTAAATATCACTAGCTTAGTCGGGTTGGTTTTTGTGCTGTATGTGAATCAAGAGGTCCAAAGTGTCATATAGCATTGTCTGGATTTCTCATTTATACTAAGAGGGTATTTAAGGTCTATGTTGGCCTAGTATTTGGTATAAAAGGTATTTAAATAAGTTTATGTTAAAACATTATTCAATTTAAATACTCAAAACATTTCAAAGACATTTTGTTTTTGTCATAGCATACCAAGATAACTTAAGACAATCAGACTTTTTTTAAACCAAAACTTTGTAACTTTTATAACTTGGAAATATGCTTGAGTAAAAAAAAAAAATGTGAGTTGTGTTTTTTTAAGAGTTATGCAGTATCTTAGTACTTTTTCTAAGTTTAACAAATCGGTAGTTGTTGTTATTGAATTTTTGTGGAATAAATCTTTTTATCTGTTTAAAGCATGCTTTGTTTTATATAGAGAATATTTTAGAAATACCTTTCACCTCATATACTGTATTAATTGTGTTATATCTTTTTGGTTGCCTTCAGCTAGTCTAAATTTCCTCTCAGCCTTTCTATGCATCACAGATTTATAAAATCTTTGTGTCTTTTACTTCTTACTGGCTGATGCAATTTTCTTTTCTGCTTCAATTTATTTCAGAACAAGAAAATTCTTTGTTTTGAAACAAGCTAGATCTAGAATACGTTTTTTCCTTGATGAATTTCTTTTTAATTGCTGGACAAACATTTGATATGAAAAGTAAAAGTTTTTTAATACATGAAAACACCATCTAACTCAATTCAACTTTTCATATAAAATTTTGGGTTCTAACTTTAATTAGTTCTCATCTTATAAGGAAGGTAGCATGTACATAAAAACATAGGAAATTTATTTCTCAAAATTTGATCTTAAGATATAATTCAATCCCTATAGGCTAAATGACTCAAAAAATTACTAGGATGAGTACTCTTAAGTCTTTCCTTATGTAACAGTTAAAATTTAAAGTATGTAGAGCCTAAATTTTTGGAAGTAAATTCTGATTCTATACAGTATACATCTTGAATTTACAGGTTGCAATCTGGTATATCTGCTTTCTCAGTAACAGTCTCTGAACTGTTCACGATATCTTAAAAACCTTTGAAAATCTTTAAAAATCATCTCTCAGTTCTAGAATTTGGAAAAAGTCCAATATTTTATTTATTTATGTATTTATTTGTGAGAAAGAGAGAGAGAATGGGTGCACCAGGTTCTCCAGCCACTGCAAATGAACTCCAGACACATGTGCCACCTTGTGCACCTGGCTTTACATGGGTACTGGGGAATTGAACTTAGGTCCTTTGGCTTTGCAGGCAAGTGTCTTAAGCGCTAAGCCATCTCTCCAGCCCAAAAGTCCAATATTTTAAGTCTCAGTTATTAATAAAGTTTTACCTACATTTTTAAGAACCCTATCTGCACCCTTGGGGAAATCCAGACCATCACCAAAGCCATCTTTTGGAACTACTCTCCAATTTTCCCCTTTCTACTCTTTACAGTCTGCATTAACTCACAATTTGGTAGGCTTTTCACCATTCACTTACACATTTTCAAGTATCTTTGTCACACCGATATTTCCTATCCAAATGAGTTCAAACTGTTGTGATAAAAAATTGGGAGCGGGGGTGTGGTGGTGCACTCCTTTAATCCCAGCACTTGGGCAGAGGTAGGAGGATTGCTGTGGTTCAAGACCACCCTGAGAGTACATAGTCAGCCTGAGCTAGGGTGAAACCCTACCTAAAAAAAAAAAAAAAAAAAAAAAAAGGAACCATTTGCATTGGCCTGCATTTACCATGCTCAGCAAACCCACCTGATCATGCTTATCAGAAATTTTCATCCTCTGATTTTTCAACAGATAACCTTTTTTATGCGTCCCATTCTGATCTGAAAAATCTCCACTCTAAAATATAAAATTTGGGGGCTGAAGAGATTACTTAGTGGTTAAGGCACTTGCCTACAAGGCCAAAGGACCTCAGTTTGATTCCCCAGGACCCAGGTAAGCCAGATGCACAGGGTGGCACATGCATCTGGAGTTCATTTGTAGTGACTGGGGGCCCTGGTGTACCCATTCTCTCTCTCTCTCTCTCCCTCTTTCCCTCTCTCAAATCAATAAATAAAAATAAAAGTATTTTTTAAAAAATCAGGCTTTGAAGTATAAAATTTCTTAGTTCAATGGAAAAGAAATTTGTTAAAGTGGTTTCCCAGCTGTGTATCCAATATGTTTTTCCTCCGTACACAATGCATGAGAATTTCCTGCAGTTGTAGGAGCAATATCTGCAAACAATTCTAATACAGTACAATTAGACCAACTCATTCCCATGGTGTACATGTTAAAGAAAATTCTGGAGTTACTGGGGTTGGAGGGTTTAGCTTCCTGGGATAGGTTCAGTATCACAACTTGCTTGGAAGGATGAGGATATGCTGCAAAAATAGCAAACTCCTTAAATTCCACTTTAAAAATAACTTGAAGCAGCCAGGCATGGGGGCACATGCCTTTAATCCCAGCACTTGGGAGGCAGAGGTAGGAGGATTGCCCTGAGTTTGAGGCCACCCTGAGACCACATAGTGAATTCCAGGTCAGCCTGAGCTAGAGCGAGACCCTACCTCGAAAAATCGAAAAACCAAAAATAAAAATAAGTAGATGTCTATTATTTCTCTTTTTTGTGTGTTCAAGTAATGGATGATATGCTGAGTTTTCCTTGCTGTTTAAATTGATTCCAGCAAGAATTTTTAAAAGGAAATAATGCAAGCACCATCACACACATGAATTTGAAAGCTATAAGCATATATTGTATGCATTGGCTCCTAAACCTAGGAATGGAGTCATGTCTCCCGAATCCCCATAGTTGAAGCATTTACTATAACTAACCTACCAAACATAGCTTAGCAAAGCTATGAGAATTACAACAGGCATGGGTCCTGGCTGGCTTGAGGCCCCAAACCCACCATCAAGAGAGAGTACCCTATTGCATATCACTAGTATGGAGAAAGATCAAAGTTCATGTTGTCTACTGAAATCACTGTATATTGAGGATCATCTGTACATTACGTGCACATTCTGTAATGTAACTGTACATTCGTAATTTGTAAACATTAGAAACATTTCTGCACTTTTGTAGCATTGATAATTATGTACTACTTACCTCTACAGTTTTAATCGGTAGGTTTAGTTTCCCTGTCCTTTAGCTTCAAATTGTGATCCTCTCAAGATGGGTCTTTGCAAGTATATACTGATCATTCCCACTTTCAGCTCTACCACCCTTATATTCTTTTTTTTTTTTTCTTCCTTTTTTGGTTAGCATACAAAGAAAAGTTTCACTGTAAAATTTTCACACACATACATCTTTATGCTTCGTTACCACCTCCCATCCCTCTTGTTACTTCATTACAACCAAACGTGGGACAAGCGCAAAGGTTCTCATGAAGGGATTTATCGACTGAATTGCTTAAGACTTGTGGAGTTTCTTCCAACCTTTTAGGGCTTGGAGTAGAAAATCGGGTTGTGCACCGTCTGGCCTATAAACAGGGAGAAAGAAGGTACTGTAATGTGATTTTTTTTTTTTTTTTCGATTGACCGTGCGCAGCTCCCACGGTCTACTTGGTTTGCGGCACACACGCAGCCCGCCCGCCAGCGGCTGAAGAGTTCCTGCGTGCTCTCCGCCAAGTGCTTCCGGGTCGCGGCGGAAGTCGCTTCCGGGAACAACATGGCGGCCACGGAGGACGAGCGGCCGACGGGGAGCGGCGAGGGCGAGCGGCTGGATTTCCTGCGCGACCGGCACGTGCGGTTCTTCCAGCGCTGCCTGCAGGTCCTGCCCGAGCGCTATTCGTCGCTGGAGACCAGCAGGTAACTCGGGTCGGTCGGCGCCGCGGGGCATGGATGGAGCTGCCCGCTCGTCCCCCACGGAGACTCGGCGGGAGCTTCTAGACCGTCCCCTGTCCGCCTTTGCCCACCTCTCTGCACCCCGAGCGTCGTTAGTCCTCCCCGCGCAGCCTGTGCTCACTAGGCGTCCATGCTAACGGGCAGGAAAGGGAAATGCCCAGCGTCCCGGTCGTCGCCCCCGCCTGCCTGCCCTCCTTCCCTCTGCAGTCTCGAACTCGCAGCCCGAAGGACACACGCGCCTCCCGCGGGGGCGGCGCAGGCTGCGGCCCGGCGGGTGACTCACGGTCGGGCCACCCAGCCGAGGAGCCGTGTGCTCCGCATTGCCGTGCTTTGAAAGACGGCTGCGGGGGACGTTGCCTTTTGTTTTTGCTTTTGTTTTTTTTGCTCTGTCGTCGCCCCACGTCCTCTGACCTCTTGAGCCTCTGGTGTCATTTGAACACTGACTGCATGGCCGGCTCCTCGGCTTTGGAGAGTATCGCAGATCCCTTCTGCACGGCGCAGTCGAGAGGTGGCATTTACCGTGATAGGTGCTCAAAGACCCGCGTTTTCAGTAGAGTTCTCTGCTGTGTGTTAGAATAGGACTCGTGGCAGTGGACAGCAAGCACATGTACCTAATCCAGATTTCTTTTGAGGCCTTCCTTAATCACCAGCTGACATACTTATTGGTTTATTTAATAATTTTTTTTTTTTTTTGCTACAGTGGGTCTGCCCTGTCCAATTTGGTAGCCACTAGTCACATTTGCCTCTTAATTTGAATTAAATCTGATATAAGATAAAATTTCTCCGTTAGAATACCTACCATGTTTCAAGGGCTCAGTCACCGTATTTAGCATCTGGCTAGTATTTCAACATTTTGCATCATCTCACCAAGTCTTAGTGGACAGCACTGCATAAAGACCTGGAATGATTCGTGTCTAGCATATAAAAACAAAGTAAAGAAATATTTATTGAGTAATGTGAGCTGAGCCCTGAAGAATGAACAGATTATTTAAAAAGAAAAAGGGAAATGTTATTTATGCTCTTTCCTCCATCCATAGCTACTAGTAAACGGCATGCAGAGCCTATACTTAAACTTTAAAGGAAGATTTCCAGGGATAGGGAATGTGGTTTAGTGCTGGGGGCCCTGGGTTCCATCCCTAACAGTGGACGAGGGGAGATCCAAATCTTAAACCATTGATACGGATATCTTGGTGAGATGTTAAAATATATTGGCAAATTATATTAATGTTTTAGGGGGTTAATTGCATATGATTTTTAATAAGTCATCTATCCTTTCATTGGATTGTGTTGATTACACAATTGAATGTTACATATGTAAGCTATCATTGAAAGATCTATAGTTATGTTTTCAAAATGTCAAGTATTTGCCGGGTGTGGAGGCACATGCCTTTAATCCCAGCACTCGGGAGGCAGAGGTAGGAGGATCACTGTGAGTTCGAGGCCATCCTGAGACTACATAGTGGATTCCAGGTCAGCCTAGGCCAAAGTGAAACCCTACCTCGAAAAACCACGCACACACACACAAAAGCCAAATACTTGACCTGTAAAATTCTACCTTGTCAGAACTGTTTAGACTCGTGCATATTGGCAACACATAATGTCTACTCACAGTCTAACAGTAAAAATATCCAGCTTACCTGATGATTCATTTAACAACTTCAGTATAATCCTAAGATCTACACCAACCTTGGTTTATTGGTTGAGACGTTATATTCACCTATGTTTAGAGGGTCTCACTTGTATAAAATTTTTAAAAATAAGTTTATATTTCCTATGGCTCACTAATAAACTGCATTAAAACATAACTGTATCAGATTTTGTATGTTATTTTGGCATTATCTTTTTGTAATATGTGTGATTCATGATTGACCTTAAGATGCTATAGGTGCTTGTGTTCTTTTTAAGGATAGACAAAAAATAGCTATATATTCATTCATTCTTTCACTCACAAGGTCTCACTATGTGACTTCAAACTCCCAATTCTTTTGTTTCTATATCCTAAATGCTGAGATTACACAGTTATTCCATCACATTGGGCAAAATACCCCAATTCTTGGTCTGATGTTGGATTGGATATTTAGGTACCCATTGATATTTTCTGTCCTCCTGTTTTGGCAGAATTAATTCTCTTTTCCTATTTCTTATAGTCTGACAATTAGAAATGATTTTTACTTTTCAAGTGACACTGACTTCATGAAAATAAGTATATTGTGTATTGAGTCATCTGATGTTTTATATTAACTTAAAAAAGGAATTAAAACCACTTTGAGCAGTGGGTTAACTGATATGGCATGACTGTGTAGTGTACTGTCAGGCCATAGTAGTGTGTAACAGTTTGGAAAGGTTGATTTGTGTGAGTTAACTAGGTTCCCAGCCTTGAAGTTACTTGCTTTGCTCCTCTGTGCTGGAATCTCCACTGCATCTTTAACCATGAATTACATTCCTAGGTGGAGGTAAGGCTATGGATAAAACATGTTAAATTGTTCTGAAATTATAAACAAGCAGCTACATTAGAAATAGAAGTACAGATAAAACTAATAACAATTTAAGAAGAGAGTTTTTGAAGGACATACTAGAATTAACCATGAAGCTAAAATAGTAGCACATGGATACCCCAAAAGTAATTTTAGTGGATTACTGAAATGATGCATAAATTATGCAGTATACATTCATATTTTCAGGAGCTCATTCATCTAGAAAATGTTTTTATGCATATTTATTCAGTTTTGGAATTATCTCATGTAGAAAGTCACTAATTTTTTCCTCATAATTACTTAAAAACATTGACTGAACATCAAGTACAGAACTAGATACCATCACAAAAATTGATAAAATTTCCTACCTAAGTAGATTGCATGATAAATACTACTATAGTAATTGTTATCTTTTCTGAACTTCCTTTACCTCTTGTTCTCCTGAGAGGACAATAACTTCATTTCTATTTCTGCTTCATTTTCTCCAGCCTCTCCCACATTACTGCAATAGCTTCCTAAGTGGTCTTCCTGCCTCTGTCCCACCCAGTACAGTAATCATTCTCAGATCCAATAATCACTCTGAAATCGTACCCAACCATGAATGCCCACTGCCTGGTGACTTGCCATCACACAAATTTGAAGTTCTTGACAGGCCACAATGGCTTCTACGATCTGGCCCATGTTTCATCCCTATACTTGATTCCTACTGCACTTCTCTTCTATTTTGAACCAAAGTTAGAGGACTAATTAAGGTTCTTTACCTCACAGCCACTTATCCACCTTTATTCCTTATTGTTCTCTTGCAACAAAGTGCTGAAACATCCTCTAAGAATATTTATTTCTGAGGTTACTAAGAAGTCTTCTTTGAATCCATCTCACTTCAAGTTGAGTTAATTGGACTCTTTCATAGTACCCTGTGAATATCACCATCATTATATGCACCAACTGGAACTCTGTTCAGGGGATCTTAGCATTGCCTGGGAGCTTGTGATAAATGTGGCACCTAGACCTTCACAATCAGAATCTGCATTTTATAAGATCCAAGACAAGTCATTTTTACTTTAGAGTTGTAATAATCTCTTGGCATATTTATTTCTCCTGTTGGGCAGTCACAAATTTTATCATGAACTAAACCACCTGGGATGCTCGTCTTTCTGTAAACTTTTAAGCTTATGGTGGGGCTTTCAGGAGGCCTCAGGAATGTGCACCTTTATAAGCACATATGGCACTCCCACAGTGCCGCCTTTAATCCCAGCATTTGGGAGGATCACCTTGAGTTCAAGGTCCACCTGAGACTAGAACTAGAGTAAAACCCTACCAAGAAAAACCAAAAACAGCCTCCCACAGTCTCTGTCTAAAACCTTCACTGCTAGACTCTTGATACAATAGAAAGAAAGGAAAGAAGGGAAGAACACAGTAGTTTTAGAATGGTAGGCACCTGAAAGATTGCGACACAGTATACGTAGAGAAAAACGGAAGGACATGAGAACAGAAAAACTAGGTATATTGAAATGCCTTAAAAACTTACAAAAAAAAAATGATTACCTCAACTGTTCTAGAACAACTAGGTATTTAAAAACAGTATATTAGAAATTAGGTACTTAATTTTATCTAGCCATAATAGAATCATTCACTTTATAGAAGCATAAAACTAAAACCTTCTTAGAATACTCTAAGATTAAGTGTGCCCACATTTTTATTTATAGTTGGTTAATTCATTGAATTTTTGAGTGCATATCGTGAACAAACTTCTTGAGGCATAATTATTGCTGAGGACGGTGATTTCCAAATTTGGCTGCTGCCCTACTGAGGTTTTTCCAGTGTCAGAAGTATTGTTTCAGAAAACAAACATTCCTTTGGAAGCAGGGAAAACATGGGCAACCAAGTATCTGGAGAAAAGACCTGTAATGTGACTAGACCCTAAGGTCATTGTTAGTCCTGTCCTTCTAAATCAGAGCAAACAACAATGGTAGAGCTTGTTGTAAGCCAGTAAGCTATGTCATATTTACTTCATTATTAAAAGGGAAGACTTAGTTAGAAAAGGTTAAATGTCCTGCCCAGAGTCACATGTCTAGAAATTGTCCAAAGCAGAATTTCCATGCAGCTCATTTGGTTGCAGTCTTGAGTGCTGAATTGCTCTGCAACAGTCTTCCCACCTAAGGTATTCCACTGCCCTTAATTAACTAGATCTCAGTGGGTTGTTTAAATTGTGATAATATGAACAGTTCCAGTCTCTCAATAATGTAAGTTTCATAAATATTATTAATTATATCAATATCTCCTTTAGTTGGAATTAAATTATTTGTCTTATCTTAAGGATGTCAGTCTTTTCCACCAGGAATTACAGAGGATTATGACTATTTTTCTATTTTTCCTAAAGGTGGTGATACCATTCAAGAGGCAGATGCCCGGTTAAAATATTACATACAATAGCTTCCTAAGGTCATCAGGGCTTAATTTTTTTTCCTGGAACCTTCTTGAAACAGTTACAACATACATCAGGTGTCTCTGCCATAAGGTTTTAGAATAGTGAAAGCCTGGTGTGATGGTGCTTGCCTTTACTCCCAGCCCTCAGGAAGCTGAGATAAAAGGATCACTGTGAGTTCTAAATTAGCCTGGGCTGGAGTGAGACCCTCTTCAAAAACAATAACGACAAAAAGATTTTAGAATAGCTTGAAGTGTTTATCACTGTTATACATAGTAATTACTAGACTGTGGAAATGAGGTAACACTGTACATTCCAAATGCTATTCATCATAGCAAACAGTAGGGTGTTGATTTTTATATGAAAGCACATGGCTAGACTTCTGATTCAGTGTATAGTCTTGTGAGGGTGGTCATTACCTTGTAATTTTTTTATTTCATCAAAGAATATTCTCTGGAAATGGAATTGAAATGCATTTTATTTTGAATCCTAAAAGTTACTAATTTTTTTGCAAAGAGTTACATTATTTGTAAATAGACCTTTTGTAAAAATAAATTGATTTTAAGATTCATCAGGAAGTAAACATAACTTATAAGCACAATTGTTCTTGACAAATTAGTGATAGTTGACATTTTTATATATTTCCCATCCTTCTTGGCTTATTTGTACTGATAAGGTACAGGGAATTCTTTCTTTCTTTTTTTAAAAAATATTTTATTTTTATTTATTTATTAGAGACAGAGAGAGGGAAAGAGAGAGAGGGAGAGTGAGAATGGGCACGCCAGGGCCCCTAGTCACTGCAAACGATCTCCAGACGCGTGCGCCCCCTTGTGCATCTGGTTTACGTGGACCTGGAGAATTGAACTGGGGCTTAGGCTTTGCAGGCATGTGCCTTAACCGCTAAGCCATCTCTCCAGCCCGTATTCTTTCTTTTAAATCCACTTTTAGCCTTCAAGTTGCTTATGTACCAGCTTCAGTGGATTCGTCTACCCTTCAGTTGAGTCAGGTTGGTTTTTTTGGTCCCTCAGTGTACTCGTGTGTGTGTGAGTGTGTGTGTGTGTGTGTGTGTGTGTGTGTGTGTGTGTGATGTTTATTTGTATATGGGTGTGCGTCCATGGTGGCTAGAGGGCAACCTCTGGTGGAGTATCATTCTTCAAGTGCTATGCACCTATTTTTGAGGATCTCTAACTTGGAGCTTGCCAATTACACTAGACTGGCTGGCCAGTGAGCCCCAGTGATCTGCCTGTCTTCACATCCCCAGAACTGGGATCACAAGGCCTTTTTATGTCGGTTCTGGAGATCAAACTCAAATGTTTGCATGGCAAGCACTCTCTCTCCAACTCCCTTAAATTTCCCTTCAACAAAGGTTTGACTGGTGCTATTAAATTAGTTTCAGATGTGTGTTGCATGTGTTTTAGCCTGGCAAGGTGGGAATGTTGTTTAAATTACTCTAAAAGTAGAATGGATTTTTAATATTTTTTCTGAGACAGAAACAGTTCAGTAGTTTGACAGTTAAAATGCTTTTACATTTTTGTCTTCTAGGTTGACAATTGCATTTTTTGCACTCTCTGGGCTGGATATGTTGGACTCCTTAGATGTTGTGAACAAAGATGATATAATTGAGTGGATTTACTCCTTGCAGGTCCTGCCCACAGAAGACAGTGAGTGAGTTTTTAGCATTTTATTTTCAGTATGACTAACTGTTCTTGGCAAGTCTCAGTATTTATTCGAACTATTAGGATATTGATATATCTGTGTTTTCATGATAGTTCAGTTCCCCTATTCTGTTCAGATTCAACACTTAACAAGTATGATCACTCATCTTTTGAGTACACAACTTATAGTCATCAGAAATTAGAGGTTTTCATTGAAGTACCACACTATGTTATATACTCCTGCATTGATGACTGTTTGTTAATTATATATACTTGATATTTATCTATATATACATGCTTACATGTAAACACACATATATTACATAATGACACAACTCATTTTTTTTTCTACTTTTTCATCTACCCCAATTTTTATTTTTCTTACGTAACTTGGATTTTGTGAAACTCTACAGTTGATTCTGGTGGGTAGATAATGCAAGAGCTTTCTGTTTGTGTTGCTGCTGCTGAAGAGGAACACTAGATGGTGCTATTTATTAACCTCCAAAGATGCTTAAATTGTACCTGGAGTATACATGTTGTAACTGACTTAGAATGAATTATGCTTTTACTTGTATATGAGGGAAAGGTAAGCTTTTTAGGATTATAAAGGAAATGACAATAGCAGACAAATCTTGCCAGGAACCAGAAAGACAAGTCTAATAAATTTATGAGTAGTAAAAGTGTTATCTTTTACTTAATGAGAATCATTTTTTTAAAGATTGGTACTTCAGTGTGGCTGATGAATCAGTTTAATGAATAAATAGTTCTTGGGTCCTAGGTTAATGTTATTCAACTTGCCTTAGCAAATACTAAGATCTTATAGCTGTTGTTTACACTGATGTATACATTTACTTTTAATATTTTATTTACTTAGTTGTGGGAAAGAGAGACGGGGAGGCAGATAGAATGGGCGTGCCAGGGTCTATAGCTACTGCAAATGAACTCCAGACATAATGCACCACTTGTGCATCTGGCTTACATGGGTACTGGGGAATCGAACTTCATAGGCAGGCGCCTTAACTGCTAAGCCATCTCTCCAGCCCCATAAACAATTTTTAAATCCGGCTTCATTGTTCACAAGCATTTCAGAAGAGGACAAGAATTATTGCATTGTCTTATACTGTGACTGGCTTGTGAAATTCACATGTCTTTTTCATGGTGATAGTGATAGTGTGTGCTCCTTTAAAAAAAAGAAGAAAAAACATTCTTTATTTTAAGAAACTTTCTTGAAAATTTGAAAGAAAAGCTGTTACTTTCAATACTATATATTTGACAGATTTTAAATAGTTATTGTTAATAGCCTTGGTTACCATGCTCAAGTACAATTTAAATATGTCCTGGCCAGGCGTAGTAGCACATGCCTTTAATCCCAGCACTTGGGAGGCAGAGGTAGGAGGATCGCCGAGAGTTCGAGGCCACCCTGAGACTACATAATGAATTCCAGGTCAGCCTGGACCAGAGTGAAACCCTACCTTGAAAAACAAAAAAAAAAAAAAAAAAAAAAAAAAAAAGTCCTTTAATCCTTATTGTCCACTTAAATATATTACTGTTCTATTTCAAAAGTACAAGAAACTTCAGCCCAGTAGGGACTGTACTTATGATTCCAACACTTTGTAGGCAGAGGGGGAAGACAAGCCTGGGACTAAAGAATGAACACCAGATCAGCCTGGGCTAGAGTGAGACCCTACCTTAAAAAAAAAATGGAAGAGCTGTGCATGGTGGCACACACCTTTAATCACAGTACTCAGGAGGCAGAGGTAGGTGGATCGCCGTGAGTTCAAGGCCACCCTGAGACTACATAGTGAATTCCAGGTCAGTCTGGGCTAGAGCGAGACCCTACCTCAAAGAAAAAACAAAAAAACAATGGAGACAGTAACAGCTTTGATACTAAAATACTGTATTCCTGAAAGAATATATAAGTAAACTGTCTCTGCTTCAAAGTCAATAAAAAATAAAGTACAACTTAATTAAGCACATATTTTGTTTTCTAGGATCAAATCTAAGTCGATGCGGTTTTCGAGGCTCTTCATACCTGGGTATTCCATTCAATCCATCAAAGGTTAGTTCTGTGGGCCAAAATGTAGAACAAAGTAGGGAGATTTCAGTGAGGCAGAAGATGAAGATATTACTCAGAACCAAAGTTTCAGGTTTCACAATGCTAAATATTATCTGGTAATATGGGCCCAAACTGAAATGTCCTAAAGGAAATTTATAGTATAGTCCCCTTGATGGAAGTTTTTTTTTTTTTTTTTTTTTTTTTTTTTTGAGAGATAAAAAGAGGGAGAGGAAGACAGATAGAGATGGGTGCGCTAGGGCCTCTCAGCTGCTGCGAACGAAACCCAGATGTATGGACAAGTGCTGCATTGTGCCCTTGCATCACTTTTTGCATCTGGCTAAACGGGGACCTGGAGATTGGAACCAGCATTCTTAGGCTTAGGAGGCAGGCACCTTAACCACTAAGCCATCTCTCCAGCCCTGGAAGTTTTTTATGTTACTTATATATGCAAATTTTTCTCTTGTTAAAAAAACCTATGTCTCTTATTATTTCCTGTGTGTATGTGTAAAAGAGTGATTTCCTGGGAAAATAGAAATAAGGCACTCATGTACTTATATGCTTGTCCTCTCAGAAGTCAGCGGGCCCCTGCATGTTGTAAGACCTTATGTTAAACTCTCATTTCTGAGCAGCTATTCTCCAGGCAGTGATGAAAGACCCAGGGAATGATCTGTTTAATGACTTTTGTGACACTAGGCAGAACTTCCTCAGTATTTTGGACAGAGCTGTTCAACCAGTTCATGCCAGAATAACAAGACCTAGCATGGTGAAGAGCTCTTTTTTCTTCAAAGAATCAAACTCAGAATAAGCTTTGTAGGTGTTACACTTATACACAAAATCACTAGTATTTTTCTGTAATAGAAAGTGAAGGAAATCTTGACTTTTTTTCTTTTTGTCTTTTGTGGTGCTGGAGATAAAACTCAGGGCATGCTAGGCAAGTGATCTACCAGTGAGCTATATCCCTAGCTCCTTAAAAAAAAAAAAAAAAAAAAGACCTCACCAGCCAGATGTATAGTAGCTCACACATATAGTCTGTGGCCTCAGAAGAAGCCTTGCAAATGGAAACTTTGTCCTTCATGGGTTGGATTCAGCTTCTTATGGAAGGTTCTAAGCCAGTATATGATTGTAAATAAGAAGGCACTCATTTTTCTGTATTCTCCTTCAGTGACTGTGGAGAAGATGACATGATTTGAGAGAGAATGTTTGAACTTTATTCCTCTGCCTTAAGCTAGAGACAAGCTTTGAGTCAGGGTCATATGAATTTATCAAGAGGTTTCTAATCACGTGTGCCTTTCTTAGTAGGTAATGTAAGAACAATGGATTGGTAAAATGCATTTTTTTCATACATGTGATTCTTTCCAACTTTAAGCCAATCCTGAATAAAGAGAGTCTCTCCAATTCTTAGTGAGCAGGATGTCTTGAGTATCATGACATAAGTAATGATAACTGTAATGCAGTACAGGGTCACAGAGACATGTGTAGTAACTGCGTTAATAATATTACCTTTAAAAGAAGATTCCAACCCCAAAACATTGTGTGCATGTGTATGTGTGTGTGTGATTTTTTTTGTTGTTGTTTTATTTTAGACAGGGTGTCACCATACTGTTGGCCTTCAACTCCCATATGGTTGGCACTGCATGAATGTACCACTGTATCCGACTCCCTATGAAAACTTTAAAAATAACAAGAAGTAAAATTACATTTAAGTAAACTTTTACCCTTGGCTTACAGATTCTCATGAAACCCATTCTTTTTTGTTTGTGTTTGTTTGTTTGTTTTTCCGAGGTAGGGTCTCACTCTAGTCCAGGCTGACCTGGAATTCACTATGTAGTCTCAGGCTGGCCTTGAACTCATGGAGATACTCCTACCTCTGCCTCCCGAGTCCTGGGATTAAAGGTGTGCGCCACCACACCCGGCTTCATGAAACCCATTCTTGGCCCTTGATTTCGCCTAGACCTTGTTCTTGATAGTCTCCCTCCTATTGCTGCCCTCATTTGACTTCCTTAGTAATAGGAAATGGAGACTCGAAGTGGAACCTCACAGACCTAAAAGAATTGTCATTGAGGCTGGAAACATAGTCTAGAAGACAGATAAGCCAAAAAAGAAAAAAAAAAAAATGAAGAGACATAAGATTATCCATCTCGGTATATAAATAAAGCAGCCTCATTGATATTTCCTCAGAAGCCACCAGATTTTACCTGTGGATCTGGACTTACTTGATTGACTCTTAGGGCCCTTACTGGCCATAGACACTGATAGATCCTCCCAATCCTCTTTTATCACTTTGTATCACAAATTCTATGCATTGTATTGTTAGTATTATCTTTACTATATAGCCCCATGTATAAAAATAGAATTTGGGGGCTGGAGAGATGGCTCAGCAGTTAGAGCACTTGCCTAAGGACTCAGGTTCGATTCCCTAGTACCTACAGAAGCACAAGGTGGTGCATGTGTGTGGAGCATTCACAATGGCTGGAGGCCTGGGCACACCCATTCTCTATCTGCCTCTTTTTCTCTCAAATAAATAAATTTAAATATTTTTAAAAAACAGAATTTTTTTTAATTGGCAAGCTATATAAATTGGTGTAAGCAACATTTACTATTTACTAAAACCTCATACCAAACTAGTTCATGAAACATTTTAAATTTTAATATTTTGCTTCACTAATATATTAATTTTTAATTTAGAATCCTGGGACAGCTCATCCTTATGATAGTGGACACATAGCGATGACCTACACTGGCCTTTCATGTTTAGTTATTCTTGGAGATGACTTAAGCAGAGTAAATAAAGAAGCTTGCTTAGCAGGCTTGAGAGCTCTTCAGCTAGAAGATGGAAGGTATGGCTCATTCATTGTTACTCTATTTAAAAGTGTTTGGGAACTAAAACTGGATATAACATTATACTAGAGTTTTAGAGGATATATGTTCTTGATTAGAACCACCTCGGGCTAGGAATGTTGCTCGAGTGTAGTCCTCTCCTTCATGCGTGGGGCCCTGGGTTTGATTCTCAGTAATTAAAAGGAGGGAGGGAGGGGGAAGAAAGTAAAGTTGATTTTGTATACAGTTGTGTTTCATCAAACTATGCATGTTTTTATATGAATGAAAATAATTTTACAATGACAGAACTCCTTTCTCTTTATTTTTATTTATTTTCAAGGAAAGAGAGAGAGAGAGTCAGAGAATGGGTGTGCCAGGGCCTCTAACCACTGCAAATGAACACCAGATATGTGCACCACTTTGTGTGTCTGGCTTTACATGGGTACTGGGGAATCAAACCAACCTCTGAGCCATCTCTCCAGTGCCCTCTGCCCCCACTCTCTCCTGCTTTTGGTTTTTTGGGTTGTTTTTTTGTTTGTTTGTTTTTTCAAGGTAGGGTATCACTCTAGCTCAGGCTGACCTGGAATTAGTCTCAGGGTGGTCTCGAACTTAGGGCAGTCTTCCTATCTCTGCCTCCCGAGTGCTGAAATTAAAGGTGTGTACCGCCACGCTCTGTTGTCTCTATTTTTAATTTACCTTCTAGATGGAAGACAAAGATATTTTGAAGTTAGAATTCATTTACTTTGAACTTTTAGTCCTTAAAAATAATAATTGGGGAGAAAGGAATGAAAATCAAATATTAAGTTCAAAGTATAGGCAGTTTTATTATTTCTAGTCATAGAAAATACTAATACTTGGTTTGGTGTTAATGTTCAAAGAATCTTGTAAGAGTTTAGTTAGAAATGGTTATAAATCTGTCAGGTGGTAAAGCAGTAGTGACATTATCTAAAGAAAAGACTTGAAAATATGTCTTGCTGTGTTGTGATCTTTTCTCCGTGTACTAATACCTATTTTCCTGTCAGTGTTTTCAAAACAGTACTCTTGAAGTGGAAAAATTAATGTAGACATAAAGAATAAATTCACACGTGGAAGTATTACAAAAACTATGTATTTATCTCAGCCTGCACAAGTGACTAATCTTTCAGAATTGCCTGGATTGCTGATACTTTATTTGTATATAAAGAAAAAAATAGCTAGAGAGATGGCTGAGTGGGGAAGAGCACTTGCCGTGCAAGCATGAGGACCTAAGTTCCACCTCCAGCATCCACCTCAAAAGCTAGACATGGCATTGCATGCTTGTAGCACTAGTGCTGAAGGGGGCAGAGGCTGGGTCACTGGGACTCCCTGTTTCGGTCACCTAGTCTACCTGAAAAACAGGGAGCTCCAGGTTCAGCAAGAATCTCAGAGAATAAAGGCAGAACAGCAGTAGAGGAAGACCCGCACATCTTCCTGTGGCCTGTGCACATGTGTGCATGCACATTGTACATGTGGGCATATGTCACACATACTCACATACACTACATACATACACACAAACAAGGAAAAATAAACACAGTACTACGTCTTGAAAACCAATTAACTATGTAACAAAGCATAATATAAGTGATTAATAGTTATATATACATTTAGAAGAAATTTCACATGGGCTTAGGAGTTTCTCACTATCTAAAAATGGGTTCAGGGTTTGACTTGCTACTTTTTTTTTTTGCTGCCATTAATTTTTAGACTGTTGTATCACAACTTTCCTTGTTGGGAATAACTAATTTCCTATGGTTAGTAGTATATGTTAAGGATAGTATGAAATACTGTTCAGAAAGCAGAAGTGGAAGTTGAGTGATAATTTAGATAACACTTTATATTCAAGTAAATGATCTTCATATGTGATATAAGTAGACTATAGTTTTAAAATCAGTGACAGGTGTTTCTGGGAGGAAAAACAGGTGTTCATGATCCCCTTGAGAAAACATAATCAGTATTAATACAAAACCATGTTTTTGTTATTTTCAGTTTTTGTGCAGTACCTGAAGGCAGTGAAAATGACATGAGATTTGTGTATTGTGCTTCGTGTATTTGCTATATGCTCAACAACTGGTCAGGCATGGATATGAAGAAAGCTATCAGCTATATTAGAAGGAGTATGGTGAGTTATGTTGGTTAAAATTAGCTAGTTTATTATTGCTGGTGCATGAGGGCTTCAATGTAATGTGCCTCATCTTTTCCACCAAGATTTGGAAATAAGGTTGCTTTATTGGTAGATTGTGTACCAGAACACATAGAAATAATATTAAATACATATTTTTTTCCTTTGGTTTTTTGAGGTAGGGTCTTGCTCTAACCAGGCTGACCTGGAATTCACTATGTAGTCTCAGTCTGGCCTCAAATTCACAGCTTTCCTCCTACCTCTGCCTCCCAAGTGCTGGGATTAAAGGTGTGCATAACTATGTTGGCTAGAAATAATTTTAAAGAGCAAATTCTTTAGCCATTAAAATTTAATACTTGTATGTGCTCTTTAATCTTAAGTTTATTTTAGGGAGAATAACAAATAGAAATGTTATTCTTACATATAATTTACCAGTTTTATTGACAATGATAAGAAAAGTTTAGTCTTAGGCAGAGTCTGTTTTATCTCATATTAAACTGGAGAACTAGCAGTACTCTTTAGTAAATTTCTACTTCCCAAATATGAATGTCTTAGTTTTATAGATAGAATTTTTAACACTGCTAATTCTACCTTTAGTTAGTATTTTAACATTTCAAAGTGAAAATTCCTTCAGGTTCTTAGAGAAATTGAATTGGTATTTTCTTCTGTTTTTTTGGCTGTTTCTTGGTGATAGGGCTGATTTTCATGCACTGAGATGTTTTCATTTTGTGTGCTGTGTTTGTGTTTAACAGCAACTAAAAATTCTGATATCCTAATTGGTTACTGATCATGATGCTCATTTGTTACTTATATAGTAATTTTTGGACATTATACTTTAGGCAGTCATTTAGTTAGTACACTATGGTTACTAAGATTGAACCATCTTTTTATTGTTTAAACCATGACAACTGGAATTAATACATATTAGAGCTGCATAAAGCAGTTCTGTGTTTTCAATCTTAGAGTGGACTTTCTCTTAGGCAGTGATTTTAAGATCAAGTTCAAGCCTAGCGGTAGCTCTTTCTCCCTCATAATTCCTTATAAAGCACCATTGCTTTCTGCATCTTTTTGTTAGAGACTGAGGTTTGATGTTTCTTTTTCTTTAGGCAAGTAATCTGAAGTTTGAGTATGTCTTTGCAAAAGTCTGTTCTTGCTCTGCTTTGATTTTGGAAAATATGTGAGGTGATTGAAATTTAGGCTGTCACGTTATCCTTAGTAAGCCAAAAGTATCTTGAAACAAATTTGTGTCTATAATGTTATGACTATAAAATATTTGCATTTTTGTTCAACTTGTATTTACTTGGAACTGTGAGAAATATAAGGGTTGGAATTTTTATTGGATAGAAGTTGAATATGTAGGTGCTGTCTGTACCCTCTGTTCTCAGGGTGTGCCTTCAGTGTGTACATTTAGTGATTTGCCTTGGTGAATAAGAGAAAGTTGCTGATTTGAAAATGCCCAGTTCTTCTTCTGTGAAGAAAAGTGAGTATTATAGAAGGCAGAAAGGAGAAATAAAGGAGACCAAGAAAGTTAACTCAGTGGCAACTTATTCATCTTTTCAGTTATCTTTTCTCTATTAAATTAAAATGTTTTTCTTTTTCAGTCCTATGACAATGGGCTGGCACAGGGAGCTGGACTTGAATCTCATGGTAAGACGTCATAAATGATTACGTAGTTTTGGAAGGCTTGTCAGATCGTTTCAACCCTTGATATAAAATGATTTTCTTTGCCACTTTACTATTTTGTCTTTCACATTGTTACACCTACCTACTTGAAGCCTTTTAAGTTATTAACCATTAAAAGAGTATTTCAAGCCAGGCATGGTGGTGTATTCCTTTAATCCCAGCACTCGGGAGTCAGAGGTAGGTAGCTTGCTCTGAGTTCGAGGCTACCCTGAGACCACATATTGAATTCCAGGTCAGCCTGAGCTAGAGCAAGACCCTACCTTGAAAACAAAACAAAACAAAAAAAGTGTTCCAACCAGAATGTTCATACAAGTAATAGCTGTGTGGAAATATCTTAAAATTATTAATTAGGTTATTGTCTGAAGACATGACCCTAACAGGCTATAAGGCATAAGATAAATATTTGATAAGGTAAGTTTTATTTCCCTTCCATAATATAAGTATCCTTGGTGATAATCACAAGCCATTTTGCAGTTTAACGTATGTTCGGTGAAAACATGAGTACAGTTTTTCTTTTGGTTTTTTTTTTTTTTTTTTTTTTTGGTTTTTTTTTTTTGTTTGGTGCTTTTTTTGAGGTAGGGTCTCAGTTTAGTTTAGGCTGACCTGGAATTCACTATGTAGTCTCAGGGTGGGCTCAAACTCACAATAATCCTACCTCTGCCTCCTGAGTTTTTTTTTTTTTTATTTTATATATTTGCAAGCAGAGAGAAAGAGGGGAGACAGAGAATGGGCATGCCAGGGTCTCTAGCCACTGCAAACGAACTCCAGACACATGTGCCCCTTGTGCATCTGGCTTAAGTGGATCCTGGGGAATCGAATGTAGGTCCTTTGGCTTTGCAGGCAAACACCTTAACTGCTAAGCCATATCTAGCCCTAGCATAGTTTTTCCTCACATATTTCCCCTCACTTTTGGCTAAAGCAGAAAAGGAGGTAAAGGCATTAAGTGTCAGCACACCAGTAGTCTTCAGAAGTAATCAAGCTTATCTTCCCCTTTTTAAAGAGAAAGCCCAGATCATGGAGACTTTCTGAGCAAACTTCAGTTTCTTCATCACAGCAGGGTGTTTTTTTAAACAAGGTGTATTTTTATGATGTATTTTTATCCCATTCACCCCTCTCCCATTATACTTGTATCCCCTTCCTAATCCTGAAGAACCCCTTCTAATTTCCATCTTTTTTGTGGCCCATTGAGTTTAATTAGGATTACTTGCATGAGCATGGGTTAGGGGTTATTTACTGAAACATGGGCAACTCATCAGTGGCACCACTGAAGAAAATTATCTACCTCTTCAGTAACTATTAACTGCAAATTGCTCATCAGGAGAGCACTAGAGCCTTAGGAGTCCCTCCCCACCCATGATGGTATGCCAGTGGGACAAATCTTATGCAGAGCTTATGCAGGTAACCATAGCTACTGTGAGTTCATGAGTGTAGTGGCTCTGCTGCATCAGAAGACAGAGTTCTTCAGCAATGTTCCCTAAGATTGGGAGCAGGTGATTTAGATGTCCTAGGTAGAGCGGAGCACTCAGCAGTTACTGTCTCAGCACTCTGACCAGGTATAAGTCTGTACTAACCATTCCCCACTGTGAAAAGAAGTTTCTTTGACCAAGGCTCAGAACTCCCCTAAACTATGAGTATTTAGAAGGCAGTTTGACATGTCCTTTTAGCAAAACGGTAGTAGTAGGTTCACACCAAGGGCCTACTTGTGACCTCCCAGCCATGGACTTTTCACCAGGTTTGTAGTAACAGACATGAGTTACCTCCTGTGAAGTGGGTCCCATAGCCAATCAGAAAGTAGTTGATGGGTTATACATATAACAGTAATGTCACTATTGTACCAGTGGGCACATCTTGCCTATGAGGTCAGTGTTATAGCACCCAGGGTCCACAGCTTGGGTAAGACTATTGATGACTTTTCTCTCTCAGGAGTCTGCATAGCATCTTTCTGTATTATGAAAGCTAGGCTTCCACTTCAGTTCCAGCTTAATGTCTCTTGTGTCCTGTACCTAAAGTGTTAGCATCTTCAACAGCAAAGTCTTAACATCTAGTTCTGGTGGTCAACCAAAGGTAATGGCCTGTTTTGTTTTGGGAGTTTCTGGAGCTAACAGTAATTTTTATGTGCTCACTCATTGTCTCTCACCTTCTCTTCACATGATTAGAATAGGACTTTGGCTCTGACATCAGCAGCTATGTGATCTTGCCTCCTCACTTAATTTCTGTAAGAGTTTTCCTTATCAACAGTAGAAATTTTGTCTTTAAGAAGAGATCAGAGAACCTGTGTATAGAAGACTGTCTTAAATTTTCTTTTGAAACCATACTATAATTATGATACCATAACACCTGCGTATGTCTGAGTTACAGAAATTTGGATGTAGTGAGAGCTGGTAATAGATACCAAACAAGAGTCACTTCCCAAAAACCAACACCATGGGACTGAGTTTTGAAAACAAAAGGAACTTTATTGCATGGTAGATCAATAAGGTGTCAGGATACTCAAGTGTACCTCCTTGATAGTCTGTACAAGGAGTTTTTAGGAAGACGGAAGGAAGAAGCTATTATTGATTGGATGGTAGTGGTGAGAAAGAGAAGTTTTAGGGTTCTGTTTATGGACATCGATAGTCAGTCATGCCTCTTTATAGGCCACATGCTTCTTTGAGGGGATGGAGAGTTGTATTCTACATGAGGAATTTAAATTTTTTTATTTTTATTTATTTTTGGAGAGAGACAGACAGAGAGGGAGACAGATAGAGAATGGGCACGTCAGCAGTCTCTCAGCTGCTGCGAACGAAATCCAGATGTGTGCGCCCCCTTGTGGGCAAGTGCGACATTGCACCCTTGCGCCAATCTCTATCTGTCTTCCTCTCCCTCTCTCTCTGTGTCTCTCTCCAAAATAAAAATAAAATATAAAAACCATTAAAAAAAAAAAAAAAAAAAAAAAGCTCCTCTGAAACCATCCCTCTGTGAATTCTGGAGGCTTTTACCAGCATCCAATTTAAGCAGTTTATTATTTAAGGAGTTTATATCTAGGTGAGTCCAGTCTCTAATTTTAGGGATACTTAATTACTTACTAATCATCCACCTGAGCAGGAGAAATATACTTGTGACAAAGAGGAAATATGATAGTTCTAAAAATTCTAAAACTTGTTTCCAAATCTGTATTGTTGCCTTTGACCTGCATAGCTCCCTTTTCATCTACTTGCTGGGCATATCATATGATTCATTTTAGCACCTCAAAATGTATTCTCTCTTGAGCCAAGTGTGGTGGCACACACCTTTAATGCCAGCACTCGGGAGGCAGAGGTAGGAGGATTGTCATGAGTTCAAGGCCACCCTGAGACAACATAGTGAATTCCAGGTCAGCCTGAGCTAGAGTGAGACCCTATCTCTAAAAAAAACAGAGCCGGGCATGGTGGCGCATGCCTTTAATCCCAGCACTTGGGAGGCAGAGGTAGGAGGATTTCTGTGAGTTCAAGACCACCCTGAGACTACATAGTGAATTCCAGGTCAGCCTGGGCTAGAGTGAGACCCTACCTCAGAAAAACAAACAAACAAATAAATTAGAAAAACCAAACCAAAAAAAATGTATTCTTTCTTTAGTCATTTATTTATTTTAATTTTTTTTCCAAGGTAGTGTCTCACTGTAGCTCAGGCTGACCTGGAATTCACTGTGTAGTCTCAGGGTGGTCCCAAACTCATGGAAGTCATTCTACCTCTGCTTCCCAAGTGCTGGGATTAAAGGCCTGGCTTATTTATTTATTTTATTTATTTTTTTGAGAGAGAGACAGAGAGAGAATGGGCACGCCAGCAGCCTCTCAGCCACTGTGAACGTATGCCAGATGTGTTTTCCCCCTTGTGGGCAAGTGCGGCATTGCACCCTTGTGTTACTTTTTTGCGTATGGCTAAATGTGGGACCTGGAGGTTTGAATACGAGTTCTTAGGCTTTGCAGGCAGGTGCCTTAACCGCTGAGCCATCTCTCTCTAGCCCATTTATTTAATTTTTTGAGATAAGGTCTTGCTATGTAGCCCAGGCTGCCCTTGAATTCACATTCCTTCTGCCTCAGCTTCCTGAGTGGTGGGGTTATAGGCATGTACCATCACACTTGGCCTGCTTTTAAAATCACCATTCCTTTTTCTTTTCTTCTTCCTAAGTTCATTAGTGGTATACAGAAATGGAATAGCTTACTATCAGATCTATAGACTTTTTAGAGTAGCCAACAATCCATCATTTCAAATGTTTAATTTCTTCTGTTTTTTGTTTGTTTTTGTTTTTAATTTTCCAATTAAAAAGTTATCCCTGGCTGGAGAGATAGCTCAGCAGTTAAGGCACTTGCCTGCAAAGCCTAAGGACCCATGTTCGACTCTCCAGGTCCCATGTAAGTCAAACACACAAGGTGCCATTGGGATGCACATGTGCACAAGGTGTAGCATACGTCTGGAGTTTGATTGCAGTGGCTGGAGGCCCTGGCATGCTGCTCTCGCTCTTGCCTGTGTACTCTTTCCCTCTCACACACATAAAACAATAAAAACTAAAGTTATCCCTCATAGGTCACCTATGTATAATCTCTGATCTGTGAATTAAGCAGAAACTTACTTATTTATTAATTTAGCATCTGCTGCTCTGTGCCAATTGCCATTTTCTACTTTTCATACAGTTTCATTTAATCCTAACACAGGGTCGTTATAAGATCAAGTTCAATCAGAAAAGTAAAACCAATGTGACCATTAAAGAGTAAAGGATTTATTATAGAACATAATTTTATATACTCATGGAATAAGATAGAGAGCAGCCTAAAAAAAGAGTAGTTAGAGGGTTACAGAAGTTCCTGACGAGCCCACATGAAACACTGGCAAAGATTGACAAGTTAGCCTGGCAGGGGAATCTGAAAGTCAGGCACAGCCATATTCCAGGGTACAGCAAAGTACAAAACTCCGTAGAAGCTCGTTCATCCTTCCTTCGTAGGCTTTGCATCAAGAGTGCCAAGTGTATGGGAAGATGAAGCCAGCACCACTGTTTTTGTCATTTATCTCCTTTAGTCATAGCCAAACTGATCACTGCTACATCATTTCCACCTTAGCATCTCTAACTTTAAATCATACAGGGAAAGGAATTTTGCAAAACAAAATTATATCTTAGACAAGTTGACACTGTGTGACACCACTAAAATGAGTACTGTCATTTTACTTAGAGAAGTTGTCACTTGCTTAGTAGGCTCATGTCTGGTAAGTTTTCTCACTCAAAGCCTGTGCTTGTCGGTCCATACCATTTGGCCTGTCAGGTCCCTTAGTTGTACAGTGCTGGGCTCTGGGCTGTCGAGAAAAATAGACTCTAAACATTTACTTGTGCCTTTTAACCTCAACCTTGTTAATTTTCTTTTTCCTTTACCTGAAATGCTTCCTCTTCACCTGCTTGTTTTACTTTCCTTTCAGCTTTACCTACACATGTTCTAGTGTTACCTTCTCATAAAACCTTCTTGGACCATCTTTTCCACACTCAGCCCCAAGCAGCCTTTCTCCTTGACACCTGCTATTTCTACTTACCTCTTTTTATCCTGTCTTCTGTGCTAGATGGGCACATGATTATGTGATTTTCCTGTCTATCTTCACATGTCCACCAACTCTGAACTCCTTAGTTAGTATTTGATGATCGACTACTCTGTATTCCACTTTTTATCCCTTGCCTGGAAAACTGAAAATGAAATGCATTTGCTTCAGTTTATGATAATCTAGTTTTTGCACGTTTTTTTCAAGTCTAATCAAAATATTTGATATATTGTTTTTTTTCTTCCTCCTTCTTTCCCTCCCTCCCCCCCTCTTTCTTTCTTTCTTTCTTTTTTTTTTGTTTTTTGTTGTTGTTTGAAGTAGGGTCTCACTCTAGCCCAGGCTGAGCCTTGAACTCACGGAGATCTTCTTACCTCTGCCTTCTAAATGCTGGGATTAAAGGCATGCATAATCAAGCCCGGCCTTTTTTCATCCTCTTTCTAATTCAATGGCTTTCCCCCATCCTTTGCCTAGCCAATACTTAGAAAAAGAAGGAAGTGATAATTTTCTAGGCCATGATCACCAGATGTCTCCTTCACTTTCTCCAATAAGCCTCCAAGTCTACCTTGTCAATGTGCCTGCAATAATTGGGCTTTCCAATTTGGCTAAGAATAAGATTACTTTTTCTCTCAAGATTCATAATAGCAAGTTCAGATAAATTAATTTGATTTCATTATTTTAAAATATCTCCATTTGGGCTGGAGAGATGGCTTAGTGGTTAAGGCCTAAGCCTAAGAACCCAGTTCCAATCTCCAGGTCTCACATTTAGCCAGATGCAAAGTGACGCAAGGGCGCAATGCCACACTTGACCACAAGGGGGCGCACACATCTGGATTTCGTTCACAGCAGCTGAGAGACTGCTGGCGTGCCCATCTCTATTTGTCTCCCTCTCTGTCTCTCTCTGTGTCTCTCTCCAAAAATAAATAAAATAATAAAAAAATTTTCTTAAATATCTCCACTTAATTCTGAAGAGAAATGTTAGATATGCTTGGCCTTTCTTTCCTCTAAAAATTCTGTTGCTTTGAATTTATTTCACTTTATGTTTTTCATGTTATATTTAAGTTCAGAGTTATATACTTACTTCAATACTTATGTATTTAATTTTCTACTTTATCTCTAGTCATGTGGTTGCTGACTAGCTTAAGTTATATATTTCAAAGGACAAGGATTTTTTTTTAATTTTTTTATTTTAGAGAGAGAGGGGGAGAGAGAGAATTGGCATGCCAGGGCCTTAGCCACTGCAGTTGACCTCCAGATGCTTGCGCCACCTAGTGGGCATGTGCAACCTTGTGCTTGCCTCACCTTTGTGCGTCTGGCTAATGTGGGATCTGGAGAGTAGAACCTGGCTCCTTAGGCTTGGCAGGCAAGTGCCTTAACTGCAAAGCCATCTCTCCAGCCCCAAAGGACAAGGATTCTTTCAGATATCTTGGTATATACAAATTCTAAGAGATTTGCAAAAATCTTACTGGAACAATAAATTTAGTTTGTAAGTAGCCTATGTACTTCTTCCTATGTGCTTCAGATTACCCTAGGTTATAATACCTAGTACTGGGTAAATACTTGTTTTGCTGCATTTTATAGGGAATAACAATAAAAAGTCTGCTTATTTTTGAATAGAAAAATTTATTCTATTGTTGGATTTTAACATCAGACCCAAATGATTGAGTTGTGGATGATTACTTAGTACTGACACTAGATGCTAGTTCCAAATTTGCCATTATTCATATAATTTTGGCTGGACATGTGGCACATACCTTTTAATTCCAGCATTTGGGTGGCAGAAGTAGGAGGACTGCTTTGAGTTTGAGGCCAGCCTAGGACTACAGAATGAGTGTCAGGTCAACCTGGGCTAGAGTGAGACCCTACCTTGAAAAAAACCAAAAATCATGTAATTTTGAACAAATTCCTTAATCTTACCCAAAGTTGCATTTTTTATTTATTTGCAATCACAGAGAAAGAGAGAATGAGAATGGGCACGCCAAGGCCTCTAGCTGCTGCAAACACCAGATGTATGTGCCACTTTGTGCATCTAGCTTATGTGGGTACTGGCAAATCGAACCCAGGTCATTAGCCTTTGCAAGCAAGCATCTTAACAGCTGAGCTATCTCTCCAGCCCCCAAAGTTATATTTTTTGTGAGCATGTTTCTTATAGCTTTAAATTATTTTATATACTTTTTTATTCTATCAGCATGAAAGACTTCATTGTTGTACATTTCACAGTTCTTCAAATTGTATTTCACTGTTTTGTAAAATTATGTAGCAGCTTTACCCCTTTAATCATCTTGTGCTGTATTCAGAGGCATTCATAGGCATCTGATTTGAACTTTTTACAGTATGACGTGGTTTTGATTAACAGGAGGATCTACTTTTTGTGGCATTGCATCACTGTGTCTGATGGATAAACTGGAAGAAGTTTTCTCTGAGAAGGAACTGGACAGAATAAAGAGGTGGTGCATAATGAGGCAGCAAAATGGCTATCATGGAAGGCCAAATAAGCCTGTAGACACCTGTTACTCTTTCTGGGTGGGAGCAACTCTAAAGGTAAGAAAACTCATAAAAATGAGATGCTATAATCCATGTTAATATGAACTATGGTAAGTTTTGTCTTGTATGGTTAAATTTAGGTTACTTAGTTTTTCTGTTGTACTGTAAGTTGAAGATTTCCAAGTGACGGAGAACTTGGGTTTTATATTTCCTTACAACTTATATAAAATTTGCTATATCCTGCTTTTTCTTGGTGTAAGTCCAGAAAGCATGTTAATGAAGCTAGTAGTCCATGTACAACAGTATCTGTCTGGAGGCTATACCACTAAATATCTCATGGGTAGTTACTAGTTTTTAAAGATAACTATAGATCATTTACTGAAAACCCATTTAAGATTTTTCTGTTTGCATGTTTTATCTAAACCTTCCAAAATTTGAACATACACACTTCCCCTCCCCCGCTATTTCTTTTTCTTGTATAAAATCATTTAAGTCACTGAGCCAATAAATGCATATTTTCTTTATCTATAAGATGTCTTTTCACCTTTTAAGAACTATAGCCTAGTGCATATATTCTGGAATATCTGTTTTTTTCTCCTGAAATCCATGAAACAAAATTGAAAAGAGACTAGCTTAAAATGAAGGCAATAGCTCTTTGTCTTGTTTACTGCCAGTTGATATCATAAAAGTTAAAGTAAGACTTGGGTAAAATAGCACTTTCCTAAATGATATGTTGAACAGGTTGGAAAATTGTGTTTTGAATCTTAACTTACTAATATGCAAAAAGCTTACTTTAAACTTCCTTAGAAGGAGACAATAATGGGCCAAGCAAAGGAGAATAAATTTGACAAGAAAAATTAGATAATACAGCTGACTAATTTTAAGTGCCTAAGTCCTCAGAGATATGCTCTGAATGTCCAAGCAAGGGGAAACCTTTCTTAATGATATGTACCTGAAATGTGAGCCAAAGGCCAAAAATAAAAGTTTCTGTTGACTTCTATCATCTTATTGCAGCTTCTGAATATTTTTCAATACACTAACTTTGAGAAAAATAGAAATTACATCTTATCAACTCAAGATCGTCTTGTAGGGGGATTTGCCAAATGGCCAGACAGTCATCCAGGTAATTATTTTTGGTATTTCTTTTTCTTTTTGTGTAGATAGATCTTGAAGCTCCTTTATGAGAAATGTTATATTATAGAAAATGTTGCCATGATTGTAAAGCTACAGTAGGTAATGTTTTTTAAAAGATTGCTTACATTTGAGACAGATTTAGATAGTATAAGGGAAGTGGTGTATTGTCAAATTGTATCTGCAAAGCTTGTAGTTTTTTTCCAAATTCTTGGTGATGTTTTATTTCATTTGTGATAGCAAGTCAGGTGCTGTGAATGGGTCCTATCAAAACAATTATTGGATCATCAAAAATCATCAGTATCACCAGGCATTTGGCACACGCCTTTAATCGCAGCACTTGGGAGGCAGAGGTAGAAGGATCACTATGAGTTCGAGGCCTACCTGAGAATACAGTCAATTCCAGGTCAGCCTGGACTAGAGTAAAACCCTACCTTGAAAAAAAAACAGGATTATTAGCTGTGACTTGAGCCAAGTAAGATAAAATAATATTTGTCCAGAAAGGAACAAATTCTTCAGAAGTCATTAAATTTAAAAAAAAAAAAAAAAAAACTCAAAACTGAATGCAGCATCACATTAAAAAGATTATTCAGGGACTGGAGTTACAACTTGGCTGTTAGAATGCTTGCATACCATGAACAAAGCCCAAAGTTTGATCCCCAGCACCTCCGTGGTGACAGTGCTTGTAATCTCAGCATTCAGGAGGTGGAGGCATGAAAATCAGAGGTTCAAAGTCATTCTCAGCTATGTAATGAGTTTGAGACCAGCCTGGGATCATGAGATTCTGTATCCAAAAAAATATTATTCTCCATTACCAAGTGGGCTTCATTCTGGGATGAAAGGATAGGTCTACATACACATATCAATAAATGAAGTATATCACATAAATACTCAAGGCCAGAAAAATCACTTGATCATCTCAATAGTTAAAGAAAGGACTTTGACACTATCCACTATCCCTTCATGACAAAAGCCCTAAGCTTGCTCATTACAAAACAATAAGACAAGAGAAAGAAAAGGGATACAAACAAAGTCAAAATTTTCTGGTTTACAGACAGTATGATCTGATACATGAGAGCCCTAAACATTCCACCAGAAAACTATTAGAGCTGATTTTAGTACTGGATGTTTTCAGTCAAGTAGCAGGATGCATAATCACCATGCAAAAATCAGTAGCTTTCCAACATACCAGTAACAAACAGGCTGAGGACGAAATCCTGAAAACAATCTCCTTCACAATAGCCACAGAAGCCAAGCAACAACAAAAAGGATAAACTTAACCAAGAAAGTGAAAGGCTTCTGTAGTGAAAGTTTTAAAACAATGAAATTGAAGGAATCACTAGAAGATGAAAGGACCTCTCAATGTGAACTGGCAAAATTAACGTTGTGAAAGTGCCTGTAACCAAAAGTAATGCACAGATTCAGTGCAGTCTCCATCAAAATTCCAATACATTCTTTACATAAATAGGAAAGAATCAAAATTAACATGGAAACAGCAAATAATCTTTGCTAAAGCAATCTTAAGCAAAAAGAACAGTGTTGGGGGCATCCTAATATCTGACTTAAAGTTATACTGCAGAGCTGGAGTAACAAGAGGACGTGGTGGAGTAGAGGATCCAAAAGTAAACCCTCGGCTGCAGCCACAACTGACAAAGATGACCAAAACGTACTCTAAAATAGCCTGTTCAACAAATGATGCTAGGAAGGCTGGATATTCACGTGTAACAGACCAAAGTTATATCCGTCTCTCACCCTTGCACAAAAATCAATTCAAAATGGATCAAAAACTTTAATGTAAGACTTGAAACTGTTAGAAGAAAACACTTAAAGATACAGGTCTAGGCAAAGGACAGACTTCAGTTACTCAGGAAACAATGCCAACAATCGACAAATGGGACCTCGTGAAACTGAAAACAATTCTTCCCCAAAGAAACAGTTGAATGAAGAGACAGTCTGCAGAATAGCAATCTATGCTAGCTATATTGACCAAGGATTAATATTTATCTATAAAATCCAAAACAACCCAATCTAGAAGTAGGCTAGTGAAATTAGCATTTCAAAAAACACAGTACAGATGACCAATAAGCATAGAAAAAAGGTCCAATTTCTTTACCCATCATGAAAGTGCAAATTAAAACTACATTGAGAGTCCTTGTCATCCTAGTCATAACAGCTGTCATTGAAAAGAACTAACAAGTGCTTTTGAGAATAAGTAAAAGCGAACCTTTAACAGTGCTGATGAAAATCTGTTATTCTAGCTACTGTAAAAATCAAGCCAGGCGTGGTGGCGCATACCTTTAATCCCAGCACTTGGGAGGCAGAGGTAGGAGGATTGCTGTGAGTTCTAGGCCACCCTGAGACTGCATAGTAAATTCCAGGTCAGCCTGGGCCAGAGTGAGACCCTACCTCAAAAAAAAAAAAAAAAAAAAAAATCAACTTGAAGGGTAAATAGAACTATCATATACCCCAGCTATACCACTCAAAAGAAACTGTAAGTCAGTATACCACAGAGATACTTCCATCCATGATTATGGCAGCACTGATCTCAGAGCCAAGCTATGGAATTACCTTGCATATCTATCAACAGATAAATGGATTTTTTTTAATGTGGTATAGTGAAGACAAATATGCCATTTGTGGATCCTAGATTTTATATGGATCCAGAAAATCATTTATATGTGCATGACACTGCAGAAGACACTGTGGGAAGGAAGAGGACAAATAGGGAAGAGTATGGGGTGGAGAATATATTCAAAATAAACTTCAGTGAAAATGTTTTTTTTTCTGAAACCACTATATACAGCAAATAGGTGCTAATTAAACATTTTTAAAACAGAAAATCTCTAATCATACATACAGAAATACAGCTGTTCCTCACTGCCCATACTCATGGTCTCTAAATTTTGGCAGATTAAGTTAATTGGTAGATGAGTATAATAATTTCTGAACTCTCACCACTTGTAACCTAAAACTTAGGAATCAGTCAGTTCTAGATGATTTAAATTGTACCCAAAGTGGCTTCTTTACTATCTCTAGCATGATTCTCCAGCCTATATTGTAACTTGCTCATAAAAAAAAAGTCAGTGGTCCTGGAGAGATGGCTTAGTAGTTAAGGCACATGCCTGCGAAGCCTAAGGAGCCTGATTCGATTCTCCAGGTCTCACTTAAGCCAGATGCACAAGAGGGCGCATGCATCTGATGAGCAGATTTAGTGTAATAATTCAGAACACCGGCATGTTAATGAGAATGTTGTCAAAAAAAAAAGCTGTACCTGTATGAAACTAAACATGCAGAATGGTGTGTAGCATTGCCACAGAATCATGATCTTGTCAGTTTAGAAAGTACTCCTCAGCTCATCTGCATGCAGCTGCTCTGGTCAGAATGTAAGAAGTGTCTCATGAAAGCATATTTTTGTGTTTGCAGTAAGTAGGAATATTGACTCATAACTATCTTGTATTTTTATGTAAAAGAGGAATCCTTAGAAAAAATGTTGGGCTGGAGAGAGAGATCAGCAAATAAAGGCACTTGCTTGCAAAGCTTGATGACCTGGGTTCAATTCCCCAGTACCCACATATAAGGCCAGACTAGATACACAAAGTGCTATTTGTGTCTGGAGTTCATTTGCAGTGGCAAGAGGCCCTGGTGTGCCCATTGTTTCCCTCCCTCTTTCTTTGTCAAATAAATTAATTAAGTTAAAAAAAAGAAAAAGTGTTGGGGGCAGGAGAGATGGCTTAGCGGTTAAGGCGTTTGCCTGCAGAACCAAAGGATCCTGGTTTGATTCTCCAGGACCCATGTAAGCCAGATGCACAAGGGGGCATATGCATCTGAAGTTCATGTGGCAGTGGCTGGAGGCCCTGGCGCACACCCATTCTTTTTCTCTCCCTCTGCCTTTCTCTCTCTCTCTCTCTCTCTCTCTCTCAAATAAATAAATAATATATATATTATTTTTTAAAAGTGTTGAAAGCTTTTTAAAGTCATGAATAAGGTGTTCAGGTATTTTCAATACTATGGGGTTTTATTTTTCTGTACTTTTGGTTGATTGGTTGTGGGTTGTTTTTCTTTTTTAACTTTTGATTCAGGGTCTCTTGTAGCCAAGACCACCCTCAAACTCATTGTGTAGCTGAGATGACCTTGAACTCCTGATCCTCCTGTCTTCAACTTCCAACTGCTGGAATTACAGGTGTGTACTGCCACCATCATACCCACCTTCCAATACCATGAAACTTTTTTCTAGAAAGATCATATTATAACTTTAATCTTTGTAGATATTTGCATACAATACTTTATTGACTGATTGACTTGAGAGAAAGAGACAGAGAGAGAGAGAGAATGGGCATGCCGAGGCCTCCACCCACCCACTCACTGTAAACAAACTAAATGCATGTGCCACCTTGTGTATCTGGCTTAATGCGGTACTGGGGAATCAAACCTGGGTCCTTAGGCTTTGCAGGCAAGCACTTTAATTGTTGAGCCATCTTTCCAGCCTCTGCATGTAATACTTTTGATAGATTTATTATAGTGCCTCGAGCATATATATTAGAGAACATAGTAAGCCTGTTTTAGTAATAATAGTAAATAATAATGTATTGAACTTAAGTGACAAGGCCTGTTTACAGAGCTGTTAGGGAAATTATGGAAGGAAATTTTGAAAAGAATGATGCTTTGTTTTCTCTACAGATAAGGTAGGGGGGTGGTGATGGTTTTAAATGATTGGAAGTTGGAAATAAGCTCTGGTTTCTTTGGCTTTTACAAAATTAATTGAGGGAATATATAATTTCACCTGGAAAGATGTTAAATTTTATACATGGTCCTATTTTATGTTTTTTTTTATTTTTAGTATACTTCTTTCCATTGCATTTTCCCTGGAAATGCCCCTAGTTTCTAAATAACAAGCTAATGTGGCTTTGTTCAGTTTGTACTTTTCAAATAACTATAAGGAATAATATAATGGGTACAGGGGAGGGAGGTCAAAAATATTTGAAAAGGAAAGGGAACCATTTAACTCTTGACAGGATTTGACTTGCTGAAGTATTTTGAACTTTTAGTAACTCTTGAGGTCATAAATTCTGGGTGGTTCAAAAATAGAAAGAAAAAAATCTTGACAGCCATAAACTGTTTTTTGTTGTGTTCCCATAACTGCAGAATTCAGAGCTCACCAAAAGTCTATATAAGGCTGCCAGGCAGGCAGGAGCCATGTGATTTTAGTGACCACTTTAATAGAAGAGGGTTGCTGCTCCCTGAAGATGGACACTGTAGTGAGGCCAGCACCAAGGAATTGTTAGAACCAAATACAAAGTGTGTTTATTGCCAGGGAAGGTATTTTTAGACGTTATACTAAATGTGAAAAGTAAATTTGGTATGTAGCATGGATTATTTTGCTCCTCTCACTTAACACAGTGTTGGTATCTGATTCAGGAACTCTCAGAAACAAAAGTTGGGGCTAGAAGGGCACACAGTCTCGGGGTTTTCATTTGGTGATAACTTTTTCTAAGGAGGGCACACAATCTCAGAGTTTTCATCTGGTGATAACTTTTTCTGGAGCTGTGGTTATAGCTGAGTGGCAGAGCATGGACCTAGCATCCAAAAAGCCTGGATTCAATCCTCAACACCCCAAAAATACTTTTTGAAAAAGAAAAAAAGTTATATTTTATAAGATAAAGCCACTTTCTGTATTTGTAATAAACAAAAGATATCCCCAATAAACTGAGAAGTCTTTTAGATACTGTAATTTTCATCCTTGGAGAATATTGGCAATGTTATCTCCCATGTTTCTTTGTTAATAATAAATAATAGTGTCACTAATAAAATATATGAATTTGATCATCTTTATTGCTGTTTGAGACAAGAGATATTAAATATTTCAAAAACAAGCATTTTCTTTAAAAAAATTTAGTGTTTGTGGATAGGTAACTGAAATATTTTGCATCATGTACAGGTAAAAATGAGTATATGCTTGTTTAAATTCCTTCTTTTCAGATGCTTTGCATGCATACTTTGGGATCTGTGGCCTATCACTAATGGAGGAAAGTGGAATTTGTAAAGTTCACCCTGCTCTGAATGTAAGCACACGGACTTCTGAACGCCTTCGAGATCTCCATCAAAGCTGGAAAACCAAGGACTCTAAGCAGTGCCCAGAGAATGTGCCTCTCTCCACTTGACAGACTTTAGACTGGGTCGGGGATTTGTAGCATACCTGTAGCTCAAGGTTAAAAGCCATGTATAACCAAGTGTGCTCTTTTTTTAAGGGATAGTCTTACAATCCAAGCTTGTACTGCTGCTAACACTTTGGGATATGGTCTTGAGCCAGTAACCTTTGTACTAGGTTTCAAGAAAATCTTTGTTGAAGTTTGAACTACAACAGTGACTCTGTTGTGGTTCTTAAATGTTTATATCGTGTTTCTAGAAGTTCTTTGAGGCAAATTAACTGTTATGTATGTAGGTTATCTTTTTTAAAACTTTTCAGTACAAGTTGTATCTTATAAAATGGACAAAAGTTTTCAAAACAGGTTTACATTCATATAGCCTTGATAATCTTCAGGTGAGTACTTAGTGAGCATTTAGAAACTTTGCTGATGGTAAAAAAAAAAAATTGCTTTAATGAATTAAGTATCTGGGATTATTTTTTGATCCCATAATTTTTTTAAAATGGCTTATTTTGTCTTATTCTTAAGTAAGGTGTGCCAACTAGACTTATGTAACCTATACAAGTGAAATTAATAACTTAAGAATAAATAGGCTTCACTAATATTATAGTTTTCTAAAGGAGGATTGTTTAAAGGAAACTATTATGTAACTGGGGAAATGCAATTTAACTGTGATTATGAATGAGAAAGTTTTGTGTGGTGTTTGTCTTTATTTAGATAATCCTGGGGTAAATACCAGATGTCAGATGTAGTTTTGTGGTTCTTTTTTTTTTTTTTTTTTTTTTTTTTTTTTTTTGAGAGCAACAGACAGAGAAAGAGGCAGAGAGAGAGAGAGAGACAGAGAAGGAGTGCATCAGGGGCTCCAGCCACTGCAAACAAACTCCTGATGCATGTGCCCCCTTGTGCATCTGGTTTACGTGGGTACTGGGGAATCGAGCCTCGAACCGGGGTCTTTAGGCTTCACAGGCAAGCGTTTAACTGCTAAGCCATTTCTCCAGCCTGTTTTGTTTTTTAATAACAAATCATTGGCTGCCCTTGTGGGGAGGCAAAGGAGGAAACAACTTTCTTAGGAAAGAAAGACATTGAGTGTTTTTTGTTTATTTTTCTGAAATTTGTGATAGTGTACATTATACTTATCTTTTGTAAATTATTTTTAGTTATTTGGAATTTTTTTAGCATTTTGTAGCCATTACAAATGTTAGCTATTTTACTTTTAAACTACCAGGTTGAGCATCTAAAAATCCAAAATCTGAAATGTTCCAGAGTAAACTTTCTGAGGGCCAACATGACACAGTGGTACATCCCACACCTGACCTCACAATTCTATCACAGGCAAATCATAAGCACATGATAAATACTGTATAAAACTACATCTGTTATTTGTAGTGTGTGTGAAGCATAAGCTCATTTTGGGTTTAGGCTTGGGTCCACAAGTTTTGTGTATATGCAAATACTCCAAAATCTGTACCAATTCTGGTTCCAAGAATTTTGGATAAGGGATACTCAACCTGTAATGATTTTCTTGTTCTTTTAAGTTCAGTAAAAATTTTAAATATGAATTTGTATGGTGGCACATGACCTGAATCCCACACTATAGAGGCAGAAGTAGGATTTCAGTGAGTTTGAGGCCAGCCTGGGAGGGACCACAGTGAGTGCCAGGTCAGCCTGAGCTAGAGTTAGTCCCTACTTCATGGGGAAAAAAAATTAATACGAAAACAGAACCACTGAAGCCAATTCAGTGGTGGTAATTTATATTTTATATTTTCAGTTAAGGGGGGAGGGTGATCATTTGAGGGTAAAAACTAAGGTCTCACTTTTTTTGTATTATTGTCTTAGTTCTGTGAACTAGCTAACCATAAAAGATGGGGTAAAAATTTAGTAGTAATCAAGTTCTTAATAAATTACATCTATCATAGAGTCAAAGTTAAGAGTCTAGTACTGCAGTGGAGAGGGAAAAGTTTACAGCTGGGTTTAAGTTAGCCTTGGCAATTATAAAATTTGAATTACTAGTTTGATAAACATCATTATAAACTTTTAAGATCACTGGTTAGGTATTTGAATTTTATTTTTCCTAGATTGGAAGTAAATGTCCTAAAATAAGGCTTCTAAAGAGGAGCCCTGGATATGAATAAAAAGAATGACTTATTTATTACTGGCTTGCTTAGTAAAAACTGAGTTTGCAAAGTCAACCCTTTTTTAAAAAAATAAAATAGTGCTGGCGTGTAGCTCAGTGTCTAGTATGCAGAAGGCCCTGGGGTTTCTCAGGGTTTAATCCCTGGCACTGAACAAAACAAATCAAAAAAAAAAAAAAAAAAAAAAAAAAAAAAACCAATTAACAACCAATTAGAAATAAGTCTTCTGGTGGTAGGGAAAAATGTAAATTTACCAACAGGTTTTATCCTTTCATGAGGGATTTCAGTTGCTTCTATTTAAATCCTAGCAAATTACAGCATTCCTATCTCAAACTAAATCAGACATTAAGAATTAAAATAGCATATATGAAATGGCTCGAGGAATCTATAAAAAGCCCACAGTTATTTTTCAAGAATTGTCATCAGTTGTTAGAAGGTAAGGAGGGTAGTGACTGTATTCATAAATAAAGATTAGAAAATGAATGTTACACAAAAATATTTGTATTTTCCAACTCCTTCAATAATCAAATAGCAAAGGAATATTAATGAGAGCAAGATTCTAGTTGCACACTTTAAGAGGCAAGGTTTCTTGTGAGACTTTACAGACCAGTGAATGTTCATGTTTCAGAGAAGCATTGGCCAAAAAAAATACTGGGCCATTATGAAATAACTATTCCTATCTTTTTCTAAATAGTTCTATTCAAGAAAATATTTATTAATAAAGTAAATTATAAGCAGTAATTCACATGTAATCTGTTCCTCAGCACTGGTACAATGAGAAGAGAAACAGGAAGTTCCTATTCTCACCACCATTCCTTACTCCAAATATCTCCTCTTGCAGTATTTTTGTCTTGCAGTATTTTTATAGAATAGTATTGAAAAATTAATGTACTTATCATCTACAGTGATTTTTTAGATTTGATATACATTTTGTTTTTATTAGTTTTAAAATATAAGTGATTAAAATTCAGGTAGAAATTTTGCTGTTAGTAATCATAATTTGGAAAGTTTTGGACCTAATAATATTTGGTAAGCTGTAATGAGGCCATCTGAAGTACAGTGGTTTGGATTTAATTCCTAAACATTCTAGCTTAGCAACATGGTTGTAGACCCTAGTTTTCCCATTGGTAGAATTAGGAAAATAAGATTGATTTGGGAATAAATGAGAGAATATGTGTAAAGCACTTAACATAGTGCCTGGAATACAGCAAATTTCTATTTAACGTTTCTGTCATATCCTTTTGAAATGGCTTTTAAAGTCTCATCTGCAGTGGCGGTCTTCACAGAGCTTAATCAGGGAAGGTGATAGCAGTGTTATGTGAACTTCCCCTTAAGAGAGAGTACTGAGAGTAGCCGCAGATACTGTCTGCAGCAGTAAATGACAAGATGCCCCAAGACCTTCCAAATACAAGTCAATGATCATAGTCATCACCCATATAATGTGAGCATCTGTGTGGAAGAAACAGAAGGAAAGCAGCTGGTTTCTGAAGCCTACTAATTGTAGAACTGTGACGTCCACAATTTCTCAATGCAAAGGGCCTATTTGAAAATAGAAGCTGAAGCAGGGAAGAATTGTACAGAATTCATCATCAGGATGCAGGTAAGTGTTCAAAGAACAGGTGTGATGGTTGTGCTAGGACAGCCCAACCTGATGCTACACCTTTTGAAATTAATGGGACAGAGCCTAGCACTGTGGAGAAACTGCCAGAAAGAGGCAAGACACAAAGCAAATATGGCAGCAGATTTATAGTAAGGAGCAGCCTAGGAGAGAGCAGAGAATGGAATTAGTAAAGCTAAAAGTAAAAGGTAAAAGCAGGCAACCAAAGCAGTAGAGCCAAGAAACCCAAACGCTGATTCTGGAAAGGCTGCATGATAGGGAAGCTCAGTGGTATAAGCCACCAGCTAACCTAGTTCAGAAAAAGAGGAAGCACAAACAGGAAAACTTACATGACAAGGGGAAAATGGCCATAAACAAGAATGGTTTTTTAATTGGGGAGATTTATATAGTAAAATGTAAACTTGTTAAAATGGAAATTGCCAAAATTTAACATGATCAAAACAGACTAATTACCACAGAAAATACAAATAAAAGACCTCTTTAAAAGTTTCAAGATCAGTTACTTTCAGTATTGCTTAAACAATGTCAGAGACTAGAATCTTGAGCCTTAAATTGCCACAAAAAGGAAAAATCCAAATTCAATTTGTAAATAAATATACTAACATTGGTTCAAAATCGTGGCAAAGACTGTACCAAAAAGTATAGGTGAGCCACAGCTGTAAATATTACCTCAAAAGATTCAGTGATTGGGTAGCAAACAATGAATTAGCACTTCCAAGAAGGAATGATTCATGGCTCCATTGGGCCTATTTTTAGAATGCAAAGATAATTCAATATTAGTCAATCTTAATGTTCATTTGATAGAATTAAACACCTTTTTAAAGTGCTCATGTTAGAAAGTAATGAATAATTCATTAACATTGTACCTCCGCCCCAAAGCCAAGTGTCTTGACATGAAAACCAAAGAACCTGACCAGCTACAATCAGAGCAAGGCGTGTTCTTACTGTCTACTCTACTCATTAACACAGTGCTGGAAGTTTTAGCCAAGGAAATTAGACCAAACAAAGATGTGAATTAGGAAGAAGAAAATCTATTTGCAGATATGATTAGATACCTGAAAAACCCAAAGGAATTTGCTGAAAAGCTAGACTTAAAAGAACTTACTTGAGTAGCAATTGATGTAGTAAATGTATGGGTACCAGTATCCTGCACCAGACAGTGCTTCCTGATTCCATCTGGATGAGGTTCAGATCAAGCAAGGTGCATGTGTGCCGTCTGAAACCACTCCCTTTCAGTTACTACCTCCCTTCCCAAAGTCAGTGCTGTGACTTAATTCATCCATTAGGTTTGCCTGGTTTTGAGCTTTATGTAAGTGGAACTGTATTGTGTGCATTGTTTATGTGGCTTCTTTGGCTGTAGGAGATAATACAGGGGGCTCCATGGTGCTGATAGATAGTGCTCTTTCATGATCTAGGTGCTGATGATATAGGTGCATTCATTTTGTGAATATCTATCAGCTGTACACTCATGGTTTGTGCACTGTTCTGTATGTGTAACTATAGTTCAATAAAAATACTTAGTAAAAAGGACTTTTTATATATACACACACACAAACAATCTAGAAGATATGCCTTGGGAAAACCCTCTTTTGCAATTGGAAAAACAGAAAATTTTATTTACAAACTTACTAAGACATATCTAAATCCTGTATGAGAAGATTCCATTTTTCAAAAAGAATAAAACTCTTAGAAGATACAATAGACTTGAATGAAAATGCTTACTGCTAATTGGAAGACAACATCAAAATAGCTTTCTCCTCAGGTGAACTTGTACATTTAATGCTACTCTAATAACTGTGTTTGTACCATTGACAGAGTGAATATTAGAATTACTATAAAAACTGGAAAGGGGGGCTGGAGGGAAGGCTTAGCAGTTAAGGAGCTTGCCTACTAAGCCAAAGGACCCAGGTTCCATTCCCCCAGGACCCATGTAAGCCAGATGAACAAGTGGCGCATGCATCTGTAGTTCGTTTGCAGTGGCTAGAGGCTCTGGCATGCCCATTCTCTCTCTCTCTCTCCCCCCCCTCCCTCCCTCCCTCCCTCCCTCCCTCTCTCTTTCTCACTCTGTCTCAAGTAAATAACTTTTCTTTTAAAAATTAAAAAAAATACTAAAAACTGAAAAAGAGACCAGCCCAACTAGACATTAAAATATACTCTAAAACCTCTTTAGCCAAAGCTTACAAAACAAACTAAACATGCTGCTGTAGCAATTCTGTATAAGTTTAGCTTAAACCTAATCAAGAGTATGTTTCAAGGATCTTATAGCAATATTTTTTGTAAGTTGATGAGAAAAGCACTGACTATGATATATTTATGTGAACTACACAATCTACAAGTGTGAAAAGTAAAGTCGAACAGTGATGTCTTCATGAACTAAAAGTTTGATACTGACACAAATAGTCCAATGAGACAAGAGAAATTCCAGAAATAGTCTTTGACGATGTATTAGAATACAATAAAAGCATCTGAAATCAGTGAGAAAGTTAAATTTTAATAAAAATAAGTGCTATTGGGATGTCCTATACTTAAATACTCAGATATTTTATACTTTTGGAGGAGGGGTGAAATAGGGTCTTGCTGTAGCACAGGCTGACCTGGAATTCACTATGCAGTCTCAGAATGGCCTCAAACTCACGGCAGTCCTCCTAACTCTGACTCCCAAGTGCTGATATTAAAGGTTATGTATCACCATGCTCAGCTTAGTTATACTTTTGAAGAATGCATAAATTCATCATTCTGTAATCTGCAATGTCGCTTCTCTATCCAGTGATAGGTTATGAATGCCTTCAGTTGTTAGTCTGTGTATCATTGCCCATTTGTTTCTTTAAGCAAAATTTATAAATACAGAATTACTTGGATATAGTTTCCACATTTCAAATGCTAATAACTTCTGCCAAACTGCTTTCTAGAAAGTTATGCTAATAGAGTGTCTACCCTGACACAGATTTTAAATATAATCACAGGAGCTGACATTAAAATACTATATGCTTGCCGGGCGTGGTGGCACAAGCCTTTAATCCCAGTATTTGGAAAGCAGAGGTAGGAGGATCACCATGAGTTTGAGGTCTCCCTGAGAATACGTAGTTAATTCCAGGTCGGCCTGGACCAGAGTGAGACCCTACCTTGAAAAACAAAACAAAACAAAACAAAACAAAATCCTTATAATTCAAATGTGGCATTGGAAGACTATGACTTAGTTCCTCATCTTAAGCTTAAGCATCTTTATCTTAAGCCCCAAATACATAGTAACTCACAATAGGATATTTATATCATTAGTAAATAGGACACATTTGTTCTTTTCATACCATATTTCTTTGACTAAGGTGTTTATCTCCCATCCTCTTGCCTCTTTGCTTTTTAAAGCTCTAAATGAGTTAATTACTGTTGAAGGTATATGTAGAATTTTGCACAGTGATTGATGATGTATTGCAGTTAATGTGATGTTTTCATAGGAGAGGGTGGTGGAGGTGTGTTTGCAACATCTGTGGGTGGGTCTGTATTACAAAATACAGGTTTTAGGCCAGTGCCGTAACCACTAAACCATCTTATCGAACCCTCAAAATACAGTTTTCAAAGTGTATGGTGACTAGAAATGTAGCTCAGAGGTAGGGTAGAACATGTGCTTAGCATGTACCAGACCCCAGATTTGATCCCCAGCACCACCACCCCCAAAAGTATGTGAGGAACATGAAAAGCCTGTAAAATTCACCAGTAAAACAGAAGTGAAACAGATTCACTGTGGCTTAAGCTCAAAGCCAATTTCTGTCTCATTTAATCCTACATAAACAATCCAGGGAAATTTGATAGAGCCGTAAGAACTCGGGTCCTCTAGAGTGCAAAGGTTCCTCTTTCCTGGATCGAAAGGCAGTACTGGCAGGCCACCTGCCTTTACGTATTTAGTTTGTTTCATGCCTGTGTAGACCACTACTAATGCAAACCTCTCCTGCATCATCCATCTTTCATCCTTTCCACACTTCTCAGAACTGGACCCAATAGAATTGTCATCTGTGGCAGGAACTTAACCTGACCTTAATTTCTTTGTTTGCTGAGCTCTACTGTTGAGTTTTATATTAATTGATTAAGATTAATTAAGAAAAATTTTAAAATCCTCTTGTGACAAAAATCTATTCTTTTTGGCTACAAATGCAAATGTTGCACATTTTCTTACTACATACTTGTTTGAATGTTCTAAACCTCTCAAGGTAAAATTCTTGCCTCTGGTGGAATAGAAAATGCAAAAAAGAAAAGAAAAGTTAAGTTTTCAAGGGCTGGAGGGATGGTTTAGTGAATAAAATGCTTGCTTATGCAAGCATGAGGACCTGAGTTAAGATCCTCAGAACATGTGTAATGTTTGTGGTACCTGTAATCCTAATGCTGAGGCAGCCAAGAGAGGAAGACGGGCTCAATGGCTAGCTAGTCTAGCTGAATTGGTGAGCTCTAAGGTTCAGCAAGAGAACCTGTCTCAAAGAATAAGATGGAAAGCAATGGAGTACGACATCAGAAATTAACCTCTGGCCAACACACATGCACACAGCAAATAGTAATAACTATAAAATGTTCAAATTTAGTGTCCTATGAAATCAATAGGTGTAAGTATAATGAGCTGATAGCATTGTCATCATGTCATAACAGACTCAAGGTGCCATGCATTAAAGCAGATAGAAAAGGCTTTTAGTGGGTAAGGAGTAGTGGACATATAAAAAGCTATTTTTTGGAAGATTTACATTCAGTAGCAACTCTAACAGTTCTGTTTAGATGGATCATCAGTAAGAAGGTGAGGTATAGAGTACTTACCATGAAGCTATTCTGCATCTTACTGCTCTGTTGAAAAGGTGATTACAAGTAAATCCTCATTGCATATCCTTGCTTAACTAGACTTGACTCCACCAGTAATAGTACTAAAAAAAAAAAAAAAAAAAAAAAAAAAAAAAAAAAAAAAAAAAACCCTAGTATTCTCAGCCAGGCATGGTGGCGCATGCCTTTAATCCCAGCACTCAGGAGGCAGAGGTAGGAGGATAGCCATGAGTTTGGGGCCAGCCTGAGACTACAGAGTAGATTCCAGGTCAGCCTGGGCTAGAGTGAAACCCTACTTTGAAAAGAAAAAACAATGAAAAATGAAGAAGAAGAAAAAAAAACTCCGTGAGAGCTGCATGGAATGGGGTGGAATCTAGGTTCCTGCAGGTGCTGGAGGTTCGACTAAAGGCTGCAGAGCAGGTACAGTCACCAGAAGTGTAGGCTGGTATATGCTAAGCTAGACTCACATTTAGGTGGCATTTAGTTTGTACAGGACATTTTCAGAGGGAAAGCTGTCTTCAAAAAAAAGGCTTATAGAGCCAGGCGGGATGGCTCACACCTTTAATCCCAGCACTCGGGAGGCAGAGGTAGGAGGATTGTGGTGAATTTGAGGCAAGTCTAGTACTACAGAGAGAGTTTCAGGTCAGCCTGGGCTAGGGTGAGAACCTTTCTTGAAAAAAAAATTTTTTAAGCTAATATATTCCATGTCACATTTATTGTTACCCCAGTAAGAGAAGCACTGATGGAGAACTTGAAAGTGGAAGGCTCCAGTTGCCATTCGAATCCACTAATACTAGCATCTCTACAAGGTGCTGAAAACAAACATGACTTGCCTCCTGATGTAATGCAAAGTGAGTTACAAAATAGCATCTATAAAGCATCTTTGCTAAGAGTTGTGACTGATTGTAATCAGTGTGCTAGATTTAACTTTAGACCAAACAAGGGAAATGGGAACAAGCACAATGACACCATCAGGGCGCAGTCCACTGTATGCAGAAAGGGAGACATCCTATACACAAGTCTTCAGCAAGTTTTTTTTTTTTTATTTTTTTTTTTGAGGTAGGGTCTCACTTATAGCCCAGGCTGACCTAGAATTCACTCTGTAGTCTCAGGCTGACCTTGAACTTACAGCGATCCTCTGCCTCCTCAATGCTGGGACTAAAGGTGTGTGTGACCATGCCCAGCTCTTCAGCAAGGTTTTGACATGCAGAAAATGGGAAAGGATATAGACCATTCTAAATTAAAAGTATGTAAGGAACAGCAGTCAAATGCAGCATGTGAAATTTGGGTTTTAATCTAGACTAACATTTGGGACATTTTGAGATAATTATGAAAATTGCATAACTATTAGACAATATTGAATTATTTTATTCTGATGATGGCTTGTGTTATATAAGAAAATAGCCTCATATTATAAAGATATATTCAGATATAGAGTAGCAGCAACTGAACTTGTGTTCTTGCTGACAAAACTAAAACCTGGATGAAATACATGGAACATGGCTCTGAAAACTGAGTACTGAGCAATGGAGAGTAATTCCCTTCAGAGCAAGAAAGGTGATCCGTTTTCCTAGCTGGCTTCTTGAGAATTCCTAGACCACCACACAAAGAGAACAGACTCAGGTGAAGGCAGTGTCTAGATCAACCTGGCAAGAGTTCATACATTGTAAGTGTGAGGAGAGAGCTGCACAGAGAATATATCTGGAAATCTGAAAGGGATCTTTCTTGACAGCACTGGTGTGAAGGAGACTACTCAAGGAAAAGAAACTTTGTTTGGAGCTTATCTGGTCCAGAAATAGTGACTACGAAACTTCCAAATTCATAGTGCATTGAAGGGACTACTTGATGGCAGTGATTAGCCCTTCAGTAAATGCTGGTTTAATTCCACCTCACTTTAAAATTACAACCTTGAAAGATCAAACTATTTCAAGTAACTCCCAGAACAAAGCTCATGAATGGTTGTAGAACTACAGAAACATGTAGGACTCAACAAGTGAAAACAGAATGACAAAAATTATCAGGCATGCTAAGAAGAAAAACATGGCTGCAACTGAGAGAAACCATTTAATAGCAAATAGCAATAAAAGTTTACATAGATAGGATTAGAAGACAAGCTCATAGATAGGTGTTACATTCTAGATGTTTTTTTAAAAAGCTTAAAAGGAGCCGGGTGTGGTGGTGCACGCCTTTAATCCCAGCACTCGGGAGGCAGAGGTAAGAGGATTGCCATGAGTTCAAGGCCACCCTGAGACTACAGAGTGAATTCCAGGTCAGCCTGGGCCAGAGTGAGACCTTACCTCAAAAAAAAAAAAAAAAAAAAAAAAAAAAAAAAAAAAGCTTAAAAGGATTAAACATGTTAAATATACATGGAAAAGTAAAGACTCAAGTCAGCTTTTACATATGAAAATTAGTGTCTGAGATGACAGTATTAGTAACTTAGACATTACAGAAAGATTAGTGAGCTTGAAGACAGCAGTAGAAACTAAAACACAATGAAGAGAAAATTATTTTTGGAAATGAAAAGGACATCAGTAGGCTTTTGGACAACCTCAAAGAGCTTAATATAGAAGTAATTGGAGTTTCAAAAGTGGGCAGAAAGGCATTCAGGAAAGAACATTTGAAATACTAAAATAAGTACCAAATTTATTTTGTTTTTATTTATTTGAGAGAGAGAGAGAGAGCATACTAGGCATACTAGGGCCTTGAGCTGCTACAAACAAACTTCAGATGCATGCGCAACCTTGTACATCTGGCTTACATGGGTCCTGGGGAATCAAACCTGGGTCCTTTGGCTTTGCAGACAAGTGCCTTAATGACTAAGCCATCTCTCCATGCCTAACTCCTAAATTTGATGAAAAAAAAATTATAAATCTCAGATGTCAAGCACAAGAAATAAATAGCTCAAGGCCAACAATTGGAAACAATACCTTGCTATAGACCAAAGGTAACTCTGACAGCAGAGTTCTTGTCAGAAACAATGGAAATATGCAGACAGTGGAGCAACATCTTAATAGTAAAGGAAGAAACAACATCCTACAATTCCATACTCAATGAAAACTCTTAAAATTTAGTGGGGGGCTGGAGAGATGGCTTAGCGGTTAAGGCGCCTGCCTCTTAAGCCTGTGAACACTGGTTCCAATCTCCAGTTCCCACGTTTAGCCAGATGCAAAGTGACGCAAGGGCGCAATGCTGCACTTGACCACAAGGGGGCGCACGCATCTGGATTTCGTTCACAGCAGCTGAGAGGCTGCTGGTGCGCCCATCTCTATCTCCCTTTCCCTCTCTCTCTGTGTCTCTCTCCAAAAAAAAAAAAAAAAAAAATGCAATGGGATGAGAGAAAATGGGGACATGTGAAGCAGGTATGGTCAGTAATGTCCTCGCTGAGGTCTAGGTTAAGGGACAGCCATTATAGTCTTTGGTTGCAAACCTTAATACTACAGAGCTTTAAAAATGCTAATTTGAATACTCCAGACTGCAGGTTTTCATTATTCCCAGTTTATTCCACTTCTCTGGACTTACATGGACTGTGTCACTTCTGGTACCCAGCTGGTCCTTGAAGGCATTTGGGTCACACTTTAGACAGTTTTGAACTATTTATTTTTAAACATAGGCACACATTATTTGAAAATCTTAGTAAACATAAAACATGTTAATCCCAAAGCCTCACCTCAAAGTTTTTGTTTTTATTTGGAAGTCTGTGACAGAGAAGGCTGTGTTTGTCACGTGTCATTATGATGAAAAACCAAGTTTAGAAATGACTGTAATAAATAAGGGATTTTTTTAAACATGGAGAGTATGTGATCTTAAGATATCTTCAGACTAATACATGTACTTTGTCTCTTAGATAGTGGTCTTTCAAAGGAAGTTAAGTTTCAAGAAAAATAGGATTTTCTTAGGAAAATCATCAGTAGTACAAAGACTGATTATAGATTGATAAATAGGTGATAGAGACAGACAGACAGATAGATGATAGCTCTTTCTGCTTTGAGCCTAGCCACATCAGGCCATTTCTAATACCAGAGAAGAAAGATACCTTTATTGGAAACAGTTACAAGTGTGTGCTGAAAACATTTTATCTCTACATTCCTCACAGATGAGAGCATAAAAAGTAAGGATTTCTAAATTTAGATACAAGTGTTTCTAGAAAGACTGCTGTTGTTTTAAGCACACTTGGAGACAAAACACTATAGCATGGCAAAGCCCAGTCCAAATTCTTTCAGCTCTCACTTATTCAACAGAAATGTACCAGTGCAACTTTAAAGTATAAGCTCAGAGAGCTCACTTCAGCTTATTCAAGTGAGTTTTCATGTAAGTCATAGGACATTGGAGACTGGGCTACAGCTGTTAAATATTTAATACTTAATAGAATTTATGGGAGACAATAATGCTTCTGTACTTATAAATATGTAATGGTATAATGGAAGCTCTCCATTAACTGTTACTTGTCCAAATAATACAAATCTGAAATGCACTGAATAGTAGTGAGATGACTATCAATGAAGATGTGTTCAAAACAGATCTTTTTCCTGCATGTTCCCTTTTTTATTTTTATTTTTTTTGTAATGCTGCATCTCATTCCTATTGCACTATTGTTTTAAGAGAGGACAGAAGGTATCAACTGAGGACACTTTTTTTTTTTAAAGACAGGGCCTCATGTACCTCATTCTGGTCTCAAACTCACTATGTAGCTGAGAATGACCTTGAACTTCTGTCTCTATCTCCTGCCTCTACCTCCTGTGTGCTGAGATTATAGGCATACACTCAGTTTAGGTTGTGCTGGGCAAAGAACCCAGGACTTCAAGCATGCTAGTCAAGCAGCCTTCCAACTGGAAGGAAACAATTTTCAAAAAAATCTGACTTAATGGGAAATTTTTTTATTTCAAAGATTTATTTCCTTACTAACAGATTCTAGATAATTTGGACACGTAGATTTAAACTGCAGAAGACAAAATCATTAATCTTTTCCCCTTAAACACATAGAGTGCTTGAATACTGGATAACCCAGGAGGAGAGATGGTTACCCAAACCAGTGGAACTAAAGGATTCAAAGGCAAAATTTACTGCTTCAACTTTTGACACCTTTTGTTTTGTTTTGTTTTGTTTTGTTTTGTTTTGTTTTGTTTTGTTTTGTTTTGTTTTTTTGTTTTTCCAGGCAGGGTCTCACTCTAGCTCAGGTTGACCTGGAATTCACTCTGTAGTCTCAGGGTGGCCTTGAACTCACAGTGATCCTCCTACCTCGGCCTCCCAAGTGCTGGGATTAAGGCGTGCGCCACCACGCCTGGCTAGTATTATGTTTTTTTTGTTGTTGTTTTTTGTTTTTTTGTTTTTTAAAATTTATTTTTATTTATTTATTTGAGACAGAGAGGGAGAGTGAGAATGGGCATGCCAGGGCCTCTAGTCACTGCAAACAAACTCCAGACACATGTGTCACCATGTGCATCTGGCTTACATGGGACCTGGAGAGTCAAACCAGGCTCCTTAGGCTTCACAGCATGCTCCTTAACCACTAAGCCATCTCTCCAGCCCGACTTGTGACACTTTTTATTTTCTATTTTAATAATATTTCATTGGAAAGTTTAAACTATGAACATATTGCAAATTTGTTATATCCCCATCAGGCTATGTTATGCTTCCTCTCCCCAGCTCCCGTTACATGGAGGGCCCACCTCAGGGGGATATCCATGATCACTGTGGGGTCATCAATTCACCAGTCAGTTCCTATGGGTAAGACAATGCTTCACAGAGTGCCTTACCACCATATGTGTCGTATATTTTTTTATCCCCTCTTCGGCAGTGTTCCCTGAGCCTTGGAGGATATGTTAGAAGTCTCATTTAGTGTTGAGCACTCAGTGGTCTCTGCTTTTCTGTTCTGATGATTTTTGAGTCTCCTCAGTGTCTATTGCCATCTCTCTAGAGAAAGTTCTCTTGCTAGCCATGAAAGCAGCACTCATATTTAATCTACCACTTCCTGTGTAATGTTTCTTAAAGCCTGAGCTGGAAGCTTCCTCTCTGCTGTCTAGCCTTCATTATGCTGCAAGGTGCTATGCAGGCTGCTGGGAAAGAAAAGTCATCAACTTTCTAATTGGATGTGAAACCCACTCCACAGGAACAAATTCATGCTTGATACTATTAACCTTAGTCAAAAGCTTATGGTTTTGGAAGGCATAGGACTTAGGAAAAAAGCTACCACTGTTTGGCTAAACAAATATATTGTGTTCATCAAATTGTCCTCTAAATATTTATGTTTATCCCCACAGATTAGTGCTGTTCTCAGCTTTGATCATATATACTTTTTGCAATGGGTGGTGACTGCTGGGGACACTAAAAGCTCATCAAAGTGCTGAGAATACACAGAGCTAAATGAGACATCTATCTCTACCACCTCTCCCCAGGCCCAGGGAACACTGCAGTGGAAGAGGGAGGGGAAAAGAATGTAAGAGCCAGAGGATGGAATGCTGTTGAATACTGTCTTCTGGACTTGGCATGGCCCTTACTACATTCATGAGCTCCCAGCAGCTATTGGCTGTCATGACTTGTGCAAGATTGGGCCTGTCTGCATTCTGTCATGGATGGTGGAGGAGCTCATGAGGCCCACATCCCTCCCTGTGGGGGTACTGGCAGTTGACAGTTGCTGGGGGAAGGAGGTACATTTTCTTCACTGGTTTAGCCACTGACAGTTTACTTTGGTAAATAATCTAACCATGTTCATGTGAGCAACCCTAATTAAACCCAGGTGGTCACCCAGAAGAAGAAAAGAGTATAAGAGTAGAAGAGAGATTAATTAGGAAGAAGAAGGGATTCAACAAGAGAGAAAGGAGATGGGATGGTAAGAGGAGGTGGATATGATCAAAATATAGATTGTATGTATAGAAATTTTCTTATTTTTATTTATTTGAGAGAGAGAGAATGGGCACACCAGGGCCTTCAGGCACTGCACATGAACTCCAGATACATACGCCCCCTTGTGCATCTGGCTTACGTGGGTCCTGGGGGATCGAACCTGAGTTCTTTGACTTTGCAGGCAAGCGCCTTAATGGCTAAGCCTTCTCTCCAGTCCTGATGTAACATTTTAAAATTTCTAAGAGGTTACATGGCAAATTTGTAATTCATGTTCCTTTAATAAGTCAAGTCAGTGAATCTTACTGGACATCTCTGCAAAAAAAAAAAATTCTCTTAAAAACATTCATGTATATATTTATAAATCACTTCAAAATAATTCTGATATCATTACTCTGATTAGTAGCCACTCAAAACATTCAGCATAACATAAATTCTTTTTATTTTTATATTTATTTATTTACTTAAGAGAGAGAGAGAGAGAGGCAGAAAGAGAGAGAGAATGGCCATGCCAGGGCCTCTGGCCACTGCAATCAAATCCCAGACACATGTTCCACTTCATGCATCTGGCTTTATGTTGGTACTGGGGAATTGAACCTGGGTCCTTAGGCTTTGTAGATAAGCACCTTAACCACTGAGCCATCTCTACATCCCCATAAATCCTTCCTTATCCCTCAGACCATATGTTAAATTACAGTCTATTTGAGATTTAATTATTTTAAATATAAAGACATTATTGCAAAAAAATTATCAAAATGAATTATAGAAGAAAAACATCTGATTAGATTGCTGCCTGCTAAATCATAGTTCAGTGCTGTATGACCCAATGATTGGTTTTTAATCACTCTTTCCTCTTTAAAGATCCTAAGAAATCCTCCCTAATTCCTGGCCAGTCTATGTCCACTTTAAACATCATGCTTTCACATTATATCCTTTTTCTTCTTCATGCATTGTAAACTTAGATCTACACATCACTGGATGTGTGGTTGATCTGGCTGTCACCCCACTGATCACCGGGATTAATTTAGCTGATCTGGCTGGCTCGCTGTGTGTCCCCTTCCCTCACCACTCCATGTACGTCCCTCCAGTTCCTCCTGAAGCTGTGTGCTCTGTTGAAGAGAATGACCTTTCCTAAGTGGAGGAAGACCAGTCTCTGGTCAAGAGTATAGGAGTAGCTGTGCTCCCCTGCTAGACCCTCTAGACATGCTTTCAAGATACACATACCCCTTTTTAAATCTTCTCCTGGCTTCTGGAGGTCTTTATGCCGTGTGAAAGGGACTCAAAAGGACTATTATTAAACATTAATTCCTTCCTCCATAACTAAAAATTACTGGTATAATTTCCCCCCAAACCTGCAGCTTCAAGCTCAGGAAATACAACAAGCACATCTTTGAGAGAAGAGGTAATGGTGGCCAACCTAGGGTGGAGGGAACCTGATCCTTCGCCGTTACCTATTCCTCAGAAAATAACGTGGAAAAAGAACAAATAACTCCAAACTGCAGAGTAGAGTTTACAAGGTACAGATAACTGATTTGGAACCTTCACATTCAAAAGTTATTGTCTAACAAAATCAGCTAATACTGAAGAAATAAAAAAAGATCTCTCCCATTTGCAATATGAGCTTTTCCTTGAAATGAAGCCCACAAGCCTGAAGAGAAAATGTACTGCTAAGTCTGTCAGAGAGTAAGAGGGCTCAGAGAGTGTCTCCCAGAAAAAAGAAAGAGAGGGGAAAGAAATGCCTTGGTCAAAGAGTATAAGAAAGTGCTATTAATCTCCATAGTCTGCATTTGCTAATTAGTCCTAAGGATATAATTAGAAAACTCAGGACGGAACCCACTCTACTAACAGTGCCAACATACTTTACAGCCCAGAAAAGCCTGCACAAATCTCCCACACACAAGCCTAAGCCCAGTTACTTGGACTGTCATTTTGCTGTCTGGGCATATCCAAGCCCTTTCATGTTCTCATAAAAACTGGGCCGCTGAATGTAAGATATGTGCCCTGCCAAGAAAATTGGCTTTAGAGTGACCCACTACTGGTACTAAGGAGTTCTTCAGAAGAGCCCTTGAAGCTGGGAGAACTCAAGGAGCAAAGCACCTACAGATCAGAGACATGTTTCCCGAACCAGAATTGTCCTGTACTTTAGGCTCAGACTTTGCCCTGCAGCTAGGAGCTCCTCCCTCTGGTGGGGCGCCTTTCCACCCCAGCCCCTCAACACACTGCACACACCAGCCATGGCATTTGGCTTCCGGTACTGAAATTGTCTCAATACATCTGTCTGTCCCCAACAGTACAACATGGTGTCAACTTGATCAGGAAACTGAATCCTTTTAAAGTCCCAAGACTTAAAGATACATGCTAGGTGGTAGTATTAGCTGAATGAAATTGAAATTAAGCTTAAGCTGGCTTCTCTGCCCAGCCTCCAAAGGCACTGGAAGGGGCAAACAAATCAGCTCTACTCCCAACAGCATCCCATTCTGATGACCTTACCAGGCCATTCCTTATGCAGGATCTCATTACTGTGTAACTCAGGAATCATAAATTCATTGCCACCTGGATCAACAGGAACAATAAAAAAAAATGTGCATTTGTCTATCAAGTGCCTGGAGATCAGAGGAGTGGGGCGGGGGCATGTTCAGTTTAAGGTTTCTATAAGGAAAATAGACAGGGCATGGTAGTGCACACCTTGAATCCTAGCATTCGGGAGGCAGAGGTAGGAGGATCACTGTGAAATTGAGGCCAGCCTGGGAGTACACAGTGAGTTCCAGGTAAGCCTGGGCTAGAGTGAGACCTTACCTCTAAAAACAAAACAAAACAAAACAAAACAAAACAAAACAAAACAAAAAGTCTACCAGCCAGCCCAGTATATTCTCAGAAATAGGACTTCACCCACCTCCAATGCTTAAAAACATTCCTGTAGAACTATGTATCCATTAACCTCGTTGCTGGGACAAAGTACTTGACAGAAATCAGTTTAAGGGAAGATGGGTGATTTCACCACACATTTCCAAGTTACAGTCCATCAAGGGGGAGAAGGCATGGTGGCAGGAGCTCGAGGCAGACGGCCAACAACAACCTATACTGAGTGCTGGTGATCAGTTAGTTCTCTCCTTTTTATACAATCCAGGACCCAAGCCCCACAGTTTCCACCCCACAGTTAAATTAAGTCTTCCCACCTCAACCTGATCAAGGCAGTCCTCGACAAACATGTTTAGAGGCTAACCAAACCTAGATAATCCCTCACAGGTGATTCTCAGTCGTGTCAAGTTGACAGTCAGTGTATATCATCACAAGTCCACTTCTTGTCACTTGACACTCAACCATATTACATTGAAGGTATAGCCTTCCACGGCTTGTCCACATAGGTTCATGACCGTTCCCCAATGCAAAATTCATTCAGTCCAACTCCAAAAGTTCTCATAGTCTTTAACAGTTCCAATACTATTTAAAAGTGTAAGTGCAGAGTCTCTTCTGAGATTCAGGTAAACTATAACATTAAAAAAAATGAGTTGTGGGGGCTGGAGAGATGGCTCAGTGGTGGGTGCTTGCTTACAAAGCCTGACAGCCTGGGTTTAATTCTCCAGAACCCATGTAAAGCCAAATGCACAAAGTGGTACATATATCTGGAGTTCATTTGCTGTGGTAGGAAGCTCTGGCATGCCCATACACTCTCTCCCTCTCTCTCCTTCTTTGTCTCTGTCACTCCTTTCAAATAAATAAAAATATTTTTAAAAAATTAATTTCAGGGTTGGAGAGATGGCTTAGCGGTTAAGGCATTTGCCTGCAAAGCCAAAGAACTTTGGTGCAATTCCCCAGGACCCACGTAAGCCAGATGCACAAGGTGGCACATACATCTGGAGTTCATTTGTAGTGGCCAGAGGCCCTGGCATGCCCATTCTCTCTCTCTCTCTCTCTCTGTCTCCCATTCTCTCTCAAATAAATAAATAAAAATGAATTGCATTCCAAAATGCATTAACACAAAGTAAACATTCCCAATCAAAAAGGGAAGAATAGGAGCATAACAAGGCAAGACTAAAACCCAACAGGACAAATCCAAATTCTGCAGAATCATGCCTGGTATCTGGGATTCATGATAGAATCATTGAAGCACCAGGGGGCTTGGGTAGCTCCATCCCTGCAGCTGTGCCTCTCTCTGGGTAGCGATATTCTGCATCTGCGGCTTTCCTTGGCAGATAGCCTGTGGTTCAGGTATCTCCGGCGTCCTGGGCTCTCCATTGCACCTTATGGCTCACTTTTCATAGCTTCATGCAGTGGCCTCTCAGGGTCTTCTTTTCTAGACTCCAACCATGCCACACATTGCCTGGCCTTAGCATCTTTCATGACCCTCTCAATCTTGTATCTCTTGTGCCTCCAAAATCATTATGCCAATTTCTACTGCCAGCTTGCGATGAAGCCTGGCTGCCGTGAACCACTGCTGTAGAAATCTCTGCCAGCTTTCTAGGCTGACCTTGGTGAAATATTTTTTCTAGGCAGTTATGCCTGATCAGGGAATACTTTCAGTTTAACACATTCTTCCCTCAAATGACTTTGTCCCTTTTCACAAAACGGAGCTTCCCATGGTGGAGTTTTGCCCTCAGGACCCCCTATTCTCCCAGCGCATCACAGGTTTCTCTTCAGTGATGCTGATCTCCTTGACAATTACATCTGCCTTCTCGCTCCCAGCCTGAATGTTATAATGCTATCTTGTGTGAGCTTTTCTTCACCAAGCAAACTAGTCCATTATATTTAAGTTTGGCACCATTCAAGTTCTTAGGACACAAGCAGAAGGTAGTCAGTTTATTTGACATGAACTGCCACTAGCCCTGTTCCTGAGAGTATTTCATCTCCTCTGAAGCCTCACTAGCTGGGTCTCCCCTGTCTGTATTTCCTTTAACATTCTTATCATTCGAGCTCCTGCCACAATGGCCCATTAAGCTCTGCTTACAGTATTCAAGAGCTTTTTTTTTTTTTTTTTTTTTTTTTTTTTTTTGCAAGGTAGGTCTCACTCTGGTCCGGGCTGACCTGGAATTAACTATGTAGTCTCAGGGTGGCCTCGAACTCTCGGCGATCCTCCTACCTCTGCCTCCCGAGTGCTGGGATTAAAGGCGTGTGCCACCACGCCCAGCTTCAAGAGCTTTTATAGCTCAGAATTCTAAATTCTTCAACATTACACCTGAAAACCAATTCCAAAAACTACATGGTCAGATTTATCCCAGCAACAGCTCCTCTTGGCACCAGTTTTCTGTGTTACTTACCTTCTAACATTGCTGGGAGAAAAATACCCTTAAAACTTAGTTTAGGGGAAGAAGAGTTTATTTTGGCTTACAGTTCCAGTTTAGTCTATTTTTAAAAATTATTTTACTTTATTTGAGAGAGAGAGAGTAAGAGGTAGATAGAATGGGTGTGCCAGGGCTTCCAGCTCCTGCAAATGAACTCCAGATGCATGTGCCACCTTGTGCGTCTGGCTTACATGGGTTCTGGAGTATATATGTATATGAAGGAAGAAAGGAAGGTGAAAAAGAAAAGGAAGGAAGGAAAGAAGGGAGGAAGGGAGGGAGGGAGGGAAGGAAATAAAAGAAAGGTGTTGGGGCCATAGATGAATAAGTTGTAGAGTGATTGCCTAGCATGTATGAAGCCCTTGGCTCAATCATCAACACTGGAAACCTATAATCTCAGTCTCAGGAGACAGGAGAATCTTGGCAAGTTTGAGGTTACTGTGGTCTACATGGAACGTTCCAGGCCAGAGTGGTACTATGGAAATGAGGTGAGAAGGGTGGACAAAAGAGGGTAATGGGAAAGTATTATATCGAATTACATTATGTTCATGTATGAAAATTTTCAATGAAAACGTTTTTTAAAAACCTGAATAAGTATAAAATCAAATTTCTGGGGAAAAAAATCAAGAAACTGAATTTTTAAAAGCGAAGAAGAACGCTCACACACGTGCTGACAAGTGAACCCAAACACCATCCGTGAAGATAGGCACTCTCCAGAGTGGCTGAGTTACTCCTCATGAAACCTCCCACACAGTTTAAATTTAGAAACACGTTCAGAGCGCAGTTAACCAGAGATAAGTATGTTGCACTGTCTAGAGTCATGAAACAGATCCAAGACAGCCTGGCCTTTATTGGAGCACTGAACTTGGACTCCTGTAAAAGGTGAGCTAGCCAGCCTGGAGTTATTATGACCTGCCACTCAAGTAAGGTCCAACATTTCCTCGACTTGGAGCACTGGTAAGGATTAGAGGAACTCATATGCGAAACGACTTTGCAGTCTGCACCTTATTCTTGGTTGAGAAGTAGCATACATTCTGTTCAGCCCTGTGTCCTGTTCAGCTCTGTGTCCAGCTCTGTGGCTCTGAGAAGGCGATGGAGAGCAACTGCAGTGACTTTTCCTCTTCATACACTGTTGCAATCAGCTCTGCCCCTTGTAGCCGGGACTAACATCCAGCCAGACATGACTTATGGGAAGAAGGGATTTATTTCCAGCTTATAGATCCAGGAGATGTTCCATCAGTGGAGGAAGAAGCTGGGTCCTTTTCACAGATCCAAGCAGGGAGAAATCATCACCAACAGCCCGCACTACAAATGCCGACAGCCAGAACTCCAAGTGCTCGCTCCACACATTTAAGCTGGAATCAACATCCGGCCCCAAACATACCTAAGGGCTGGCCCCCAGGATCCACCCCCCAGTAACACCTCCTCCAGCCGACTGCTGGAGATTTAAGCAGGAAGCTTAACATTAATCAGAAATACCTGGAGAGATGGCTTAGCAGTTAAGGCATTTGCCTGTGAAGCCTAAGGTCTCATGTTCCACTCTCCAGGTTCCACGTAAGCCAGACACAAAGTGATGCAAGCACTCAAAGTTGCACATGTGGACAAGGGGATGCACGCATCTGCAGTTCGATTGAGGTGACTGTAGACCCTGGTGCACCAATTCTCTCTCTTTCTTGCTTTCTCACTCTCGCATAAAAAACTCAGTCTGTTGGGCTTGCCCCTCCCCCCAGAAAAACACCTGAAGCTATGGGAGACATACATTCCCATTCAAACCACTACATAAACACACACAGCTGGGTGTGGTGGCACATGCTGTGAGTTTGAGGCTACCCGGAGACTACATAGTGAATTCTAGGTCAGCCTGGGCTAGAAAAACAAAACAAAACAAAAAACCCACCATATTACACTTTCTGCACTTTACATTCCAACCATTGTTTCATAGGTAACAGAAGTGAACAACAATAGCAGAAAGGATTCGGTCTGTATTGGTTACAATTCTAAGTTCTTTACATGTATTAACCCAATCTTTGTAATAATTGAGTCAATCCTATACTGTTCCCATTTTTCAAAATGAGTAAGTGAAGGTGATCGTTAATCTCTGGTTGTCATGTAACAGGATTTAGAACTACCATGGAAACAAATCTCTGATCACTTATATGGGAGGTTTTCTAGATTAGATTAGTTGAGGTGGGAGACTCCACCCCAACTGTGGAGGCAGCATTGCATGGGTTGGGGTTCTGGACTGTATAAAAGGGAGAAAGATAGCTGGGCATTGAGCATTCATCTCTCCAATTCTTTCTTGCTGATGTGATGATATGACTCCCATTTCCTTTTCCTGCCATGGTAAACTCCTCATCAAAATTGTAAGGTGAAAATAAACCCTTTCCTTCCCTAAACCGCTTTTGGTTGGACATTTTTCTCTCAGCCATGAGAAGGTAATTGATAGAGTAGAAGTTTAATAAATTATTAAAAAGCCAATGGCCACAGTGTGCCTATATCATTTGGGTCTAGGTTTAGTTGTACATGACAGAAAACAACAACAACATGGTTGAAACAAGACTGATTTACTCTTGAGTGAAAAAGGGAGGAGGTAGGTAACGGAAGTTACTGACTTGACCTTGCTGTTTTCCCCTCAGGTGCCTTTCTTTCCTCTCTGTCAGCTTCATATATGACGTCAGCCTCAAGTGTTCTTTAATACAAGATTGTGGTTCCTTTGTTCTTCAGGTAGAAAGGAGAAAGCTTTCTAGAAGCTTCCTTCTCTTGACATGGCATGGGCCTTTGCAAAGAAGCCAACTAAGTGTTGTTTGCTTTTCTTTTCTTTCTTCCTTTTTTTGTTTGCTTGTTTTTTGAGGTAGGTTCTCACTCTAGCTCAGGCTGACCAGAAATTCACTACATAGTCTCAGGGTGGCCTTGAACTCACAGCAATCCTTCTTCTGCTTCTTGCATGCTGGGATTAAAGGTGTGCGCCACCACACCTGGCCTTTTGTTTTCTTTTAAAGTGTCTCATATTTCTCAGGATTCTGTTACAAAGGAGGACCCATGCATCAGGAAAAGCAGTTTCTCAAATGAAAAGTGTGCTGCTAATTTACAGATGAAGAGAAAGATGCATTTTTTTAAAAATATTTCATTTACTTGCAAGGAGAGAGAAACAGAGAGAGAGAGAAAGGGAGAAGGCATGGGCACACCAGGTCCCTTTGCCACTGCAAATAACTCCAGACACATGTGCTACTTTATGCATCTGATCGTACATGGACACTGAGAATCAATCCTGGGATGTCAGGTTTTGGTAGCAAGTGCCTTTAACTGCTGAGCCACCTCCCCAGCCTACATGAATGTTTTCATTGCCCAGTTTCAGTAGTCATTTGGAAAATATAAATAAGGTAGGATGTGCAGTTACAAAAATAGTCATGTTTACTTGTCCACAATTTAGTTACTATTAAGGAAATTATTTTACTTCATAATGCTTAAGTGGTTATTTTAGAGTCTTGTATTTAAGATTAAAAGAAAGAAATGGTAATTTTCCTCATCTTTATTTTAATATGAAATTTTTCCTCCAATTTCAATGAGTAAGTGTTTAGCATTATCAAACCTTTGTATGTCTTTTAAGGAAAAAAAGAAAGAAGAGAATATTTGAATTAAAATTTGGGGGCTGGAGGGATAGCTTAGCAGTTAAGGCATTTGCCTGCAAAGCCAAAGGACCCAGGTTCGATTCCCCAGGACTCATGTTAGCCAGATGCACAAGGGGACACATGTATCTGGAGTTCGTTTGCATTCTCTCTCTCTCTTCCTTCCCCCCTCTTTCTCTGTCAAATAAATAAAAATATATTTTTTAATTTGGTTATACTATACTCAATTATGGCTAAAACTTTTTGATCCCAGTTTCTCCCAATGTACATATATTCATTCATTCATTCATTCATTCATTCATTCATTTGTTCTATCACTTACTCATTGAATAAATATTTGTTTGGGAGATAATAGATGTTGGGTGCATTATATTTGGCAATTATTTTTATTTCTTTGTTAAAATATGGGGCCATGTGTGACGAATAATTAAGTTTATTACTTGATGAGTACTTCAATGGTTATGCTACAGGTAGGGAGGCATTGGGTTTGGAGGTCATTGAAAAGTCAACCCCACCTTCTGTTTCCCTGGTGACATTAGAAAGGGAAGAGTCACTTCTCCCTGACCAGAAGAAAGTCTTCTTCTGGCCCTAGGAGGAGCCTGTCAATCACTCACCTGGTCAAGAGACCATCCCTCCACCACAGAGACGCTAAGAGGTGGGAGGAATAGTTATCCCCTTAATGAAGTGATGTTCTTAAATGGACAGAAACCCCTTCCTCAGTGTGGTTGCTTACTGACCCTCATGGAGCCTGCCTGCATTTCTGAATTCTAACTCAAAAAAGCATGAATTTTTCTTTCTCTCTCTCTCTCTTTTCCTCTTTATTTCTCTTCTACAGATGCTGGCTGAAATCCTAAGCAACTTGTACTGACACTTTGGGGCTTTTCCACATTTTTTTCTCAGTGAATCTTTTTTATGACCTTGTAGTCTGAGTGCCTAATGTTTTATGGTCACAAGACAAAGAACTTGACAGTATGAAAATATGCAACAGTTAAATATACAGTCTTTTATAGGTAAACTAAATTTGTGTCTAGCAGTATATTGAAAAAGAAACTTAAATCTTTTAGAATTACATGAAATACAAATATGTTAATTAAATACATAATACATATTACACAGAGTAAAACATTTTATATTATGAATCTTTACATATCAGATGAATATTAATTTTCCTTTTACAGTAAGCAACACACTGTGAAGTGCCTTTCTGAAACTTGTCTCTCCCCCAACAAGCTGATGCAACTCTAAAATGGATGCATTTGCAGAAAATATCCTTCTCATTTATATTGATGTATCCATCTTGCTCCTCTAAGAAAATATTTATAAATATTGCTACTGTGTTCCAGAAATATATTAGGAAAGAAACCTTAGGAGGATTGTCTACAATGGAAAATATAATAAAAATGTTTCCCCCAATAAAATTCAAAACCATGTATGTCACAAGAAATGAAGGGATATAACTTTAGAATCAGAGCCTGAGGCTACGCTGGGGTGTTGTATATTCTTTTGTTTCTTACTACTTCTGATTATCTTCTGACACTAGGCAGGCCAAGAAAATGATGGATTCATCTTTCATTTGCACAGTGCATGGCTCACAGTGCCTGTGAGAGGTGCTCAGAGCTCCTGGAACTCCAGCAGCCTAACCCTATGCAGATGGTGTGGGCACTGATAAGCAGGGCCATGTAAAAGGCTGGAGTCCTTACGATGTGGAATGTTCAGGTGAAGCGAAGTCCATGAGAAGGGAGGAATCAATGGGAAGACTCAGAAGGAGAGTGTTCTGTGTAAAGTGAGTCAATGCACTCATTTTTTAAAAAGCAGAAAAAAAATTTAATAAATACATATCTCAACATCTTTCTCTTTCATGCCCTTCATATTATTCAGAAAAAAAATTGTGGATTTTACAAAACACCGTATCTCTTCACCTTGCTGTGAGTGACATGCGCAGCTTTAGGAGCAGGTGAGAATGTGTCTAGCCAAATGCTTGTCCTTCCCGCTCCTCAAAGTCAATGTTATTTTTACAGGATGATGTGTATAGAAACCCTCTCTTAGCACTTTGTAAATATTTTTCCCAATTATTTCCCTCCTCTGTAACGGAATAACAGTGTTTGAGCCTAACCAAATCCTCAGCCTAATCAATAAATCAGTAGCTTGTAGTGACATTATTAATATTTTTAATTTCCAGTTAGTGGCAAGATAAACTGTACCCTTTGCTGGGAACCACTGGTACAAGAAGAAGAAAAATTTAAAATATATATTGATGAGAAAATTGGATAATAGTAAGGCTTTGTCATTTTTCCAGAGCCAGTGAACTCCATTTTCAATAATCAGACATTAACCAAATCTTTAAAAATCAGCGTTCTCTGAATTTCTCTATTGTCTCACTTACTGGCTACTAACATCAACATTATAACTAAATCTCAAGTCCAGTAAAGTAAGCGGAGATAATAGATGTTGGGTGCATTATATTTGGCAATTATTTTTATTTCTTTGTTAAAATAATGGGGCCATGTGTGACGAATAATTAAGTTTATTACTTGATGAGTACTTTCAATGGTTATGCTACAGGTAGGGAGGCATTGGGTTTGGAGGTCATTGAAAAGTCAACCCCACCTTCTGTTTCCCTGGTGACATTAGAAAGGGAAGAGTCACTTCTCCTGACCAGAAGAAAGTCTTCTTCTGGCCCTAGGAGGAGCCTGTCAATCACTCACCTGGTCAAGAGACCATCCCTCCACCACAGAGACGCTAAGAGGTGGGAGGAATAGTTATCCCCTTAATGAAGTGATGTTCTTAAATGGACAGAAACCCCTTCCTCAGTGTGGTTGCTTACTGACCCTCATGGAGCCTGCCTGCATTTCTGAATTCTAACTCAAAAAAGCATGAATTTTTCTTTCTCTCTCTCTCTCTTTTCCTCTTTATTTCTCTTCTACAGATGCTGGCTGAAATCCTAAGCAACTTGTACTGACACTTTGGGGCTTTTCCACATTTTTTTCTCAGTGAATCTTTTTTATGACCTTGTAGTCTGAGTGCCTAATGTTTTATGGTCACAAGACAAAGAACTTGACAGTATGAAAATATGCAACAGTTAAATATACAGTCTTTTTATAGGTAAACTAAATTTGTGTCTAGCAGTATATTGAAAAAAGAAACTTAAATCTTTTTAGAATTACATGAAATACAAATATGTTAATTAAATACATAATACATATTACACAGAGTAAAACATTTTATATTATGAATCTTTACATATCAGATGAATATTAATTTTCCTTTTACAGTAAGCAACACACTGTGAAGTGCCTTTCTGAAACTTGTCTCTCCCCCAACAAGCTGATGCAACTCTAAAATGGATGCATTTGCAGAAAATATCCTTCTCATTTATATTGATGTATCCATCTTGCTCCTCTAAGAAAATATTTATAAATATTGCTACTGTGTTCCAGAAATATATTAGGAAAGAAACCTTAGGAGGATTGTCTACAATGGAAAATATAATAAAAATGTTTCCCCCAATAAAATTCAAAACCATGTATGTCACAAGAAATGAAGGGATATAACTTTAGAATCAGAGCCTGAGGCTACGCTGGGGTGTTGTATATTCTTTTGTTTCTTACTACTTCTGATTATCTTCTGACACTAGGCAGGCCAAGAAAATGATGGATTCATCTTTCATTTGCACAGTGCATGGCTCACAGTGCCTGTGAGAGGTGCTCAGAGCTCCTGGAACTCCAGCAGCCTAACCCTATGCAGATGGTGTGGGCACTGATAAGCAGGGCCATGTAAAGGCTGGAGTCCTTACGATGTGGAATGTTCAGGTGAAGCGAAGTCCATGAGAAGGGAGGAATCAATGGGAAGACTCAGAAGGAGAGTGTTCTGTGTAAAGTGAGTCAATGCACTCATTTTTTAAAAAGCAGAAAAAAAAATTTAATAAATACATATCTCAACATCTTTCTCTTTCATGCCCTTCATATTATTCAGAAAAAAAATTGTGGATTTTACAAAACACCGTATCTCTTCACCTTGCTGTGAGTGACATGCGCAGCTTTAGGAGCAGGTGAGAATGTGTCTAGCCAAATGCTTGTCCTTCCCGCTCCTCAAAGTCAATGTTATTTTTACAGGATGATGTGTATAGAAACCCTCTCTTAGCACTTTGTAAATATTTTTCCCAATTATTTCCCTCCTCTGTAACGGAATAACAGTGTTTGAGCCTAACCAAATCCTCAGCCTAATCAATAAATCAGTAGCTTGTAGTGACATTATTAATATTTTTAATTTCCAGTTAGTGGCAAGATAAACTGTACCCTTTGCTGGGAACCACTGGTACAAGAAGAAGAAAAATTTAAAATATATATTGATGAGAAAATTGGATAATAGTAAGGCTTTGTCATTTTTCCAGAGCCAGTGAACTCCATTTTCAATAATCAGACATTAACCAAATCTTTAAAAATCAGCGTTCTCTGAATTTCTCTATTGTCTCACTTACTGGCTACTAACATCAACATTATAACTAAATCTCAAGTCCAGTAAAGTAAGCGGAGATAATAGATGTTGGGTGCATTATATTTGGCAATTATTTTTATTTCTTTGTTAAAATAATGGGGCCATGTGTGACGAATAATTAAGTTTATTACCTGATGAGTACTTTCATGGTTATGCTACAGGTAGGGAGGCATTGGGCTTGGAGGTCATTGAAAAGTCAACCCCACCTTCTGTTTCCCTGGTGACATTAGAAAGGGAAGAGTCACTTCTCCCTGACCAGAAGAAAGTCTTCTGGCCCTAGTGTTCGCTTAGCCAACACCCACAAAACAAATAATCTTGTAAAATAAACAAAGAACACAGAAGGCTACTAGAATCAGACCATTTATTGTATTCCCCATGCCAATATGTAACTTCCTTTCTCTCTGGCTTAGAATTCTCAAAGTAATGTCAACGTTCTTCAGAATTATGACAAACAAACAAGCACACCTTCATGCTTATCTATGTGGCAGGTGGAGTAAGACAAAGGTGGACTTTTGCCCCCAAAGATGGTACAAGTACTACAAGAAGGTTCTTTGTCCTTTATAGAGATAAACTGTAAATTTTTTATTATTGACAACTTCCATAATTATAGACAATAAACCATGATAATTCCCTCCCCTCCCACATTCCCCTTCACAACTCCACTTTCTATCATATCCCCTCCCCCTCTCAATCTGTCTCTCTTTTATTTTGATGTCATCATCTTTTCCTCCTATTACGAAGGTCTTATATATATAGTGCCAGACACTGCAAGGTCATGGATATCCAGGCCATTTTGTGGCTAGAAGATTGCATTGTAAGGAGTCCTTTCCTTTGGCTCTTATGTTCTTCCCACTACCTCTTCCACAATGGGTCCTGAGCCTTGGAAGGTGGGATAGAGAATTTTCAGTGCTGAGCACTCCCCTGTCACTTCTTCTCAGCACTATGGTGCCTTTTGAGTCATTCCAGAGGTCATCACCATCTTCTGAAGAGAGAAGCTTCTCTAACCAAAAGCGGGAGTAGCATTAATATATGGGTATGAACATTAAGAAAAGTGCTTACCGGGCAGTTTGGTGAGCATAATCTATGCATTTAGCCAGAAAAGAGCAGGCGTTACCCCCCTAGGGTACAGAAGCAAACTTTTGTGGCACTAACACAACCAGTCCTGATGAGAGAAGCAGATCAAAGAAACTAAAAACGGTGCGTGTGGTTAAATTATTTATGATGCTGCAGCGGTATTGATCAGAGGCTGTTTACCTTCTTGATACCCGCAGACGCTGTCATCACCCAAAGAATTCTACCCCAGTGTGAGGTAGGAACAGGGAGCTAGTCATGACCATAGTTAAATGACAACTGGTTACCCAGGATCACTCTCCCATATCTACTGATGACAAACTATCTACACAGCTCACTTCCCAGTAAGGAAAGGGTGTATCATTTCACTCTGCACCCTGAAGGAGACAAAGGTTCTCACCTACCTGCCAAGATCTGATTACCACAGCATCATAAAGCTCAGTACAAAATCGAAGCTTTTAAAGCACGGTGTGGGATTCAAAAGCCACTTCTATCTTAAGAATTTGTTTGTATTACTCACTACCGAATCTCCACTGGCAGAATGCTGCCTGGCACACTGTAGGTGGTCAGTCACGGTGAGTGGACTGTTATATGAATGTTGTTACACTGAGATGCGGGCACTGAACGCCATGAGTTCTGCACCGTGACTTTGAATGTCACTGGCTCCCAGGAGAACAAGGACTAGTGGATCTGAGCTTCCTTCTAGGCAAAGTCTTGCTTGCCAGAGTAATAACTTTTCATTCCTCTAGACTGAGAATGAATGTGTTCCAGCTTTGACTTGGGGAAACTCTGAGAGAAGGATTGATCCTTTGTCCCTACTGAAGGACCCCAAGGCATTTACTATCATCTTTGGGCCAAACATGTTGTGTGATAAACTTCTTTTTAAAATATTTATTTATTTATTTATTTAAGACAGAGAGAGGGAGAGAGAGAGAGAGGGAGAATGGGTGTGCCAGGGTCTCCAGCCACTGCAAATGAACTCCAGATGCATGCACCACCATGTGCATCTGGCTTATGTGGGACCTGGAGAATCGAACCGGGGTCCTTAGGCTTCACAGGCATGTGCCTTAACCGCTAAGCCATCTCTCCAATCCTGTGTGATAAACTTCTGAAGAAAAAAAACTGTTACAAGATACAGTGCCCTTTATACCACAAGGGAAAAGGATCAGGAAAAGAAAGCTACTGTGGTTCCCAGCACTCCATTTGCTATGGAGTGGTATGGGACACCTTCTGTTCATAGAGGAGAATACTGGTAATTGATTAAGCTGATTTATTTCATGAGAAAAAAAAATCTAAGAATTTGTAGTAAATGGTTGTTGGAAAACCACCTAGAAAAGACATTGTAACACAACTCCATTCCAAACAACTTTTACTTTCTTCCATTTAGGACATATGTTATACAATTAAATAAAATCCTACAGCTCCATGTCTAGCATCTGGGGCTCTTGGTGGAGTCATCTGTGCTCCAATGGCCTTGGGTAGCCACACCTCTAGTTCTTTTGTCTGTAATACATAGCCTTCCTTTGGAGCCACCTACTTTCTATGCCTTCAGCTTTCCTCAGTGGGTATCCCACAGTACTGGAATCGCCAATATCCTGGGGTCTCAATTGCAGCTCAGGCTCCACCTTCTAAACTTCATTCACCAACCTCACAGGGCTTCCTTGGAGGAAATGAATCCTGCCACCCAAGGCCTCAGCTGTTTTCTGGAACATTAGTGCAAGCCTCCACGAATCCCTTATTTTTGTATTTTTCGGGTCTACAAAACTAACATCATGTCAGTGGTGCTGCCAAGTTCTGATGCCAGGTGAGGATGTAGTCTGCCACCCTTCTACCACAGGAACAGTGGCCTCTGTAGGACTTGGTGGCTGTTGCAGTTACCCTCTCATTACCTGACCGGAAGCAGCTTATGACAGAAAGGGTTTATTTTGGCTGATAGTTTTGAGGGGAAGTTTCATCCTGGTGGAAAAAAGCATTGTAGGAGCAGGTAGCTGAAGTTTCACATCACAGCTGGGAGGAAGCAACCAGACTGAGCTAACAATGAACACCCAGTGGGCTGGACTAAAACCTCAAGCCTCGCCCACAATAAAACTTACCTCCTCTAGCCAAGATCCACCTCCAAGTGGCTCTACAACTTTCCCAAATTACTACCATTTGGGGACCAAAGTATTCAAAGCACATGAGCCTGTGGGGGGCATTGCATTCAGCCACCACAGTGGTGGAGCCTGTGAAAGTACTTTTCTGTGTGTTGTTTTGACGTTCTTAATTCAGGTACTCTTCTTTCAGGTGAGCCTGTATTTTCACAAGTTAGAGCCTTTGATGAATGGAGCCTGTCACAGTCAGCTTAACATTGCTGTGATGGACTTCCAAACCAAGCACAATTTGGGGGAGGAACAGGATTTATTGAAGCTTACAGATCCAGGGGAAGTTCCATAATGGTGGAAGAAGCTGTCCCCCTTTCACAGGTCCACATAGAGAGAAAGACCACCACCAGCACCATAAGCAAACACACTCCAGGAACCCCAGGCAGAGCTCCAGCACTCTGCATACCTTAGGCTGGGATTCAGATCCATCCCTAGTAACATCTTAGAGCTGGACCCCAGGATCTGCCCACAGTGACACCTCCTCCAGCCATGGGGCTGGAGATCTAACTTAAAAGCTTTAATAAACTCCTGAATCTAATGGGGGAACATCCATTCAAACTACACAGGGCCCTTTCCTCAGGATGCCTTTTCTATTGTCCAGTGAAGAGCGTGAGGTTTTCTTTGTAATGGCAGTAGTGTTTTAACCAGTTGCAGATGCTTGCTCCTGCCATGTCTACACATTCCTTTTCTGGTTAAAATGGCACATTTTCACAGCATTCTTTTCTCCTTCACTGTAGGCATAGGCAGTGAGCAGTAGCCATGCCATTGGATGTTGTCTTGAGGTTTCTCTCAGCACATAACCTAGTCCGTTACTTTTGAATTCAGCCTCACTCAAATTTTCAGGACACAGGAAGAATGCAGCCTGATTCTTTACCGTGTTTTCATATAAAGGACTTGTACCCCAGTTCCCAGTAGAGTCCTTGATGCTCTCCAAAACATCATGAGCTGGGCTTCCACTATCCACTGTCCATAAATCTTTTGGCATTCTGGTCTTTGAAACTCCAGCCCATTAAGGGGCCCATTAATTCTGCTTATGGAATTCTAGGACCAGCTCCAGAAAATGGTCAGGTTTATCTTAACCACACCTCTCTTGGTAGCAGTTACTTTTGCATTAGTAAGGTTCTCATTGCTGTGACAAAATGCCTGACAAAAAAATAACTTAAGGAAGAAAGCGTTTGTTCTGGTTCATGGTTTGAGAGGCCACAGTTCATCATTGTGGGGAAGGCATGGTAGCAGGAGTGTGAAGCAGCTAGTCTCCCAGCAGTCAGGAACTAGAGAGAGAAACATGTTGATACTCAGCTCACCTTATCCTTTTTATTCAGTTGAGGACTTCAGCCTATGGGATGGTATATTAGTTATCTTCTCATTGCTGGGACAAAATACCTGACCCAAAAAATCAGTTTAAGGGAGAAAGAATTTGCCTCAGCTTATAATCATAGGTTACAGTCAGTTCATCGTGGTGGGGAAAACATAGTGGCGGGAGCTTGTATAGAAGTTGGTCACGTTCAGTCCACAGCGAGGACGCAGAGGGTGATAAGTGCTCATGGCTCAGGCAGCTCTCTCCTTTTATACAGTCCGAGACGCCAGCACATGGCACAGTGCCATCCACTTTTACATTGTGCCTTCCTACCTCCCTTAGCCTAATCAAGATTAGCTTAATTCCTTATAGGTATGCCCATCTGCATAGTCCCTCACAGGTGTCTAGGTCATGTTGACAGTCAACCTAAACCATCGCAGACGGTACCACCCTCATTCAGGGTAGGTCTTCCCTGCTCAATAAAACTTCTCTGAAGCTGGGTGTGGTGGTGCACACCTTTAATCCCAGCGCTCGGGAGGCAGAGGTGGGTGGATTGCTGTGAGTTTTAGGCCATCCTGAGATGACATAGTGAATTCCAGGTCAGCCTGAGACCCTACCTCGAAAAAAATCTTCTCTGAAGACATGTTTCCATCCTTGATATATCTCCTAGTTGATTCTAAATCCAGTTAAGTTGAAGTGAAGATTCATCACCACACCTTCTTTTGTGCATTTATTAAACATGACCACACTGATTTATTTACCTAGTATCTTTTTTTGTTGATTTTTGTTTTGTTTGTTTTTTCAAGTATCTTATAGGAACTTTCATCCTATAACTTCAGAGTTGAGTAATGACACAAACTGTTTGGCTACATGTCTAAATAGTTAATATCTTAACCTTTTTTTTTTTTTTTGAAGTAAGGCCTTGCTCCAGCCCAGGCTGACCTGGAATTCACTATGTAGTCTCAGGCTGACCTTAAACTCACATTGATCCTCTTACCTCTGCCTCCTGAGTGCTGGGATTAAAGGCATGTGCCACCACACCTAGCACCTTGACCTTTCAAGAGAAAAAAAAATTTTTGATAAAAATATTTTTTGAAGCCAGGCATGGTGAGTTTGAGGCCACCCTGAGACTACATAGTAAATTCCAGGTGAGCCTGGACTAGAATGAGACCTTACTTCCAAAAACTATATATATTGAATAGAAGGCTGGAAAGCTTGCTCACTAGTTAATGTTGCTTGCTTGTAAAGCCTGATGGCCCAGGTTTGATTCCCTGATTCCCCAGTATCTTTGTAAAACCAGATTCACAAAGTGGTCCATGTGTCTGGAGTTCATTTGCAGTGGTAAGGAGGCCCTGGTGTACCCATACTCTCTCTCAATAAGTAAATATTTTTAGGGGTGGAGAGATGGCGTTAAGGCACTTGCCTGTGAAGCCTAAGGACCCAGATTTGATTCCTCAGTACCCACATAAGCCAGATGCACAAGGTGGTACATGTATCTGGAGTTCATTTGCAGTGGCTAGAAGCCCTGGCATAACCATTCTCTCTATATATCTGCGTCTCTCTATTTCTCTCTCAAAGTGAAATAAAGAAAAAAATATTTAAAAATATTTTTAAATGAATAGAATGTGTCTCAAGCATCAATATGTAAAAATAAAAGATGAACTTTTAAAAATGTTTTATTGGCAACCTCTCTACATAAAGAGAAAGAAAAAGAAATTTTTGAGTTTTTTTTTTCAAGGTAGGGTCTCACTCTAGCTTTGGCTGACCTGGAATTCACTATGCAGTCTCAGGGTGGCCTGGAACTCAAGGCAACCCTCCTACCTGTGCCACCCAGGTGATGGGATTAAAGGCGTGCGCCACCACACCTGGCAAAAAAACTTTTTTTAAACTCAACTTTTCTTTTGCTCTCTCTCTCTCTCTCTCTCTCTCTCTCTCTCTCTGTGTGTGTGTGTGTGTGTGTGTGTGTGTGTAGTATGTAGGACTTGTGTGTGATACATGCATGTGTGTGTGCATATGCATGCCCTATGTGTATGCACATGGAAGCCAGAGTAGGACACCAGGTGTCTTCCTCTATTGCTCTTATGCTTTTCTTTTCTTTCTTTCTTTCTTTCTTTCTTTCTTTCTTTCTTTCTTTCATTCTTTCTTTTTTTTCCTTTCCTTTTTTTTTTTTCCGTTTTTTGAGGTAGGGTCTCACACTAGCTCAGGCTGACCTGGAATTCACTATGTAGTCTTAGGGGCCTTGAACTCACAGCAATCCCCCTACCTCTGCCTCCCAAGTGCTGGGATTAAAGGCGTGTGCCACCATGCCCGGCCTATGCTTGGTTTTCTTAAGGTTAGGGTCTCTCACTGAATATGGAACTCACCATTCCTCAGGTGATCGGCAAATTCCAGTGATCTTCCTGTCTCCACCTCTCTTAGTGCTGGGGTTACAGGTATGCAAAGCCATGTCTAGCATTTTGCTATATGCTGGGAACTGAACTCACACTTGCACAGCAGGTATTCTTATCTGCTGAGCCATCTCCTCAGCCCTTTGACTCATTTCTGGAGTAAGGAAAGCGTCCGCATCCATACAGCATTCATTGTGCATTGAATCTGCAGACTCTGACCAGAGCAATCAGGCAAGACATGCAAGGTAAAGTCGTACAGGTGAGAAGGGAAAAACAAATTTTCTTTACTTATAGGTGATATAAACACCTATGAACACATTTTGGTAGAATTAAATAAGTTGTGTACCTGTTAAGATACAACTTTGTATGTAAAAATTGGTTCTGTTTCTATATACTAGAACAATCCAGAATGTGAAATGCAGAAATCAACTTCATTCCCAGTAATACAGATAGTTCACTGCTTTAATACCAGATTATGAGATAGTTGTACAACTTCATAATTTAATAAAAACTTAATAAAATTAATAAAATGTAATAAAACAGATAACCCAGGTGTGATGGTGCACAGTTGTAGCATTAGAATTTGGGAGGCAGAGGCAAGAGAATCTCGATTTTGAGGCCAAGCTGGACCACAATCTAAAATAAACCAATTCTCAAACAAAACAAACAAAAACCTCAAACCACAAAGCATATACTTAGAATTTGAGGACCTTATGGTATATAAATCTTGCCTCAATAAAGCTTTTAAAAATAAAGATTACTTTTTTATAGATTTCTTATTTTAGTCTTTTTAAAAAGTTAAAATTAATCACAGATTTTTTTTTTTTTTGAGGTAGAGTCTCACTCTAACCTAGGCTGACCTGGAATTCACTATGTAGTCTCAGGGTGGCTTAAACTCATGGCAACCCTCCTACCTATGCCTCCCGAGTGCTGGAATTAAAGGCGTGCGCCACCAAACCCAGCTACAGAGTTTTACTTTATATACCTTCATAAATAATTTATCTTTGTGCTCATCTTTAAGTTTGTTGTGTTGTTTGTGAAAACTATTATATATGATGTGGATTACCATCAGAAGACTAGGGACTGGGGGTTAGCTCAGTTGGGAGAATGCTTGCCTACCATGCATGAAAGCCCTGGGTTTGATTCATAGCACTGTGCAAACCAAGCGTGGGTAGAAAAACAATCAGGGGCTGGAAAGAGGGCTCAGTGGTTAAAGGCACTTGCTTGCAAAGTCTACCAGCTTGGAATTCAATTCCTAAGCCAACCACATAAACTGGGCATAAAAAGGTGGCACAGCATCTGGGATTCATTTGTAGTGGCAAGAGGCCCTGTCACCTGCCACCCAATGCAAATAAATAAAAGGAAAAAAAGCAAAAAGAAAAAACTTTCAAACAGGAAACAAAAGGATAGGATATCATGGATGGAAATGAAACCATAATAAGTTATCATTGTTTCAATAATTAGAAGGACATGAATTCAAGAATTTTCTTCATTTGATAGAAATTGGCAAGTAGCAAATTTTCACAGCAAAAGACCCTCTAACATTGCTTGTCTTCTCAATGTGAAAAATTTATATATTACATCATCCCCCTCTCAACTATTTTCCTGTTTGGTGGGGGAAGTTTCCTGAGAAGTATTATCTGCCATGTTAATCTCATTATTTTTTGAGAAATGCAAATTAATTTTGAGAGAGTGAAGTCTGGTTTTAATTTATATGGTTTTATTTTGCTTAGTAGAAAAAAATAAAACACCTTTGAGTGGTACCTGTTGACAATCCAACTGTATGTCTTTGATGTCCATGCACAGTATTTCAGCAAAGATTTTTATTATTATTAGTTATGGATATACTCAGTATGTAAATAGCACTTGTTGGTACCATCCTTTCCCTCATGCCTGCCCCCCCAAAGGGGCCCTGCTCATTAGGGATGCCAGTCATCCCCATGGGGATTGTGGGTCATGCACTGTGGGGGCAGCTGTCAGCTATGGGGAAGAGGCAATATCTCTGTGCATAATGTCCCAACTTGTGGCTCTAACAGTCTTTCTGCCTCCTCTTCCATGAAATTCCCTGAGCCATGTTGGGTTCATTTTAAATCTACTTCAGAGATGGGCTCTTAGGAGGCTCTGGATCTCTGCTTTGGTAGGTGTTGAGTGTCCTCAGTGTCTATCTCCTTCACCTTTGTGCTGATATCAGGTTCACTGAGAAAGCAGCACTCTTGCTTATTTCCCAATTCCTCTGTGGTTTCAGCTGGGGCCCTGGTGAAGTGTCATGGGTCGTTTCTCTCCTCAGGTCCCACTTCTTTCTGAAAAAGAGAAGCAGATTCTCCAATGGAGAGTGAAGTCAGCACAGGTTAAAATGGATAACCATTATTAGTTTAGAGAAAATTTAATGGGTGTAGACCCTCCTGTAGCCCAAGATTAGTGACAGCTTGATATTGGAAAGCAAACTCGTTATCTGGATATGATTCTGACTTGTTTCCCAGTTCCAGATATGGGTTCCTTTCCACTGAGTAGATCTGTTAGCCAATCCAAGAGCAGTTGGTTACTCACCATAGCTGTGTGCCACTATTGCACACATTAGGTTGTTTGCTTCTGAGTAGCTTAGACCTTGAGTTGCTCAAACAGATGTTGGCCACTTTCCCCCAGTAGCTCATGTAGCACCTTCTAGCACTAGATGGGCTAATTGGGGACTGGCTCTCTTCCAGATTCCAGCCAGGTCTCTCCATGTTCTGTACTGTCAGTATATGGTGTCTTTGGCCTTGGGTCTTATCATTAACCTCTGTGGGTAAGCAAGTGCTCTGGAAGAAGTCTGTCTTCTTTTGGGAAACCTTGTAAGTCTCTGATCAACAGCTCATTGTGGGTGTTAATGGTTGTTAACCACATCCTGGTACTGGGAGTCATAGGCAAACGCCAAGGGAAAAGAAAGAAGAAAGAGAAAGAAAATAGAAAAAAAGAAAGAAAAAAAAACGAAACAGGAGAAATTTAAGGTTAGGCTTCATCTCACCCTCTCCAGGGCCCTTCGATTCAGGTGCTCCCTCTAAGGTTCTGTTTAGGATTCAACCTTTTAGTCTGTCTTCCAGGACATAGGATTCTATGGTACCAGTTCCATTTGGGTTCAGTTTTGTGTCCCCCCCCCCTTACCCTTCCTTCAAGCCCTACTTTCCCTATTGTCCAAGCCTTGAGATGTCTTCCAGTTATGTCAGCATCTTGGGCTGATCCAGGTTAGGAGCCGCAGATGAGTGAAACCTTGCGATGATTGTCTTTCTGTGATTGTGTGAGTTTGCTGAGTATGATTTGTTCCAAGTTCGACCGTTTTTCTCCAGATTTCATTGTGTCATTTTTTTCTAGTTGCTGAGTATAATTCCATTGTGTACGCATAACACATCTTGGTTATCCATTCATCCAGTGATGGGCACCTGAGTTGATTCCAGTTCTTAGCTATTATAAATTGAGCAGCTATAAACATGGTTGAGCAAATATCTCTGAACTGAGGCATGGAGCTTTTAGGGTAAATGCTCAGTAAGGGAATAACAGGGTCTGTTGGTACCTCTATAGTCATCCTTTTTAGGCGTCTCCATATTGCTTTCCACAGTGGTTGTACCAGCTTACATTCCCACCAACAGTGAAAGAGGGTTCCTATTTCTCCACATCCTCACCAACATTTGTTTTCATTTGTTTTTTAAAATATTTTTAAATTTTTATTTATTTATTTATTTGACAGAGAAAGAGGGAGAGAGAGAAAGAGAGAATGGGCGCACCAGAGCCTCCAGCCACTGCAAATGAACTCCAGACGAATGCACCCCCTTGTGCATCTGGCTAATGTGGGTCTGGGGGAATCGAACCTGAGTCCTTTACCTTTGCAGGCAAATGCCTTAAGTGCTAAGCCATCCCTCCAGCCCTCATTTGATTTTTTAATGTTTGCTGTCCTTACTGGGGTAAGATGGAATCTCATAGCTGTTTTAATTTGCATTTCCCTGATGATTAGGGATGTTGAACATTTTCTTTTCTTTTCTTTTCTTTTGTTTTCTTTTATGGTTTTTCAAGGTAGGGTCTTACTCTAGCCCAGGCTGACCTGGAATTCACTCTGTATTCTCAGGGTGGCCTCGAACTCTCCGCAATCCTCCTACCTCTGCCTCCCAAGTGCTGGGATTAAAGGCATGCACCACCACGCCCGGCTGAACATTTTCTTAATGTGTTTACCATTTGTATTTTTTCCTCTGAGAACTCCCTACTCAGTTCTCTGCCTCACTTTGTTAGTGGATTGTTTGATTTTTTTTTTTTTTTTTTGTTAGGTTTTTTGAGTTCTTTGTGGATTCTAGAAATTAGGCCTCTGTTAGTTAACTAGCAATTTTTTTTCTCCCATTCTGTGAGTAATCTATTGGCTCTGCTTATGGTATATTTGCCTGTGAAAAAACTTTTCAGCTTCATGAGATCCCAATGGTTGAGTGGTTGTTTAAGTTCCTGAGCTGCTGGGGTCTTGTTAAGGAAGTCTTTCCCACTCCTATATCAGGAAAAGTTCCTATTTTTTTCTTCTAGTAGTAGAAGAGTTTCAGGTCTTACATTGAGGTCTTTGGTCCGTTTGGACTTGATTTTTGTGCATGGCAAGATGTGAGGATCTAGTTTCATTTTTCTGCATATGGCTAACCAGTTTGTCCAGCACCATTTGTTGAAGGTCCTGTCTTTTCTCCAGTCTACATTATTAGGACCTTTCTCAAAGCTCAAGAAGCTATAGTTACTTGACCTAAAGTTTGGATCCTCAGTTTTGTTCTATTGGTTTTTATTCCTGTTTTTATGACAGCATCGTGCTATTTTTGTTACTATGGCTTTGTAATATAGCTTTAGATCAGGTATAGTGATGCCTCCAGAGGTGTTTCTTTTCAGCAAAGAGTTAAATCTTGTCCTGTATGCCTGTCATCATTCTTTTTTAAAATATATTTTATTTCTTTATTTCTTTGAGAGAGAGAAAGAGGCAGAGAGAGAGAGGGAGAGAATGGGCACACCAGGGCCTCCAACCGCTGCAAACTAACTCCAGATGCATCTGGCTTGCGTGGGTCCTGGAGATTTGAAACCGGGATCCTTTGGCTTTGCAGGCAAATGCCTTAACTGCTAAGCCATCTCTCCAGCCCCCTGTCATCATTCTTTAATGCTTCACAGTGTTCTTCACACGCTGGTAAGAAACAAATGCCACGAAGCAGTAGAATGATTGCTTAAGACCAAACCTACATTCTAACTTGTGGACATGGACTTGGTTCCTAAAACCCTTACCTGGCTTCCCTCTTTCATGGCCTTCTGAAGGAGTCCAGAGAATACACAGAGGTGCCTTCCTGGGAGCAAGGGGACAGGCTGACATTTCTTGGTAATACTTCTTCAGGGAAGAGAACAGCAGCCAGTGTGCCGGATGGCAGAGGGATCCTAGGATCAGAGATCTTGGCATTAAGAGCAGGAAGAAGTTAGAGACCATTTGATCAGAATCAGTCCTTTTACAGAAAACTGCAACTCAGAAAGCTGAATGCACTTAGCCCAAGGTGTAGTAGAAACCCAAAGTTTCCTCCTCAGTATCTGTTTCTTCTTCCTCACTAACAACTCTTGGGTTTTGTGTAGAGTGGTAATATTCTGAGTAAAATTATCACTGTCCCAGTCTTCCTTACAGCTGGAAGTGGACATATGACCTAGTTCTCACAAAGGCAATGTAAGCCGAGGCACTGGATGGGGCTGTGGGGAAAGCTTTTGAAGACAAAACACTTGGCTTGAGTGTCCTTTTATTTTCTCTTCCTCTCTCCTGCTTGTAATGCAGACATAAGATTAGCTTTTCAGTTCTAACACAGTGGTTTTCATCAAGTGGAGACAATCCATTCTGGGTATGAAAAACTTTTAGGGTGCTATCTGTTTCTGATAATCCCTTAAGTATTGTTAATATTGGAAAGGAATCCACCCCTTGTCGGGTTTCTTTGAATTCTGCTTTTCCTTATGGAAACAAAAGAACACACACTCTCTGAGAGAGCCGGAGAATTATATTATCCAAGAAGCCCTGCCATTGTGTCTTGGCTCACACAGAGCCCTGGCTGTGAACACCCAGCACACTGTTGTTGCAGGATCGACAGGGCTTATCAGCTCCTGGAGAATAACAACCTGAAGAAGCAGAGCTGTGGCACAACAGTTACCAAGCAATCACTGGAGCTTTTAGGAGTGGCGAGAAGGAGGAGGGGGACGAGATGATGAGTATACTTCTCAATTTCTGTGTGAGAGGAGAAATTACAAAATGGCCAAAAAGAAAAGACAGAAACAAACAAACAAAAATCACCCCCAGGGCTTGGAGTGGTGGCACACACCCTTAATCCCAGCACTTGGGAGGAGGCAGAGGTAGGAGGATCGTCATGAGTTCAAGGCCACCCTGAGACTACATAGTGAATTCCAGGTCAGCCTGAGACAGGGTGAGAGCCTACCTCAGAAAACCAGAGGCACAAAAGGGTGCATGCACCTGGAGTTCATTCATTTGCAGTGGCTGGAGGCCCTAGCCTGCCCATTCCCTCTGTTTCTTGTTTATCTCTGACTTGCAAATAAATAAAAATAAAAAACCTACAACAAACCAGCCAGCCAGACAAGAAAAGCCCAATGGCTCATTGGGACTGGGGACACCTAGGTGCCAGCAAAAACAGGGCATTCACACACAGCACCTTGCCTGGTGATGCCCATCCCAGAGCAAGCACTGCCAACCAACCTGCTTAGAAAAAGAGGCTTTGCTCACGGGTCAGCCTTGCTTATGGTTCAAATCCAATCACCACGCTGGATTCTTTTCTAAGTTAGAACTCAAGCCCTATCCCTTAAGACTGCTAGAGCAGAGCAACGGACTGCAGCCTATGGTGCTTAGCCTTACCTCTTTCGGAGAAGCGAAGACTCGTAGGTGTGGACCCGAAGGGACTGTTTCAGCAGAAACCCCCTTATAGAAGCAGCTATATTAATGGAAGAAGTATAGATTATGAGGAACTGCACGGTTCGGCTCAATTAAGAAATAACTAGAGGAGCTGGAGAGATGGCTTAGCGGTTAAGGTGTTTGCCTGCAAAGCCAAAGGATCCAGGTTCGATTCTCCAGGACCCACATAAGCCAGATGCACAAGGTGGCACATGCATCTGGAGTTCATTTGCAGTGGTTGGAAGCCCTGGCATGCTCATTCTCTCTCTCTCTCTCTCCCCCTTTCAAATAAATACAGAAATAAATCATATATATATATATATATATATATATATATGATTTATTTCTGTATTTATATGTATTTATTTATGATATATATATATATATATATATATATATATATATAGAGAGAGAGAGAGAGAGAGAGAGAGAGAGAGAGAGAAATAACTAGAAAACAGTGTGTTTCCCTTAAAGGTGAGTGTCCGGGAATCCAGGGAGCCTGCTTGGGTGAATTTTTCTAAGAGGGAAAGTTGAGTGCCAAGAGGATATGGAGATAGTATCGAGCTCACACTCTAAGGATGGTTACAATACAATCCCTGTGTTCTCCTCTCAGCAGCCCTGGTTGGGTCTTTTGTTACCAACTGGATGTCAGGAAGGCTGACTTGAGATGCGTCGTTGCTATTTCCTGGGCCTTTACTTTTATTTATTTATTTATTCTCTTCCTGGCGCTGGAAGCCATACCCTTTGTTGTGCCTGCTCCGCATTCATTTTCCTCTGCCCTCGCACCTCCAGACATTGCCACCCGGCTTTTTTTGTTCTTTCTTTCTTTCTTTCTTTCTTTCTTCTCTTGTCCCCCGCGCGCAGAGCCGGGGACCGCCACCAGTCTTCGGGGCATCTTTAGATAAAGGCGCGCGCTCTGCAGGCAGCCGGTGCACTTCGGGCTGGTCTCGGGGCGCTCGCGGGGGTCCCCCGGCTTTGTGTGCACGTTTGTTTGTTTGGCTGGCTGGCTGGCTGGCAGCTGGGCAACCCGGGCGGGAGGCGCGGCAGCGACCCCCCAGGAGGCGGAGCCTGTGCGTCCCGGAGCCCGGGGCCTGCACGCCGCCGCCCTCATTTGTTCCGTTAGATCGCGGTACCCCGAGCCGGGGAGGCTGGACGCGTGGACGCGTCCGCCCGGGGCTCTTCCACGGCCCGCAGCCCACCCGGCCCCGCTCTGGGCTCCGCCTCCCGCGCCCTCACTTTCCCTGGCTAGCAGCGCGCTGGCTGGAGGAACGCTGGGCAAAGTAAGCCCCGGGGGGCGGGAGGGGGGCGCAAGGAGAAAAACCAGAGCCCATCCCATCGATGGTCCGGAGTTTGGCAAGGGTCGTGACCATGTCCGAGTCTGGGGAGATGACTGAGTTTGGCTACATTATGGAATTGCTAGCCAAAGGCAAGGTGAGTGTCGGTGAGTTCCCCCCCCCCAACCCCGCGCCCCGCGCCTGGTGCACCCAGCTCCAAGCTTCCCGCGCGGGGGTGTGGTGGTGCTGGAGAGAAGCGAGACGATGCTGAATCCTGGGGTCCGCGCTCCTAGCCCCGGGCGGCGGTCCCAGCAACAATGAGCCGAAGCCGCCTTGTCTTTATTGACAGGCTGCTTGGGGACTAGCCCAGGGACACTTTCCGGTGCGTTTGGAGCCCTTTGGAAGCAGCGGGGCGAGTGCCCAGCAGTGAGAGGATGGGGACGTGGCGGTGGCCTAGGGGGGCGTGCCCCCCGCCCTCCTCCGGGGCTGCCCAGGAGTGGTGACTCGGTGTGGGTGACAGCTCGGAGCGCCCAGGGAGGGTTCTACTTGCAAGCTGGAAGGCTTGGAGGACGGGGTCCGTTGGTGCAAATATAGGGGCAGCGACTGGTCTGCCCTGTCCTGATGTGCTGTTGTCAGCCGTCTTTCCAGGTGCCTAAGCCTCTGTCCCTTCAGTGAACAGCCTTCCTTGGGTGGGGAGGGGGAGGTGATCCTCCGCAGCCGTATGCGAGCCCAGCACCTGTCCTGGGGTCTTTGGGAACCAGGAGGGAGCTTTCAGTAGCCTGGCCCATGTCGTGGCCAGGGTGGGGTGGCCCTGGCCCTGGTCCTGGTGCTGGAAAGAGACTGCCTTGTGAGAAGCTCCACTCCGAGGCATATCGAGAAGCTGCGCAGAGGAGCTCTTAAATGGCTTATAGGCAAGAAGTGTCAGGAAATCTGAGGCAACATCGTGTGAGGCCCCGAGGGAGGGCGTGGAGTGGGTAAACAGTGTCAATGCTTGTCTTCTGCGCCTGAGGCTTCTGGAAAAGGTAAGAACCTATCACCCTGCGCAGTCCTCAAGGATTCTGCAGCTCGTGAAACTTCAGCACCACACCCCACTAAGTTCCACATATATAACCAGCATGCAGCATGGAGTTATTTTGGCTTCAGACCAGACAGTCCTGCGTCTCCCAGCCTAGAGGCCCATGCCAGCTGATGCCTTTCGGGATTCTGCTCCATCACCACACAAAACGCTCATCTGAAATAGAATACCCATTAACATTTGGAAGGTGGGGGCTGTAACCTGGGACCAGACCTAGCCATTTAACAGCTCCAGCCAGAAGTAAAATGAAAGCCTCATAGCAATGGGACTCTATCCTGCAACCTTGAGGGGCCACCACCAGTATATGAGTTCACCCTGACCAGTATATCCCAAACAGCTAGCTGTCCCATTGCCACCTCTGTTTCTAGAGTGTGTACTGCAGCCTGTCCTCCCTCTATTCTTACCTCCCAACTCCAACTCCATTGAAAGCTCCTGCTCTGTGTGAATATAGAAGCTTTAAGTGCTTGCTAATGGCCATGCAATCGCACACCTTTGAGGCTGGCTGGCTTTATTTTCCTCTGAGGATTTAGGTTTCACTCTGCAGTTCAGGTTTGTAGTGTAATGAAATGTGAAACCAGTCTAATTATGAGAGTAAAAGCAGAGCAGAGACCTGGAATCACCCAGCCATCTTCCCCACTTCCCTCAAGGTTGGAACCAGTGAGTGGACCATCATTGTTTCTTTCATTTTCCCCTCCAGATACTTCTTTTATCCCTTTAGGGCTTCTTACACTCTGCATGAGTTAAGGGCTGGGGATGTAGCTTATTGCTAAAATGTTTGCAAAGCACACACATGGCTCTGGGTTTCATCCCTAGCACTTCATTAAAATATAAAAAATACACAGCTTTTTGGGCTGGGATGTTGCTTAGTATTATTAGAACACTTGGCTAGCACGCACAAGGCCATAGATTCTACTTCCAGCACCACAAAAGTAAAATAGAATGAAATAAAATCTTTTAAATTTCATAAAAAGTATAGGGATACATATATAGATAGGGAGAGAGGATGGGTGGTACAACAGGGCCATTGCAAACAAACTCCAGATACTTTCTGTGACTGGCTTTACGTGGGTACTGGGGAATTGAATCAGGGCTGGCAAAATACTCAAACTTTTGAGAAAGTTTTACAGGGCAAATTTGCAAGTTCATTCCCACCTCCTGCTCACTCCCCTGTAGTGCCAGTGTGTGTTCTCTGAAGGGGGTGATGTGCCTTCCATCTGAGGGGAACCTAAAACCCGCATGCCACACTCCATCAGCTTATTTCCTCTATTGTGATGCTCACTTTAATATTTAAAATACGTAGTGATCTCCAGCTCTGTGCTCTTTCTGCTCATCAAACAATACTCTGCAAGCACGCAGTTGTTAATACTTAGGCTAATCCTCAAGAGCTTTCGAGAGAGCTTTAAAAAAAATCAATGTAAATGTATTTCCTTATATTTCACTACCAACGAAAATTTTGCCATTGCTGAAAGCTTTTTATTTTTATTTTCTGTAGCATATCTCTTTGGACTAAATGAGAGCTTTTCGAGTCTATGGTCAATATCCGGGATACTCAAGGCAGCGTTTTGAAAAGCTTTGGTCTCTTGAAAGACTGCCTCATTAATTTTTAATCATCTTCATACACCTTTTCTCTTCAGAGTGCCATGTACTCTAATGGAATCATACAATGGATATATGGCATGGACTGGAATCCTTTAAAATAGATCTTTTACAACTTTTTGCTTTGTTTATTTTTATTTTTATTTATTAGCAACAGAGAGAGAGAGAGAGAGAGAGAGAGAATGGGCACACCAGGACCTCCAGCCACTGCAAACAAACTCCAGATGTATGCGCCACATGCATCTGGCTTACGTGGCTACTGGGGAATTGAGCCTCGAACCAGTGTCCTTAGGCTTCACAGGCCAGAGCTTAACCACTAAGCCATCTCTCCAGCCCTCAACTTTTTTTTATTGACAACTTCCATAATTATAGACTATAAATCATGATATTTCCCTCCCCTTCCCTACTTTCCTCTTCACAAATTTACTGTCCATCATATCCCTTCCCTCTCTCAATTAGTCTCTCTCTTTCTCTCTCTCTCTTTTTTGGTTTTCTGAGGTAGGGTCTCACTCTAGTCCAGGCTGACCTGAAATTCACTATGTAGACTCAGGGTGGCTTGAACTCACAGTAGTCCTCCTGCCTCTGCCTCCCAACTGCTGAGATTAAAGGCGTTCACCACCATGCCCAGCTTAGTCTCTCTTTTATTTTGATGGCACTATCTTTTCTTCCCATTATGAGGGTCTTGTGAAGTTGGTGCTAAGCATGGTGAGGTCATGGATATTGAGTCTAATTTGTTTCTAAACAATTGAATTGTACCCTTCCTTTGGCTCTTACATTGTTTCCGCCACCTCTTCCGCAGTGGACCCTGAGCCTTAGAGAGTGTGATAGAAATGTTTCAGTGCTGAGCACTCCTCTGTCTCTTCTCAGCACTATGTTGTCTTTTGAGTCATCCCAGTGGACACCGCCCTCTGAAAAGAGAAACTTCTCTGACCAAATGTGAGAGTGGCATTAATATATGGGTATGAACATGAAGAGAAGTGCTTACAGGGCAGTTTGGTGAGCATAGTATATGCATTTAGCCAGACGAGAGCAGGTGTTACACTCCTAGGGCTCATCACCATCCCCACCATAGGCTTTTGATTAGGTTTTCAGTACCAGGCATGTATTCCCTCCTGTGGAGCAGGCCTCCAGTCCAATTAGAGACTGGTTGGTTTCCTCCATAACAGACATGCCACTATTGCACCGTTGGCTCATTGAGCCTGACTGGCCAAACTTAAAGCTTGCAGACTCCACTGTTTTCACCATTGATGACTTCTCTCTCCCATAGGGCTGCAAAGCAGGATAGCCTTTTCCAGCTTTCTGTCAGGGAGGAGGTTTTCAGCTCAGCTCCAGCTTGATTTCTCAGTGACCTTGCAGCCAAAGCATATAGAGTCTTCAGCAATGTAATATAGTTCTTTATGCCTCCAATATTTATCATAAATACATTTATTTATAAATATCCAGAAAATATTTCACATTTAGGAGTTACTGCTGAGGTATTTCCTAACAGTACAATAATATAAGCAAAATAAAGGACAATTTAGAAAGGTTACATTTTGGTAAGCAGGCAATGATAACATTACTTTGTTGAGTTATTTTAACTTTGAACATCTTCAACACAAAATATCCAAGACTTTTTACAAACATAAGATTAATTACGAAACAAAATTCGGTTTTTAAAGTATATTTTTTATTTATTTGTAAGAGAGAGAGAGGGGGAGGGAGGGAGAGTGAGAATATGGGCACACTAGGATGTCATGCCTCAGCAAATGAACTCTAGTTGCATGCACCACTTTGTGCATCTGGCTTTATGTGGGTACTGGGGAATCAACCAGGTTGCTAGGCTTTGCCAGCAAATGCCTTTATCTACTGAGCTGTCTTCCTGAACCACAAAGAGATTCTTAAGTGACGAAAGAATTAGGTTTAGTAAATTTGCAGCCTAGACAGAGTAATGAAAGTGTGAAACATCTGGGGCCAAAACTAAAGTACAAACAAATGATCTGTTTCAAAAGGTTGGATAGAATACATAGTTGCTTATACAATTAAAATCTAAACTGGAGAGGTGATAATGGTAAGGTTGGGGCCATGGCAAAGTAGTCTTCACAATATTTCACAATATATTTTTTAAAATGTTTGTTTTTCAAGGTAGGTTTTTGCTCTAGTCCAGGCTGACCTGGAATTCTCTATGTAGTCTTAGGTAGGCTGACCTTGAACTCAGTGCTCCTCCTACCTCTGCCTTCCAAGTGCTGGTACTAAAGGCATGCATCACCATGTTTGGCAAAAATATTTTTTATATTTTTATTTGAGAGAGAGAATAGTACAATACACACACACACACACACACACACACACACACACACACATATTCCTCCTTATATATTATATACCTGTGGGCATGTAGTAGGGTTGCCATTCAAGTTTGCACCCTGGCTGATTGGTATCTAGTCATGCACTTGTGAGTGTGTTAATCTCAGGGTAGACAGACGTGAGGAAGAGTGGTGGTTGTGCCACAGCTCTATAGAGAATTGTGCCTGTTTCATAGGATCATTGAAAGAAGTTAAAAAAAAAATTAGGGACTCGAGAAGTGGCTTAGCAGTTAAGGCAATTGCCTGTGAAGCCTACGGACCCAGGTTCCATCACCCAGTACACATGTCAGCCAGTTGCACAAGGTGGCGCATGCGTCTGGAGTTCGTTTGCAGTGGCTAGAGACCCTGGCATGCCCAACTCTCTCTCTGTTTCTCAAATAAGTAATTAAAAATATTTTATGCAAGCTTACCTAATCCTGTAGTTGACTCATGATACATCTTCAATAAATAAGATAGCTATTGTAGCCGGGCATGGTGGTGCACACCTTTAATCCCAGCACTCAGGAGGCAGAGGTAGGAGGATTGCCGAGAGTTCAAGGTCACTCTGAGCATACAGAGTGAATTCCAGGTCAGCCTGGGCTAGAGTGAGACCCTACCTCAACAAACCCAAAAAAGAAAAAAAGATAGTTATCGTAACAACAGGGTGAGGCTTTAAGACACATTTTATACAAACTGCATGTCATTAATTAGGAGTTGAATATCCAAGTAAAATACAAGATACAGAGTTAAATTTCAGTTTCATTTCAAAAACTAACTTTAGTAAAATATGTTCCATGCAATATTTGGAATACCTTAAAAAATTCAATACATACCATCATTTCAGTTTAACTGTGTGTGCTGTGTTCTTATTTGCTAATGCTAAAAACATATAGAAAAGAATGGTAAGATCTGGTAAAAGGAAGAAGGCTTCTAGAAAACATCTAAGTACTACCAATGTTGTTCACCACCCCTTGGCCAAGAGGTCCTTTTGCCCACCAGCCACGTAGACAGTGCAGTCCTCCACTAACGGGCACATCTGTTCACCAACCATGTAGACAGCGACTCTTCCACTAACAGAATAGCTGTTGCAGTCAGTTTCATGTTGCTGGCAGAAAACACCTGACCAAGAGCAGCTTGTGGGAAGAAAGGGTTTATTTTGGCTTACAGACTCGAGGGGAAGCTCCATGATGGCAGGGGGAAACAATGGCATGAGCAGAGGGTGGACATCACCTCCTGGCAAACATCAGATGGACAATAACAACAGGAGAGTGTGCCAAACACTGGCAAGAGGAAGCTGGTTATAACACCCATAAGCCTGCCCCCAACAACACACTGCCTCCAGGAGGCTTTAATTCTTAAATTGCCTTCAGCTGGGAACCTAGCATTCAGAACACCCAAGTTTATGGGGGACAAGTGAACCAAACCACCCCATTTTACCCCTGCCCCCCCATAAACTGATAACCATGCATGATGTAAAATACAACACATTTAGCTCAACTTTAAAAGTCCCCATAGTTTTAATCAATCCCAATGATGTTCAAACATCCCCCTAGTCCAAGGTCTTTTAACTGGGCTATAATACTAAAAAAAAAAAAAAAAAAAAAAGAAAACAAACCCATAATGGCACAGAATAAACATTCACACTATAAAAGATGGCATGGGGCATAGCAAAGAAATATTCCATCAATATAAAATTGCAAGCAGAGATACACACACACACACACACACACAGAGAGAGAGAGAGAGAGAGAGAGAGAGAGAGAGCGAGCGCATGTGTATGGGCTCACTAGGACCTCGAGTCACTGCAAACAAACTCAAGATGAATGTGCCACTTTGTGCATCTGGTCTTACATGGATACTGGGGAATTGAACCCAGCTTGTTAGGCTTTGCAAGTCAGTGCCCTTAGTCACTGAGAAATCTCTCCAGCTCCTGACCCACATTAAAAAAATATATTTAATTAATTTATTTGAGAGAAAGAGGCAGGGGGGTAGGGAGGGAGAGAATGGGTGTACCAGGGCCTCCAGCCACTGCAAACGAACTTCAGATGCATGTGCCCCCTTGTGCATCTGAGAATCGAACCGGGATCCTTTGGCTTTGCAGGCAAATGCCTTAACCGCTAAGCCATCTCTCCAGCCTCTGACCGACATTTTAACAGAAACTACTGGGTAGAATGCTCCAAACCAGGGAGGGACAAGAGCCAAAAGGACAGCCAATGCCATGTAGCATGGGGCAGTAATGATGAAAACAACAGATAAGTCATTCCATTTTTTTTCGTCAGTGTCTAAAAGCTTCCCAGCATGTATAGAAATCACGACATTCCCAACCCTCTATACTTTCCCAGACTCAAATGGAAATGAAAATTTACTGTAACTCCTGTCCCCCAACACAGACACATGTGCAAACACACTCAGATGCTCATCTAGCCCATGCCTTCTCCCACTAGGTCCCCATGCCAAGATGATTGTGGTCCAGCACCATAGCTTATTCTGTCCCCTGTGCAGATGGAGCCGAAGGACAGCACCGAACTTAGAGCAAGTCATCTGCAAGTGCCTGCAAGGTTGTCACTGAGAGCTAAGCAGGCAGAGGTAGCTCAGGGTGGGCAGGGGGATTAGCTGTGAGGATGAGGAACAAACAACAGAATCTGAGGATAGTAGAGGGGTAGAGAGGGAAGAAAGAAGGATAAAAACAAAACCAAACAAGGTAAAAATCCATACAGGCTAGGCATAGCACACACCTGTAATCCCAGTATTCAGGAGCTGAGGCAAGAAGGTTGTGAGTTTGAGTTCAGCCTGCACTGTGTACCTCAAGACAAACCAAAAGACAAAAATGTGAAATACAAAATTCATACAGGATTTTAACTGAGGACCTGGGAAGGGTCTTGGTACCTTTGATAAGTGGGAGACTGGGATGTGTGGGTGACGAGAGAAGCTAATGAAAGTATGTCAGCCAAGAATGGTGAAGGAAACATGTGGGTTATATACTCCTGTCCCCCCTTTATTTTTGGTGTGCATATATGTGTGCTGCTTCATTTCCCCGAGACAGTGTCTTTCATTGAATCTGTAGCTTCCCGTTTTTCAGTTGACCAGGGAGCCCCAGTGATCCTCCTGTCTCTACCTCCTGAGGTAGTACACCCATGTAAAAAGATGCACACATCATGCATGCCTGTAACCCTGGCCATGTGCAGCTTTGTACATGGATGCTGGGGTTTGAACTCATGCTTGCATAGCGAGCATGCCCTTCTCCATTGAGCCAGCCCCTCTTTTTTTTTTTTTTTTTTGCTTGTCAAGGTTTATGGATTAAATAGGAGGAATTTTCTTCCATAAAATCTTTTAGAATTAAAATCGCAGGGTTGGAACGATTGCTCAGTGGGTAAGCTGCTTGTCTGCAAGGCCTAACGACATGGGGTTCAATTCCCCAGTGCCCACATAAAGCCAGATGCACAAAGAGGCGCTTGCATCTGGAGTTTGTTTGTAGTAACTGGAGGTTGCACCCATTTTAAAATAGAAGAGTATAATGAAAAAAGGGCACGTAGAAAAATGCAAAAAGTAAATAATAAAAAGATATAAAAATGGGCGTGGCTGCACACACCTTTAATCTCAGTGAGTTCAAGGCCACCCTGAGACTACAGACTCTAGCTTGGGCTAGAGCGAGACCCTGCCTTTGAAAAAAAACCAAAGAATGAATAAATAAATAATAAATCCAATACCATGTGAGTGGAAAGTAAGCTTTGCACATCTGATTGGGTCCCCTTCTTGTTTGCTTTGTTGCAGGTGGGCATGTGCCCAGTTGGGCACCCCCCATAGGGTACCCTTTGGGAGAACCTCTATTCTAGAGGCATATGCATTTTATTTATTTGCCTATATATTCATATATAGCCTACATTTTTGTCAGTGTGGCAGGATACAGAATCCATACAGTTTAATATTGTTTTTTTCTTTCTTTCTTTTTTTTTTTTTTTTTTTTGAGATCAGGTCTTAGTATGCATCTCAGGTGGGTCTTGAATAACTTACAATCCTCCTGCCTCAGCCTCTCCAGTGCTGAGATTGAAGGCCTGTGACATCACCATGCCTGGCTGCTTTAGCACTTTTGAAATACTGTATTTAAGGCATCCGTTTTCATTGGTACATTTATTTTAACTGCTGCATATACTTATAAATGGTAAATATTTAGTCATTATAAATTCCCAATAAAATCTTTGCACTGTTTTGTGTATTACAAGTATACCTGCCCTGCGTGGTGGTGTACGCCTTTAATCCCAGCATTTGGGAGGCAGAGGTAGGAGGATGGCCGTGAGTTCAAGACCACCCTGAAACTACATAGTGAATTCCAGGTCAGCCTGGGCTAGAGCGATACCCTGCCTCGAAAAAACGCAAAAAAAAAAAAAAAAAAAAAAAAAAAGAAATTTGCTGTTTTCATTTCCTTCTTAATTAGGAGTCTGCAGGTCTGTGAGAAGGAAGCTGGCTTGGGTCTAGCACTTATGGTCACAGATCTGTATCAGAACAGCTCAGTCACTCCCTGTCATGGCGTGCATTCTCTCTGCCCCTGGCCTGTAAATCGAGGGTACTTCGTTACAGACAATGGCTACAGTCTGTACAATGGCTATTCTCAGTTCTACACAGCTCCCATCATTTAGCTGCTCAGTCCGGGGGTGGGGGGGCTACCGCTGCTGGTAGCGCTGTGTGGTCTTGAAGACACCGAACTTGCCATAGCGGGGCAGATTTCTTCTTCCAAACAGGAAATAAAAAGTGGAAAGCTTTTCAAAGCCCGAACGAGACGCTTCACTAACATCTCTGTGGTCTCTTGACCTGGGAGTTAGGGTACAAGCTTTTCCAATGTAATGCAATTTTTTTAGCCAGCTGGGAAAGCAATAGGGTAATCCAGCTCCCAACAGTCCCAGACGACCTTGTTCTGCGAGCACTGGAACCAGACGGAAGGGACGCACCTGAGTCTCGCAGGTGAAATTCACTCGGCCGGCCAGACTCTGGTCAGGTGCGCGTCCACTGCCTGAGCCTCTGGGAACCATCGGTCCTGAGCCTGGAAACTGCATTGTGGCTTTGGGCGATCTTTTTGTTCTGTTTTGTTTTTCGAGGTAGGGTCTCGCTCCAGCCTAGGCTGACCTAGAATTCACTGTGTAGTCTCAGGGTGGTCTTGAACTCACGGCAATCGAGTGCTGGGATTAAAGGCGTGTGCGCCACCACGCCCTGCAGGGCGATCTTTTGAATTCAATCACTGGTTTAGCAATCCTCTTCCCACAGGTTGTCCCTTGCCACAGTGGGCAAGGTGCGTGCGGCGTGGGTGGGATGGCACCGCGCCCTGGGGAAGGAGCGGAAACTAAGAATGAGCGCTCCGGGACTAGACGAGGTGAAATTCACGAAAACACCTAATCCAACCGGGAACGGGATGAGAGACAGAATGGAGGAGCCGGGACCTCGGGGGGTGGGGGTGGTGTCCCCAAGCCCAGCCTGGCTCCTGGTGGCGCCGGAGGGGGCGGGGTCTCGGCTCCGCAGTGCTTGCAGAACCGCACAGGGGACGGCTCTCCAGCCAGGCGCTGGACCTCACCGCCCAGTGCAAGAGCCACGAAGTGTTCGCGGGTCTGCGAGATTCATCATCGCCTTCACTGCCCAGTGCAAGAGGCACGAAGTGTTGGGGAGGGAGGGGTCTGCGAGGCTGAGCATCGCATTTTGCTAACGTTCACAGGGAAAAGTAAAACGGAGACGGGGCGCGCAACAGCACCGCCACACCCGTGCGTCCCAGCGCGCCACCGCCCTAGGTCTCCACGGCGTGCGCACTTCCGCCCCTGAAAGCTTCCTGCCCAGACTGGGGGCGCAGGGCATCACCCCTCGCCCCGCCCCTCGCCCCGCCCCCTTTGTGCGGAGGTTGCCGTTGCCCCGGCGACGGGCTCCGCCCCGGCCCCGCCCTCCCGCCGCAGCTCTCAGTGTCCGCCAGCCGGCGGCCGGAGCAGCAAGTCCGCAGGAGCCTCCGCCGCAGCCGGCAGCAGCGGGGCGACCTTCCCCGGGGTCTGGGAGCCGAGCGAGCGGACTCTCGGCGCCCGAGCCTGCCTTGCCTTCGCCCGCCCCGGTTAGGCTAGTGGCTCTCACCTCGAGGCTCCGGGGCTGCGGCCGGGACCCGCCCACCAGACCTTGCCCGGGGCTCTGCGGTCCATGACACCTGGCGGAGCGCTGCCATGGAGGGGGATGTTAGCGACTCGTTGGTGAGCTGGGACCTTGCGGGGTGGGGGTGGGGGGCTGTCTCCCCGCCTCCGCCCGGGGTTGTAGGGTGGGGTGGGGGACCCTGGCTTTCCGAGGAGCGGGGGCGGGCCGCGGTGACCCCGCTTCCTCTTCGCTGTCCTCCAGGGCCGGCTTCCTCAAGCCGTCGCCCCCAGTCTGCCGCTTCAGGGCGAGGGAGGGGTTCTGGAGACTGCCACCTGACCACCTTGGGGAATCGCGGTGGGCTCAGGAGTTGGAGGTCCAGGCTGCAGAAGGAATATGCTTTTAGGGACTCCAGGGTGTGTTGTTGCAGGCGTCCCCGACCCGGGCACCCTTTGTCTGAGAGCATGGAGGGGTGCTCCAGTCCCTCTCCGGGTCTCCCTGGCACCAGCCGGCAGGCGCAGCTCCTCTCCAGCTCCGCGTGCTCCCTGGGTGGGGCCGGGCCCTAGCTCCCTTCCAAAGAGGTTTTCTTTGGAGGGGTCTCTCAAATGCGGCTTACCCAAAGTTTCCCTAGATCCCAATCCCAGCAACCCCACTAACATTTCTCTTTGTTTTTTTTTTTTTTACCCGATAAATGTACATTGGGCACGAAAGTTTCTTTGGAGTAAGAATTACCGTATATCTATTGTAATTAAATGCAAAATTCAAGACGGTGATTTTAGGTGCAAGAAAAATGCAACTGATTTTAGATCCTCTTAAAGTAGGAGCTAAATTTTAAAGGACAGTATCGTTTTATAGTCCAATGGGATGTAAAAATCTATTTGGGATATTTTCCTTTGAATTAGTGTCCAACTTTTGATGAAATGAGATGTACATACCCTATATTTGTGTGAATTGTGAGTGTGGTAATCTTATTTCCAGATTTGTTAAAATTATGACATGATGTGGCCTCGTTTGGATAGTTGAGTGGCGCAGCAAGACACTGCATTGGAGACCCGCTGGCGAGGTGGGGTGGGGTGGGGTGGGGCTCAGAGGCAGCATTGTGGTGTTCTTGTCAGGGATTATTAAAGTGCCCTGTGGCACTAAATGGGGCGGTAGAATAGCATACATTTTTTACACTTCATTAAAAAAGGGGCTTTTAACTTTTTGTGTATTTCTAGTAGATGCAAGAATTGTACAAGATTGAGTTTTTAGATATTGAGCTGTCATGAAAATTTCAGGGATGCTAATCATAGTTCATAGAATTTAAAATTTGTGATAAATGGATAAAAACTGCATAGTTTAAGGACGGGAAAACTGGGATGAAGTCATCAAACCTTTGTAGTTATGAGGCTGGAGTGTGTCTCGTTTAAAGTCGTGAACAAATGAGAGTCTGTAGCATTAAAGCACTTGAAATGTGCATGTTAGCCCTCCACACCCTGTTAATATTCACGAAGCGCTTTATGCTGACTGCTGTGAATGAGCACGAGAACTCCAAGCACTGTAGTGCATTACAGTTGCTGCACGTGAAAAAGGGCCATGTTTGATGAAGAAAATTGCTGGTAATTTGTCTTGTAAATAGATTTCATTTAGGATTCTATGAGTAGTCTACTGGCTTAGCTTGGGTTTTTACTAGCTTTTGTCATTTGCCAGTCTCAGAGTTAATGCATTAAATAGGAATGGTTATGCTTAGTGTTTATTCAAACTTTTTTGTTGTTGTTTTTTTGACGTAGAGCCTCACTTTAGCCCAGGCTGAACTGGAACTCACTGTATAGTCTCAGGGTGGCCTTGAATTCATAGTGCTTTTCCTATTTCTGCCTCCCAAGTGCTGGAATTAAAGGTGTGGGCCACCACTCCTGGTTCCAAAGTTTTTATTGAAAAAAATCATCATTTTTAGTCTGATGTCCTAAATCAATGAGTTATTCATGATGCTTTGAATAACTTTTTTTTTTGTTTTGTTTTGTTTTTTTTGGGTTTTGCAAGGTAGGGTCTCACTCTGGTCCAGACTGACCTGGAATTAACTATGTAGTCTCAGGGTGGCCTCGAACTCTTGGCCATCCTCCTACCTCTGCCTCCAGAGTGCTGGGATTAAAGGCGTGCGCCACCACGCCCGGCTTAACTTAGTTGTTTTTGATAAGCTATTATGGTCCTCTAATATCTTTTTCTCAAATATTTTATTTGAGAGAGAGAGAGAGAGAGAGAGAGAGAGAGAGAGAGGCAGAGGCATGCCAAGGCCTCCAGCTGCTGCAAACAAACTCCAGACACATGCCCCCACCTTGTGTATCTGGCTCACATGGGTCCTTGGGCTTCACAGTCGAGTGCCTTAACTGCTAAGCCATCTATCTCTCCAGCTAAAGGAGCACAGGCTGTCCCCCCCACCCCCCGAGATAGGGTCTCACTGTAGCCCAGGTTGACCTGGAATTAGTCTCAGGCCGGCCTGGAACTCACAGCGATACTCCTACCTCAGCCTCCCAAGTTCTGGGATTAAAGGTATGCACCACCACACCCAGCTCCTGTAATATTTATGCCAATATTTTTCTTATATTTTACCTTTTTTTTTTTTGGTCTCATGTCCTGTCAGTTCTCAGTCCAAACTATGGATAAACAACCCTTAAACAAAGGAGCATGGGTGCTGATACAGAAATCCATAGTTAAAGGAAGTTCAGTTTAAAAGTTTGTTTTTTAATTATTATTTAAAAATTTTTTTTAAATTTTTTTGGAGAGAGAGACAGAGAGAGACAGGGAGAGAGAGGGGAGAGGAAGACAGAGATGGGCGCGCCAGCAATGTCTCAGCTGCTGAGAACGAAATCCAGATACTTGCATCCCCTTGTGGTCAAGTGCGGCATTGTGCCCTTGAGTCACTTTGCAGCTGGCTAAACGTGGGACCTGGGGATTGGAACCAGCGTTCTTAGGCTTAGGAGGCAGACGCCTTAACCCCTAAGCCATCTCTCCAGCCCTATTTTTTAAAAATGTTTATTTATTTGAGAGAAAGAGAGAGGAAGAGGAAGATAGAGAGAATGGGCACGCCAGGGAATCCAGCCACTGTTAACGAACTCCAGATGCATGCGCCACCCTGTGCATCTGGCTTATGTGGGTATGGGGAATCAAACCTGGGTCCTTAGGCTTCGTAGGTAAGCGCATCAACCACTAAGCCATCTCTCCAGCCCTCTTAATTCTTTTTGGAAAGGTAAAACATATGTATTCATACAAGAGTAAGCATGTGAGTATATTTACCCACTAAGAGCTTTCGCCTCTTTCTTTTTAAGGTGACGATTAAGAATATCGAAAGAGAGCTTATTTGTCCAGCATGCAAGGAGCTGTTTACCCACCCATTGATTCTCCCTTGTCAACATAGTATCTGTCACAAATGTGTAAAAGAACTTTTACTCTCTCTGGATGATTCATTCAATGATGTGGGATCCGATAACTCCAATCAGAGCAGTCCTCGACTTCGACTCTCCTCCCCTAGCATGGATAAAATTGACAGAATTAACAGACCAGGTATGTGATGACAATTTGGGGGGAGTGGGGAATGGGATATGTAGATGTATGTTTAGTTATCGCCAGAAGTAAAATTAATTTTGTCATTCTGAGTGCTTATTTTTTTTCAAGTGAATAAATTACAGTTATCAAGTCCCCCTCCCCCCACACACACTTAAAAATCTAGTCTAAGCACTTGGAAGGTGCTCAAGACCAGGGGTTCAGAAAAGAATCTCTAAGTTGCGTGTAATAAAGAGTATCATCTTTTTTTTTTTTTTTTTGGTCTCCCTATGATATGGAGTCTCCTTGTGCTCTGTCAGAATAATTTATTTGAAGGGTGATATTATACTATTCTAAAAACGTGTTTTTCTTTAAATGTCAATCACTAATTATTTGGAAGATACTTTATACATATAGAAATTTCATGTATCTGCCAGAAAAGGAGATTGATCAAATTGTGAGTGAGAGTATAGGACAGAGAGGGTTATGCTCATTGTGAAATCATAATTTTTATATTTTTCTCCTTTCTATGGGTCTGCACAGTAAGGAGGGGAAGAAAGACAGTAATCATTGGAATTCATCTGATCACATAAAACTTGATGTTCTGCTTAATGAATCTTCACTTGGCTAACTGGGACCCCTGCTTGACCGACCCAGGAAAATTTGCTCTTAGTATATTCATATTCATTATGGACAATGACTAGGAGTCATTTCACTTATACTTAAATTGTGTTCACATACATATTTTAGGCAAGCCTATATCTCATACAGCCTTTCATCTCATGGCTAATTTTCATGGGTGGTTCACATAGAGTGCTTGGAACTATCACTGTTTTTAGCCCAGTACGTATTTGTTGAGTGGATGCTGAATGTTGAACCACTGGTGCTAGATTCGCCAAACTTGGGAAGCCATGCGTAGATCTAATAGAAGATCGCTAAGGTTGTCTACAAGGGAGTCAGGCTGCTTAATTGTTAATAGAAAGTGTCAGCTGTAGATGCTGCCAACACCAGATGGCTATATTAACGAGGCAGAGCCGGGCATTCTACAGAGAGCCTCCGTCACTTTACTTCTTTGGTTAGATAGAGATGAATATTTCATTTCCCCCTGTGCTCAGCTGTGTTAAGAAAGCTAGCATTCCAAGGTCACAGCAGTCAGCTGATTGTAGGTCTCCTTTTGGGTCTGAGGATGCTAAGGATGGATGCTTTGTTAAAGAGGTCATGGGAGATTAAGGAAACCAAATTATCAGGTTTACTGGTTTATTGCATACCCATTAGTAGTTTTTATATGAAAACATTGGCAATTCAAATTATTTAAAAGCACCATGCCAGGTCAACACACCGCAGGGTGGCCACAGACATCCAAGGCCAGTACTGATTCAGCCAGTTCTTGGGCAACCAGTACTTGCAGTCTTTATTTTAACCAACACGTTGTTGGTCACTGTCTGAAAATATTGTAGAGGGGATTTTTGCTTTGGGGGCATATTGCAGTCACCTTCTTATTGCTGGCACAAAGCATTTGATCAAAAGCCGTTTATGGGAGGAAAGTATTTAGTTTTTGACTTACAGTCTCAAGGGGAAGCTCCGTGATGGCAGGGGAAAGACGGCGTGAACAGAGGTAGGATGTCACCTTTGTCACAGCAGGTGGAAACAGCAGCAAGAGGATGAGCCTAACAGTGGCAAGGAAGAGGTGACCATGATACCCTAAGCCCACCCCCAACAACATACCTCCTCTGGCAAGGCTCCAGTCCCCAAACTGCCACCAGCTGGGGATCAAGCATTCAAAACACAAGAGTTGGGGGGGGGGGAGACACCTAATTCAAGCCACCACAGGGGGACATGTTGACACAGCTCTGTCATCTGCCAGATATTCTCCAACACGGACTGAAGTTCCCTGCCTTGTTGAATACCAGTTTCTTTAATTCATCAAGAAATATTTGAGTGTCCACTGGTTACCAGACATAGCTAAATGCTGAAGAGTAATGAATGAGAGAGACCTGTCATTTATTTTTTATTTTTGGCACCTATGGCGGCACATGCCTCTAATCCTAGTATTTGGGAGGTTGAAGCAAGAAGCTTGCCATTAGCTCAAGGCCATCCTGGTCTGCATAGCAAGACATTGTTTAAAAAAAAAAAAAAACAACAAAAAACCCGCCCACACAAATACCTGTGATTGATGCACAATAGCGTCCCATTGCACAAAGCTTCATCAAAGACATAACAGGGCACAGTCCTTTTGGAAGAACACATACAGCAAGTTCGTAGCTGAGTGCCTGAACCTGAGACTGCTCTGTATATGGTATCCATTGCTAGAAGTTTTTAGTCAAGTGAATGCAAATTTTTGGATCTTCTCTATGTCACCTGTTTAAAATTAGTAGACATATAATCTTGTCCTCCATTTACTGGGCAATTTATATAATTTTCCTTTGGGCAGATTTAAAGATAAATTTTGTAGGTGAGTAATACGCCTCTTTTATTCCCTCTGGTAGAATTCAATACAGTTTTTTAAAAATTTTTATTTATTTGCAAGCAGAGAGAGAGAGAGAGAGAGAGAGAGAGAGAGAGAGAGAGAGAAGAGAGGCAAACACAGAGAGAATGGGCATTCCAGGGTCTCTAGCCAGTGCAAACGAACTGCAGATGCATTTGCCCCTCGTGCTTCTGGCTTATGTGGGTCCTGGAGAATTGAACCAGGATCCTTTGGCTTTGTAGGCAAACACCTTAACTGCTAAGCCATCTCTCCAGCCCTCAATACAGTTTTTTAAATGGTAAAACAACAACAACAACACAAAAAAAATCTTGAGAAGGAAATAGGTCCAATTCACAGCAATTTGTTTGGGAGGAATAGAATTAAGGAAAATGATTTCATAGAGGGTTAGACCTGGGCTGTCCAGTAGAGCAGCCGTTGGCCATTGACTGCATGAAAATAGCTACTATAGACTGAGATGTGCTGTACGAATAAAATGCACACTGGATTTCAGATTTAGGGTAAAAACGACTGAAAAACTTAAGATGTTTTATATTTATCTATTTAAAACAGTGTTATGTATATACTGGGTTAAATAACAGCAAAATTAATTTCATTTGTTTCTGAAACTTTTGTTAATATGTCAGGTAGAAACTTTAAAAATACATTGTGTTTGTAGCTTGTATATTTCATTAATATAATGTTGCCTTAGATATTTAACAGATTGTTTAATAAGCAGTACTTCGAAAGAATAAGGTTTCTGTGTATATAACAGTTGTATAGTCAGTTGTGTGAACATAAAAAGCCACTTTTTGATATTTCTGATCATTTAAGCACAATCTTTCCCTCAGTTTTGTTGTTTTTGTTGTTAGAGATGTCAAACTTTAGTAAGTTTTATAGTTTTTAAGTCAGTAAAAATCAAACAAAAAATGCTGGGCTTTACTTTGTATTTCTGATAGTTATCAGATATGATTGTTTGAAGCACAAATCTATAAGATCAAATATAGTCTTGCTAGTGCTGCACCAACAATGATAAATTCTGATAATATAGCTTGAATGTTTTATATTGCTGGCATCATAAATACCCTGTGTACTAAAAAAAAAAAACCCATTTTTCAACCGTTAATTCTTTAATTATAGTATGCACAGGACAGTTACTGCTTTGTCTTTTGTTAACACATTGTGAATATTCCCTTTGAAGTGAAATCTAAACCCAGCTTTCTGTTCATTGTTCACAGCATCGCAATGGAGATCTTTGGGGTGGAGAGGTAGAAATCGCTCTTTTGCTTTGTGGCCGAAGGCAGTCTAGTGATACATTTAAGTTTTCTTGTTTACGTAGAGGGTCTTTAACACCAGTGGTCAAGTCTTCAAAGTTATGTAGAAAGTGAACAAATTGAAATGAAGCAACTAAATTTCCAAGCAAGTTCTGATTATTTGTAAGAGTAATTACCAGTGATTACTGCCTTATACAATACTACTGGTCTTTTGAAAATGATGTATACTCCTTTTATTTTTTTATTTGGTTTTTAACATATGGTACTTAAAAACCCCTTTATATTTACTGATTGTGGTACAAAACTCAATACACTACATTTGGAAGGTAATAAGCCAATATTTTCTTATGTATTAAATTTTTGATCAAATTGATTTTTATAGTTAACAAAACCTTTGCACGTTTTATTCATATAGTGTCTTTATTGTCAATGTTTTAAATTATTTGGCATCAGAGTTTTAACACAGAGGTCTTACCCACTTGTGGGTAAGTAATTTGCATAGCATTGTTAACTTCACTGGAATGTGTGATCTGTGAAATATGGGCCAACCTATTTTTTTTTTTTTTTTTTTTCTTCACTGTTGAAGGACAGTTGGCTACTTTTTGGTTAAATTCTGGCGATGCTATTTCATTGAAGAATCCCTTTTCTGTTTTCCTCGTCTACTGATTGAAAAAAAAATCTTGTAGCTACTTCAAGAATCCACATGCAGCCCTTTAGTGAGACATTAGTGAGGCTCTGAGAATTTAAGTGCTACAAATTAGTAATGAACAGGAGAGAGGGATTTGCTTAAATGCAATTAATTTCTTATTGCTTGTTTTTTTGATTTGTAGGGTAGCTAAGAAAAAGTGTTTGCAAGTACAAAAGTGCTAATGGTGATGCTCGAAGGGTAAACAATGCATAGACATTAGATGGTAAGAATGGGCAAAAAGAAACAGGAAAAGTGGCACTAAGACCCACTGCCCAACAATTCAGGAAGATGCCCAACAATACCAGTTGGGCAGGTGATTACAATGGGAAGTTGTCTACAGCCAGAATATAGAAGAGTATACAACTATGGAGGTTTGGAACTTGTGAGAATTGATTCTCTTCCACTTGCTGCGAAATACTTTATTTAAATAGTGAAACCCATGACTGAAATCTGGCTCCTCTAGAGAATTTGGCATAAACCAATGTAACGTATTTTAAGATTGTGCTACGATTTATGATTATTGTTTCTTTGAAGCAAAGCTGTGTATGCTGAGAGACTTTACAGAGTTGCTGGTACTGTCTCCACAAATTGTGTGACCATTGCTTGGTCCGCATTCCTTCTTTAGCTTTCTGTTTTGTTTCATTTGGTCCTCTCCCTGTGTGTCCTGTCATGGAGCAGTACTATCCAAATGGAGCTTCTGTAACAATTTAAATATTCAACTCGGTACCAAAGTCACTAGTCTGAAGTGCCCTTGAGAATTTTAACTATGGCTATTGGAATCAAAGAACTGAAAATTTATTTTTATTTAATTTTAATTAAATTTTAATAGCCACATGGACTCATGACTACTGCAATTAAATAACAGTTATAGAAAGTTGATTATGTTACATTTTCTTCTTAGTTCATTGTTAGGATTTTTCCATTAGGCTTACTTCCCAGAGTATCTTTTTATTGGTCATGCTGTCTTTATTTTTCTGAATGCATATTGTATTTTATGAGAATGATGGTAAAGCATATGACAGATGAAATGAAAGCTTTTTAGCATGCATAAAGAAAATTAGCCTTTAAGGTCCATTTAGAAAAATAGTCAGGATATCTGAGTAAGCTACATGAAAATATTTAGGTCTTTAATTTGCTATTTTATCCGATTTCAGAAGTTTAATGTGATGTTTTATGCTTTTGTACACCATAAAAATAAGAGGCATACAGAAAAGGAATGAAACACCTTTTTGTTTTGTTTTGTTTTGAAAAATTTTACACATGAAAATGAAAGTCTGGGTGTCACCAGTACACATGATTTTGTTTTCATTATTTAATTTTGTTTTATCTCATTACTTAATTGATCACAACCTTCATAAAAACCAGTAACAGCTCATTTTAACACTGACTATTGACATTACTTACTCATTCATTTAAATTTTCATTTCTGTGTTATTGTGTAGAAGAATGGAGTTAAATGTGAATTTCTATTGTTTAAACTTGACCACTGCATTTTATAACTTCTGGAAAGACATTTTCCTTGGCATGTTTTCTTAAAATCAGCTTTGCTGCTTGTTTCATTACCTGCTTGCTGTGGTGTGAAACATCTTGAACCATCTTGCATGTTTTTAGATTTACTATAAGAATAGATTTCAGATAGGATTTTCAAGATTGTATGGGAAAGTTTCTTTTTGTGTATAGGAGTGTTTAAAAATATAAAGATTAAAATGTCCTTAATGGAGACACTAAAGTATTTTGCATGCCCTATGCCATTTTGCATGCTATAGTCACTTAAAATAAGTAATACTTTGGTTTGTTTGCTAAATTTCACCTGTAGTGATATCATAACAGCTATCTTTTAAGATGTTCTCTTGAGTGATGACAGTCATATCAATGTAACTACTTAAATACTTCTACCAAACGTGGTATCCTCAGACTGACTATATTTGGTACTGCATACATGTTTGTAGCATGAAAGAAGGTACTGCCAAAGAAGTAGCTATTTGTCATAGGGAAATTATTTTGTGAGCAACCAAGATTACATGCGCTTAAGCATATACTTTTAGTGAAAGGATGGCATTTGGTATGCATCTACTTATATTAAATAGCCCTGAATTCTTCTGAACCACTGGATAAAAAGATCTGTTACACTTTGGTTTCCTGGTTTGTTAAGATCAGACTGATACTGAGCAAAAGTGATGTTTAAGAACATTTATTGCATTATGTGTATTATAAAATTACACTTTGGGTACTAAAGTAATCAATGGTTTTTTGTTTCAGGTCATAAGAAGATACTAACTGGTTGGTCCCTCTTAAAAGTTACTAAATTCTAGGTCTATGAATGAACTCTTCATTCTGTAGATTATACTCAACTACCTAATTCTTGCCTTCTAAATTTTCCAGATAAAACAATACTACCATGGGAAATGTTCCATTATAGTGGTTCTTAAAATTGTGGTCGCATACTCCTTTGAGCATCTGATAAAACTATAGACTAACCAGAAAATACACAAAATACAGGGAGATTGGAAAACTTACACACATTTTCAAATAGTTTATCGTATGCACGGAGCCTGTTCCCAGGCCCTGGGTAAAGGATTCCTGCTCTTTTGTGTACTGCCTGCATCCCCATTTCTTCTCTGTCATCTGCAATAGTGTTCTTTTTTATTATTTCAAGTTATTTATTTATTTTTATTAATATTTTTGTTTTCACCTTTATTATTTATTTTTTATTATTGACAACCTCCATAATTAAAGACAATAAACCATAATCCCCTCCCCCACTTTCCTCTTCACAGCTCCATTCTCCATCATATGCTCTCCCCCTCTCAATCAGTCTCTCTTTTATATTGGTGTCATCATCTTTTCCTCCTATTATACTGGTCTTGTGTAGGTAGTGCCAGACTTCTCTCTCTCATGGAGCTGCATGCAGTGTAGGTTTTTTCCAGCTTTCAGTCAGCTGGTCTACATGGAGGTTTTCAGCTCAGCTCCAGCAAGATTTCTCAGTGACCTTGCAGCCTAAGCTATGGAGTCTTCAGCAAAATAGGGTCTGACCATCTATTACTAGTGGGAAACCAAGAGACTCGGCAATGGCCTATATAATGTTTGGGGCGCATCAGGGACCACCCTGGCTGACAACTCACTGGAAGGTATCCCATCTCTGACACTAAAAATTTTCCAACAGTCTTACGGCTTTTGGGTGCACCATTGTCCAAAAAATCAGGTTCCCATATGACTTATTCATACCCTCTTAGATTTTGATTAACCCTCTCCCCCACCTTCCTTTACTTACTCTCTTCCCCTGACCACACTTAGGTCTTTCCACTCCCATGAATCTTTTCTTCTATTTACATATATACAATACCACCCCCTGAAGTCCTCCCCTCTCCTCCTTCCCTCATAGCCCCTTTCTAGTTTACTAGCCTCTGCTACCATGTTCTATGATGGTGTCCATTTAAATGCCTTTCAATACGCGGTATAACAGTAACTACAGATGTTCTTTACATCATTTCAAAAGATGCTGTGCCCTTGTAGTATTGTCTTATCTTCTTGTCTCTGTTTGGTTTAATATGGGTTTATATGAGATTTATTAGAGATGATTTTCTACTCATTGGTAATGAATAATTTGAGCTTTGTCTTTTGTATAAGGAAAAATAGTTTGTAGAGAAGAATTTTCAAGTAGTAACTTGACTCAAATAGAGCCATTTCAGGTATTGTGTTATTATTATACATCTCTTTCTAAAACATGACTTAATGTATTCACTCTCGCCAGTTTTCCTACTGATGTTACTAAACAAGGGTTTACTTACACAGGCTGGAAGCGGAACTCATTGACCCCCAGAACAACAACTCTTCCTTGTCCTGGCTGTGAGCATGATGTAGATCTTGGAGAACGAGGAATCAGCGGTTTATTTCGAAATTTCACTTTGGAAACTATTGTGGAAAGGTACCGGCAGGCAGCGAGGGCAGCCACAGCCATTATGTGTGACCTTTGTAAACCACCACCTCAAGAATCCACAAAGAGCTGCATGGACTGTAGCGCAAGCTACTGCAATGAGTGCTTCAAAATCTATCATCCTTGGGGTACTGTGAAAGCTCAGCATGAGTATGTGGGCCCAACCACCAATTTTAGACCCAAGGTAAGTTAGGGTATTATACTGGTGGAAGAAATTATGAGTCTAGCTCTTAACAGAAAGGAAGTAACTTTAAAAGCAGGAATAGAAGGAATTTAAGGACAAGTCCTTGGAGTTATTGCCATGGCCTGAATATTTCCTGCAGCTTAGAAGGAAAAATTGTGAGGTATCTTATTATGATACAGAGTAGTGGAATATAATTAATGGTTGTTGATATTGACAATTCTGTAGTAGGAGAAAGGTTATCCCAGTGATGTAAGACTAAATTGTTAAAGTTAGTGTTACAAACTCATATTTGCCTGAAAGATTTGATTGGCAAACATTTTCTGATGTTTTTAGTTAGCTAAAATAATATTATAAGAGTAGTAGACTTTGAAGTTTGTGGGCTAGAAGCTGTATAATATCTGGGTGGAATTCACATTTTTAAATATTCTGGGTATTTGTTTACTAATGCTCCCAGGGGCTGTTCTGTGGCTGAAAATTAGAATAATTTTTTTATATCAAGATATTCTGATCTGTATAATTAAAAAAAATAACTGATTCTTTTAAGGTTGTTCTTTCTTACAGCTTAGTAATTTGGGTGGTTTTGGAAATATAATTGTATTCTTTTGAAAGTATTTTATTTGTATTTATCTATTTATTTGAGAGAGAGGAGAGAGAGACAGGCAGATAGGGAGAGAATGGGAATGCCAGCTGCTGCAAATGAACTCTAGACACATGTGCCATCTTGTGTATTTGGCTTATGTGGGTCCTGGAGAATCGAACCCTGAAGTCCTTTGACTTTGCAGGCAAACACCTTAACTGCTAAGCCATCTCTTCAGCCCCATTTTAATGTTTTTTATTTATTTATTTATTTATTTATTTATTTATTTATTTATTTATTTATTTTAAAGATTAGGCTGGACGTGGTGGTGCATGCTTTTAATCCCAGACTCAGGAGGCAAAGGTAAGAGGATCACCATACGTTCAAGGGCACCCTGAGACTACATAGTGAATTCCAGGTCAGCCCGGGCTAGAGGGAGACCCTATCTCAGAAAAAAAAAAAAAAAAAAAAAAGATTAAAGGAATACTGTTCTATCATGAAAGAACCTCTGATAAAGTTTAGGGTTTTTCTTTTTTCTTTTTTTCTTTTTCTTTTTTTTTGGTTTTTCGAGGTAGGGTCTCACTCTAGCCCAGGCTGTATTCACTCTGTATTCTCAGGGTGGCCTCGAACTTATGACGATCCTCCTACCTCTGCCTCCTGAGTGCTGGGATTAAAGGCGTGCACCGCCACGCCTGTCTTGTTTAGGTTTTTGTAAGTCAAGTATTTGATGAAAATTCGACTTTAAATTGGTTACAAGCTTCTCTTCCCCCATTTGCTTGCAAGTTTATGGATTTGTGACTTTCAACTAGGTTTCAGCTTTAGCAAAGAACCAGGTAACTGCATGATTTGGCTTGCACTAGTAGTTTTAAGCTTTTAATTCACAAATATAACCGATGGATAAGAGAAATATGAATAGATTGTATTGTCAAGATCATTTTCTCTTCAAGATGTTTGTGTACTTCAACATACCAAAATCTTAAAAATTATCCCTTAATATTGTAAATTATTACCCTATCACTGAATTCTTTTTATCTTGTGGAAAGCCAATGCTTTCATAGTTTATTTCAAATGCAATGGATTTGAGAATTAGGAACTTAGAAGTGCATACTTTCAGGGATTGTTGCTGTAGTTCGTTACTAGAGAAGTTTCTCTGACTTTGTAGTGGGTGGGAACCACGGGGAGGCGGCTGGTAGTGTTCTCTCCTGAGTGTGAAGTTGTTCTTGGTGTTGCTTTGCTGTACCTTCCACTTGTCATTGCTGATCCTGTTGCTGGTTCTTTCTCTCCCTCTGCGAGAGTTAAGGGAGAGGATGCAGTCTCGAGTGGCAAAAAGCAGGGGAAAAGAAAGACTTAGAAACTTAGGCATTCTGAAAAATTTTAAGTCTTTTCCAGTGTTTTCCCTCCCCCAACTGAACCTAGATTGGTATAAGGACTTTTCATGTTTTCTTTTGCTTTTAAATATGTGTCACAGAGCAATTATAGTTGGCTAAAATACAGTCCATTAAAATTGTGAACAACTTTTAAAAACTAGATTTTTATTTGTTATTTATTCAAGAGAGAGAAAGAAGAGGCAGATAGAAAGATAGATAGATAGAGAGAGAGAGAGAGGGGGGGGGGAGAGAATGGGCACACCAAGGTCTCTAGCCACTGCAAATGAACTCCAGATGTATGTGCCACCTGTGCATCTGGTTTATGTGAGTACTGGGGAATTGAACCTGAGTCCTTAGGGTTTGCAGTCAAGCACCTTAACCGCTTAGCCATCTCTTTAGCTTGTGAAGAACTTTTTGAAATCACTATTGTACTAACTTAAATACCAAATGAAAACAGTTATTTTACTTAAAATTTCAACTGTGACCATGGTGGTAGTTTATAGAGTAAGTAAAAACACCAATGCTTCCTCAAGCCAGGAAAGGCTGTTGTTCTGTGCAAATGCAGTTTGGGGAAGCTAGCATATTAGAAGCTTACCTCCCAAAGCATTCCAAGGCCCTCTTAGAAACAGAATTCATATAGGGAGAGGCAGGCCCCAGGTTTGTCTTAAGAATTTCTGATATCTTACGAAAACGACTGCTGAGAATTGGCTGGTCAGTAAATCTTCCTGGTTTGGTTAAGCATTCGTTCTACTTACGTCTGATTGGGATGGAACTTTATTACCAGGCTTAGGAGAGTGACATTTGAATCCTCAAGTCGAAACATTTAGAGAATTTTCATGTGATATGTTGTTTCTTGTTTCTTTTTTTATACCTTTATTCATTTACATGACTTTATGAACTTTATAAAGCAAAGCTTTGTACTTTTGGCCTTCATTGAGTACATGAAACCTAGATGTTTAATCATACTTTCATTTATTTTTTTACTCAATAGATATTAATGTGCCCAGAACATGAGACTGAGAGGATAAACATGTACTGTGAACTCTGTAGGAGGCCAGTTTGCCACCTCTGTAAGCTGGGTGGTAATCATTCCAACCACCGTGTAACCACCATGAGCAGCGCCTACAAAACCTTAAAGGTACGACTGCTGTGTTTGGAACCGGGTTCCGATTCCTTGTAACTTCATGTCTTTTATGTTTACAGTCATAGAATCACGGTTTGCGAGGCAGCCTGTTTCATGGAAAGGAGTTAACAGCATTAAGTGTAGTTTCATATACTCTATCAGTAGTGTGTGTTGGTATTTCTCATGTACATTAAAACCTGCACTGCTAGTTCTGAACTCTGAGGAAAAGAGCGAAAGACACTTTATTATGATCCATTGAGTCCAGTGCTCATGTGGGGTGCTTTGTGTGCCGAGGAAAAATTACCCCTCAAAAGACTGCAGCTATGTTAAGCAATGTGATTTTTGCTTCTTGCCTATGGGAAGAATATAAACTTTTTCTTAATCCTTTTTGAAACCTTTATAGAAGACTCTTCTGAAATTTTCAAGTCTGATAATCAAAATGAGTAGTGGTATGCTATTTTTCTGTTGCATGTCTGTTTCTTTTAAGCAATACTGGGAAAAGGAATTATTTTATCAATAAACCTACTACCCATTTTAATGGTTCCCTTTCCTCAGTATGTACTGGCCTGTATGTAGCTGCATATATACACAGTATTAGACTCTGTGTCCATGTCATGCGTAGGGTTCTGTCTTCTGGAACACAGGTAATACAGGTTTGGTCTACTAATTCTCTCACCTCTGCTGTTTCTAGGTTTTCATTGATTTTCCTTATCATTAAACTTTATTTCTCTGCTACTTTCTCTGCCTGTCAAATTTTGATTGGCTGCCAAGTACCTTGTTGAGTGCTCGATGTTTTTGTATTCCTACAAATATTCATTGACAGTGTGCCACTTGAACACTGATGTTTTGGGTCTTGTTTGTAAGCTTTGCTAAGCAGGACAGAGCAGCTCTGAGCACTAGGTCATCAACCTGACCTTAGAGGTGAAACCCTCTGAGCACGTGTCCTTCTGGCTGCCTTTTTTGTTCTTCTAATTTTTTTTTTTTTTTCTTTGCGGTCTGGTTGGTAAGAAGTCGCAGGTGCTGCTCTCAGCTTGTTCAAACTTTTGATCCTTTCTGGAACTTTTCCTGGCCTCTAGTGGTTTCTTCACACATCGGTGTTAATTGGTAGTCTGTACATTTCAGCCTTCTCTAATCTGTGATTTTGGGCTCTGGATACACTCTGGCTTCCCCCTACTCCTGCTTCATCAGTTACACTCATGGAAGATTCTGGGCTCCATTTGAGCTCCTTCTTCACCAGGCTTCGAAAACCTCCTACGGATAGTAAGCTGGGACAATCATTGACTTGTTTTGTTTCCTCGCATTTGGGGGATATGAGTCATGTTTGATTCTTTTTTTTTTTTTTTTTTTTTTTGGTTTTTCCAGGTAGGGTCTCACTCAGGCTGACCTGGAATTCACTGTGTAGTCTCAGGGTGGTCTTGAACTCACGGCAATCCTCCTACCTCTGCCTCCCAAGTGTTGGGATTAAAGGCATGTGCCACCATGCCTGGCCCGTCTTTGATTCTTGATGTCTAATTTCTTCTTTATTTTTCTGTTTGTGTATGTGATGTTATGAATGTATGCCCATGTAGCACCACATGTACTCACCTAACGTAGTTGGAGTGAAACATCAGATGTCCTACTCTATCGCTGTTTTTTTTATATATTATAGCAGGTTCTACTCTTATATCCGCCATCCCAGCTCCTGTTACCTTGGGGGTCCTCCTCAGTGGGGTTATGGTATTCACTGTGAAATCATGAAGGCCTCAGTCAGTCCCTGTGCAGTAGTGAGGGACTTACCTCAGGGCATTCCTATCCACTCTTGGGCTCTTACAATCTTTCCACCCTTCTTCTGTAATAATCCCTGAGCCATGGCAGGCCTACTGGCAGTCTGATTCAGTGTTGAGTTCTCTGTAGCCTCTGGATTTCTGCTTTGATACGTTTTGCGTGATCACCTTGTCTGTCACCACCGACCTGGGGCTAGTTGTCAGGCTAGCAGTCCATATTGCCTCTTCCTCGGAAATTTCCTCTTGGCCCTAGCAGATGGCATGTCTGGTGGTGGGCAGCCGGCTATCTTTTTGTCTTAGCGATGGATGTCAGCTTTCCTCCATTTTCTCTACCATCTATAAAATAAAACAAAAGCTTGGGTTAAAAGGGGGTATATGCAAAGTTATTTGAGAGATTTTTTTTGGTGTGCCAGCCCACTGTTCTCTAGAGAGCAGTGGGAGTGGGGGCTTCTCTCTGAAGTCTATGAGTTTCCTGACAATGGAATTTTTACTTGGTTTCCAGTGTCAGATATGAGTTCTCTCTCACTGAGTGGGCCTCATGTCCAATCAGAGAACAGTTGGTTACCTGGAGATGCTGTGTGCTACTGTTGCACAAGTGTGTTCTTCTTGTCTGGCTGGTTGATTCCTTAGTCTACAGGGTTCCCAGCTTATTCATGCTGTTGGTGACCATTGTCATCCAGTGGCTTCCATAGGACTCTCCAGCACTATGAGGGCTAGCCAAGAGGGAATTCCAGCATGGTGTTCTGATGTCCAGTGACTGCAGCCTGTGGTGTCTGCAGCAACAAGGGTCTTACCTTTTAGCTCTGGTAGATAATCCCGTGTTTGGCACTGGCCTACATTGTTTTGGGGGAATGCATAGGTCCCTCTAGCCAACAGTTCACTGTGGGAGGTAACCCAGTTCTGGGCCTTGGATTTACCAGCCAGAGTCTGTGGTTTTAAGGTTCAGCCTTTTCTACTTTCTGTCTGAACTGTCCCCCTTCCCCTTTATTGGTTGGTATATCTTGTAGAATGCTAGTCAGAATGAGGATTTCTGTGTAATTGATTCATGTTGTCTTAACTTTTGTGTAATCCCCTCCCTACTGCCTACCCCTCCCACTCTCTGTATTTTACTCATCTCCCATCCCCAACCTGCCAAGTAACTCCTCTCCTCTTTCCCTAGTTCTTCTCTGTCATGGACTGGAAGAATTAATATTGTGAAAATGTCATAGATTGGAATAATTAATATTGTGAAAATGGCCATTTTACCAAAAGCATTATATAAATTCTGTGCAATAAATAAATGCTCTGGACAGATACGGAAAAAATAGTCTCAAAATTCATATGGAAAAACGGATAGCCAAAGATATTCTCAACAAAAGAAACATTCTGCTTTTGTGCCCAAATTCCTTATGCTTACTACTGTCCTCACTCAAGTCCAGTTGATCTCAGTGAGGAACCTCAGATGAGAGAGTACATATGGTCTTTCTGAGCCTGCATGACCTCACGTACAATGATTTTTTTCAATTCCATCCATTTTCCTGCAAATTTCATTATCTCATTTTTTCTTACTGCTGAGTAGAATTCCATTGTGTATATGGACCACATCTTCATTATCCATTCATCAGCTGATGGACATCTCAGCTGATTCTAGTTCCTAGCTTTTGTAAATAGAGCAGCCACAGCCATGGTTGAGTAGGTATCTCTGTATTAAGAGTGGCTTGTAGCCTTCAGGGCATAGGCCCAGAAGTGGTTTAGCTGGATCAAATGGTAGATCTATTTTCATCTTTTTTCAGGGTGAGAGAAGTGGATCTAATTTCAATCTTCTATCTGAGTATTATCCAGTTTCTCAGTCCCATTTGTTGAAGATGCTGTCTTTTTTTCCATTGTGTAATTTTGGCCTCTTTGTCAAAGATGAGGTAGCTGTAATTGCTTGGATTTAGATATGGGTCTTCTATTCCATTCCATTCTGTGTGTCTGTTTTTGTGCCAGTACCATGCTGTTTTAGTTACTATGACTTTGAAGTATATCTTGGAATCAAGTATGGTGATGTATTTCTTAGGTTGAGAATATTTTTGGTAAGTAAGGCCTTCTGTTCTTCCATGTGAATTTTGAAACCATCTTTTTCCATATTTGTACAGAGCATTGTTAGAATTTTTACTGGAATTGCATTGAATCTATATAATGCTTTTGGTAAAATGGCCACTTTCACAATATTAATTCTTCTAGTCCATGAGCACAGGCAGTCTTCTCATATCTTCCTCAGTTTCTTTCATCAATCTTTACTGTTTTATGTTTTCCATCACTCTTTTACCATTCTTATTTTGAGCCAGAATCTCTTACTTTTACTGATTTGACAGCTTCCTGTTTTTTTTTTTTTTTTTCACAAGCTGTAGCGATTCTGAGGTTTCTGCTCCCCTATGGTACTAGGGTTACAGATGTGCATGGACATGCCCAGCTGTTTATATAGGTCCTGTTTATGTGGGTCCTGGGGATTGAATTGAATGGTCTTTCAGGCCTCCACAGGCCCTCGTGCTCATACCAGAAGTGCTCTTAACTGTGGATCCATTTCTTCAGCCTAATTTTTGAGAGCTGGTTGCATACATAGAGTTCGCAAGGTTGTTTCAAATGAGACACTAAGTCCAGTTTATTTGTCATTTTATCATGCCTCCATATTCTGCCCCACATAATAAAGCTTATAAATAAATTTCAACACATGTTTCAAAGTTTTACTTTCTTCTTGGTTTAATTTTATATAAACTGTTCTAATTTTTTTTTTTTTTTTGAGGTAGAGTTTCACTCTAGTCCAGGCTAACTTGGAGTTCACTCTGTAGTCTCAGGGTGGCCTCGAACTCATGGCGATCCTCCTACCTCTGCCTTCCAAGTGCTGGGGTTAAAGGCATGCGCCACCATGGTTGGCAAACTGTTCTACTTTTAATGTTACTTAGAATCTTCGACGGTTGTATGCCCTGCACTATTGTGTTGGGGAAAACAAACTGTGTTTTCCCTTTGTTCTCAGATCACAGCAATTAACACAGAAGACTTGTGTTTTTTTTTGTTTTGTTTTTTTTAAACAGGTTCTCACTGTGCTGACCTCACACTTGCAGTGATCCTCCTGTCTCTGTCTCCCCAGTGCTGGGATTACAAGCCTAGGCAGCAGAAAGGATGCCAGCAGGCAAGCAATCAGTTCTGTAGTAGCAGACACCAGGTCTAATTGAGTTTAGTGTGTGAGGTACCGTAGGTCGAGGGCTCAGTATCCAGTGCCACTTGCACCTCCATACCACTTTATATATCAAGGTGCCCTCCTTTACATACTAAGTGCAAAATCCCCGTTACCTTGCTTGCACCTTTGGTCAGCTGGCTGCAATGGAGGTTTCTATAACTAACCTTTCTTGAGTCTGATTAATTTATTGGAGAAGTTTACAGAACTCGGGGGAAGACACATTTACCTGTTTATTATATAGGATGTTACAAAGGTTACTGATGAAGCGATAGATGAAGGGTAAGGTGTGGTTGTGCACTCTGAACCTTCTCTTGTACTTTTTAATTGGGGGGTGTGTGTGTGTGTGCGCGTGCGTGCATTCGCGCATGTGTATGGGCACACCAGAGTCTCTCGCTGCTGCAAACAAATGCCCATCTGGCTTTACCTATGTGGTAGGGAATTATTCCTGGGTTGACAGGCTGTGCAGTCAAAGACTTTTAACCACTGAGCTATCTCCACAGCCCCAGTCTCTTCTATGTTTGCACATAGCCTCTTTCCATATCATACAGTATAAGTAAAAAACAAGAGGGGCTGGGCGTAGTAGTGCACGCCTTTAATCCCAGCACTCGGGAGGCAGCAGTAGGAGGATTGCCGTGAGTTCAAGACCACCCTGAGACTACATAATGAATTTCAGGTTAGCCTGGGCTAGAGTGAGACCCTACCTCAAAAAACAAAAAACAAACAAAACAAACAAACAAACAAACAAACAAACAAAAAAAAACAAAAGGAAGATGATAACAGTGGGACACTTGCTTCCTTAGTTCCTAAATTCTGAGTGTTGTCCCACTTCTTGTCCTGACCACTCTTTCCACGTCAGGTCTTCCACAGTGACCAAAAGCCTGAAGTGCTCGCACCCTGTCAGGGCTACAGCTTGGGTGCTCGCTCACATTTTAGACTGAATACATTTGTCCAGTATACCTTCCTAGTCCATGGCACTTCCAAGGGGTTTTCATTTTCAAATATACTGCAGGTTATTGCAGAGTATGTGTTCTAGATTAGACTAGGGATCTCACCAAAACCCATGATGTCTGTGAGAAGTTACACTGATTTCAGAATGGCTAATTTACGAACAAGTTATTCTATAAACGCCAGGATGTGCACATTTCTACAGCCCTTTCTTCATTGTGTGGTTACTGGCTGACTAGGTTGGGACAGGCTGAGATGATTACTGTGTATATTTCCCTTTGTTGCTTTTCCTGCTGTACATGTGTGTACGTGTGTGGGTGAGAGAGAGTGTGAATTACACAATGTGATGGAAGGCAAGACTGTTTGGATGGCTGCTGCCCTTTCATTTGCTTGGAAGCCTTTAAGAGCAAGAGTTCTGGGGCTGGAGTTGTAGCTGGGTTAGTGGAGCACGTGCCTAACAGTCATGAAGCCCTTGGGTTCAGTCCTCAGCACTGTACAAACTGGGCCTGATGGTGTGAATCCCAGCACTTGGGGTGGAGGCAGGAAGATCAGAAGGTTAAAGTCATTCTTGGCTTCTCTGAGGCCAGTCTGAGGTGCATGAGACCCTGTCTCAGCAACAGTAGCAACAAACAGAACAATCATAGGAAGGAGGAGCAATGGAGGACTCCAGATGGCCTCCTGCTTCCACATACGTGCACATCCGTGTACACAATCTACATATACATGTGCATGTACACCACATGCAACCTCCCCCACATACTACCATGCACACTCACTAGAAAGAAGAAAACTAGCAGGAGTTCAGGGAGTGAACAATAACAGTAAAAGTTAACCAATAAAAATGTACTCTTTGTGTCTATGTGGGGTTTTTGATCAAGCACTGCTCCTTTTTTCCAGCTTTCTTTTGATGTTTCATATAGCCTTGGATGGGTGTTCTTAAGGGCAGTAAAATATCTACTTTGTGTTAACTACTCTAGCTGATTTTCCTGTCTTTATCTACGAGGGGTGGGTACTGTGTAAGTGGAACTCTGCAAGGTCTGTGCTAACTTTATTTTTGTGCACTTGTGTTATGTGCGTGTTTCAACAGGAGAAGCTTTCAAAGGACATTGATTTCCTTATTGGTAAAGAAAGCCAGGTGAAGAGTCAAATTTCTGAGCTAAACTTGTTAATGAAAGAAACAGAGGTGAGTTATATATGCCTTGCATGGTTTTAAGTCATGTAAATGTTCGCTTATTGGTTCATATACTCCTGTGGCCATGAGTCAGCTTTTTTGAGACTGTGGGGACAAATGTGAAGAATAAATTGTAATGCTGTGCAGCTACCAAGTGATGATGGATCCCAAAAAAAAGGAAGAATGAGTAGCTCTGTGTGACAAGTGACAGGGTCTTGAAAAGCTTTTAAAAATTGTTTTTCTTTGACAAAGCTAGAAAAAAATATGAATGGACACATCAGAGCCTCCTGCCACTGCATTTGAACTCCAGATGTATGAACCACTTTGTCCTTCTGACTTTATGTGGGTAGGGGGGACTCGAACCCTAACCAGCAGGCTTTGCAAGCAAGTGCTTTTAACCACTGAGTAATCTTCCCAGGCCGAACATGATACCTCAGTGATATCTGCATTTAGACAAATGAAGAGATTGCCTTTGAAAAATGTATTGTCTGTGAGTAGGAACAGGTTTATCTACAATTTTAGGTATTCCTGAATAAATTATCTACCTTTCCTTACAAAAAAAAAAAAAAAATGTTTGAGGGGCTGGAGAGATGGCTTAGCAGTCAAGGTGCTTGCCTGTGAAACCTGAGGACCCAGGTTTGACTCCCCAGAGCCCATGTAATGTAGACGCACAAGGTGACCCGTGTGCACAAGGTCATGCCTGCGCACAAAGTGGCTCATGCATGTGGAGTTTGATTGCTAGAGGCCCTGGCACACTGATTCTCTCTCTCACTCTCTTCAAGAACCATGTTTGAGCATTCATGTCTGTCTTGTTTAGAATAGCCACAAAGGGGAAACTACCCAAATGCCCATAAACAGGAAGACACAGCAGTGGGGACTGTGACTGCACCCAGCAGGGTAGAATTGATCTTGCCTTCATGTAGAACACCAGATCCAAAGGAGTGTCTTGTGTGTCCCGTGTGATGACGTCTGTGGGAATCATCTGAGATGATGAAACCAGGTGGTTTCTGTAATTCAAGGAAGTCGTCTTAGAGGAAGGGAGAATCAGTCCCTACAAAGGTTATGCAGGTGGCTTCTGGGATACCATGATACTCTTTTATGGAGTACAGACAGATGCTCTGCTGGGTGTTGGCTGCCTGCATGTAGTCATAAAGAACCATCCATGTTTACACTTATTCAAACGCTTTCCTATTTGTATATCATGCTTCAATGAGATGCTAAAAAGTAAACGAGGTGTGGTGGCTCATACATGTAATTCTAGCACTTTGGAGATGGAGGCTGGAGGATCAATAACTGTTCAAGGCTAACCTTGTCTCAAAAACTTAAAAAAGCAAAAAGAAAAGGGGGCTGGAGAGATGGCTTAGTGGTGAAGGCACTTGCCTACAAACCCAAAGGACCCAGGTTTGATTCCCCAGGACCCACGTAAGCCAGAAGCACAAGGTGGTGCATGTGTCTGGAGTGTGTTTGCAGTGGCTGAAGGCCCTCGTATGCCCATTCTCTCTCTGTCTGCCTCTTTCTCTTAAATAAATACAATAATTTTCTTTAAAAAAGAAAAAGAAAATGTAATAGCATTTAAAACATATTGTCAGTATGGATTAGACTAGGGAATTTAAAAATCCCAGAGGCTGGGAAGATGGTTTAGGGGTTGAAGACACAGGCTTGCCAAGCCTGCTGGCCTGGCTTTGGTTTCCCAGACACTCATGTCAGCTGGATACAAAAAAAAAAAAAAAAAAAAAAAAAAAGACACAAGCATCTGCTGTGCATTTGCTAGCAAGAGAGCCTGGCACACTCATGCACGTATTCATATGTGAATAAGTAAACAAGAAAACAAATATTTTTAGATGGTAAATATTTTTTACTTTCTTTCATGCCTACTTGCTTTTTTTCTACTTGGAACAAACTAAGTCCATTACTCTTCATCACATTACATACACATATGTGTATATTTTATGCATGCATGTGCATATTGTATGTATATCTGTGTGTGTGAATGTGTATGGAGGTCAGAGAATAACCTTGAATGTTGTTCCTCAGGAACCATCCACTAGTGTTTTTTTTGTTTTGTTTTGTTTTTTGGGTTTTTTTTTTTTTTTTTTTTTTGAGAAAGGGTCTCACTAGCTTGGCATTTGCCAAGCAAGACTGGCCACCCAGGGAGCCCCCAGAATCCATCTGTCTCCCTGTCCCCAGTGCTGGAATTATAGACACCTGCCACAAGTGGCTTTTTCCATGAGTTCTGGGCCTTATGCCTGAATGGCAGGGCACTTGGAATAATTTTTCTGAAAAAGGGAGTGAAATAATTGAGAAATGATGGAAGGCTGTGGATGTGGCTTAGTGGTATAAAGTTTGCCTTGCCATGCACAAGGCCCTGGCGCTGAACCCCAGAATCACTGGAAATGGAAAAAAAAAAAAAAAGGAAAAAGAAAAGTGCATTAACACCATATTACTAGCATAGCTTTTGCTTTTCATGTTATTTTCCCTATTTTCCCTGGTTACAGTTATCACCTTAAATAAGGACTAGTTTTTCCATGTGATTTAAAGTGGCATTTGCTTGTTTCTGGTTTTGTCAGAGTGACAACTGTGGCACACACAAAGCCAGTTCTCACTTCCTCAGAAGGTCTCTCCTTTTGGGCATTTAGGTTTGTCTTTACTCTGTGGTGCTCTCATTAATGGTACCCTTTGCTTCTGAAATAAAGGAACATCTAGTCTTATGAGGGCTGGGAGTTCACCATCCTTTGGGTTGTAAATTGAGGAATTCGGTGTCGAAGTTCACATGGAACCTGATTTCTTGAGAAGTTTTGAACTCTTTTTACTTTTGATCTGAGCTGAATTTATCAGCTTGTCCGTAAGAATTTTCTTCTATAATAGAAAATTTATCTCTTGTTTTTGATTTTTATTCAGTAATGATGCTTGACAGCCTTGTATTTGTAATTATACTTGGCTGGGAAAAAGTTATCTATGAATAATATATCTGATTTTAATGTTATGACACATCTTGAAATTCTGTCAAAGTGTCATTGTTCTCTGCCCTTTGACTTAAAGATGGAATTAGAATGAAGTGTAATGACACACATGTAAGAAATGCCACAATGAAACCTGTCACTTTGTATACGGACTTACATTTTTATTTATTTATTAGAGACACAGAGGGGAGGGAGGAAGAGAGAGAATGGGTGTGCCAGGGCCTCCAGCCATTGCAAACAAACTCCAGATGCATGTGCTAGCATGTGCATCTGGCTTACGTGGGACCTGGAGAATTGAACTTGGGTCCTCAGGCTTCATAGGCATGTGCCTTAACCACTAAGCCATCTCTCCAGCCCTACATTTTTTTAAAAGTGTGGTTGTTGGGGCTAGAAATGAAATCTGGAAAAAAAAATTCCTTTAATTTGAAGCACTGTCCAGAAGTAGTAGACCATACTTCTGTTACATGCTATCAGCTATTAAGAATGTTCTAGAAGACTTTGTTTTGTTGTTGGGTCTCTTCTAAGTGCTGAGTTGCTCTGCTGGACTTGTTTTCAACATCACATTGAGCACTGATTTATAGGAATTCACAGTGTTTGTATAAGGCGTGGTGACAAAAGCCTGTAATCTCAGCATTTGGGAAACTGAGCCAGGCAGGTCTCAAGCAAAGCAAGACTCTGTCTCAAAGAAGAAGCCCCAAATCAAAGTGTTTAACAAACATTAAAGATAGAATTCATGACAAAATAGAAAAAGAATCATGTGTGCAATGATTATTTAGAACATGTGACATTGTGGTATGCTTTTATGTTAATAATCTTTCTTCAGCATCAAAAAGGCTTAACTTGTTTCTGCTGTGCAACAGCTTTTGTGGAGGGAGAGAGGAAGGCGGGTGCACACTGAGTCTAGAGCCTTGCTCATGCTTTGTTCCTGCTAAGGATCAGGTCACATGACTAAGTCAGAGTTAAATGAAACTGATTTAAAAAGGAGCACTTACTTTTTAAAATTTTTTATTTTTTTATATTTTATTTATTTATTTGAGAAGAGAAAGAGGCAGACAGTGAGAGAGAGAGAGAGAGAGAGAGAGAGAGCAAGCTATAGACAGAGAATGGGTGTGCCAGGGCCTCCAGCCACTGCAAACGAACTACATACAGATGCATTTGCTCCCTTGTGTATCTGGCTTACGTGGGTCCTGGAGAATCGAACTGGGATCCTTTGGCTTTGCAGGCAGACACTTTAACCACTAAGCCATCTCTCCAGCCCAGGAGCACTTACTTCTTAATATCTTAGTCAAGAACATTGTTTGTAGCTGTGACTCAACTTTAACAAGATTAGAATAGTATATTAAAGGATTAAAATGAACAAATTTGAAATGAATCTTAAACTCTCTAGAGTTGTGTTTTCCTGTTTGTGGTTAAATCAGCTCATTTCTGTTTTGAATTCCTTTATATATAAAATTGAAGGTTGTGTGGTCATTTAATAGGATAAATTGTCTGTTACTGGGTTTTGGAGATGAAAATTTTAAGGAAATACAATGTTAGGAACAAGTCTGAATGAAAGTTGTTTGTTCTTTAGTGTGTTAGATGTTAAATTTTTGTTAGGAAATTTCAGGTCAGACAAGATACTTTTATTTTTTATTTTATTTTTTATTTTTGAGAGCAATAAGTGGTGGTGGGGGGGAATGGATGCACCAGGACTTTCAGTCTGCTCTGAACGAACTCCAGATGTGTGTGCTTCCTTGTGGTGCATGTGTGACATTGCATGCTTGCATCACTGTGTGTCTGGTGGGACCTGGAGATTTGAACATGAGTTCTTAGGCTTTGCAGGCAAGTGCCTTAACCTCTAAGCCATTTCTCCACCCCTTAATTTTTATTTTTTACAATATCTGGGTTTTCTTTGTTGACAAGTATAATTATGTAGAAGTTTGTGACAGGAACATGTCATCAGATGAAGTAATGTTAGCTTGTCTTATGATAGTGCAATGGAGAGAGAGCCAAAGAAGAAGCAATCACACATTTTGAAAAGCTCTTTGAAGTTCTGGAAGAGAGGAAGTCATCTGTACTGAAAGCAATAGATACCTCGAAGAAACTCAGACTGGAAAAGCTTCACACTCAAATGGAAGAGTACCAGGGCCTTCTGGAGAACAATGGGCTTGTGGGGTACGCTCAAGAAGTGCTGAAGGAGACAGATCAGTCTTGTTTTGTTCAGACAGCAAAGCAATTGCACCTCAGGTACCTTTTACTTTTACTTTTCACTTGAATACCTAGAGCACTGCCACTAAATGTCACTGTGTATTTCAAGTTCGGCTCCAAGTAGCTGGCAGTGATGTGTTCACGTGACTGGCTTGCTTTATTCTTAAGTGTAACAATTTTTGTTCATCACTTTGCAGATATTTAGTGTGGTTTGTGTTTTAGAGAATCATTTTTCTTTTTTTTTTTAAAAACATCCCCTCCATTCTCTCCCCAAGGCCTTTTTATTATTTATTTATTTATTTATTTGACAGAGGGAAGGAAGGGGGGAGAGAGAGAGAGAGAAAGAATGGGCATGGCAGGGCCTCCAGCCACTGCAAATGAACTCCAGAGGTGTGCACCCCCTTGTACATCTGACTAGTGTGGGTCCTGGGGATTTGAACCTGGGTCCTTTGGCTTTTCAAACGCCTTAACCCTAAGCCATCCCCCAGCCCTAGAGAATCATTTTTCTATAAAGCATATCTGTCTACAGAATACAGAAGGCTACAGAATCGTTGAAGAGCTTTCGACCTGCGGCTCAGACGTCCTTTGAGGATTATGTTGTGAATACAACGAAACAAACAGAGCTTCTTGGAGAGCTGTCCTTTTTCTCCAGTGGTAAGTCTTAGTGAGGGCCAGTCCCCATCTTTTAGTCTGAATTTATACTGTATGTATCTCCAAAAATATGGTTCTCTTCTTTCTGAAACTATACATTTACTCAGGATCCCTATACGCTGAAGTCTTGTCCCAGTTTTGTCTTTATGATGATGATGGTGTGCACAGAAATGTTTGCTTCCTAACCGTCATACAAATGCCATCAGGTTGTATCCTTTTAAAAAATGTGTGCTTGTATGTGTGTGCACATGTGCATGTGCGTGCATATGCACACACCCATCTGGGTCTCTTGCCACTGCAAATAAATGCCAGTCCAGCTTTACCTTGAGCGACTAGGGAATTGAATCTGGACCACCAGACTTTGCAAGCAAGTTCCTTTAACCACTCTGAGCCATACAATCCCTGTTGTTATCCTTTTGGGAAGTTATTGATGATTGTAAGTGAAGCTTAAGATAGATATTTATTAATACATGAACTTTTGGCTTAAAGCTATGTTCTATATTTTAGCTGTTTTTCATAAGTAAAAACCATTTCACTACTGAGAGACAGTTTGTTTCTCCTTTTTCTTGATGATAAGCAGTGCTGTACTGAACATCTCTGCCAGGGTTCCTTTGCATATGTGTGAGTTTCTCTGTGGCAGAAACCTAAAGATGGAAGTTGTAGCCTGAAATGGACGAGAGTATGCTTAGGTGATTGTTACTCTGTGTGCTGGCCAGGGCTGCCACCACAAAGGACCGCAGGCTGAAGGCTTCAATAACAGAACTTTTCTTGTAGTGCTGATGGCTAGGCGCCCAAGATTAGGGTGTTAGCCAGGCTGGTTTCTTCTATGGCCTCTCTCCTGGGCTTGCAGATGGTGGTCTTCTCCCCTTGGCTTCCCATGGTCTTTCTTCTATACAGGTCCATATCCTAATCTCTTCTTCTAAGCACATCAGTCATTGAATTAGGGCCCACCATAATGACCTCACTTTGATTTAATTTCCTTTTTAAAGACCTGACTTCAAATATAGTCAGTTTTAGGGTTACAGTCACAATCTGGGGGTTAGGAATTCAGTGTATGATTTTTCTGGGGGAGCATAGTTCAGCCCAAAATGTTTGCTTTTGCGAGTGTTTTACTCCCTCTCGCAGGGAGAACATCCTTTCTTCCTTCTCACATCTTACCACGTTCATCTCACTAAGGCTTCTCTTCCAGTGTGGGGAACCAGAACCCCAAAGATTTACAAAGATTTAGTCTCATTCCTCCATAGGTTAGCTGTGTGGATTTGTGAAATTTTCTTTGTTAAAGTTAAAAATGGATTACTTGGGGCTGGAGAGATGGCTTAATGGTTAAGGCATTTGCCTACAAAGCCAAAAGATCCCGGTTCGACATTCCAAGCCCTATGTAAGCCAGATGCATAAGGGAGCACATGTATCTGGAGTTCATTTGCAGTGGCTGGAGGCCCTGCATGCCCATTTATTCTCTCTTTCTCTCAAATCAATCAATCAATCAATCAAATATATTTTTAAAAAATGGATTACTGCCTGGCAGTTGGCTCACACCTTTAATCCCAGTGCTTGGGAGGCAGAGGTAAGAGGATCTCTGTGAGTTCAGTGCCAGCTTGGAACTATAGAATGAGTTCCAGGTTAGTCTGGGCTAATGTGAGACTCTACCTCAAAAAAAAAAAAAAAAAAAACCAACCAGACAAACAAAAAACCCTGGGTTATTATGGCTTTTCTTTTTAAATTGATACCTAAATCTGAGAAATATATTATGACTATTTATTTTTTTCACATATATATATTTGTTACTATTTTAAATGCTGATTCTATCTCACGTACTACTCTCTCTACTTCCAATCTGTACGCCTCAGTTGTTTTCTAGGTAGATGTTGTCTTACTTGTGAATGCAAGCTCCTCCCTCCCTATGGGTCCTCAGTGTGCCTCTGGGGGTGAGGCAGAATGTTCACTGCAAATGAACTCCAGATGCATGGGCCATTTTGTACATCTGGCTTTATGTGGGCACTGGGGCTCAAACCCGGATTGTTAGGCTTTGCAGACAAGCACCTTATCCACTGAGCTCTCTCCAGCCCCTGTCTATCCTATTTCTTTTTTTTTTAATTTTAATTTATTTATTTGAGACAGAGGAAAGGAGAGAGAAACAGAGAGAAAGAGAGAGAATGGGCACCCCAGGGCCTCTAGCCACTGCAAATGAACCCCAGATGCATGTGCCACCTTGTGCATCTGGCTTACTTAGGTTCTGGGGAATCAAGCCTCGAACTGGGGTCCTTAGGCTTCACAGGCAAGTGCTTAACTGCTAAGCCATCTCTCCAGCCTGCGTCTATCCTATTTCTTATGTATCTTTCCCATTTCAGTTACAAATAATTACAAATTAACTTATTTTTATATTCATTATTTTTCTTATATGTAATGTTTTAAATTTAGAAAGTTCTTATTCTGACAATGACTTCTATAGTGTTAATTATTTTTACAGAAAAAAAGTTCACATTTAAAAATACTAATATTAGCTGGGCATAGTGGCGCACACCTTTAATCCCACCACTCAGGAGGCAGAGGTAGGAGGATCACCAGGAGTTCGAGGCCACCCTGAGACTACATAGTGTATTTACAGGTCAGCCTGGGCTAGTGTGAGACCCTACCTCAAAAAAGCCAAAAGAAAAAAATATACTAATATTTTAACATCCTGTTCTATCCATAATTCCTTCAGGCACAGACATTCCTGAGATCAATGAGGAACAGAGTAAAGTTTATAACAACGCCTTGATAAGCTGGCACCATCCAGAAAAGGAGAAAGCTGATAGCTATGTTCTTGAGTACAGGAAGATTAATCGAGATGAAGAAATGATGTCGTGGAATGAAATAGAAGTGTGTGATACAAGTAAAGTTGTCTCCAACCTTGAAAGCAACAGTCACTACGCTTTCAGAGTGAGAGCTTACAAGGGCTCCATCTGTAGTCCCTGTAGCCGAGAACTGATCCTTCACACGCCTCCAGCGCCAGGTATTAGGAATACTGGAATTTTCTTTTTTGTTATTTATTTATTTATTTATTTATTTATTTATTTATTTATTTGTGACAGACAGAGAACGAAGCAGATAGAGAGAGAGAGAATGGGCATGCCAGGGCCTCTACCCACTGCAAACGAACTCCAGATGCATGCACCCCCTTGTGTATCTGGCTTACGTGGGTCCTGGGGAATCGAGCCTCGAACAGGGGTCCTTAGGCTTCACAGGCAAGCACTTAACCACCAAGCCATCTCTCCAGGCCCGGGAATACTGGAATTTCAAAAAGCAAAGCAGGGACTGGGAAGATTGCTTAGTGGTTAAAAGCTGTTACTTGAAAGCCTGCGGGCTCAAGGTCCAATTTCCTAGCACCCACAGAAAGCCAGATGCAAAATGAAGTAATGTGTCTCTGATCACAACACATGATAAGGAAGTCAACGCCAGAAGAATCTGAAGCTAGTCTGTGGACACTTGTTTGCCTGGTAGTCATTTGTCACAGCATAACATCCTGTCTTAAAGAAGGTGGAGCACAGACACCTCTAGGTGGTCCACTGACCTTGCCATATATGTTTGTGTTTCTCTCTCTCTCTCACCACCCCCACACCACACCACACCACACAAATTGAGTAGGAAGAGAGACCTTGACAGTCTGAACTCAATAAATTCTTCCTATACACCTACTTAGAAACCAGCATTTACTTGTAGAATATTCCCAGTCGGTAGAGTCCATGCACAGCTTGGATTGAGCCAGGAGAGGGTACATTCGGGGTGGTATGGCTCTAGATCTAGTTTGGATTTAGAAATGAACTGAATATTTGAACTTTGCCTTACAGACTGAGAACAGGATTTGATTTTAACATCAAACAGAAATAAACATAAAAGACATATAAGTGACCAGGGGTAAATTGGGTTCAAAATAGCATAAGTACTACCTTACAAGTTTAAAATAACATTGTTCTGGTTTTCTCCTGTTTTTTTCTTTCTTTAGTCAGTCACTGGTAATGTCTAAAGTATAGGTTATATAGATAGATTTTTTATTTTGAGGTAGGGTCTCACTCTGGTCCAGGCTGACCTGGAATTCACTCTGTAGTCTCAGGGTGGCCTCTAACTCACGGCGATCCTCCTACCTCTGCCACCCAAGTGCTGGGATTAAAGGTGTGCACCACCACGCCCGCCATAGATAGTTATTTTTAAGATTTATTATCACAGAATCCTGACATTTAATTTTGATTTAATCTAAGTCTGACTTGCCTAAGTTTTTTTTTTTTTTTTTTTTTTTTTTTGCTAACTCATTGTGACTCTCAGCACATGGGGTGGAAGGCATGTGTTGGGACCACATGGAAAGCTTTCCCCTTGCCTAGGAAACCTCCTTATGCCAAGTTACCTTTGTATCAGTTAACTTTTTATTGCTGGGACAGAATGCCTGACAAAAATCAGTCTAAGTGGGGGACAGGCCTATTTTGCTTAGTTCCAGGTCACAGTCCATCCTGGAAGGAAGGGTGTGGTGGCAGGATCTTAACACAGCTGGTCACATTCATTCAGTACAATGAGGAAACAGAGACTGATGGGAACTGACTTGTGATGGGATCAGGGCTTAGGTAGCTCTGCTCTTCCAGCTGTGCTTCTTGTAGTCTCACTCTTGGGCTGGACCCACCTGGAGCCCATAGCTTTTCTTCCAGATGTCCCATGGTCCTGGCCTCTCTAAAATCCTGAGGTCTCTATTGCAACTCAGGGTTCCCTGTCACAGCTTTACTAGGCTGTATCACAGGGCCTCTTGGCAGGGACTTTAAGTCTGTCCTACATTGCTTAGCCACTGTGGCTGTCTGGAACCATAGTGCACTACTTCCTGGCCCTCTGTGTCATTCGTCGGTTATTCTTCCAAAACCAGTACCATGTGGGCAGTGCTGCCAAGTTCTGCTGCCAGATTAGGATGAAGCCTGGCTTTGAACCCCAGTTGTAGCAGCTTATGCATGCTAATCTTAGAGGACAGGAACCTCTTTCATTCTCCTTTAAGGTTATTTCGGTTTCAAGGGGAAGTCCATCATGGTAGAGAAATAATGACAGGAACAGCAAACTGGTGGCACATCATCACATCAGCCGGGGGCAGGGGTGGGAAGTAAAGCGAGATGAATGTTAAATGCTCACATGGCTTTATCCTTTCTATACAGTGCAGGAACCCAGCCCATGGCATGGTGCCACCCACAGTTTGGGTGGGTCCTGCCACTTCAACTAATCCACTAACTCCCGTTTAGAGTACATATTACTTCTCTTGGTTCTGTTCCTTTAGAGAATCCTGACTAATAAACCCTCCCTCCCCTTCCGAGTTAAAACCCACTGGCCCTCCTTACAGGGAGTGTGATGAGCTTTGCAGGTTGGAAATGACATCTAGTTGTCAGTGGACATTCACTGCAGCCTCTCTCTCCACAGATGAGGGTCACTGGGAACTAAAGATGGGCTCAGTGTGGTTAGCCAGAAAGCATTTTACCTCATTAGTCACTGCCTTGGACTCAATCTTTAATTAGTATAGACCATGGTCCCTACCTGGTTTTAGTGCATTCTGTCCTCTTTTTTTGACCAAAATAGAGAAGCAGTATGTATGTTTTAGGTATATTGTAGGCTTTAAAAAATTAGAATACAGATATATGGAGTTGGCTGAAAATATTTTTTGTTTTTCTTTTTCCTTTTTTTTTTTTTTGGAGAGAGTCAGAGAGAGAGGAAGAGAGAGACAGATGGATAGAGAATGGGTGTACCAGTGGCCTCACCTCTGTGAACAAACTCCAGATGTGTGCGCCCCCTCATGGGCAAGTGTGGCATTATGCCCTTGCATCACTTTGCGTCTGGCTAAACATGGGACTTGGAGAATTGAATGAGCGTTCTTAGGCTTAGCAGGCAGGCGCTTTAACTGCTAAGCCATCTCTCTAGCCCTAAAAATATTTTTCTTAATAGAGAGTATTGGGATGAATTTGCAAGTATTAAGTAGATGTTTCATAATATATGATGTTTACACTTTCTTTTCTAGTCTCTTTGAAAGCTGAAGCAAAAGCAAAACAGTTCCTGGACTTAGCTGCTGTTTTCAGTAACATAGTTGGAGGGGAAGAGGAAAGGAAATGCTATGGACTTTTTTTTTTTTTTTTTTTTATTTTTCACAAACAGGGTGACCCTTTAAATATACTTTACAAATTGGTAGGCTTACTTTTTAGATTGAAAAGAGGTGGGAAAAAATTGTTCCAGGACACTAGGCCTCACCAGAAAGAAGGAACTACCTAGATATGGGAATTTTCTTCTTGTTAATGAACATTTTTAACGTAGATGAAAATTTGCCCCTTTAACCATTTGCTTGATATTAAGTACATTCACAGTAGTGTGTAGCCACCATCACATCTCTAGATTTTTTTCAATCATCCCAACTGAAAAACTTGTATCTGTTAGTGATGATTCCTCATTCTCTCTGTCCCTAGACACTGGCAGCCTGTGTTCTTTCTGTCTACTTATGCATTTGGCTGTATTTGGGCACTTGGATAAATGGAATTGTGCAATATTTGTCCTTTGCATCTGCTTTATTTCAAGTGTGTTTCATGCATTACCATTTTCTTTTAAAGACTTGATAACTTCACATTGTGTGCACATAACCACATTTACTTTATCCACCTTTCTGTTTATAGACATGTTATTTCTACATTGGCTATAAAACAATGTTTTGCTTAATTGAGTTCTGTAAATTAAAGTTGACATCAAACTTTTGTCAAACGTTTGAGCAGGGATGCAAACCTAGATCTCTCTGAACTGCAACCCCATACTTCTTTTTTAAAAAAAAATCACCATGATCACCATCATCCTTCGTTCAGGGATTAGAGCACTGGTCTTATAAATAGTACCACGTTTCTCATATCTGCTGTGTTTGATGGATAAGGAAAAATCTTATAAAAATTATAAAATGTGCCCGGGCATGGTGGCACATGCCTTTAATCCCAGCACTTGGGAGGCAGAGTTAGGAGGATCACTGAGAGTTCGAGGCCACCCTGAGACTACGTAGTGCATTCCAGGTCAGCCTGAGCCAGGTAAGACCCTATCTCGAAAAACCAAAAAAAAAAAAAAAAAATTATAAAATGTGGGCTGGAGAGATGGCTTAACAGAGAAAGGAACCTGCCTGTGAAGCCTAAGAATGTCTGTTTGAAACTCCAGGTCCCAGACACAAAAGTGATGCAAGCACACAATGTTTCACATGCGCACAAGGGGGCGCACACCTCTGGAGTTTGTACACAGTGGCTGAGAGGCCACTGGTGCACCCATTCTCTTGCTCTTCCTCTCTCTGTTTCTCTCAAAAATATCATAAACTTTGTAATTTAGGTAATAAATTCATACTACCTCTTATTTTAAAGATAGATTACTTAAGTGAAAACTATGTGTAATAGCTAATACCCCTTTTTCAAAGAGGTAGATACATTCATACATTTTCAAACATTTAAAATATGCTATCCTGTTTTTGATATTTCTGAAGATTTTCAGGAATAAAAATATCCTGGATATACAGGAATTGGGAAAATAAAGTTGCTACTAAGTTGAAGTTTTGAGTTGACATGATTATCTGGGATAGTATCACACCTTCCTCTTTGTATCTCTCTCTTCAGTAATTTCTATTTGAAAAATGTCAAATTTGACCTTTAGTTACAGAAAAGCTAGAATATATTTCTCAGACTAATTTTAAGCTCCATTTAGTTTTCAGCTTCCTGTTTGATGAAAAATGTGGCTATAATAACGAGCATCTCTTGCTGAACTTGAAGAGAGACCGGGTGGAGAGTAGAGCTGGATTTAATGTTCTTCTCGCTGCTGAACGTATCCAAGTGGGATATTACACAAGCTTAGATTACATCATTGGAGACACTGGAATAACGAAAGGGAAGCACTTCTGGGCCTGCCGTGTGGAACCGTATTCATATCTGGTCAAAGTAGGAGTTGCTTCCAGTGATAAACTACAAGAATGGCTCCGTTCTCCTCGGGATGCGGCTAGTCCAAGGTAGACTCTTTCTAGAACTTACCTACTTTAACTGCAAATACCCATGTTTAGCAAGACAGTCCTGAAAACAAACTTGGATTTATTTACTATTACTACATTTGGAATACACATTTCTTAGATTCAGGTGTTTTGTCTGTGATTATGTGTCTGGCATAGGACAAAAGAGTCAGATTGTCTGTATCCATAATGAGAATTAACAGCTTATTTTTGATGCTGTGAGGAAGCGTGTTTTGCTTATCTGTTGGTTATGATACAGCTTCATGGTTTGAATTTTGAAATTTGTGTTTCCTGTAGTGCCAAAGTTATGTGATTAAAATATCCACATTTATAATGAAATGCCTTTAATTGCCATACTTCATAATTTTACCAAGTTATATGTACCCAGTTTCTTTAAATTCTCCCATGAGTCCTTTTCAGACTTTAGTCATAGTAGACATTTTTCAGTTTTTTAAAAGAGATTGAATAGCAGGGATTGTACATGTTAGTTTCTCTTCAGTGGGATTATATGAACTGGCAGAGACACATTTTATTTTGAAACAGGGCCTCACTCCAGCCCAGGCTGACCTGAAAGTTACTCTGTATTTCCAGGCTGATTTGGAACTCTTGAACTTAAGGTGATCCTCCTACGCCAGCCCCCAGGGTGGGCTTATAGACATGAGCTACTTTGCCTGGTTGACAAATAATATTTTGACCATTTAATGTGAATGGTACAACAGAGTAATGATCTGGATGATAGGAGAATTTTTTTTTCACGGAGATATTTACATAATAAGGTTATAGAGAAGTGGTTAATTAAACACAGTGGCATGTATTTTGTAGGATATTGATGTTAAAGCTTAAAGAGTTTATAACGTGAGAAATACTATTGGAATCTTGAAACAAAGCCTGATTAAAATTGTTGATTCCAAATATATAACAAGTAAGCTATACACAGGGGAATATGGAAGGACTGGACATCAAAATGTTCCATGAGCTTTTAATGTTTTATAGTATAGGGAAAAACAACTTCATCATCTTTTTCGATGTGGACATCCCAGTCAGGAAATAGAGTTCCTAGGGGGTAGAATGGAACATTTTTAAGTCTCTCTCTCTCTTTTTAATAATTCCCAGTTATTTTATTTATAAGCCTGATAATTCCATGGATGAGGGCATAGATCTTTATATTTTTCTTGAACATGACTATGAACCATAATATTTAATCTCTGATCCATCCCTTCACTCTCATCTTCTCAGATTTAGTTTGGGCAAGTCAAAGGTAATAAATCTTTTAAGTTCTCAGGTACGTATATCTAAGTAAAAGTGAATGATAGGAGAATTTGACACAGAGTATGTAGTCCAATTTTTTTTTTAATTTTATTTTTATTTATTTTTGGAGAGAGACATAGAGACAGACAGAGAGGGAGAGGGAGACAGATAGAGAATGGGCGCGCCAGCAGACTCTCAGCTGCTGTGAACAAAATCCAGATGTGTGCGCCCCCTTGTGGTCAAGTGCGGCATTGCACCCTTGCGTCACTTTGCATCTGGCTAAACGTGGGACCTGGAGATTGGAACCGGGTTCTTAGGCTTAGCAGGCAGGCGCCTTAACTGCTAAGCCATCTCTCCAGCCCTAGTCCAATTTTTAATAGCCATTTGTAGCCCATGTTAATTATATTTTAATAGAACACTTACGTATTTCTACTTTAGACCAGTGCATTTTGTGAAAATGTGGTGAATACACTTGAGTGCTATGGAGGTTGACGCAGAAACTGTTTGTTGCTTGTGTTTTAGATATGAGCAGGACAGTGGACATGACAGTGGGAGTGAGGACACCTGTTTCGATTCTTCACAACCATTTACATTAGTTACTGTAGGCATGAAGAAATTTTTTATACCTAAGTCACCAACTTCCTCTAATGAACCTGAAAATAGAGTCCTGCCTATGCCAACAAGTATAGGGATTCTCCTTGACTATGATAAAGGCAAAGTGAGTTTCTATGATATGGAGCACATGAAATGCCTCTATGAGCGCCAAGTGGACTGTTCACATACAATGTATCCAGCATTTGCACTAATGGGCAGCGGAGGAATTCAACTGGAAGAACCCGTCACAGCAAAATATCTGGAATATCAAGAAGGCATGTAGTTTGATCACCCCGTGTGGCTTGGATGAAAAACGTGAATGGAACAATGCCTTGATGTTGGCCTTTGTAACTAATTACATGTCATTTACATCTTCTGTCATCACAGTTGTTTTCCATGTATAATTCTTTCATCATCCTCGTTTTGTGTGAGACAGGCTCTTGCTGTGTAGCCCAGGCGGGCCTCAAACTCTCCCCACTGCACAGCCCCCTGAGTGCTGGGATCCTAGGGGTGCACCATCATGCCCGCCTGACTAGTGCGTTCCTTAAAAAAACACAGAAAACCTTCACTGCCTCGTCTGCTCTGTGACACTGCTCTGCCTTTCGCCATGGTAAAAGTGAAGACGCTCTTTCCTAGTCAGTGCTGACTGGTTGACTTTGAAACTGGATTGTCTTTTTCTTTGTGTCTAGGGAAGCTATTTAAGCCAGCTTGTATTGCTGATATTTACATTTCTTTTTTATTGGTGAGGTTTGAAAGTATTTATTATGCATCTATGTGTTTGATTTTTAATTTTTATATCATGTTTCTGTCTAAAGAGAAGATATTTTTAAATGACTATAGATAAAGATTAGTGTTAAGCTGTGTGTTTTTTTGCATTTGTTTTAATAGGAAAATAAAATTATAGATAAGTAAAGTGACAAAGGCCATAAAATGGTAGTTTATTTATGTGGAAAATTATGTATTTGAAAATGTGTAACTATTAAGAGTATATTGCCTGGAGAATAACTAAATGAATACTGTTCTTTTAAAAAAAACCACAAACTGTATTGGTAAGGACATCTTTAAGAGTTTACGTAACTATAATGGCCCATTGCCTGGAATGTATAGCAAACATAGTTTCTTGCAGGAAAACACAAAGTTCTTGAACCCATGAAACTTTACACTTGCTACAATTTTTTTTCAAAAAATTTTATTTTCAATTTTTCTTACTCTAGAAAATGCTTGTGTTTATATTGAAGAATTATTTTTCTGAAGTACTAATGAAGAATTGAATATAATCCAAGTCATATTTGTTCTTTTCCCTCTTGTCTTGAGATTTTTTTTAATTTTTCAGCACAAATAATACATGTTGGACCTTTCTGGCTTGTGTTTACAAGTTTGAGAAATTCATTATCTATTTTTAGTAGCATTAAGCATATTGTAAAACATGTAACTTATTGTTGAGATGTGTGACTTTTTTGGCTCATTGTTGATAATAAACATTTGTAACATAAGTAAACACAAATTTAATTCTAAAGGAGTAATAGCTATGACTCACAAGGTTTATGTCTACCCCTTTAAAACTGAAATTTCTATTAATATGAAGAACTACACTTTAATTGGACATTCTGGGTTTGTTTTTTTTTAAGTTTTTCAAGGTAGGGTCTCACTCTAGTCCAGACTGAGTTGGAATTCACTATATAGTGTCAGGCTGGTCTCAAACTCATAGTGATCCTCCTACCATGGCCTCCCAAATGCTGGGATTAAAGGCTTGTGCCATCACGCCCAGCTGGACATTTAGTTTTGAAAGATGTCCTTTTGGGTAGATGATTTTTATTTAAAGTTTTTTTTGTTTAAGAATTAAAATGTCCAAAAATGAAGACTTACACACTTTAGCACTAATCATTTATGGAATGTTATTACATTTTATTGGAGTAACCAAAATGTTTTTTCATTAAAAAAATTATTTTAATGGAAATCTCTTTGGCCAATAGTACTATAGTAGACCCTTCCCACTCTGCCAATTCAATTAGAAAATATCATGTGAAATATGTGTTTAATAGTCATTGTTACTTTGTGATCTATGAATAATAGCACTTTAAGACAGGCTAAACAGAAATATGCAGTGTTATGTGGACTGTTGTGCAATAAAGCTACTAACGACACATGCGGTTAAGTTCAATACTCAAGTCGTGTGAGCATATGTCATGTAGACATTTCAAAATATAAAGCTTTAACAGGAATAAGACAGCTGTTTCAAACATTGTATAGTTGTAAATAATAGCTCAGTGGAATTTCATTTTTAATAAAAATTCAAAGGAAGTCAAGTCTGATTATTCAAATCTGCACTTCAGGAGTTTTTAGTATGCTTTGTGGAAAACTGAAACACAATAGTTACTAAAAGATGCTTCATTTCACACATTAGAGTCAAAGTTTTACTCAAAATTATTTTGAAATTTATTACATTTAATTCTTGTGGAAGTTATTACTAGGACAGGTTAATATGAAGCTGATTCATTTTTCAGTTGCCCAACTGATTGTTTTGGGTAACACTTCTTTTCTGGTCCATAGATGGCATTTCAGTCACGTAAATGCTCCTTTTATTCAGATCTTCTTGAGTGTGGAGCTCCGTTAGTTGTGTTCAGGGCTGGATCCCAGTGAGTTGCTGTTAATGCTTGATGAGTCTTGAAGGAGATTCAGCTGGGCCTGGTGATAAGGCCCATATTCCAGCTACTCAGACAGCTGAAGCAGGAGGATTGTGAGTTCAAGGTTTACATGGACTGCAAAGTGAGTTTAAGACTCATCTGAGTAATGTAGAACCTGTTTCCAAAAAAAAAAAAAATAATAAGTGCATTCAAAGCTATTATGCCGTGCTACTATGTAATAATTCACACATTTACAGTATTTGCAGTTGCTTTCTTGAAAGTAGGAGCCAAAGAGAATTCCTGTTCCTCTCACCATGCGTAAAAATCAACTCCAAATGGGTTAAGGATCTCAATGTAAAATCTGAAACTCTAAATAAAACAATTTGGGATGTAGAGAACTCCTTTTGGGATCAAACACAATAATCTGGGCCTATGAAATCTTTTGTCATGACCTGTAATCTAATTAGGACCTGGGAATACATTCCATATAAGAAACAAAGATACTCAGTTTTGTTAAGTTTGATTAAGAACTACTTCATTTTTCAAAAAGGTTTTAGCTCCTGTTGTCTTTGCCATGTGCTGGGTGCTGGGTTTAAAGAGCACGAGAAGCCTCCATGGTTTCCCGTTTTCATGCAGACATCAGAAACACTGCAGGGGCTGGAGAATGCTTGAGATGGGAGCTAAAGCCTGGAAGACTTAAGGAGAGAAGGATAGAAGTTCAGCACTTGATTGCTAAAAGCTGGGCCATGCAAAATCTAAGTGAGAGGGGCTGGAGAGAAGGCTTAGTGGTTAAGGCGTTTGCCTGCAAAAACAAAGGATCCCGTGGTTCGATTCTCCAGGACCCACATAAGCCAGAGGCACGAGGGGGCACATGCATCTGGAGTTCATTTGCAGTGGCTGGAGGCCCTGGCGTGCCCATTCTCCCTCTCTCTTCCTCTTTCTCTCAAATAAATAAGTAAATAAAATGTATTTTAAAAAAATCTAAGTGAGAGCATTCCAGGTAGAGTGAACAAGAAGATTGAACAGGCTTTGTGGATGACAAAAGGATCGGCATTCTGGCAAGAAATGGAATGCACCCAAATTAATCAAATGAAGTTTGTGAAGTGGCTTAGCAATGTGGGCAGAGGTAAAGAAGCTATGGTGAGGCAATTCATAGGCGAGCGACAACCAAAAGCCCATGGAGTAAGAACGACCCAGGGAGAATGTCACTTAGATCACAGAGAACTGGAGCAATAGGAAGGGTTTGTGGGCAGGAGCTAGGGGCACTATAAGAAGAAGCAGCTATTGCCAGAGGTGTGTGCAATCTGTTTGCTGATAAACCCAACCAGAAATTGGCTGAGGACTTGCAGATGATAGAGGGCCTTCCTGGGATGTAGAACAGAAAGATGGACTTGGTGAGCAGCTGACCATGTGGTATAAATGAAAAATAACTCGCAGTTAGAAAGAAGTTGACCTATTTGAGGAAAGGCAAGACTCTATTATATATTATAGTTTGAATGTGAGACGTCCCCTCAAGGCTCATGTGTTGGAGACTTGCCAGGTAATGGTCTTTGGGAGTGACTGGATCATGGAGGCTCCCTTGCTGAATTCACAGTATGATGGCATTATTGGGAGATGGTGAACAGACAGGGCCTAAACGGAGGAAGTAGGTCACTGGGGTATATCCCCTACCCTTTCTGTGTCTCTCCGCTTCCAGACCACCCTTAGGTGAATAGCATTGCTCTTTTCATACCTTTCTGAAGCAGGAAAGCGTAGGGACTAGTTTAGACAGCCAGAACAATGCTTGGCTTGAACACTAAACACACCCTTTGTGGTAGTTTGATTCAGGTGTCTCCCATAAACTCTGGTGTTCTGAATGTTAGGTTCCCAGCTGATGGAGATTTGGGAATTAACGCCTCCTGGAGGCCTTGTATCGTTGCGGGTGGGCTTATGGGAACTATAGCCAGTTTCCCCTGGCTAGTGTTTGGCACTCTCTTCTGATGCTATTGTCCACCTGATTGTTGGCCAGGGGGTGATGTTCCCCCCTCTGTTTATGTCATCATTTTCCCCTGCCATCATGGAGCTTCCCCTCAAGTCTGTATGCCAAAATAAATCCTTTTTCCCCCCAAAGCTGCTCTTGATCGGGTGATCTCTGCCAGCAATGTGCCTGACTGCAATAGTAATGTTGGTACCGAGGAGTGGTGTCATTTGCTGCTAGACACCTGACTGTGTGGCTTTGGCCTTTTGGAGCTGATTTTCAAGAGGAATGTGGAAGGATTTAAAACCTTGGCCTGAGATGCTTTGTAGTGCTGTAAGTACAGCTTGATGAATCATTCTGGTCAGAGTTGAAAGACTTGAATGTAGTAAGAACTATGGACTGTGAGGTTTGGCTTATGAGGGTGAGAAAGAGCTTTTCTTGGACTGGGCTAAAAGCAGTTTATGTGTGACGCTTGCTGTTATGCCCGTGTCCTGAGAACTTGTACAGGGTTGCATTGTGTAGAAACGGACTGGTGTGTGCAGAGGGTTATGGCACAGAAAGAAATCTTTGGGCCAAAACTTCTGCCTGTTCAGCTGCAATTGTATGAGAGATTACAACCATTGAGATTGGGCCAACTGACCTGCATTGGGACGACAGAAGAATGTAGAGTCTTTTGAAGGGGCCTGAATGTGCAAGGAGTGTCCTGTTCTTCAAAGTCTGCTTTATTCCTCACTGGATTAACAAATTTGCACACCACCTGGCATTATGGAGTATAAGAAATGCAGGAAAGAGAGGGTCATTGGATTTGCAACATGGTCTTGTGTTTTGGAAATAGTCATGGATAGTGTGAAGTAGGTTTGCTCATGCCTGCATGGAGACCCGACAGAGCTATGAGGATGAACTGTGGGTTGCGGCGGAGACCCAGTGGAGATTCCTGGACCATGAGAAGGCTGCTAAGGAAAGCTGCTGGCCCCAGATGAAGTTTTCCAGGACTGTGAGTAGCCAAGCTGGAGGGGTGGAATGGGAACTCCAGAGACTTGTTGCTGGTTAGAATTATTGGACTTGGAGATTTGTCATTGACTAGAGTTGTTGGGCTTGGAATTACAGAGTTTGATGTTTGTTCTAGTTGTTTTAAATCTTGTATTGGTTGAATATTCCTTTGCTATGTCTAATGCCATCTTTTGCAGTGTGAGTGTTTATTCTATGCCATTATGGTTTTGGGGGTATTATGGCTTAGTTAAAAGATCTTGGATTATGGGGATGTCTGATAAAAATGTGAGGACTCTGAAAGTTGGACTAAATGCATTGTATTTTCTATCAGGTATGGTTATCAGTTTATGGGGACAAGGGTGGAATGTGGTGGTTTGATTCAGGTGTCCCCTATAAACTTAGGTGTTCTGAATGCTAAGTTCCCAGCTGATGGAGATGTGGGAACTAATTCCTCCTGGAGGCAGTGTATTGTTGAGACCAGGCTTATGGGTGTTATAGCCAGTTTCCCCTGCTAGTGTTTGGCATACTCTCCTGTTGCTATTGTCCACCTGTTGTTGGCCAGTGGGTGATGTCCACCCTCTGTTCATGTCATTGTTTTTCCCTGCCATCATGGAGTGTCCCCTCAAGTCGGTTAGGGCATTTTCCATGTTTGAGCAATTGTTTATTCTCTTCAGTTCTGGGAAGTTTTCTAGTTTTAGTTCTTTGGTGATTTCTTTCCTCCAAATTCATACCATTACCCTCTCGGAGTTTTCTTGTTAGCCAGCTACTAATTGTTTAATGTTCTTGGCCATTTTGATAGCATGCTGTTTTTGTTTCATTAATGTAACTTTATTATTATTATTATTGGAGTTAATTTTCTTTGATGAAAAATAGCTTCTACTTCTGCTTTTTTTTTCTTTTGGTTTTTTGAGGTAGGGTCTCATTGTAGCCCAGGCTGACCTGGAATTCACTATGTAGTCTCAGGCTGCTCTCGAACTCATGGTGATCCTCCTACCTCTGCCTCCCGAGTGCTGGGATTAAAGGCATGTGCCATCATACCTGGCTATTTCTGCTTTTTTCTTGAGAAAAATATTTTCTTAATTTTTGTTGAGCTATGTTGCCCAGGCTGGGCTCATTATGGCCCTGGAGTCTAGAAATTCTCTCAGCCTCCCAAGTAGATGAGGACTACAGGCATTCATCATTGTGCCTGGCTGAAAACATTTTCCATACATTTCTTTTAGGTATTCCTGTATGTTTTTAAGTTTTCTTTTTTACTATTTCACACCTTTGGTGTTACAGAATTTTTCTCATATTTCATTGTATTAACACATTAATAATAATCAATTATTGACCTAATTTGGTAATTGATTTTAATAAAATTATAATTAAATGATATATTGATTGCTTCAGCAGCGTATATACTGAAATTGAACAGAGAAGATTTAGCATGGCCCCTGAGCAGGGATGACATGCAAAGTTGTGCAGCATTCCATATATTGGATGGGGAGATGGCTCAGTGGATAAAGTACTTGCTCTGCAACTCAATACATATGAATTCAGAGCCTCAGACCCAATGTAAAAGCCAGATGCTGTGGTCAGCTTCTATAACCCTGATCAGACCATGGGGAGAGGGGATTAGGGATAGGAGAGTT